>JBBGZY010000068.1:0-662500 GCA_037952925.1 Lithobates clamitans
CCACTGTACCATCAAACGCAGCCACTGTACCCAACAATTGCAGCCACTGTACCCATCAAACGCAGCCACTGTACCCAACAATTGCAGCCACTGTACCATCAAACGCAGCCACTGTACCCATCAATTGCCGCCACTGTGATGGTACAGTGGCTGCGTTTGATGGGCACAGTGGCTGCAATTGATGGGTACAGTGGCTGCGTTTGATGGGTACAGTGGCTGCGTTTGATGGGTACAGTGGCTGCAATTGTTGGGTACAGTGGCAGCGTTTAATGGGCACAGTGGTGGCAATTTATGGGTATTGTGGCTGCGTTTGATGGTACAGTGGCTGCGTTTGATGGTACAGTGGCTGCGTTTGATGGGCACAGTGGTGGCAATGTATGGGTACAGTGGCTGCGTTTGATGGTACAGTGGCAGCATTTAATGGGCACAGTGGTGGCAATGTATGGGTACAGTGGATGCGTTTGATGGTACAGTGGCAGCGTTTAATGGGCACAGTGGTGGCAATTTATGGGTACAGTCGCTGCGTTTGATGGTACAGTGGATGCGTTTGATGGGCACAGTGGCTGCAATTGATGGGTACAGTGGCTGCGTTTGATGGTACAGTGGCTGCGTTTGATGGTACAGTGGCAGCGTTTAATGGGCACAGTGGTGGCAATTTATGGGTATAGTGGCTGCGTTTGATGGTACAGTGGCAGCGTTTGATGGTACAGTGGCTGCGTTTGATGGGCACAGTGGTGGCAATGTATGGGTACAGTGGCTGCGTTTGATGGTACAGTGGCTGCGTTTGATGGGCACAGTGGCTGTGTTTAATTGGCACAGTGGTGGCAATTTATGGGTACAGTGGCTGCGTTTGATGGTACAGTGGCTGCGTTTGATGGTACAGTGGCAGCGTTTAATGGGCACAGTGGCTGCAATTGATGGGTACAGTGGCAGCGTTTGATGGTACAGTGGCTGTGTTTAATGGGCACAGTGGTGGCAATTTATGGGTACAGTGACTGCGTTTGATGGTACAGTGGCTGCGTTTGATGGGCAAACGCAGCCACTGTACCCATAAATTGCCACCACTGTGCCCATCAAACGCAGCCACTGTACCCATCAATTGCCACCACTGTGCCCATTAAACACAGTCACGGTGCCCAAACGCTGCCAGTGTACCCATAAATTTCTGCCACTGTGCCCCATCAAACGCAGCCACTGTACCCATTAATTGCAGCCACTGTGCCCATTAAACGCTGCCACTGTACCATCAAACGCAGCCACTGCACCCATAAATTGCCACCACTGTGCCCATTAAACGCTGCCACTGTGCCCATCAAACGCAGCCACTGTGCCCATCAAACGCAGCCACTGTACCCATAAATTGCCACCACTGTGCCCATTAAACACAGCCACTGTGCCCATCAAATGCAGCCACTGTACCATCAAATGCAGCCACTGTACCATCAAACGCAGCCACTGTACCCATAAATTGCCGCCACTGTGCCCATCAAACGCAGCCACTGTGCCCATCAATTGCCGCCAGTTTGCCCCATCAATTGCCCCATCAATTGCCACCAGTTTGCCCATTAAATCCTACCAGTGTCCCCCCCGCCCGGCACTTACTGTCTCAGGTCAGCGCGTTGCTCCACGCTCCATCCGATAGGCATCCAATCACAGCGCCTGTCGCTTTAGCCAATCAGGTGACAGGTAACCAGACCCAGTGCACCTGATTGGCTGAGAGGCGGGTCAGTGTTAGGGAAGCGATTTATTTGATTTCCTAACACAGCACTGTGTAAGCAGCGAACGCACAGCAGTGTGCCCGCTGTTTACCAATTTGGAAGCCTATTAGAGCTGACGGCTCTAATCAGGCACTTCTAAAAACACCCCTGCCGCTGTAATTCACATGCCGATGCCCAACAAGGGTGCCGGACACCTGAATAGGGGGCGGCAGCAGTGACAATAGATAGATTCATGCAATGCATGAATCTGTCTATTGAAGATTGACAGGTGCAATGGACGCACCGCCACTGCCCAGTTGTATTTCCCCTGGGTGGGGAAATCCCACTATGTTTTATATTATACATTCCTATACACTGTGTGCCCTATAAAAAGGAGGTGGGCATTAAGGGACCGAGTGGTGTGCAGGCAATTTGTTTTATTTTTTGTGTGCATTACCGGGCACTTTCACCCCCTTCCTTCCCAGGCCAATGTTCAGCTTTCAGCGCTGTCACACTTTCAGTGACAATTGCGCGGTCATGCAACGCTGTTCACACAAATAGAGCTTTCTTTTGGTGGTATTTATTCACGACTCAGTTTTTTATTTTTTGCGATATAAGCGGAAAAAAGAGCGGAAATTTGGAGAAAAAAAACAATATTTTCTTCTTTCTATTTTAAAAGAAATCCAATAAAATCAAATTTTGTTATAAATGTAAGCCAAAATGTATTCTTCTACATGTCTTTGGTAAAAAAATCATGTTAAGTGTATAATAATTGGTTTGTGTGATCACGGACATATGTACGCAGATGATCATTGGGACATATGATTTTACTGTTACATATGTGGGGGACAGGTGTTTTTACTGTGTGGGGACATATGTGTGGGGACAGTGTTTTGGGGACTTTGTGTGTTTACATTGTGTTGGGACATGTGTGGGGACAGTAGGCTGGTGATCAATGTGTAAAAAGCTGTAAAAAACAGCTCATTCTCACTGATCACTGGCCGGCTGCAGAGATCCGCTCTCCTCTCCGACAACTTCCGTGTGAGGAGAGGAGAGCCAATTGCCTAGAAAACGGCTCTCTATTTACATCACATGATGGCTGTGATTCCACACAGCCGTCATGTGATCAGGAGGGCCAATCACAGAGCCCTATGTGCTTTTATATGTGTCTTATCTATATATAATGCACGCTTTAAAATGCATGGTTTTCCATTTTATGAACAAGAAAATAATGACGTTATGCTGTTGGGCTGGTATAATAATGCTATGGGGCTGGTATGACATTTTTTCCAGGGCTGGTTTTCATTCCCAGTCCGGCCCTGGTTTCTTGGCCACATTGCTCATGCTATCCTCTTGGCCTGGCTGAGTAGTGTAGAAGCCAATAACATCCCAGGCAGTGTTCCGGCTTGTGGCTCTCTTTGTGTGATGTGTTCTAACAGCTGTTTTACAATAGTCCCTGTTGCTCCTTCAGTCCTATGTGCAGGAAGCAGTAAGAGCTATAGCGGTACATTTCTCAGGAAAGGGGACACCCTAAAGCTAAAAATAACATGATACAAATACCAGCCGGATTTCCCATTTGATAATTGAGAGGAAAACTATTGTGAAGACGTTTTGTGTAACATAATTATGCAGAGTAAAATCTAACATATTTTTCTGTATTTGTATAGTACCATGCAATCACGCCTAAAAATGATTCATGCAAACTCTTGTGCAGCTGGCTGTTCTCAATGGCTCTTCCCTGGTTTGGAACAATACCTATGTAGCTTTATGTAGTGAAGGATGCACAGAATCACAGAACAAGGTGCTGCAGTCCCACACAGAAGAACTGTGAAAAACAATCTAATGCCCCATACACACGATCGGAAATTCTGCCAGCAAAAGTCCGATGTGAGCTTTTGGTCGGAAATTCCGACCGTGTGCATGCGCCATCGGACTTTTGCTGGCGGAATTTCCTCCAGCAAAAGATTGAGAGCAGGTTCTCTATTTTTCCAACGGAAAAAGTTCCTATTGAAAATTCCGATTGTCTGTAGCAATTCCGATGCGCAAAATTCCTATGCATGCTCGGAAATAATTTGATGCATGCTTGGAAGCATTGAACTTCATTTTCTCGGCTCGTCTTAGTGTTGTACGTCACCGCGTTCTTGATGGTGGAAAATTCAGAGAACTTTTGTGTGACCGTGTGTATGAAAGGCAAGCTTGAGCGGAATTCTGTCGGAAAAACCACCCAAGGTTTTTCCGACGGAAATTCTGATCGTGTGTACGGGGCATAAACCTAGCTATAGTAACTTTCCTAAATGTTTGGTTGAAAACCGTTTCCCTTTTTAAATACTCACTCTTTTTTTTAACTTTATTTCAGTGACAGAGTCACCTTAAGTTTATACTGAGAGGAGTTGGTGGCTTTACCAGACATGTAGGGAATGTCTGTGCTTTACCCATGTAGGGAAAAGCAATAGGTTCAATTTAATGCCTCTTTTGAGTGCAAGCCTTCTCTAATCACCAAAACTGTCACATTAGATGACGGGAAGCCAGTCAAATGCTCCTCCATACCCAGAAGTATTGGGTATTTTCTTTGCTGAATGGAAGTAGTAGGGGAGCAAAGCTACAATAAATACATGCTGCTTAAAAAGGGGGAAAGGAGGCAAACCTTTTGCTTTTGACATGCATGGTTAAAGCGTAGGTTTACTTAAAAAATTCCAGGTATAATACATTTTTTGCATAGTTACATTGGTCCAGTTTGGACTAATGTAACCATGCCTGGCAGATACCACTGAAAGCTGGAAATAACCAATGTGGTCAGCACTCTCCAGTGATCTGCATTGTGAATACAGGTGGTTGGCCATTCAGCAGAGGCACCAATCAGAGAATGTTTTTCATATTCTAAATGAATGCAAAGTATTCTCCGATTGGACAAGATGGAGAGGTGGGTGGTCATGTCACTGTAGTAATGGTGTCTACTTTTAATGATTACCAGCTTCCAGGGGCATCGGCCAGGTATGGTATATACATAGCTACAATGGTCCAAGCTATATTAACAAAATCAAATAATTGTTTGACATGGAAACTTTTGTGTGGACTGTACACCCACATGACCACGTTTGCAGTGAGGAAATTATACCAGAATTTCATGGGATGTCCTTCTGAGTTGCCACACACCTAGGTGCTTTGGATCAAATGAATGAATTGGGTTACCGAGGAACTTCTCTTCTCTCTGTTTTTTTTTTTTCATCTCCTTTTACCTGTGTACAGGGTTTTCTTCTGAATGTAAAGATGCATCTCTGAAACCCCCTGGATGTCTCTCTCCCATAGATGCCAGGACAAGAAGAGATGCCAGAGCCAACCTGTGAGAATTCCAAAGAGCTTCGACTGCCTGTTTCTGTTCTATTTCACCTCTCACACATTTTCCATTTAAAGGATAGCTATTTTTAGGGGTCATTTGGGCCTACCTCCCCTACCCAGATGCATGCTGGCAGATGCATGCTGGCCTCCTGTCTGGAGGAAATCCAATCCTGGATGGGTGCCAATTATCTAAAGCTAAATGGCACCAAAACTGATTGCATCATCTTCAGTAACCAGGTGTATTCCAACCTGTTTCCGTTATGGCCGGAATCTTTCAAACCTTTTTCGATTACGGCCACTCAGGTCAGGGACCTGGGCGTGATCTTTGACTCTAGGTTGAACCTGCGCCCTCAGGTAAATCAGGTGGTGAGTTCATGCCACTTCTACCTGAGACTCCTGAGGTTGACTTTTCGCTATATTGCAGACTCTGACAAGATCACCATGGTCAATGCCATTATCAGCAGTCGATTGGACTACCGTAATGCCCTATATCTGGGTTTGCCTGCTTGTACCATCTACAAGCTCCAGTTGATTCAGAATGCCGCAGCAAGGTTATTGACAGGTGTTGGTCGCCGTGACCACATCACTCCATCCCTTAGAGCCCTGCATTGGCTGCCTGTGAAAGAACGGGTTCTGTTCAAAACGGGATATCTTTCGTCAAGTATGTGCCCACCCGATCCTTGACATTGGCGAACTTGGCTAGACTGAAGATTCCAAAATTAAAAAAAAAAAACATGCGGAGGGAGAACGAGTGAAGTACAAGGAGCTGAATTTTGGAACTCCTTGCCTCTGAAACTGAGACATGAGAATGACTTTTTGAAATTTCGAAAGAAATTGAAAACCGTACTTTTAGTACAAGCTTTTCGAGTCACCTAATTTTTAATTGGGGTGTGATGGACAGACTCCCTGGCTTTTATTTTTTATCTTGCTATGCTGGTTTGTTGGTTCTCTTAAGGTCTTTTAATGTCAATGTCCTTTTTGTTTTTGCGCATTGAGGCCTTCAGGTAAGACTGCATAGGTTAAGCATTTTAATAAATAAATAAATGACCTGAGGGGCGATGACCAGCAGCAATCTTAGGTTCCTGTTGACTTAAAATGGTATCTACAAGAGACCGATCACTCTCGGTGCAACCACTTGTTGTTTTTATGTATGGCCACCTTTTTTGTATTTTTTATTTATTTTTTAACTTTAGACTTTATAATAAATAGACTCCAGGCATATAACTTTGAAGGATAACAAGTACAAAGTGCAGTAACCTGTGACAACCAATTTGGGGTCAATTTTGATGTGTGATTGGTTGCTGCCGTTATACGATGATCTTCTGAAGCTATTTTTTATTGTCCAAAATAGATTTTACAGCACAATGAAAAATCTTTTTGGCAAATGGGCATTGTTTACTCTTTAATGCATATGTGGCAGAGCCATTCATAAAAATCATAAAACAAGATTTCTGTGATTCATCACAAAACAAGATTTGTTCTAGGATGGGTAGATGTCTCCTCATCCCATTGTTCTTGTGGTACATCTTCCCATGCATGCTTCTACTTAATCTTCTGGTATCATTATAAGATAGCATGGCCTGCTCTATGGCACTGCAACCTGCAAGCTATTTTATCTTCATGCTCAGGGGTCTGGCTATCTGTGCCTATTAATCTGCTCCTCTGCAAACAAAGCACTTCAAAGGGTGTGTGTTTTCCCTGCAGAGTAATCCGATCTTACAGTAAAGCAAGTGAACTCCACGCCAGCAGGAAATGTTTAATCCATCCAGTGACTGCTGTGGCCCCATGCTGCTGCTTAAACTCCATTCCACTATGGTGCTCTTCCATGCTCTCAACACTTATATGCCATATTGTTACTTTTTCTGTGCAGCAAGGGTGATGATTGGAAAATCTCAGTAATCTTTTTTGCATATGGTACAGGTTCACGCCAAATCCCTTTGAACATGAAACTCAGTGTCACTAGCTTTGATAACGTATATCTTCTCGGCAGGGAGATATTGAACTAGTTGGGCTAGTTTGCTTTTGCTTAATGCAATAAACCATTTTGTTTTAAAAGTAGCTCTTATTACTGTCTGTGCTGACCACATTGGTGAAATGCCTAGGATAAAAGCAGTGTAATCTTTAGCCTTTTTGTAACAGGTTTACAAGGCAAAATGCAACTATTAAAATCTGCAATCAAAGTTTTTTTTTTTGTTTTTTTTTTTTTGAACCACTTTCAGACCAGGCTTTTTCTGGCACCTTTTGTAACAATTAGTATTTTTTGCTGGAAAATTTCTTAGAACCCCAAACTATCTATCTATCTATCTATCTATCTATCTATCTATCTATCTATCTATCTATCTATCTATCTATCTATCTATCTATCTATCTATCTATCTATCTATCTATCTATCTATCTATCTATCTATCTATCATATAATTTTTAAAAAACATATTTTTTAAAGCAGAGGCCCTAGAGAATAAATTGATGGGTTTTGCAATTCTTATGTCACATGGTAGTTGCATGGTGGTTTTTCAAATGCAATTTTTTGGAAAAATACACTTTTTTTGAATTTTAATGCAAAAAAATTATAAAATATAAAAGAGGATATGCTGAGTAAATAGATATCTATAATACCCCAAATCCATCCTCTGCTTACAAGAGGGCTAACCGCCAACTCTACAAAATTGTACTGGAGAAAAGCTGCAGGTATCTCTCGGTATAACCACTTGAAGTCCAGCGACATATGTGTGTGTCGCTGGTCCGTAAGTGGTTATTCTGACTACGGGAAACTGATGGAATCTGTTTGCTACGGGTAATGTCAACTTACAATGCTTTATGCTTTATTAAATAATATACAAGTTCAGGCAGCCAGCTTCTGGATCCGTTACTTTGCTATTCTTTAACGCTGAAATTACTGTCATGGGACACGAATTGATGACAACTGAGAAGGGGTTTCCTCTCGCTTTGGTTAAATTTCCATTCATTACCTGTAGTGTTTCTGGGGCAGGAAGTCGAAAGAGAGAAAGAAAACAAAAAAAGAAAAACCTGATAGATTTTCCAACCTAAAGGTCAACAACATTTTCAGATTAAGTGTAATGCTGGCCATACACTATATGAAAAATCGGCTGAAATTCAGTCATTCGTTTTTAGGCCACTTAATGGGCACAAAATTGATAATCGTTGAGACTTTTTGAGCCGAAAAATCTAAGGACAAGTTTGGAAATTTTCTGCCGAACGAACGATAAATTGAAAGGTTAATGTGTAAAAATGTTTCACTAATTTTTCGTATAGTGTATGGCCAGCATAATTTTCATTAGCGCTAGCTAATAGTTTGTTTTCAATTTTTGCACTCATGTAACATGTTATGTGTTATGAGGTCTCTGTGGACAGATTCTCCCACCTGAGCTGTGGATCTCTGCAGCTCCCCCAGAGTTACCATGGGCCTCTTGGCTGCTTCTCTGATTAATGCTCTCCTTACCCGGCCTTTCAGTTAAGGTGGAAGGCCATGTCTTGGTAGGTTTGCAGTTGTGCCATACTCTTCATTTTTGGATGATGGATTGAACAGTTCTCCGTGAGATGTTCAAAGCTTGGGATATTATTTTTTTTATAACCTAACCCTACCTTTGACCATCTCCAACTTTTATCTGAGGGCTTCACAGAACAGCTGTTTTTATACTGAGAATAAATTACACACATTTACTAATTAGGTGACTTCTGAAGGCAATTGATTCCACTAGATTTTAGTTAGGGGTATCAGAGTAAAGGGGGCTGAATACAAATGCACTTCACACTTTTCAGATATTTGTTTGTAAAAAATTTGAAAACCATTTTACTTCCGCTTCACAATTATGTGCCACTTTGTGTTGGTCTATCACATAAAATCCCAATAAAATACATTTATGTTTTTGGCTGTAACATGACAAAATGTGGAAAACTTCCAGGGGTATGAATACTTTTTCAAGGAACTGTAACTATCCCAATAATGATTGTGTTTTGGCACCTTTTTAGTTAGAAGATTTGCCTTGGCTGGCAGGTTTTAAAGCATTAGCCATGTGCTTGGGTTGACAGACTTCTCTTCCTCTTACAATCATTCTTCCTCTTTTAGAGGGAGAGTGAGAACCTTTCATTGATAAATCCTATGTGTCATTCGGAGTCTAGAGTAAATGTTGGCGATTCCCCTTGATAAAATGTGCTGAGTTCTGCTAAAGTCGCTGTTTAACTTGGCTGGCAGAAGCTGGAAGGAAACAGAAGTTCTGCATAGATAGATATACATTAGCTGCTGATGTGTTTACAGCCGGGGGAGGCAGGAAGGGCAGTGATTGTAAGGTGGGGGTGAAATGTTCATTTACATCCAGCACAGTAGCAAATGTGCAAAGAGACCCAGATTGGGTCATCCAGAATTATGTCACTAATGTTCAGGCAAACAGCAAAATTGATACAAATAATCAGGCATGTGCGGGTATGTACCAATTATTATAAAAGGAGGAAGTAAGAATCCAAACTAATACTTTTTTTTGTTCACTAGGAGCAGTTGGTAAATTAAATTACAAAAAATAGACATATGCTGGCCCAAGCTGGCCATAGACAGTCCGAATCTTGGCTGGTTCAGCAGGGACTGGACGAGATTCGAACCATGTATGGGTGGACTGAATGTAACCAAGATGATCTATTAACTTGGGTACAACCAGCCTGCCGGATTTTACATGGGATTATCGCTAGCGGCTGTTGTAGCCACTAGCAATAATCACTGACCCGGCAGGTGGGATTCCTGCATCAACACTGTCTGTGTTGATAGGGGAACTAGTGGTTGCAGGAAAGCAAATCGCTCCAACTATGGATGGCCTTAAAGTGTATTTTTCAACAACGCTGGCATCATGTCTGACTGTATACAGCTTTCTTAAGCCAACACTTTTTTTGTGAATCTGTTGCAAAGTTTCTTACCTGGAGATCTTGCTAGTAACGGGACTTAATGCTGCAGGCTGACAACGCTAAACCACTGCCTCCCAATTAGCATCAGTGTGGTCAGTCTGCCTTACCAGCACCTTCAGTCAGCCTTTGGGCTTCCTATTTATTAGACTCCAATGGGAGCCTAACTGGCAGCTGATGGCACGTATATGACAGACTGACAACACTGTTAATTGTGAAGCTCTGGCTTAGTGTTGTCTGCCTTCAACGGGTAATGCTGTTACTGGCAGGATATCCAGAAAAAAACTGCAAGAGTCATAGAAAAAAAAGTTGTTTAAGCAAACAGTAAGACATGATGCCAAACATACTGAAAAATAGATTTTGGGTTTGCATACACTCTAGTCAGTCAGGCAGCACATAAGACAATTATAATGAGAGAAGAACACCAATCCATAGTAATGATCATAATCAAAGATTATTTCAGACAGGTTACTATGGTTTACTGCCTCTTGTTCTTCATCAAGGATCTTTTGTACCCGCTTACTAGTGATAATGTCGATAGTGGCAGAGCAAATCGGCATAAATAAATGTATATGTAGGTTGATTTTAGGAAAAATAATTTTGAGGTGAATGTTGTATTTCATAATTCAAAACTACTTTCAAAGTTGTAATTCTCTTTTTTTATAACTGTAGAATATTGTAAAACAGTGCCACCTGTATGGTTTGTGTATAGCATTGCATTCCAAAAAGAATACTAAACATAATGCAAGTTTCCAGGGTTATAAAAGAATCAGAATATACACTGTTAAATAATTAGTTGTGCAAAGGAGTTTGCCTCCTTTATTGAGCTTTATAACTGTGATTTAAGTCTGGCAAGGGTCAGAGGTCACCTGAAGTTTGACGGTTTTTACTCGACCCATAATATAATGCTGTGAAGCAATGCATAAGGACAGGCCTCAAATGTCAGGCTTCAGGTATCCCCCCTGATGCAAGCTGAAGTTGCACACTCAGAGTTCGGCTGGTCATACACAAGAAAATTAGGTTGAACAAGAGAATCAATACAGTAGACTCCTCCTTTCATGCTAAACAGCCTAGATGGATGCATCTTCCACTGCTGGCTATTGCTGGCTATTGACAGCCGGAGCGTGCGGCTATCAGAATTCCCAATGGCTGCAGTCATGTTTCAGACAATTTTTCTCCTTCTGGCTAATCAGCAGTTTATTGTAGTAGTGGTGTCAGATGGGCCAACCACGGCTCGAATTTTGGCTGATTCACAGCTGTCAGCTCATGGGCAGCTTAAAACCAACACACATGGGCCGAATGCCAGGCGACATCGGCTGGTTCAATAAAAACCTTCCGACAGTTGGCCTGTATGTATGGCAGACGGTCTGACAGAAGCCAGAGTTCGGCTGGCTTCTGTCGGGTGAGCATTCTGGAAAACCAGCAGCCGACCAGCTCCCAGAGATCTCAGCCAATGGCAGCAGTTTATTGTAGTAGTGGTGTCAGATGGGCCAACCACGGCTTGAATTTTGGCTGATTCACAGCTGTTGGCTCATGGGCAGCTTAAAACCAACACACATGGGCCGAATGCCAGGCGACCGGCTGGTTCAATAAAAACCTTCCGACAGTTGGCCTGTATGTATGGCAGACGGTCCGACAGAAGCCAGAGTTCGGCTGGCTTCTGTCGGGTGAGCATTCTGGAAAACCAGCAACCGACCAGCTCCCAGAGATCTCAGCCAATGGCAGAAAGCACGGACCATAGTGTTCTGGTGGGGGGGCATCTCCCCTGTGAGAACACAATCGCTCAGTGGAGGAGATCACTGTACTAACATCAGATTGTTAGTACAGTGGCTCCGACCTGAGCGTTCCTTTTTTTTTCGTTCAACCCGCTGGGTTGAGTGAAAAAACACTGAAAATGTATACTAGGCTTAAGGATCAATAAGGAGTCAACCTTAGATTTCTCACAAGTAAGAAGTTAAATGATTAAATAAATAATTTTAAGATTCAGTGTATATAATAATAATAAAAATAATAATGTGTAATAACCATAAAATGATTGAATACAGAACTAATTTAAGACTTTAAGAATTTTCAAATTCATCCTCTTAAGAGTCATGACTCTTTCATTAGCTGCAGTCCAGAAATAAAACATTTTACCTCTATTCAGTAATTTCGTTTTTCTTCAGTCTGTTCCTTTTTAAGGTTTGGATTATCAAGCAACAGCAGTGTCTTAATATGACTGCTACATAAAATTGGGATGTTTCTTTGCAGATTTTTAAAATCAGCAAGGGATGGAGGTTTGAAGTCCAAGTTCTATGTCTGCATTCTTCTTACCCAATGGCTATGGCCTGGCTTCAGTCAGTGGAATGGCATGGTCCTTAGGAAGCAATACAGTATATTACTCCAGTGATACAGCATTTTCTATTTTTACGTGAAAGGCCAAACCTTTGTACCATGGGGTTCACCAACACTAATTTTCCTTTTTGTGTTGTGTCTGATCTTTGTTTACACATTTGCCTGCTGTGATCTGCTCAGTGCTTACTTCAAACACACATATGAACGGTCTAACATTTTCTCTAGAGCACGTCTTTTTTTTGGGGCCACATGTGGCCCTCTCACACCTTTGAACTGAACCAGGCTTCAAGCTATGTTCCTTTGCATTCCTTAGGCCATTTTCCAGATGGACACTTCTTAAAATAGTTTGAGAAACCCTTTTTAGGGATGTAATATAAGTTGCACTTATTATCAGCTTTTCCTTCTTAGGTAGGTGTACCCTCCAGTAGACCTAACATTGACCCTGCAATTTATTTTACTTTGCTCTGTCAAAATTTGTTTCTTTGAGATTGACATGCCTGCTCTATTGGATCCAGTGATCTCTACAAGTTGTGTGCAATGTGCAGTGACTTATATATTTAGGTTTCCTTGATTTGACTATAGGAAGCTAATGTGGTAATGTGTGATAATGTCTGATGTGGTATTTTGGACATCATTTTGAAATCAGATCCTTTTGCCCCTCCTTACACCTTAATTGTCCCTCATTTACGTTTGACGTATAGCCCTTTCTAACAAATGTATTAAAGCATCAAATTATTTTTTTTATTACACTTCTTCTTTTATCTAGCCTGTCAATTATTGTGTTTGCAATTTTGAAAAATCAGTATTGAGGAAAAGTATTGGTAAAAAATACTTTTGGTTTTAACCAGTCTTCATTTTTTTGTGTATTCATTCTTTATGGTCTCCATAACTAGGGCTGTATGTTTTGACATATACTCAGTGCAAGAATGTGTCCCTCTTTCCCATTTCAAAAATGTGAGTGCTATGCCAATACTCTGACAGTGTACATTGGAAGGCATACTGTATGAAAGGATTCTCCTGCTTGTCAAAAGTGGGAAAATGTCTTTAGGTGATACTCAGTAGGTTTAAAGGTTATTCATACCCTAGTTGGGCAGCGTATTTGGTCATTTTACTTCAAATTATGACTTCAGATATTAAAGAAAACCTGTTATGAACAAAACCTAGTGTCTTCAAATAATGAACTGTGTTTGTGAAAATACTAAATGCTGGCTGTCATGCTGACCCACTGGCTTCAATACCTTCAATTACTTGGTACAAGCATGCAAAAAAAAAGACTTTAATCTATATCACACTTTCTTTAATCTGCATAGCTGTTCTGGGTACGTGATTTACTAGAGCCTGGCCACTAAGTTCAGCAAAGGCAGCCCCTATATTTCTCTCCTAACAGGTTTACTTAATGACTTTTATGCCTTGTACACACAATCGGACTTTCCGACAACAAAACCGTGGATTTTTGTTCTAAGGTTGTTGACTCCAACTTGTCTTGCATACACACGGTCACACAAATGTTAGCCAACAAATACGAACGTAGTGACGTACAAGACATAACGGCGAGCCGATAAAAAGGAAGTTCAATAGTCATGTGATATCTCCATTACGAACGCTAGTTTTACAAGCCCGAGCGCTTCCGGCTCGTACTTGATTCCGAGCATGCATGGACTTTTGTCCGACGGACTTGTGATCGGAAAGTCCAACAACAAAGTTTTGTTGGCGGAAAATTTGAGAACCTGCTAGCCAACATTTGTTGGTGGAAAGTCCGACAACAAATGTTCAATGGAGCATACATACGGTCGGACTTTCAGCCAACAAGCTCACATCCAACATTTCCTGTCGGCATTACTCTTAATGACATTCGTTCATCTTTTATCAGTATAAGCATAAAAAAAAAGAAATTAAGGGGTCTATTTATAAACACTTATTGCATGAATGTTAGACACATTCATGCAAACTGAGCAAAACTTTTCTGTATGACCAGTGGCCAAAATGCGGTAAAGTGTTCTGAAATACCTCAGAGAGAATATACTGCATTTTGGCTACTAGATGGAGCTGATGATACAGGCATTAATCTATTAGAAAAAACAATAAGAGGAAGTTTAGTTGAGCTTGTACGAACACTCCTGACATTTGGCCAACAAATGTCTAACAGTCGCTTGTCTATAGGGATCTATAAAATTTAGTACCAAGACATCTTTTTTTTTCTTAAAAAAAGAATAATAATGCAGGCTCATTATTAAGAATGAGCCTGCATTGCATCTCCATTATATAATTTTTTTTGTTTTTTTACTATTACTACTTTATTACTTTATTGTAGAAAATGACCTAGCTATTTATTGGACGTAAAACTGCTGAGAGCACAAAGGCAGTCTGAGTGCCAGGGATTGTTGCAGAAATGAATGAGATCACATGATCTGCACAGTGAGAAAGGGAGATGGCATATTCACAGCATTCACAGAAAGAAAAATGAAAGAATGCTTGTGGGATAGACAATCATGAGAAGTTGTGAGGAAGTCTAGATAGCAGAAAATAAAAGAGGGAATGGTCTGGGAAGGAAAAAAGGTTTTCAACACAGGGATCTGTCTAGGTGCTGTTCATTGCCGCCTCTCACTTTGCTTGTTGACTCCTTTTGGCCCTAATCCCCCTTTTTTCCCAGGATTGTTTGCTGGAGCTGCTGTGATCCCAGGCTCTGTTTGTATAGCAGGAATGTCATCTGTTGCTTATCACTTTCCAGCCCTGCTAAATGCTGAGGTGTGAAGATTACATGAAACTTGTCACTTCCAGGTGACTATGTACACCACCCACCAGTCACAGTTCACTATATACTTTAATATGATTTCAGGATAAACGGAGACGATCATGACGCAACTAATATGATTTCTTTAGGATCAGATAACTATGTAGATGTCTTTGAGTAGTCCACCATCATTACATATCAAAATTTGGCTGGTTCAGCAGGGACCGGCCAAATTTCAATCCATGTATGGGCACCCTGGTTGTACAGAAGTCAATCTACAGTGCCTTGCAAAAGTATTCTTTTTACCTATTTTGTTACATTACAGCCTTTAGTTCAATGTTTTTTTTAATCTGAATTATATGTGATGGATCATAACACAATAGTCAAAGTTAGTGAAGTAAATTTAGAAAAATATATACATAAAACTATTTTTCAGAAATAAAAAACTGATAATTGGCATGTGCGTATGTATTCACTACCTTTGTTATGAAGCCCATAAAAAACTCTGGTGCAACCAATTACCTTCAGAAGTCACATAATTAGTGAAAGGATGTCCACCTGTGTGCAATCTAAGTGTCACATGATCTGTCATTACATATACACACCTTTTTGAAAGGCCCCAGAGGCTGCAACATCTAAGCAAGAGGCCCCACTAACCAAACACTGCCATGAAGACCAAGGAACTCTCCAAACAAGTAAGGGACAATGTTGTTGAGAAGTAGAAGTCAGGGTTAGGTTATAAAAAAAAAATCCAAATCTTTGATGATCCCTAGAAGCACCATCAAATCTATCATAAGCAAATGGAAAGAACATGGCACAACAGCAAACCTGCCAAGAGACTGCCTCACACAAAAACTCTCGGACCGGGCAAGGAAGGCATTAATCAGAGAGGCAGCACAGAGATCTGAGGTAACCCTGGAGGAGCTACAGAGTTCCACAGCAGAGACTGGAGTATCTGTACATAGGACGGCAATAAGCCGTACGCTCCATAGAGTTGGGCTTTATGGCAGAGTGGCCAGAAGAAAGCCATTACTTTCAGCAAAAAAACAAAATGGCACATTCTGAGTTTGCGAAAAGGCATGTGGGAGACTCCCAAAATGTATGGAGGAAGGTGCTCTGGTCTGATGAGACTAAAATTGAACTTTTTGGCCATCAAAGAAAACTCTATGTCTGGCACAAACCCAACACATCACATCACCCAAAGAACACCATCCCACAGTGAAACATGGTGGTGGCAGCATCATGCTGTGGAGATGTTATTCAGCAGTTGGGACTGGGAAACTGGTCAGAGTTGAGGGAAAGATGGATGGTGCTAAATACAGGGATATTCTTGAGCAAAACCTGTACCACTCTGTGATTTGAAGCTAGGATGGAGGTTCACCTTCCAGCAGGACAATGACCCCAAACACACTATTAAAGCAACACTTGAGTGGTTTAAGGGGAAACCTGTAAATGTGTTGGAATGGCCTAGTCAAAGCCCAGACCTCAATCCAATAGAAAATCTGTGGTCAGACTTAAAGATTGCTGTTCACAAGCAAAAACCATCCAACTTAAAAGAGCTGGAGCAGTTTTGCAAAGTGGAATGGGCAAAAATCACAATGGTATGATGTGGCAAGCTCATAGAGACTTATCCAAAGCGACTTGGAGCTGCAATAGCCGCAAAAGGTGGCTCTACAAAGTATTGACTTTAGAGGGGTGAATAGTTTTGCACATTGACTTTTTCTGTTATTTTGTCCTATTTGTTGTTTGCTTCACAATAATAAAAAAAATACATCTTCAAAGTTGTGGGCATGTTCTGTAAATTAAATGATGCAAATCCTCAAACAATCCATGTTAATTCCAGGTCGTGAGGCAACAAAACACAAAAAAACCCCAAGGGGGTGAATACTTTTGCAAGGCACTGTACCTATCAACTTCTATACAACTAGCCTGTCGGGTTTTTCTGGATTGATCAGTGCCACCAGCTACAGCCAGCAGCACGGATCATTGTATTCTGACAGCGGGGAAGGCTCCCTGCTATCAGAACTCATTAGCACAGTGAGAGGATTCCCCCATCCACACATTCAATGGATCAATGAAAAAAAAAAAGATGAATGTATGGGCTGCCTTTAGTATGTAGTATGCATCCCGGGAATATCGCATTCACAGATGATTTTGTTACATCATAAAGAAAGAAAGAGGAGGAATCCACAGAGCGAATTTGTGACTTACTGGTTGGAATTCAAGCCATGGGTGGCCCTATCAGCACCATCCTGCCCAACATTCTTCTATCTGAAAATTGAAGGAGCCTGGGGGGAAATGTGTTGGTTGAATGGTGGCTGCATCTAATTGGATGTTGTGTTGCAGGTTTTGCTGTTATTTTTTGCATGGACAGAATTTGCGAGATTCTGCCCGTGGTTTCAGATATGCAAAGTCTGAACAGGGTTTAAAGGAGATATAGACAGCAAAAAAAAAAAAACAGACAGGTGTACTAATACCTCTCCACTCTATCCAAAACTAAAAAAAAAGCTTTGCCATTAGTTATACTTTAACTCCTTCGCACCGATCACCTCCTGGCCCTTTAAGAGTTCTAAAAGCTGGGAAGAGGAGACGGGCATTTGGGCCACGTGACCTCTGTGATTGGCTGTCACATGCACACGTCACCGCTGTCACAGCAACTGATCCTCGCTGCCTTATGTGCTGGGGAGCGTGCATGGAGCGTGCTCCCAGCATGGTACGTTGTTTTAGCATGGCCGCATATATGTACCCGCTTAGTGTTAAGGCCCACCCGCCGAGTGACCACATATATACCTACGGCCGGCGTCAAGAGGTTAAGGATATTTAAAGCAGTATTAAACCCAAAAGCAAACATTGATTTATATTGCAGCTTACCAATTCTTAGATGTGATGGCTGCATTACTTTTTTGCTTTAGTCATTCTTTCCTTTTATTTTCATGAGACGCTGTACCCAAATAAAATGTATGTCCCTTTTTCCCCAACAAATAGAGCTTTCGTTTGGTGGTATTTGATCACCTCTGCGGTTTTTAATTTTTGCACTATAAACAAAAAAAAGTGACAATTTTGGAAAAAAAAAACATTTTTTACTTTCTGCTATAAAACATACACAATAAAAAAAAAATCAAATTTCTTCATCAATTTAGGCCAATTTGTATTCTGCTACATATTTTTGGGTAAAAGAAATCCCAATGGTTTGCACAAAAGTTATAGCGTTTACAAACTATGGTATATATTTATGGAACTTTTTTATTTTATGTTAATTTTTTTTTTACTATTAATGGCGGCGATCAGCGACGTATAGCAGGACTGCGATATCGTGGCGGTCAAGCTGACACTAACTGACACTATGTGAGAACCAGTGACACTAATACAGTGATCAGTGCTAAAAATATATAAATGTATATGTGTGTGTGTGTGTGTGTGTGTGTGTGTGTGTGTGTATATATGTATATCTGCTATAGGGCGGTCAGCAAGTGGTTAACAGTGATGGGGGTGCTTACAATGATCAGCTTTTATTTATTTATATAAAACCTTTATCCCAAAAGGGAAAACTGTAAAAGGTATTTTTTCTTTCCTTTAAGAAATTTATTGAGTTTAAGGTGCACAAAAAGAATTGACAAGTACGATAACATCATAATATGAAGTTTAGCAAGGATATAGCACAATAAACATGCGTCTGAGGTAAAAAGCAAAATCTGCTAACTGATAAGCTGAAGCCAAATTCCAGCTAAATTGTATTAGTGTATCTGCTGGTACATCTAACACCCCCTCCCCCCTGATTAACAATGCTGCTGTCCAAATGTACCCCCTTTGCCCCTTCATTTTTAGCAAGACCGTTCGGCAGAGGCTGGACATTAGGCTGGCTTCTTTTGAACAGACAGAGGAACACATGTTTTTTTCAAAAGTCAGCTGGTTCCTGCTGAACCAGCCTGCCACTACACACCTTTGTTGTAGTTCTCAGACTTCCATTACTGTGCTGCTATCAATATCCATACCTTTGTATCATGTTGTGTAAACTTTGTTCATCCTCTAATACCTTTTTCTCTTCCTTCCTGTAACATTCCACAAATAGCCATGTCAGAAAGAGGATATTAGACACTTCCTTAGCTAATTCATTATAAATAGATTTAGTTGTTATACCAAACACAACATGGATATTCCAAACTGGACAAACATTTCATGATTCATTGCTCCATCATTATGTACAGCAAGGCAAAATTCTACAAAAGTCAAGGCAGCCAGGATTTTAATGTAAAATACTTTTCTTAACGTCTTAAAGTGGTTGTAAACCTCAGTCATGGAATCTGAGCAAAGCATGTATATCTGTAATGTTTATTGTTTTTTCACTCTGGTGCTTCGTTCCTCTGTTATCAACATCACTTATGAGACGTTTTCCTGACACATGAAGTAAATTTGTGTCAGAAGGGGGGGGGGGAGCTCAGAAAGGAGCTTGTCTATTTGCAACACAGTTATTCTGCTATGTGGAGGGGGGTGTGTGCCTTTCCTCCAATCAGCTCTCACACACTGTAACTCTAGCCTCTCCACCCCCTCCTGTGTGCTTCTGACAGATAAAGAAATATTTTTAACAGGATCTGCCCTTTTAAAGGGGTGTAGGTATGAGAAGACTGCAGATAAACAAGTAAAACCTATGTAGGGGGATTTGTTTCATCTTTGTGCACCGTCTGAGGCTGTTTACTGGGTAAAGTATAAGTACAGCCAAAGCTTGTTTGGCTGTACTTCTCCTATGGATCACAGGAGTAACAGTTCGTTCTGCACTCCTGTGACCCGTTTTCAGCAGAGAGTGGGCTAACATCACAAAGTCCAGGCTGAGGCAAGATCACAACAATGAAGTCGGAATCCACCCACATGCCTGGACCGGCACCTGGCTCAGGCTCTGAGGGTCTGACCTGGTCGCTCTCGCCCCTCCACAGCCCAGAGCTCTAGTAAGCAAGGGGGGGGAGCAGAGCAGACAACAGTGAATGACAGTCACTAGCTCTCTTCTCAGGGAGCTCTGAGAACAGAGCGATCATCAGCGTTTAATTACTTGGTTCTCAGTCTTAGAGGCGGAGGGGGGACAGATGCAGCATCGACTAATGCTGCATCCACCTAGGTAAATATGATTCTAAAGAAGAGGAATTAGCACACCTGTTAGGTTTGTATTGCTGTCTGTGCCCAGGTCGGGGAGACTCACCTTCTCTATTTGTCCTGTTTACCATTATCCCCAAGAGTTTAATTGGATATCTTCCAATAGGGACACTAGTTCTGCTGACAACCTAGGATTTCCTCACTTGGGGAGATTTTCTTTCACTTCCTGTTTTGGGACAGGAAGTTAAGGAAAATTTCCTCAATAGGACACAGATGTAAAAAAAAAAAAAAAATATCTGAGGGGTCATAACCCTTTCTTACTATGCTATGATACACCATAAGATAAGTCACAGCTGCTGGAATCCCAACTCTCTACAGGACACTCTCCCAAGGAAGATATACAAATGAAAATGACTGCAACATTTTCAAAGTGCAGCACAAAGCCGGATCTCTCAGAAACTACAGACTTTTAGACTGTTTACAGGTTATAAACATTATTGGCTGAATCAGAGGATTTCATGTCTGTGTCCAACAGGCACCCGAAGGTCTTTTCTCTGATTTAGATGAAAATGACTGATTAGATGTGATTAGTTTGGAAATGTGTTTTAATTGCTCCCCCCAAGATATGCAGGCTGCCATAATAACCCTAATTGGACCAAAATTCGATGTTGGTATATATCTCCACTTTTTTTTTTATTTATTTCACTTGATGCTATTTTGTTACCATTTTTTTAGCCCATATGCCAATTTGTTACCAGTTGTATAAAGTCTCTTATGTCACTCTGTTACCATTACAGCCTGTATGCCATTTTGTTACTGTTTTTATATAGTTAGCATGGCACTTTATTATCATTTTTACATAGCTTGTATACATATTTGTTACCATTTTTATATAGTCTGTATGCCACTTTACCATTTTTATAAAAAGTAGCTTGAATTCCTCTTTGTTATTATATTTTATATCCCGTATGCCATTTTGTTACCATTTCTATAAAAGAATTTCTATATAGTCTGTATACCTCTTTGTCACCAATTTCTTTTTTAAAGCCCGATGTCACTTTATTACTATATTTATATAACACCGTATGCCACTTTTTTACCATTTTCTATATAACCCTCATTGCACTTTGTTGTTATTATTATATATAGGATTAAAGCCATACATGGATCCAAATTTGGCCAGTTTGCAGGGACCAGCTGAATTTCGATCCTTGTATGGGCACTGTGGTTGAACAGAAGTCAATTGGTGAATTGACCAACCTATCGCCTGCAGTGCTAATCAGTGTATTCTGATGGCAGGGAAGCCTCCAAATACAAGAACACAGCAGTAGAATTCCCCCATTCACTTTGAATGTGTGGATGTGGGAACAGGGTCAGTTTTTTGTTGTTTTTTTTTTCATTCAACCTCCTGGTTGAACACAAAAACTGACTAATGTATAGGCAGCTTTCTATAGTGCCAACAGTTTGCACCTTGCTTTACAAAATGGAGAGAGACAGTACAGATAAAATACAATACAAGGGATATTAGAGGGCCCTGCTTGTAGCGCTTACAATCTAAAAGGAAGGGTCAAGTGATATAAAAGTGGTGGACGAACGTACCATGGTAATGTGTTAACCTTTTGCTGTACCTGTTTATACTGATATGTGAATCTGATAAGATTAATTCAGAGAGATGCTATAGATAAAAGACATTACCAGATGTAACACATGCAGACAGTTACCGCTTTGTACTTGGGTGGTGTGTGATGTGTAAGTAGTTTGCCATGATTGCATTATTAGTCATACAATGACCCCAGCCTTGATGTTCAGCCTCTGTAAAAAGCTGAGATAAAGCAAATCGCCATGCCTGTCTCTGCATTACTTCTCCAATACTTAACACTATTCACATTGCACACATTACATACATTCCACCTGCCACTTTATGCTCTTGAGATAGGCCTGGACCTCCAAAGTGCTGATGTTCACTTTTTTGTGAAAGTTCATGGACTCTTTTCAGTTCTGTTTTTCATTAGGGAATATAGTCCGCACCATAACCTTTTTAAGTGTTCCCACACAAATAAGATAATCCTGGGCCACCTACTATGGGCGCTCCACAGCAGGTCCTGTGGTTATTGTGTTTTGTGTACTCATGCGGAATTGGCTTAGCACTGGTATGTTTGTCTCTACCAGCAGTGTAGAATAGGTGTAAATGTATTAAAGGTGCCAAATGCTTAGCAATTAATAGACTAGACTGAGCAGTGTATGGGTGTTATTTGTCATAGTATTAAAAGGCTGGGGTGGAAGAAATGGTTGTAGAAGAGCCCTATCTTTATATATTGGTTTAGTGTTAACACTTGTACAGTATATTTGGTAACTGTGGTGCTTAACATTTTGAATCAAGCAGATTCCACTGTGAAAGACAAATTGCCTTCATTTTTTGATTTCACATTGTCTAAAGTATCAAGATGTACATTCATCAGTGCTCTGCAACAAACAGTATGATCTAAAATAGTATTTACATGTTAGGAAAGACTGAGCGGTGAAAAAAAAAGAATTTGTACTTTTTTGCTCAAATAGATGTGGTGGTAGAAGGATCTCTAAAGAACATACTTGTGATTGTAATGTATTCCAAAAGCAGTTATATTAGAGTGAAACATTCCAACCCCAAACTGATTTTTCTGTCTAATGGTGGCCATACATGCTTCCATATTTCAATCTAATTAATTGAATCTGCAAACAATTGTATATCCATAACTTCCCTTGTAATTGATTTAGACCCAGTTTCAGATTTGGCTACGGCAAAATATTGTCAACTGTGTTGCATGAACCTGCAACACTGAGATATGTTATTTATGAATATAGATGTATACAGTCAATCAGATTATGAGAGTTGATTTGATAAATGAAGAACATGAGTTATATTTGTACCTTTTTAAAGCCACTTTCCCATGTGTGGCATATCGATCCAATTCGTTCCAACTGATTGATACCTTTTGGAGAGATCAATTGGAAAATTGCACATTTATTGAAGCGTGTAAAGCCACCATTAGGGTAAAATAAGTAGAATTTGATCCTTCAATGGGTCTTCCTAGCTCTCTGGGATCAGCAAATGTTCAGCGAAATGCCATGCTCAGCTGCCAAAGCCGTGCTGGGACAAAACCTGATGGGGGATGTTTAACATAGAATGGAAAACTCTGTTTTGGGTGGTAAAGTTCTGCATTCAGTGATAATACAGTGTACATCCTTTTTTATTAAGTGGGCCATCAAGTTTCCATCAAGTTATCCAAATGTTTGCAATGTTACCTAGTGTATGTGTAAGGAAAATCTAGTTTCCATTTAAAAGGTTCTCTAGAATAGAAAATAAATAACATTATCTTGTAACCCACCTGCTAATATTCCTTGGTGGATTGATGTCGGATAAAATATCACACGGTGATAACCAGTTGTACATTTTTTTTTTTTCCCGAAACCAAAGAGGCAGGAACTCTACCATGTTACTCAGAAAGGTCATGTCATATCTTTGGGTTCCAAATTGTTAGAGAACCCCTTTAAAAATGGAGTCCAATCAATAGTTCTTCTAATGCTAATTTTAGTTACTATGTATGCTTATAAACCAGAATATATCTTGTAAGCTAATCTATTGTTTTTTCCTCTAGTTTTAGACCAGCTGTTGCCAGAGTTGAATGTGTTACTAAAGCTTCTGGATCATGAATTCCTCAGTGCCACCACCAGAGAAAAACAAAGTGCGGTATGCAGCATCCTACGACAGCTACAGCCTTCTCCAGGTATAAGTGATTGGCCATCTCAATATGGGCACCTTAGATTTGTTCGTTAAAAAACACTATTTACAAATGCAGCTCACGAGGGATTTTCGCTTTGACTTTTTTTTCCTTTAAATATCACATTTCAGGCCTGCTTTATCTCCACAAAAGTATTTTTATTGCTCTGTATTTCACTACCCTGTGTTAACATAGCTTTATTATAGCAGAATTCCACTTTTAGAGATATCTTAAAATTATGCATCTCTGTGATCCCTACTTAAATACATACTAGGCCTGGTCTTGCGTTCCAAATTGTGAGCAAGAACACCATTTGCCAGCTCATGTACATACCTTTTTCATTTTTTTTTTAAAACAACTTTGAGTTCGGCTTCCCTTTAAAGCAGACTATATCTATGGTCAAAATTTAATATCAACTTTTACGATTGAAAAGTATACCTAACAGCTTGTTAAACACATTATATATAAAAAAAAATAAAATGTACGTGTATTTATTTGTGCCTTTCCTTTTTGCAGGAGATGACCTGGATTTCCAGTATATGAACACTGCTGCCTATCACAATGGCACAAGCTTTGTGGAATCTCTCTTTGAGGAGTTTGGTATGTTTGTTGATTAGGCCAATAAACCATTTAGATGTTTGTTTATTTTGTTTATGCCAGTACATGGTGAGTGTGACGTGAGAAGATCTTTTGAACATCACCAAGCATGTTATAGCTTTTCCTTTCAATGGTGGTAAAGAATGACTGTACGTGAGAAATTGAATTTTTAATTCTACAACCATTCACACCAAAGACCAAAGCATTGTGAATAGTGGAATAAAATCCCTGCTTGCAGATTTTTTTTTTAACATCTTTATATTGAAATACGGTGTCTCGGAATTGTACCTCTTTGGGTATAATGAACACCAACCAGTGAATCCTAAAAAGTCTCGACCACCGTATAGTGAAAATTGATGGCAGGCAGGATCCCCTCTCATTCTGGGCTGATGTCATATGGCGTTGACCCAGTCTTACCACACTTGCGCTCCTGCGGGCGCGCGCAGCGCAGCAATCGTGGTCGCACCATGTTCCTAGGATCCCGGATCTCGTTAAAGAGCCCATGATGCGACAGTTTACCCATGTAATCGGCTGTGTCCAATCACAGCCGGTCACATGTAAACACGGAAGTGCAGTTTATCGGCTCTCCTTGTCTCACATTGACCGAGTGTGAGGCAAGGAGAGATGATCAGCGGCAGCGACCTGTACAGGTAATCGGGGCACTGATCATCCGTGCAGTGCCCATCAGTGCCGCCTATCCGTGCTGCCTATCAGTGTCCATCAGTGCCACCGATCAAAGCCCTTCAGTAAACCATATTAGTGCCACCTCATCAGTGGCCACAAGTGCCACCTATCAGTGCCGCCTCATCAGCGCACATCAGTGAAGAGAGAGAAAATTATTTATTTACAATTTTATTGTAATTCAAAGTGTGACAGTGCTACAGTATGTAAAGCATTTCAAAACATGAATTGTTTGAATGTACCCTAATGTTTAAAGAGGTTGTAAACCTCAGAAAAAATCCCCCCCCCAAAAAACGATGCCCTGAAGTGCCACCTGCACTCCGCCCCCACGGCCGACATCATTCCCGGAGTTACTTCCAGGTTTGCGGGCGCCAGCAATGTGATTGGCTGGAGCCGCTATGGTGTCACTCCCATGCATCTCGCCAGTCACAGCACAGGTACTGAAGAAACGGCGCGAGTGGGCCGTTCCTTCAGTGCATATGTGCCGTTGACGTAGACGGCAGCGTATATAGTAAATATCTCCTAAACGGTGCAAGTTTGGGAGATATTTACAGTACCTACAGGTAAGCCTTACTATAGGCTTAGCTGTAGGTACAAAAAAAAGGAAGACTTTACTTGATCTTTTAAACTTTTATTAGAATGCAGGCAACCTTCATTTTTAAAGTGTATCTAAAATTTACTTTTTTTGGATAGGGTAAGGAAAAGTCCCTCTTAGACAGTTGTCAGAACGTGTTTAGCACCCCCTAGCAGCAGTTGATAAACCAGATTCTGTAGTAAGGGGCCCATGTGATAGGACATGGGTGGTAGAGTGTCTAGGACCCAAGCTACCCCATAGCAACTCAGGCCAAAGGCTTACTGTACATCAGGGGCTTATTTGATCTCACATTCTAGAAGAAGGAATTATATAGGATACTAGTCTTTTGATCCTTGGTCGGGTTCTTCAAGGGTCGCAACACACACCATGCCAAAAAGCTGCAGTGACATGGTTTTCCAGGTGCTTATGTCTGTTAGGGGACTTGACCCTTCCTAAAGTGTTGCTAAACCCACAACAGTATAATTAGTCTATATATGCAGTAAAGCAGTGTTTCTCTAACGTTTTTCAGTAAAGGCACACTTTAAAATTATAGACCATCTCAAGGCACCCTTTAAAATTATGGACAGTCTCAAGGCACCCCATTCTAAAATGTAAAAAACTATTCTAATAGTTTTACATAATGCATCAACATCCACACATAGGATACCCAATGTTAGAGGGGATTTATTCCTCCAAAGCAAATACTTTTGCACACTGGTACTGACTAGCAGTGGCAGCCCATAATGCAGGGCGCAGGGGCACCACCCCACTATCCATGCGCCCGGCCCCCTAATTTACATGTGGGGTGCCGGACGCATAGATTCCAATGGGGTTTTTTTTTTTTTTTTGAAGCAAGAGATTAGAGGCAGAGGCGCTAATAGGCTTTAAAAGAGAGTGGGCCTGGGGCGCAGTAAACCCGTCCAGTTGTATGACAATAGCGAACGAACATTTGCTATTGTCACACTGATTCTGCTTCCGGCCATTCAGGGTGCAGGTCTTGAGACACGTTTCCTGATTGGCCGAATGGAGGAGCGATCCTACTGGCCTAGGTGGAGGAGGGATGAGACGCACGGCCGCTGTGATGCCAAGGAGGAGACGCAAGAGAAGCCATCTCCCGGAGGGTGCGATTGACCTGACCGGCCCACGGGGGGGATGTGGGTGCATTGTTTGCCCCCGCCCCCCCTCCCCCCCCCCCCCAAAAAAAAAAAAGCAACACCAGCCGCCACTGCTATTCCAATATTTCTCTTCTCCCTTAATTTCATTCTGTCAGTCAGCTAATGTGACCCTGGTGCTGAGGGAGAGGGGGAACAGGAGGATTCAACAAGGATGCTATGGAGGCAACAGACATCCTTCTTATCAACTAATAATGTCATTGGTTGTTAGGATGTCAGCGTCTAGTCGTAATGGTGCACAATGAAACCTATGTCTTTGTGTAACTTAAAGAGGAAGTAAAGTCTTCCTCTTTAATTGTACCTACAAGTGAGCCTATAATAAGGCTTACCTGTAGGTACTGTAAATATCTCCTAAATTTGTACCGTTTAGAAGATATTTCCGATATTCGCTGCCGCCGATGTCATCGGTGCATGCGCACTGAAGAAATGACCCGCTTGTGCCGTCTCTTCAGAGCCCATGCCGTGACCAGCGGCTCCTGCACGAGAGACGTAATCGCGGCTATGGCCAATCCTAGCGCCAGAGCCCGCAAACCCAGAAGTAATTCCGGGATGTCAGCCGTGTCTGCGGGATGCGGGTGGCACTGCAGGATTTCGTTCTGAGGTAAGTATTTCATAATGAGCTGGTATGCGATGCATACTAGCTCATTATGCCTTTTTGTCTTGCAGGTTTTTTGTTTTTTTTCCCGGAGGTTTACAATTTCTTTAAGGGCAGGCTTGATCCACCTGCTGGCTTGTATGCAATTTTTGAACAATTTTTAGGCATTTTGCCAAGGCACCCCTGAAGCAACCTCAAGGCACCCTGGTTGAGAAAGGCTGCAGTGAAGCATGCTTGTTATACTCACTGTGGAAGCTAAGGGGTTATTCATGTGCATTGTGTAAAAAAAAGCTGTGTTGATCTTCCACAGTCCCCAATCCATCTCCTGATAATACAGAGGCTTGGGGCACTCTGCACATGCTCAGTTGGGTGTGTATTGCTAGAGAGGTTGTTGTTTTTTTTTTTTTCGTTTAATTCATATATTTTAAAAGAACCTAGGAAACCTATTGTGACTCTCCCATCCCGTTTTGGGAATCTCCAGGGTTTACGTTGTCCTGAGCTTGCTAAAGGTGCCTAATATGCCTCTAACCTCCATCAGTTTTGGTTTAACGTACCCTTTAAAGAAAACCTAAACTCAAAACTAAAATGTCATATATTGTAGTTTACCAGTCCTTAGAGCTAGTGACTGCATTTTTTTAGTATTATTTTTTTTCTACCGGTAATCCTGTAAAAAACACACTTTCTGTCCCTGGGTAGCAATGCTCACTCCTTCACTGTATTGATACACAGAGCCCTGGTTGCTTCCCAGGCTGTACTTCAAACATACCTGCCTTTGCTTATCTCCAATTACATGCAAAAAGACAGGATTAGTAGTTTACTCAAATGTAACACTGTGTTGCCTCCAGCACACAGGAAGTGACAAGAACCTTGCACTTCTGGCAAGATCATCAGTTATTTTCTGTACTTGCTAAAAATGCTCTTAGCCTAAAATATGAAAACAATGCAGCAACCACATCTAAGGACTTGTAAGCTGCAATATATTAAACTTTTGCTCTTGGGTTTAGCTGTTCTTTAAAATCATCTTCTAGTTCATTTCAGTTGAGGGGTATTATCGCCAAAAAGAACACGTTCTTATTGTAGAAACTTTACAATTGGCCACCCAACACAATTTTGCTTTAGTGACGGTAACCTCAGCAGCGTTATTGCTCATGAGTCATCTTGTTAAATCTTTATGGAAATTTTGTGATTTGTCTTTCACTCAAATACAATGAATGGTCTTGTTTTTATGAAATGTTATGGGCGGCCTTCAGAACTAGCATTAGCTCAGTGCTACAGATTTATAGGTTGTAAACAATATGTTGTTTTCACGTCATGAGGTAAAATGCTAATTGTTCAAATTTCCGGGATTTGTTCTTCAGATTGTGACCTGCAGGAATTACGAGAAATGCAGGATGAATACAAAGACACAGAGAGCCAATCTCCTCCACCTCCACCACCACCATGTGCCCCTCCACCACCACTGCCTACCACTCCCCCGCCAGAGGATTACTATGAGGAGGCTGTGCCACTTGGGCCAGGAAAGCCCACCGAGTATATAACATCTCGCAGTAAGCAGTGTTTGTCTTTTTTGTCTTTTTCATTTATAGCCTGGTCTACTGTAGCATTAAACCGAATGACCATAAATCATGTCTAATATGTATTTACCTATTGTAAAGCAGGCCATAAAAATGGAAGATGGCTCGAAATGTCATCTGGATGTTGACCAGACCTGGCCATAACAGATGTGTCCAATCTGAAAGGTCCATATTGGTTGAGGGAAAATAATGATTGAATACACGGACAGATGCAAACTGTGGACCAGATCGTTTTCTGTTGTCCATATGGGGTCTTATTAGGTTCTGTGCTATAGATTAAAGGAAACCTGTGCTGATGAACTATAGAGGGTACAATTGAGAGCCTCTCTATTTAAACATACTAGATATCCATGTCATTCTAATCCAGTAGCTATTTTCTGAGGCTCTGATATGAATGCATGTTTATTAAAAGTTCTAACTTTATTTTGATCCCCATGCTTGTTTAGATCTATGCCTCAAAAGGTATTAAAGTCAGAGACAACCAGACAATTACGTTGTAGTATTTTCAGAATGAGGGCAGCAATGACAGGCTCCTTACTCTTCAGTAAAGGTTTATTTTAAAAATGTAAGTTTTTATGGGGGAAAAACAGATTAGGAGGATAAAAGAACCCCACCCTGTAGTTTTGTTTAGTGTACAGTTGATGATGGGTGTCTGTTAGCATTATTTATGCATGTATGTTAACATTATTATCTCTCTAGGAAATTACATCTCCCCCTGTTTTTTCCTGGTAACCATGCTGTCATTACAGAAAAATATCTGATGTGCCAGAAATATATGCTCCTACCCAGGGCAGGACATGGCCTGAAGTTTTTTGTTTTTTATGGGCCCTTTCACACAGGCTGTCCGATCAGGTCCGCCTGTAAATTTTTCAGGCAGGCCGGATTGGACCCTGCAGTCTCCTCTATGGAGCGGCGGATGTCAGCAGACACATGTCCGCTGACACCTGCCACTATCTGATCCTGCCCACAAAAATCGGATGGATGGTGGTCCTATTTTCCATTCGTCTGGCGGATAGGATCGGATGGAAAGGGACCATCTGTCTCTCCATAGAGGAGAGCAAGACTGTGTCTGTGTCCTCTGCAAAGCAGAGTGGACTAGACCTGTGATCCGCCTGCTCAATGGGGATCAGCGATCCCCCGCTGAGAAAGTGAAATTCGCTGCACGGAGGAGCCCACGTGAAAGGGGCCTAAGTCAATTAAACACTCTGACACATTGGGGTTGATTTACTAAACCTGGAGCGCCGAGAATCTGCTGTAGCTGTACATGGTAGCTTCTGTTCAATTAAGCTTTGACAAAATAAAAAACCTGGAAGCTGATTGTTTTTTTATGCACAGCTGCACCAGATTTTGCACTCGGAATTAGGCCAGTTCAGCAGGGACTGGCTGAGTTTTGATCAATGTATGGGCAAGCTGATTGTTTTGGGTATAACCAGCCTGTCAGATTTTTTACCTTTGATTCCTGCCAGTGGCTCCCCCCGCCAGCAGAACATACTAGTGCTGCGAGAGGCATTCCCTCAACGCTGACTTTGTTGATGGGGGAATTGAGTGATTTTCTTTCATTTCACCCGTGGTGGAAGGAAAGAAAATCAAGTCATCTATGGGCTGCTTAAGGCAGCCTCTCTCAACTGGACATGCAGCCTAGGTTTGTCAGGGTGCTGTCATCTCCCTACCGGCCTATTGTAAAAAATAAAAACAGCCAGTAGGTGGATGCCTGTTTTGAAGTGCTGTTTTATAATCGGCAGATTATCAGTCACACTTTTGTGGCCAGTGTGCCTGTTAATGGCTTTGCATTTAGCCATCATTGGACCAATCCAAGTGGCTCTGTACCTTGTAATTGCTGTGATGACCAATCATCACATATGTAATCTATAGTCCTGGTGCATGCTACGAGCATTACATATGTTTTGTTGTGCTCCACTTGTTGCTATTAGTTACACCCCCTTTAGTGCCTTGGAGGCACAGTTTGGCATCTTCCCCCTGGACACTGGATGATCTTGTCCCAGGATTGTTCCTCTCTTCCTTCTTGACATCGGTGGCGGCTGGTGCTCAGAATTTTTGGGGGGACGCAAATGAACTGAAAAAGTTCTGAAAAATACTGAAACAAAAACATCAATTGCAGCCACTGTGCCCATCATATGCAGCCAACTGTACCCGTCTTATGCAGCCAACTGTGCCTATCAATTGCAGACTCTATGCTCATAATATGCAGCCACTGTGCCCCGCAAATGTAGCCAACTGTGCTCCATCAAATGCAGCCTTTGTTCCCATAATATGCAGCCACTGTGCCCCCCACCTGCTGTCTGCCCGGCACTTACCCCATCAGGGTGGTGGGGCAGGCAGCGGGTCAGGCGGCGAACTGTGGGACGTGAAGCGCTGGATGTTGTGTCCTCCGTGTGCATCTTCTTCCTGTTTTGCTAGGTGGCCAATGAGATCGCCTCTACCTTCAGCCAATCTGGTGCCCGGTATTACATCTGGCCCTCCTAATTGGCTGAGAGGCGGTTCTGTGTTAGCAAAGCAAATTTTCTTTTGCTTTGCTAATACACCAGGGTGCAATGTGAGTGCAATGGTTTGGAAACCTATTATAGCCTATTAGAGCCTATGGTTCTAATCATGTGCTTCAAAAACAACCCCTGCCGCTGTAATTCAGGCACCCGGTGCCAGAAACATAGCCGGACGCCTGAATGGGGGTGGCTACAGCAGCCGTGGATGGATTCATGCACTACATGGATCTATCCATAGTACACAGAGGGAGTGGCTGGAGAAAGGGGGCGGCGCCCGAGTGCCCCTAATGGACTTATGACCATATACTTTTTGGCTCTGAATTCCAAAGCACGTGTTGTCGGCCCTGACTACTTTATTTCTGATGGATTACAAAAAACACAGACCTCTGCTCGTCTCCTGCCACCCTTCTCTCCATAACTGCTCCGTGTGCACCAGCCGAGAACAAAGAAAGTTATCAACTCACAGGATTTCTGGCAAAATCAGCTGTTCTTTTTTGCACTTCTCCAACAGCTATAATAATAATAAAAAAAAATGTTTACCAATCTATTTAGCAGACCAAAAGTGGAAAAATAAGAGATGTATTGTTAGGCTTTACATAAAATTAAACTTTCCACTTCCCTTGTCAGTGCCTGTAGTTCATTTTACTTGTGACAGATGTTGGATTATTATTTACCATTCAAGCCAATGAGGGAATTTTTTTAACATACAAAGTGTAGACAGGGTGAGACAGAACTGCTGGAGCTGTGGAAGCAGGTGCATGGGATATTTACACATGTGCTTCACTTATCACCTATCCACCAAATACACTTGTGGAGTTTTCCTGTTAACATTTGTACAAAATGTGTGCGTTTTGTATTAGAATATGATGAGTGATTTACTCAATGCCAACTGTTTATCTTTCCATCGTTTTATTTCTGATGTATTTCCTACTTTACACAGACAGTTCCAGCCCCCCCAATTCCATAGAAGATGGATATTATGAAGAAGCGGATAATAATTACCCCCTTACCCAAATAAATGGAGAGCAGAAACATTCGTGTAAGTGACAGTGCATATAAATGCATTTATGGAATGAAGGTGCTAAACAATCTTAAAATTATTTTTTATACAACTGAGGTTTAATAGAATCGTCAAAACCCAGTTCAGGTTTTGAATACTGATTGAGTAGATTTAACAGCATAATGTATCCTACTGTGATCAATATGGAGGGCTTATACCTAGGTGCACTAACCCAAAACCACCAATCATAGTAAACTCAGATGACATTAGATCAGGACAAGATTGGTTGCTGCGCTGAGGGGCGGTTCACACTGCCGCGACCTGAAAGTCGGCACGACTTTGCCAGGCAACTTCAAGGCAACTTCCAGGCAACTTTTGAGGCAACTTTGAAGCAACTTCAGGGAATTCCTGGGTAATCTTCCTGTAATGTCGGATCCAAATCACATCAATTAAGTAAGGATCCGACCTTGAGGCAACTTCCATTACAACCTATGGGTGCAAGTCGGCTAGAAGTCGTCTTTGAAGTAGTACAGGAACCTTTTCTGAAGTCGGAGCGACTTCAGTAGTGTACATTAGGACGACTCTATTTCACTTCAATGGAATTTCTTATGTCCAGCAACTTGGGGAGACTTGAGGTCTGACAAGTCGGATCACAAGTCACTGTAGTGTGAACCGCCACTTAAGAATACTCTTTATTATACAGGTGTAAATGAGCCTTTGATGACATTTACTGTAAACATAATAAATTGTTAGCCCCTCACCATACATACAGCAGATCTTGGTAAATCTAAAGGTGATTGTACAAACCTTCTAACCTCCTGGTTAGAGATTAGCTTTGGCATCCTCCGATCTTGCCTCTATCCAAACTTCAATGTTTTTTTTAGTCCTATCATCTGCAGGCTATTTCATTCACTAACCAGCAGCATGCATAAATGCACAATAATCGCGAGCATGTGTCATGATGTCCTGCGAGGCAGTGAATAAACCATCCTGCAGATGATATATCAAAAAAAAAAGCTTGATTTAGATAAGTGAGTTCGGAGAATGCCCAAGCTCATCTCTAACCAGAATCAAGACTGTATTCTAGAGAAGGATAGTTAAACTTTACATTATTTGCTGTTGTCATTAATTTTAATCAACAGTTGTTACTCTTCTTATATGGTACATATAACCGTATAAAACTGGGGCTTGGTTCTCTATTTTACAGTGTTGTTGTAGAATGAAAGTATGAGGTGAAGAGCCGGCACCTCGTCCTCCCGATAAAAGTACTTTAATGATGATGGGTACATTGTACAAGTTGCTGTAACTTGCACACTGTCCCCTTCATCAATAAAGTACTTTTATCAGGAGGACAGGTTGCAGGCTCTTCACCTCATACTTTCATGCTGTTTAAAGTGCCAGGAAGACACTGTGAGCTTTGGAGCCCCATTGGTCTGCCTCCAGGAGGAATTGACCTAGGCATATATCTTCTATTGTAGAATGTTTGCGAGCCTGAGTTGATTTCTAATCTTGGTCAATCAGTTTTTATGCCTATATTGTTTGTTACAACATGAATAATTGCATTTCCCTATCTACAATTCAAGCCGAGTTTTATTTATATAAATGCATCAGGTTATTTAAAGTTGTAATTACCAAAGTGTTCTTGAGTGTGAATTTTGTCATATTTTGTGAGGCTTATTCCTGGTACACACTACCAAAAAAAAAAAAAAAGTCCACTTCAGTCGTCGTCGCTGTACTGACCATCCGAAGTTAGTTAAGCGATCTCCCCCTCTGAGCTGTTGTGTTCTGACAGGGGGACTGCCCCCGCCAGAACACTCTGATCAGCGCTCTCTGCCATTGGCTGAGAGCTCTGATAGGGAGTCAGTCAGCCTGCTCATCCGACAGAAGCCGGCTAGCTTGTGTTGGACAGACTACACACTAATGTCTCCCGGCATTCGGTCTTTGTGTACGGAGCTTTATCGTCACCTGTGAATGTGACTCCTGACTAAGAAAGGTTTGGGAAATCTGTTGTTTTTGGTTGCCTATATATATGAGACAACTACTCCACTGACCTCTGGTGCACAGAATTGGAATTTCTTATTGTACATCACAGGACACAGAGCCTTAGTAGTTACTATGTGGGTTATAAGCCACCTTCAGGTGATGGACACTGGCACACCCTAAGACAGGAAGTCCACTCCCTATATAACCCATCCCACTACCGGGAGTACCTCAGTTTTTTCGCCAGTGTCTAAGGTGTTGGTCACGAGTAAAGATGTGCTGAGCTCCACTGGAGCAATCCTTGCTGGGGCCAGCTATGCAGCCGGGTCCATTCAAAGTGTCTTTTTCAGGCTGAATTGAATGGTACCCGGGCCTCGTGGCAGAAGAAACAAGGTTTTGCCTGTAACGCTTCTCTTTTTAAGAGAGCTGGACTCCAGAATCCAGAGCTTTGGTTTTTTCAGCCATAAGTTTGTTTTTTTGCTGGCGGGGTTTTTTACAGGTCCAGGAGTGTGGGTTCCCCCGAAGGTCCCCTGTTCCTGAAGGTTTTATAATGGAGCCCACCGTGAGGTGAAGATTGGGTCTGTTGGTTTTTAACACAGAAAACCCAGCAGCGGGAAAGGTAAGTGGAGGTTTTGAAGGCCTAAGAGTCACCACTGGGGGCTGTATAGAGCATGTACCTTGTCATGCTTTCCTCAAACATCACGCTGTGTCACAGAAGCAGCAGGCTCAGACCTCCGGTAAGATTGGGTGGGTATTTTCTTCCACGAAACAACCCCCACCTGGACAAAGCTCTCCCCCTCTTCTTGCAAGGGGGAAGCCAAAAACTATCTGCGATGCCGCTCTCTTTTTTCACTGCCCCTGCAGATTTGGTATTTTGTTAGGCATAATGCAGATACACAGTTCAACTAAGCCGGCATCCTGGTTTCTGAAATTTCTTATCCAACATTGCTACTTTTTAATAGATGTCTTTGAACCATACTTTAGAAGCTGCAATTCTGTGAACACCGGGAGCTTCTTCCTTTTAATCCAAGTCCACAGATCAATATAGGTCACTAAGGGTAATGTATATCAATGTGTTCTTACTGGGAACTCAAGGAATTTCCCCACAGCCTCCAATCAAATTCATACTCTTAGGGTAAGTCTGCTGACTGGTGGCTGAGAGGTAATTCTAGTTCTTAGTTGATTTCTAAGGCTTGAGCATTTAATTTATGGTTTTTGGTTTGCATAGACCAGAAGTGTTTAATAAACCCTGAGTTGTGTTCCTTTTGTTTGCAGATAATGAGTCTGATGGTCTGAGCAGCTCTTATGAGTCATATGATGAGGAAGATGAAGAGGGTAAAGCTCAGCGTCAGATGCACCAATGGCCTTCCCAAGAGTCGTCTCTGCACCTGGTCCGGGACAGCAGAATCTGCGCATTTCTCCTGCGCAAGAAGCGCTTTGGCCAGTGGGCCAAACAGCTGACACTAATCAGAGACAACAAACTACTGGTAAGAGAAATAAAGTATTCTACATGTAAAGTTCTTTAGAAACAAGCAGTGACAAATACCATCCTAGTGATAAGACACTGACCAAATTAAACAAATACACTGACACTGTTGAGGGAAGGAAGGAAGAAAATATTTTCTGTTGCGTCATACAGAATCCAAAAAGCCTGAGTGCCAGAGAGGATTTCCTGCATCCACTCTTCTGTGACCACTGTGAATGGAGCCGGAGTGTATGAACAAGGTGTTTGGAAGGGAGAGCTGGAAAGCATTGGAAAAACATAACCGACCCGTCAGCTGTCACATTCTGGCACACCACAAATGAAAAGTGCTGTTTGCATTGGCTAAGCTCTAGTCACTGTCAGCGTGTTATGTATTTGGCAATCAAGTAGCATGGACCCAGTGCCACAAGCTCGCCTCTAAACTTTGGTCTGATGCCTATGAATTATATTATACCCAGACTCTCTTGTAGTGATAAATACTATATATATCAAAGGTCCACTTGCATTTATTCAGAAGTTCAGAAACCTGTCTTAAAAGAAATACTGAGGTTGCATTTGCCTACATGCTTCTGAAAATCCTTAGTAGTTCTAGATTCAATATCTTCTGAGACCATGGGAATTTACTAAAACTGGAGAGTGCAAAATCTGGTGCAGCTCTGCATAGCAACCAATCAGCTTACATTTTTTTTGCAGGTGAAGAATTAACACACTAATTAATTAAACAAAAAAATAAATAAAAATACTTCCAAGCATGAACCATCTAGATGGCTACATATCAGCTTTAGGACTCCCACAGAGCTCCATAGGTCTTGGCAGAAGAGGGGCACTGAGAGAGCAGGAATATAGCAGCTCATCCTGCCATCCTGGATTTCTGACAATTGAAAAAAGGTTTAAAGAGGAAATAAAATAAAAAAATCAAGTGCATGTAAATTGTTATTTTTATCTGATTTAGGGAAAAAATGTACTTTAATATCAGTTTAAAACTAGCGCATCACATACACAACTCAGTTTTGTTGAGGCAAATGCAGCAAAAAACAGAATTGCCAGCTATCTCTTCATTATATTTAAGCTATCATGTCTTTTTCCTAGGCAATGAAGAGAAATATAAGTATGGAACTTTGGTCACTCTATGTTGTGGGGTTGCATTCGATTTTTGCATTTTATACAATTTAAGGTCATAACTGACGCTGTTGTTCTGCAGAATTGCTCTCTAATAATGCTATCGATGCCATCTTACTAATGTCAACTGATAACGTTGATTTTCTGTAGTGTTACAAGAGCTCTAAGGACCAGCATCCTCACTTGGAAATGCCACTGCCTCTGTGTAACGTCACCTATGTACCAAAAGATGGCCGACGTAAGAAGCACGAGCTACGTTTTTGTCTTCCCAACTCAGAGCTACTTGTGTTGGCGTGCCAAAGTCGGGAACAGGCTGAAGAATGGATGAGGGTGAGAGTCAGAATTTTTTCCCTTTTTGTATTATGAATTTTCCTGGTACAAACTATACACAGATGGCATTTACTTACAAAGACATGCTGGAATATTTTATGTGGTTAAAGTGCAGTGTATTCAGCAGTGGGGTTTTGCCAGTTGTAATAAGCTAAGATTGTATTTATTGAGAGGATGGCTGAATATTACATCTGGGAAGAGAACGTTGCTGAACACAAACATTTGTCTATAATTCTGGAGACAAAATCTGCTCCACCTTCATTTTGAAATATTGAGCTTAATAAATCTAGTTCTGCAAATTCTTATGTAAATAAATTTTATGATACAGATATATCTATTAATTTTCATACAGGTGATCAAGGAGGCCAGTAGCCCAACTTCAATGCACCTAACTGCTTCCCCAGCACTAAGACATAAATTGGATCTGGACAAGGTGAGGTTATCTGAAAACACAATTGTCATAGATTTAATAGGGAGAGGCTTCTCACAATTTATTTAAAGCATTCCACTCCAACTTTAGCCACTTACAGACCGGAAGATTTTCTCCCTTAATGACCAGGCCATTTTTTGCGATACTGCACTGCGTTGCTTTAACTGACAATTGCACATGCGACGTTGTACCCAAACAAAATTGACGTCCTTTTTTCCCCACAAATAGAGCTTTCTTTTGGTGGTATTTGATCACGGCTGCAGTTTTTATTTTTTGTGCTATAAACAAAAAAAGCGACAATTTTTTGAAAAAAATACAAATATTTTTTTTAACTTTTTGCTATAATAAATATTCCCAAAAAAAACCAAAAAATAAAAATGTCTTCATCAGTTTAGACCAATATGTATTGTACATATTTTTGGTAAAAAAGACCGCAATAAGCGTATATTGATTGGCTTGCGCAAAAAATATAGCGGATATATTTATATAGGAGATATTTTTGGCCTTTTATTATTTTTATATTTTTCATTAGTAACGGCGTGATCTGCGTTTTTTTTTTTTTTTTTTTGCGGGACTGCTACGTTGCGGCAGACAGAGCAGACACTTTTGACACTTTTTTTTGGGACCATTGACATTTATACAGCAATCAGAGCTAAAAAAATAGCCATTTATTACTGTATAAATGTCACTGGCCATGAAAGGGTTAAGACTAGGGGGCGATCATGGGGTTAAGTGGGTTCCCTGGGAGTGTTTCTAACTGTATGAGTGCTGGGCTGACTGGAGGAGGAGAGAGATCGCTATTTCTAATCATTAGGAACAGCGGATCTCTCTCTTACTCCCCGTGCCTGTTCTGGCTCTCGTTCGCGCGATTGCGGGTCGCCGGCAGACATCGCGGTTGCCGGCCATGCGCATCGTCTCCTCCACTGTACAGCGGGCGCGCGCCTCCTACGGCTACTTAAAGGGGTCGGTGTACTGCTACAGCGATTTGTGTGAATGGCTGCTTGGCAAGTGGATAAAGGAGAGGTTTGGGGTAAATAAAAAAACAAACAAACATACATACTCACCTCTATGCTGCAGCATCAGTGTGATGCTGCAGCTGTCCCATGTCTGCTCTAAGGCCAAGAACTGAGCGATTGCTTCACTGCTGATCACTCAGTTCTTGGTCTTCTCAAAGCAGAGAGCGGTGACTGTCAGTCACCGCTCTCCTCTTTGCTCCTCTGGCATTCGCTGGAGAGGGACAGGCACACACAGAGAGCCTGAGCCAGCTGTCAATCAATCAGGCAACTGGGTGGATCTTGACAATATGGTCAGGATCTCTCAATATTACTACAATCGACCCTCTCTCTCTCTCCCTCAGTGGAAGCTCAACGGTTATAGTCAGGATCCTTCCAGAGTCTGGATGGGCTCTGTGTCGTCAGCTGACAGCAGGCTTTAGCCCGCTGTCAGCTGACTCTGGGTCATAGGAGAGCAAAAGTAAGTGCACTCCTGTGACCCACAAGTTAAGTATAATCAAAAAAAGCTTTTGCCGTACTCTTTTTAAGGAGACCTAGCTATTTCGATATCTCCAGGTGTTTGTAAAGCTTGCTGACCATTTGAATACCTGACAACAAGCTTTCAAACAGATGTGCCAAGCATATTAGATAACCTAAAGGGGAACTCCAAGCCAAACACATCTGGTAATATACTGTATACCTATGGCCAATTGTTGTGCTCTTGCAATGGAAAATAACACACATCTAAAAGAATATCCATTCTGTTTTGTGGGCATAAACTATCCATTAAATGCAATGCACTTGGATTCTGCAGGGGTCTCCCCCACTAAGCCACATAAAGCCCTTAATGCAAACATATACACCAGCGAAGAATTGATTTGTAAAGTTTAGCACAGAGATCAGCAGGAACATATGTGCCAACTATTCAATCGTTTAATATTGAGGTCCAGGTATCATAATTGTGGTCCTAATTATCTGAAATCTTTAATAAAAGATCTGGTTCCCAATATGTTCTTGGTAACATTAAACAAAAGTATGGTCCTGACCCTGACATTGCCAGTTCTTTTTTGTAAATGTTTTGAAAAAAAAAGAATGTCGGTAACCCATTCAGAGTCTGTCTTATGCTTGTACAACAGAAGTGTATGTTTGAAATAGTAGACTATCTTTTATGTGAGGAATATAAGGAATATTTCACAATGAACAGCCAGAACTGAGTGATTCCAGATTTTATGACAGCAGCTCCCTCTACTGGTGAATCTCTAGAATACGGGAGCATGCTGCATAAGGAAGTTTTTGTATCATATTTATTATCATACAGGATTTCTATAGCGCCAACAATTATACCTAAATATCTATTTAAAGTGGCATGTATGCAATTATTTAAGCAAAATTGTACTTTTTCATGTATATTTATTTTTATTGTTTATTATTTCTATGAAATCATCTCTGTTAATCAGAATAGCTCTTAGCAATGAACTGGTAAATTGGAACAAAGCAAGCACATAGTATACTCCACAATTAATGTATCATGTGAGATATCGGTTTTTTAATTTGTGTGATGTTTTTCTTTTCTTTTCCCACAGAGGTTGTCCCATGAGAAGACATCTGACTCTGACAGTGCAGCGAATGGTGAAAATAGTTCCCCCAGTAGTGGAAAAGAGAACCGTGACAATTGTAAGTAATCTTTTAATGATGTTTTTCTTATTAAACGCACCCCATATTTATGTGTTCTGTATCCATACAGTAAATGCTGTGTGCAAACTGTATGTATTGGAGAACCAAAGCAAACACCCCATTTCTTAATTAATCCATATCTGTATTACATGTGTTTGTTTTTTTTTTTCTTTACATCTGCTTGGAGTCCAGTTTTACAGACAAACCCACTTTAAACAACTGTGTCATTATAAAACTTCAACATACTCCCCTGCTTCTCGTTCACAGTCCAATCCCTGCCTGGGAGCAAGTTGGCGACCAAACTAAAATTTGTATATATTGACATTTTAGACCTTTTTAAAGCAAGGTGGGCATGAAATGAATATATAGACCTGTTGTAATGGCAAGATAAAATTAAAGAAATTAAAATTAAAGAACGTAATATTTTCCCCTAAAAGTACAAATATACAAATTGCGCATAAAAACCAGTACAACGAAATACAAAACATGTTACTTTGTGGCACTAAGATTGCCAGTTTGGAGAATATCTTTCAGTAATAGTTCATTTCTTTACTTATCTGTTTTCAGTTGATGCTGTACAAGGAACATACATGCATACATCTTTAAAATGTTTTATTTTTTTCATTTTTGACCTCTACCCATAGTGAAGTGTCGGAGAAGTGGCTTGGCTGAGTTGAAAGGTTCCATGAGTCGGGCTGCGGGGAAGAAAATTACAAGGATAATTAGTTTTTCTAAAAAGAAGCAGTCTGCAGAGGAACAGCACACCTCATCCACAGATGAAGATGTCCCTTGTTGTGGTAAGGATTTAGGTTAATGGCATCGTCGGAACCATAACTCCTCCCTAATCTCTTTTTTTAATTTGTGCTTCCACGGGCAGTAATATTTGTATTTAAAAATAGGCTGTAGTAAGCACATCAGACAATACCACAAAATAAATAGCTGTAATATCAATGAAATCCATGAAATGGCTTTCTGCCATTCCCATCGATGCGGTTTATTTTCTATTTCGTGGAGATGATCATCATATGTTTTCACATCTATCCCATATAGGGGAGCTGCAATATTAATATCTGTTCATTCAGTTTTTTCTTCTGTCTGCTGCTAAGTATCATAAATATGAGCCTTTTCTTCTACAGTATTTCAGATGAAATTGAAGAACCAAAGGTTTGTTTTGAGGGATATAAAGGCATAAAAATTTGCCTTTGCATCCCTGTTCTCAAGATTCAGCACTGCAAAGTTCCTCTGGTGATCTCATCCCCTCCCTGCACTCATCTGTAGGACTTGGAGGATAAATTTAGATTGGGTCCTGCAAGGACTGATTAGTCCTCACGCACACTGCAGCTCTTCTAAACGCCTTGCTCCTGGTAGGAGAAACTAGCGTTTAAAATGTGCCTAAAGCCTTATTTATTCAAAAATGTTTAGGCACGTCAAGCATTTTGATATTTATTTCGTTGGCCAGAATATTCATTTATTCTGACCATTGAAATGAATGAATGCTCAAGCACTATACGCGCCTAGCATTTAGGCTTGTTTTTTTTGGGTGAAACGCTGGCCCTAAGGCTTTTTTTCTGCCTCTAAATGCCTGTAAACATACATTGTGCATTGACACATAGGCTAAACATGTAGGGCCATTTAGAGGCAAAAAAACCCCAGATACTTCAATTGCCCTTAAAAGTGGCATATTTGACAACCAGTGTGCATGAGGCCTTAAGCAAAATAAGAGCAGTTTGCTTAATTTATGCACAACTGCTACTGAAAACTGATTACCTTAGCATAGAAGAGGAAGAAGGTGCAACTGCAAATTTTTCTATCTATCTATCTATCTATCTATCTATCTATCTATCTATCTATCTATCTATCTATCTATCTATCTATCTATCTATCTATCTATCTATCTATCTATCTATCTATCTATCTATTTTGGACATTGACACAATTTTCATACTTTTGGCTCTGTATGCCACCAGAATAAAATTAAAATGACTCAATCCAAATTAATTTCAAGTGCAGACTTTCAGCTTTAATTCAAGGGGTTGAACATGAATATCAAGTACACATTTTAGGTACTGCAACCATTTTTATAAACAGTCCCCCCATTTTCAGGGGTTCAATTGTAATTGGACAAATGAATATAATCATAAATAAAACGTTCAATTTTAATATTTTGTTGAGAATCCTTTACTGGCAATGACTGCCTGAAGTCTGGAACCCATGGACATTACCAAAGACTGGGTTTCCTCCTTTCTGTTGCTTTGCCAGGCTCTAACTGCAGCTGCTAATAGTTGTTCTTTGTTTGTGGGTCTTTCTGCCTTTTAGTTTTGCCTTCAGCAAGTGACATGCATGCTTAATTGGTTTGAGATCAGGTGATTGATTCGGCCATTGCAGAATATTCCACTTCTTTTCCTTTAAAAACTCCTGGGTTGCCTTTGCAGTGTGTTTTGGATCATTGTCCATCTGTACTGTGAAGCGCCGTCCAATCAACTTTGCTGCATTGAATCTGGGCTGATAGTAGATCTCTAAACACTGCAGAATTCATCTGGCTGCTTCTGTCTTCTGTCTCATCATCAATAAACACCAATGACCCAGTGCCACTGGAAGCCATGCATGCCCATGTAATCACACTGCCTCCACCATGTTTTCCAGATGACGTTGTTTGCTTTGGATCATGAGCTGTTCCAAGCCTTCTCCACACTTTTTTTCTTTCTTCCTGTCATTCTGGGACAGAAGAATCTTATTTTCATCCGTCCAAAGAATGCTTTTCCAGAATTAGTCTGGCTTTTTTAGGTGTTTTTTGGCAAAGTTTAATCTGGCTTTTCTATTCTTCAGGCTTATGAATGGTTTGCACCTTGTGGTGAACCCTCTTTATTTTCTCTTGTGAAGTCTTCTCTTGATTGTAGACTTTGACAGTGATACGCACACCTCCTGGACAGTGTCCTTCACTCGTCTGGATGTTGGGAATGTTTTTTCTTTACCATAGAGAGGATCCTGCGATCATCCACCACTGTTGTCTTTCGTAGACGTCCAGGCCTTTTTATGTTGCTGAGCTCACCAGTGCGTTCTTCTTTCCGTGCTGCCTATCAATGTAAATCAGTGCTGCCTATCAATGCCCATCAGTTCTGCCATTCAGTGCCCATCAGTGCTGCCTATAAGGGCCCATCAGTGCTGCCAATCATTTCTGCATAACAGTGCCACCAGTCAGTGCCTATCAGTGTCCATCAGTGCTGCTGATCAGGGCCCATCAGTGCTGCCAATCAGTGCTAACAATCTGTGCTACCTATCAGTGGACATCAGTGCTGCAAATCAGTGCCACCTATCCGTGTCAATCAGAGGCACCTATTGGTGCCAATCAGTGCCCATCAGTGCTCCCAATCAATGTCCATCAGTGCACTGAGTGCAGGGATGGGGAGATGAACTCTGAAGCTAGGCACATTGTCCATGGGTGTGGGGGGGGGGGGGGCTTGGTGGGGCACAACTGAAATCCATCTGTTTATTAATGCCACATCCCAATCGTTTTGTTGGGGGACACAAAAGATATACATGTCCAAATTACCAGGTGAGCCGTACAAAACCAGAACGCGGGCCGCAATTGGCCCACAGGCCGGACTTTGGACATGCCTGCTCTAATGTATGGAAATCGCAATAAACGTCAATATTACCACAATACCGGTGTCTGTGATACGCAACTTCACATCTAATTCAAACTGAAAACAAGACATAATTAATTTATTATTACATTATTTATCTTATACTCTAAAAGTTTCAGTCAAACAAAATTAATAGTTTTAGGTAAATGCTATTTTCAGTAATGGTGATTTAATTAAATTTTTCTCTGTAATTGCAGAAATGTGTTTCACAATAAAACCCCTGACCAGTAAATATTATTTTGGCCTTTTGATGCTATGTTGGACAATTTTCACAATATTGTGTGAGTGTCAGAAAGATCTGTATGTCTCTTAATTATCCAGTTCACACGGACAGGGAAATTAAAGGACATGCTGTGAATGGGATCAGCTGATGACAGCAGATGTAAGACCCTGATCTGTCTGTAGGCTAACTGGTCATTTTGCTTTCACATTGAATGGCAGGAATGTACAATTTTGACAATCTTATTAGGCAGTTAGCCAAGAAATAAGTTATTTTGATAATAGAACAATTTTAACAAAAGGACAGCAGGGAAGTTGATTGTTACACATGAAAATTTTTTACTTCACCTTTTGCTAACTTTCTTTGCTGTCTGTCATAGGTTTCTTAAATGTACTTGTGAACCAGTGCTGGAAGGAACGTTGGAGCCGTTTAAAGGGTTACACATTGTACTTTCACAAGGACCGCAATGATCTACGAACTCATGTTAACTCTATTGCGCTGCGGGGCTGTGAGGTCTCACCAGGGTTTGGACCAAAGCACCCATTTGCCTTCCGAATCTTACGTCAAAACCAAGAAGTCTGTGTTTTAGAGGCAAGTCTACACCTCCCCCCCCCCCCCTACAAAAACCCTATTGGCCTGCCAGAGCCCTGTGAAAATAACTGGTATTGGGTATAAGGGAGCATACGACCTTCCTTCCCTGTTGTAATGTTTAGTGCTTCAGACGCCAATCACCACTCCTGAGCACCATCATGTGGTGGAAGTTCCTTAGCCATCTTTAACAGACTGACATAGAGTTTACCTAGAGCTTTGTATTCAGGGCTCCAGTAGGCAAGCTGAGCTCAAAGAAGGTATGTTTTAGTGGCAGAGGTTGAATATAAAGAGAACTAACTGCTTTGTCTAAACCCATGACACGATATCAAAACCCCAAAACAAAAATGTACTAAACTGCAACCTACTGCTGCATTAGACTTCATTCTAATTCACGCTAAGAGCATTTTTTTAGTATGTACAGAAGTTACCTGTAGATCTTGTCAAAAATGGATGTCCTTGTCATGTCCCATGAGCTGAAATCACCAACAAAGTTATCGCCCTTCTGTAAACCACTAACCCCATCACCTGTTTAACCCCCAGCCTTTAATTCATTCTTATAGGTGTGTATTCTTAAATCTTGAAAATGTCATAACACCAGTTTGCCACAGCTAAGGTTTTTGCTTTATTTTCTTCTTTTTCATTTTATTGCAGGCTAGCTCCTCTGAAGAAATGGGCCGGTGGCTGGGGTTACTGTTGGCTCAGACTGGTTCAAAAACCAAACCTGATGCTCTGCACTATGACTATGTTGATGTTGAAACAATAGCCAACATTGTCACTGCTGTGCGTCACTCTTTCCTGTAAGTAATCAGTTGTTTGATAAAACTTTCTAATCTTGTCAAGTGTAGTGTGCACTGGAAGGTCTCATAGATGTCTTCTTTTTTTTTTTTGTACTTGACTAAATGCAGTCAACAGTGTATTATTCTTTAATAATAAAATAATCCTTGTTTACCCCAAGGAATGTGGGGTAAACAAGGATAGGTTGCTAAACTTTAAGAAAGGAGGAAAGGAAAGAAAGGGAGAGGAAGTTACCGTATGAGTTCTTATAGTTTTGTCTTGAGATCTACTGGAAACACAAGTTTAGTAGTTCTTGGTGTCTTTCAAGAAATTTGAAGCTCTAGGATGTAATGTCCATGCAAGCCAAACTTTTGTGAATTTAGCTTTAGCTCCTTTCTTGTGTGCTAACAATAATTCAAAGTGGGCTATGGAATTGAGTCTTAAAATGACATCAGATAGATTAGGAGCTAAAGTGGATTTCCATAACTTCCCATAGATGTCTTTTTACTGCCATACAATTACAATAATTGGACAACATTACTGCATGTTTCACAACATGTATACCCAGTGTTATTCTGATGTTAAGTGCCTTATTCTGTAACACAAATACATATTAAATTGTATAACCTGTTTGATTGTCCTTCAAGCACATGTAGATATGTGGTCAAATGTCTGAGAAAAAGGCTGGGCACCTGAGTAGTCTCTGCATACAACGTGTATATAGTGATGTTTGGGGGTTATTAAGCTCAGTGTAGTGCTCACCAGTGAGTAGAGTCCATGCCAGTTGTGCCCTTTAAGGGCATGTATACCCACGTTTATTAAAGAGAGAGCAAATGTCTAATAACACAATTCGTTGCCCATGCAGGGATTTCCAGCAACAACACAAAACAAAGTAAGTCAGATTCAGCCTCCTGGCTTTGTAACACAACTTTCCTGTGTCCCTGTATGAATGCTGTACCTCTGTCAGCTATTATCCTCACAGCTTCCCTGCTGCTTTGGCCCTCAGGCTTGGGCCTTCTGTCTGTTCCATCACAGACATGCACACTCGTGGCTGCTCCCTTGCACCCACATGGACTCTTTGGGAGCATGGAGCCCAGAACCCTGGCCCTGACTCTGCAAAAAGCCCAGAACACACCAGCATAATCAATGTGCTAGCTGTTCCCAAAACCTGGCCCCAGGAGTGGAGATTTCATCCCACCCCGGTCACTATGAAATCTTAGGCTCCAGGTCCCTAACCGGATTTTACCAACCATGGTGAAAACTGAGAAAACCGTTCCCTCCAAAAAAAACAAGCATCCTGGAGCCTCTCACCCTGCCTAGTTGAGAATCCTAGGCAACATACACCATGACAAGGAACCGTACTGTCACATAATGCTTTCACAAGCGAAGCCGTCACATAGCAAATGGACAATTAGAATAGTCAGTAATCAAAGGATAGACGCACCATCCATTTGTGCAAACTGTGCAGATGCACAAGGGCCCTTTGGGACTTAGGGGACTGTTAATACCAGATGAGGGCCAGATGGCTACCAAAACCCATCCCACTGTTGCATAGACCTAGGCATCATTTACCTCTATCTAGTTGTCAATCCATATACAGTAGTTCCCTAGAGGATCCAGACATTGGTCTTGCACAGGGACTCTTTGGTGCCCCTCTCCGCCATTCCCATCTAAAGAGATCTACAGACATATACAATCTAGCCGCTTAAAGATAACTCCAATAGAATATTTTGGTACAAACATGTATTAGCACCAGGGGAGCATGTATACTTGAACATATAGAGAGGACAGGGGGAGCACAGACATTCCTGCAACCAGCCTAATTTACAGGAAATCGATATAAATTGGCTAAGTAAATAAACCTTGTCCAATCGACATTTTCCAAAGAAACTTTATGTAGGGGATATCTGCCATGGTGGGTTTGGGCCTACAAACATATGTATATTGTCTGATGTGACTCATTTCTGGAATTGCAGAGTATGGTGCCTGTACAAGAAATGATTTTTTGTACATTAATTCCCTGATAGTTTCCTTTTCATTTGGAAATGTTGGCTTCCTATGTTTGTATGGTCTGCCATCTCCTTTTTGCAGAATTTAAATACATTTTAAAAAATATATAAAAGGAGAGAGACACCCACTTGGCCACATCAGGTATGCCAAAGATCCCATCTGACTGATTGTTAGGTATAAGACCCCTTTCACACTAGGGCGGTTTGCAGACGTTGTTGCGCTAAAAATACTGCCTGCAAACCGCCCCAAAACAGCCTCCGCTGTTTTTTCAGTGTGAAAGCCCGAGGGCTTTCACACTGAAGCAGTGCGCTGGCAGGAGAAGAAAAAATCTCCTGCAAGCCGCATCTTTGGAGCAGTGAAGGAGCAGTGTATTCACCGCTCCTTCACCGCTCCTGCCCATTGAAATCAATGGGACAGCGCGGCTATAGCCGCGCTATACGAGTGGTTTTAACCCTTTTTCGGCCGCCAGCGGGGGGGTTAAAACCGCACCGCTAGCGGCCGAATACCGTGGTAAAAATGCGCTAAAAATAGCGCTGTTTTACCGCCGACGCCCCCTACCGCCCCAGTGTGAAAGCAGCCTAACTCTCCCACATCCACTAAGATTGACCCATTATTACCAGCTCTGGTGTTGACTGCACTTGAAAATTTTTTTGATTCTTCACTGTGTGAAAAGGTCAGGACCAATAGATGTTAAATAAAATACAATGTAGTCTGCTATGTTTTTTTAAGAAGGTATCTGAGAGTACTTGTATCTTTTTTTTAGGTGGGCAAAATCTTCACATAGCAGTAGTAGTGATTCCCGAATCTACGATGATGTGACATATGAAAAGGTAAGTTAATATGCTAGCTTTTCATTGGCACACATGGTTCATTTTTCAGGAACTAATTCTCTACATATAGTATCCACTTGAAGACAGCAATATATATATATTTACGTTGTGGCTTTCAAGTGGTATAATTGGATAATGCCTATTTTTTTCTGTGGGTGCCCGGCTTTTTTGTTAAAGCAATCCTAGCAGCTATTTAATGCACCGTCTTACCGTAGAGCTTTTTGAGGACTGGAAGTTCCGCAATCAGCGCTATGGTACAGGAAACCGGAAGCGACCTGTACATTGTCACTTCCAGTTTCCCATGTCCAATGTAAACGACACCATTTTTAAAATAGGAAAGCATCTGATCACACCGATCCCGGTGTGGTCAGATGCTTTTAAGGGCAGAGGAGCCATCTGGGGTGAATTAGACCTCAGATCTCTCCATAAAGAGTACCTGTCACTGCCTATTGCTGTCACAAGTGAACAAAAAAAAAATTGAAAGTGCCTCCATCCCCCTGTGCTCGTGCACAAAGGCGAACACATACGTTGGTCCCGCATGCATACGTAAACGTTGATCACACCACACGTGTTAGGTACTGCCCTGAATGTCAGCTAGAGAGCAAGAATTCTAGCACCAGAACTTCTGTGTCACTTTCCACTGGTAAACTGTAAAGGCTAAAAGCGTCGCCTATGGAAATTTTTATTACTGTAGTTTGGCTCCATTCCACGAGCGTGAGCCTTTTTAAAGTGCGATATGTTAGGTGTCTCTTTTTATTTGGCGTAATGCCATATTTTTTTTATTTTTCACAAAAAAATTGGGTATTATGTTTGTGTGCATTAAAATTCATTAAAGTATATTTAAAAAAAAAAAAAAAAACAGAAAACTGCTGCGCAAATACTGTTACATAAAAAAAATTGCAAAACCCACCATTTTATTCTCTAGGGGCCTCTGCTAAGAAAAATATATAATAATTAATTTTCTAGCCAAAAAAGCTGCTTTTTTTTACATGTAACAAAGTGTTACAAAAGGCCTGGTCTTAAAGTGGGTATACTATACCTACCTATGTGCTTTCTATATAATGGCCAGTAGTGGGAGCTGTTGAACTTTGCTTTTGCAAATTAACATGCATTCCTTTTACATAGTCTAGTTTACAAAGTATTTACTGCTTGTTCTGTGTTATCTCTGAATTTCTCAACAGGAGTGGTAAAGTAGAGGTATTTAAATATATTGCTAATGCGTATAACACATTCCACATGCACCTAACGAATCGCACACCATCAATAGTATTTTTAGAAAAGTAACTATAGCGGATCTCCCTTATGTAACTGTATAAAAAATACTTCTCTGAGTCGGCCTGTTTTATCTCACAACTGCCATTTAGAGACTGTCTGAGACAGCTCTTTAATAAATGAGGCCCTGTAATCCATGTCATTATTAATTCCTGCAGATTAAATATGGGGTTAATATTATCAGTACAGGCAAAACATTGATTTTAGTTGATTGTGGATATGCTTCTAGGTGGAAGATCCTAAGCGCACACAAGGTGGAACGCAAGTAAAACGCCATGCCTCATCCTGTAGTGAAAAGTCCCGGAGAGTGGATACTGAAGTTAAAGTCAAGCGTCATGCTTCAAGTAAGCCCTTTTAAGACTCTGTTAGAAGACAAAGATAAGCTATTCCAGACAAGATGTGACAGCAGTAACTTTCTAGACCTATTCAAAAAATTTCACTTTTGCTAAATGTCAAATTTTGCCAAAGTGGTTCTTGTAAATAGCAAATATGCTTAGAATTATGGAGAATATTTATATATATATATATATATATATGGTCCACCTGTTTCAGATGCCAACCAATATAAGTATGGAAAAAACAGAGCTGAGGAAGATGCACGGCAATTTGTTATTGAAAAAGAGCGCCTGGAAAAGGAAAAGGAGGCCATCCGGAACAAGCTACTAGCTTTTAGGAAAGAAAGGAGAGAGCTGAAAGAGTTTCTGAAGAATAGTACAGGTAAATGAAACATTACTGCTGGTTTTTAACAGTGCAAAATCATTTGCTTTGTGACTCTGTCTTACTTTCACTTTGGATTGAAGCCTAAAATTTTTCTAAATAAGGCCTTCATACAGAAATATCAATACTGAAGTAATATTTTTTTCAAAGCTTTACATTTTCTGTGCAATATTTTTATTGTTTTAAGGTGTGAAACAAAAGGGGACGCTTTACTGGTAACTATAGTACATTATCTCTCATCAGGATTAAAAGGTATTATAGGCCAGCCCTAGGTTCTTCTTTAAAGCAGAAACATTTCCTTATATTCATCAATAGCTTCCTCAAGGTATTCAATTGTGTATATTGTTATCGTTCACTAGTCATTACTAACTGTTATTGCTGTAAGCATTATTTTAACCTAGTCTTGGCTGTAACCAGGATTTGGCTGACTAATCCTTCATTTAAATCTCTCTTCTTGAGTAAGTAAAATTAGAGAGCATTGAAACTACTTGCCTTGTGTCCATGTCATTCAAAGGTATACACAACATGTCTGAACCTAGAGTGTCAGAGGGGCTGGAGCGTTCACAGGGTCATGGCTGCACAGGAGAACATGCAATACCAAGCAGCCCCCAAGGGGGCAGTGCTACACATGCATTTGCCCTCCCATGTGCTCCTTACTGTGAAGGCCATGTATAGGTGGAGGCAGGGGCCATCTCTTTATTACTGGTGTAAATTTGGTCAGGGCACACACGGGGCACCTTTGCTGCCATTGTGGTATGTGCTGGGTGTCCAGTGTGCCCCCTGTGCTTTTAAGGAGGACTGGACTACCTCCAGGCCCACCTGCTCCTTATCTATCCATTAGAATGCATGTGCTCCCACTGTGGAGACGCTCATACATTTTAGTAGTGTTAAGACTGCAAGCAATACACAGGGTGCTGTGAAGAGGCCTTGCAGCTTATGCATGCAATTGCAAATGTGTGCTAACTAGACCCCTGTTTTTTAACGCAGACTGTTGGCCAGGCTAATTTGGTTAATAAGCAGACTGGTTGGTTAGTCGAGCTGGGAATTTTCTGTGGTTTTGTCTTTCCAGCAAGTTATAATTGACCTAAACTAAAAGGATACAAAGATGGTAAAACATAATTAAGCCACGTTTTGAGGAATTTAGAGTAGGAGTCGTTTAAGATGCTAGACTTTGTTAATCATTAATGTCTTTCACTTCTTGAAAGGGGACAAAGGGTTTCTTCCAAGCTTTGCCTATGGTCTGTTTGGCAGCCAAGAATAGGTAGGTCATTAGCTTTTTGTTGCTACGAGAAAAGGCCTGTAGTTAGGCAATGCAATAGGGCCAGCTTAGCGTCTTTAGGGGTCATTAATTGGAGCATTTAGATCAACCCACAGACCCTAGACTAGACACAACCAATCATGGGCACAGCCACCAGATATGAAGGAAATCCTCATGCTGTCCACTGCCCCTGAAGCATCTCTCGCTGCAGTTGGGGTTCGCATGAACTATACAGGTCAGGACCCAATACCAAAATATTACCTTTTCATCCCACGTGTAAACTGCAAAGTTAAGGTTGTAAACTACTCCCATGTTAAATCTCCCTTGGTGATCCTCCCATCCTGGTAAAAGTCAGATGTTTCATCAATAGGTACCAAGCTAGCTCACGTACTGAGCACATAAATAGGTGTACAGTAAACATGGACCTGTGCTTCAGATTTCTGTCTTCTAGAGATTTCTACACTGGTTTGATGGGCCACCACTACCCACGGTAATATAATAGCTCCATTATATTAGCATGGATGACCCACAAATCCAGTTTTCATTTGGCATTGCAATGTCAGCCAGCATGAGAAAAGGAATGTTTTCAGTTTTTGTTTTAGCTGCTAACAAGATGATGTTTATCCAGTTCCATCCATATATAGGTCCCCACTTCAGGCCCTTTCTTTGTACAGTATTGTGGAGAATTTACTTATTGGATAAGCGTCTAGTGGTTAACTTGTTTATAGATAATCCTTTTTTTTTAAATTTTGGATGGAGTGGAGACAGGTTGAGGTCCATTTGAATGTTTTCCTCCCTAGCTCCTGTAGCAGTAACAACTATAAAATATTGGAAATCCCATCATTTTCTCAATGACAATGGTCACCAGGACATATACAAATGGTTAATCCTCCCCACAGGAACAAAGACAGCGGTAAAAATTTGGCAGGGTTTCCAACCATTCCCTACGCTATCTGAAACAAAAAGAAAGAAAGAATTCCTATGTATTGCCAACTCTGTGTCGATTTCATGCTTTATGATGGCAGCATTATTAACAACAGTTGCACTTTGAATCCAGGGAAGAAGCAACAAGAACTGGAGACAAAGCTGGCCTCACTAGAGGAACAGTGCAAGGACAATGAGAAGAGCCGTGTAGACCTGGAGCTTCAACTTTCAGAGGTGAAAGAAAATCTGAAGAAATCCCTTGCTGGAGGCCCCTCTCTTGGACTGGCAGTGACTGGAAAACCTGAAAATCCTGTAAGTAGACAGAGATGCACAGTCAGGAGTTTATGACCAGATATTTTTATGTAAACAAATCAAGGTTTGAGTGTAATTTGCAGCAATACACGGTAAAAATTCATCACAGCTCCCACAGAGGAAGAGAAATCAAACAATGTCAAATCATGGTCAAAATTACTACAAAATAAGAGATCACACAATTTATAGCTAGCATAACTAGAATAAAGCTAAATCATTTAAACCCTGCATATTTGGTTGCTATTTTTCTACCACCGTTATATTTACAATCTGCTATTTGGTGGTAGATGGAGTTCGCAGCCAGACTAAATCAAGATTTATATAAATGTACTCCTGCATGGGAAGTAATTGTGCTATGATCTGAACAATTCTGATGCAGTCATAGAACAACTTGGGTTCATGTGGACTCAATATGATACAAAGGATAGTGCATACCATTGGGATGTCAGACAAGCAGGCTTAAAAATCAGTAGGCTAATCCTACTATTTCTACTGACCAGACCAAAGAGAAATTGTAAACACAAATATTCTCTAATAGGGAATTGCTTAAGGGGAAAAATATAACTTAAGAGTCAGATGGACAATCAGAAACCGCTTTGTATGGGGTCTTAAAATATAGCTGTGATAACTTTCAAGTGCTGAAAAAAATTATAAAAGTGAGAGGCGAGAATTATGAAACCTGGCACGTACCTGCATGCATGCTCATCTGCCTTGGGCTGCCAAGGATCCCTAAAATACAGGGTGTGCTCAACCAGCCCCTGTGGTTTAACACTCAGGTCTACCCTCTACGTCCCATGACTAAAGACTGGCCAGCCAGGCTGTCCTCCAAAACATGGCTCAGTAGTGGGCCATGAGAAGCCTTCAGGGGAAGTCCTAAGTCTAAATCCTAGTAGCTAGTTAAGATACAGCCATAACAGGTATAGAGTGTCCCATGTTTCAATGAGCAAACCTGCCAGTCTCTCAAGGTATTTGCTGTCTATCTACATCTCCTCCCTGTTTATCACTTTTAAAGTATTTAATGGTCAATTTAGGCATGCTCAACCAAATCTAGCAAAGACACACCCGTCGATGTTTAGGTCCAGCACCCATATTTGCTCATGTATGACTGAGGTAAAATTCAACATTTTTAATTGACTAAATTGAAGAACTTCACCGTAATGACTCTTTTCTTTCTGGAATTTATCTTATACAGCTGCCTGCCTTGCTACCTAATCCCTCTAGTTGCTGGTAGCTTTAACTTCTGAATAGTCCCTGAGAACCTGAGAAAATACAGTTGTGTTTTTACTGCTCCAAGCACTGTCCTCCTTTCTCTGAGCGTAAAGCAGCCTCACTCCTTCACACTAAACCATGAGAAAGACAAGTCACAGAATTACAATGGATATAGAAAGGAATTGCCCCCCTTTAAAATCATCACATTTTGTTGCTTTGGAGCCTGAATTTAAGACAGACACAGTTTTTGTATTATCCATCTGCATTTACTCAGTGCCACTTATAAAATCCAAGTGAAAGATATAACACCAACATGTCAGGAAAAAAAAATCAAAGAATTGGTAACAGGATCACTCCCTCCTAAAAATGACTTGTAAACTCAATCGGGTGTAGCTAATCCCATTCTCAATCGCACACAAAGCCATTTGACTTTCACTTGTATTCTGTGGTGATTTTGATTAACTCAGCATGAAAAGAGCTTTCCTGGAACATTTCTTTCCCTGATGGTGCAACTGAAGCGAATGATCAACTATGGGTGGCAAGGCACTGTAAAGATTTCTGGGATAAAGTTGTTGACAGGCACAAGTCAGGAGATGGACACCAAAAATGTCAAAAGCTTTATCAATGCCTAGAAACACAGTAAAGTCTATTATTAAGAAGTGAAAGGTATTTGGTACAACACAGACCCTTCCTGGATCAGGACGTTGCTCCAAACTGAATGAAAGAGCCAGGAGGAAACTGGTCAGAGAGGCTACCAAGAGACCTACAGCAACTCTTAAGCAGTTGCGGGAATTTATGACAAAGAGTGGTCAGTATGTGTATGTGACAACAACATCACAAATTTTCCACAAATGTTGCTTATATGGGAGGGTTGCAAGAAAAAAGCCTCTCCTCAAAGGCCACATGCAGTCATGACTGAAATTTGACAAAACGCACCTTGAAGATTCTAAGGCCACATGGAAAAGGGTGTTCTGGTCAGATGAGACTAAAATTGAATTTCTTTATCATACATCATGGGACACAGAGCCTTAAGTAATTACTTAATGGGTTATAGGCCACCTTCAGGTGTTGACACTGGTAAACCCAATCAAAGGACGTTTACTCCCCTATATAACCCCTCCTCCTTCCAGGAGCACATCAGTTTTTTCGCCAGTGTCTAAGGTGTTGGTCACAAGTGAAGAAGTGCTCTGAGGATCTCCAGGAGGGATCCATGCTGCATTTAAATTCCTCCATAAAAAAGAAGAAAGATCCATTCAGAAGTGCCACTGAGGCCTAAAGTGGATGGTACCTGGGACCTCGTATCCGAAGCACGAGGTTTTGCGTCTCTTTGTAGGGCTGGACCCCAGGAACATAGGGCTTAGGTCTTGTTACATTACCTCAAGCTTCCTGATGGGGTGCTAATACAAGGCCCAAGGCAGTTGGACCCCGTTCTTACAGACCCAATCCTTGAAGGCTTGCTAAACGTAACCCGCCGTGATGGGTGAAAGTTGGATTTTCTGTTAATTCAGCAAAATCCTGGACAAGCTAAGGGAAGAAAACTTGGATATTAAAAACATCTATGCATTTTCTTTCATTTAAGGAAAATATGTTGTCATGCCTTAAAATCTCCACTAGATGGAGTCCATGCACATACCTTACTCTGTTGTCTCACTGTTTGCTCAGTTCCGTGTCTGGCTGCTCAGCGTGTGGAAGGAGATTTTTTAGAGGTAAAAAATCAGCAAAAAATTTCTTTTTTTCTTCCCCTGATGGGACCAGAGGGTTAGGGGGACACCCCCTTACATTCCGCATCCCCCACGGCGGGGGGTAAAGTCCCGCTGTTTTACCGCTAAAATCTGTTACTGTGGCTGTATTTTTTTCACATGTCTGTGCCTTACTGCAAGAGGCTCTGCCGCCCCCCCCCTCATGTAGGGTCTGGGACCCGAAAAACGCAGCGCTCAGGCGCCGGAAACACTTTTTTTTTTTAAAGGGGGCGAAATTTTTTCGGAGGGAGCGGGGCCTATCGCAGGTGCCGTGAAACGTCCATGAGGACGCACGGCAGGCTAATAGCAGATAATTATACAGCTGTGTCAGTCTCTCCTCTGTTGATGAGAAGGAAACAAGCTGCCTGCACACAGGGACACATGAGCTGTGGCATACGTATGGGTTGCAAAACTAGCTTTCCTGATACAGGAACGACACTCTTTTTCCAGCACTAGGCTGAACTGTATAGCAGCTTTAATAAGTTGTGACTATTTTCAGCCATTTAGTGCAATGTGCATAGCGCCTCTGTTTTTGTACTTAGGACTATGCCTGCCAAAAAAGACACCACAAAAGCCAAAATGCTGTCATCCTTGCCTGAATTACCAATTTTGGCAAGCCAGGGTGAGCCATTGGAGCAAATTGTTGGTGCAGCTGCCTCTCACATCTCAGCACCTGTATACGTGACTAAAGATGCCCTTTCCTCCTCCCTGCAGGATCTGGAAGAAAGATTAGCGGTTTTAATCGCACCCTCCATTCAAATGGATAGGAAGCGTACTAGGTCCCCCAATCGATCAGGAAGAGAAACAAAGCGATGATTCTTCTGCTGAGGAAACAACGGTAGATTAACCTTTTTCAGTTTCTCAATCTGAAAAATTGCTGATACAATCTCTTACAGAAATGGTTCATTCCATTTTCATGCTGCCACTAATGCCCCGTACACACGGTCGGACTTTGTTCGGACATTCCGACAACAAAATCCTAGGATTTTTTCCATCGGATGTTGGCTCAAACTTGTCTTGCATACACACAATCACACAAAGTTGTCGGAAAATCTGATCGTTCTAAACGCGGTGACGTAAAACACGTACGTCGAGACTATAAACGGGGCAGTGGCCAATAGCTTTCATCTCTTTATTTATTCTGAGCATGCGTGGCACTTTGTCCGTCGAATTTGTGTACACACGATCGGAATTTCCGACAACGGATTTTGTTGTCGGAAAATTTTATCTCCTGCTGTCCAACTTTGCGTGTCGGAAAATCCGATGGAAAATGTCCGATGGAGCCCACACACGGTTGGAATTTCCGACAACACGCTCCGATCGGACATTTTCCATCGGAAAATCCGACCGTGTGTACGGGGCATTACAGTTTAATGAAAAACTCGGCTTCTTCCCTGCGGTACTTTAAAACCTTCCATTACCTTGCATGCGTTTCCTGCACATGCATTACTTGAACAGCTTATTTTTTCGTAATGGGATAAACCGGATAAATATTTTCTCCCTCCTAAGAGGTTTTCAAATTCTCTATCCTCTGGAGGAGAAATTCTCCAAAAGATGGAAAGCACCAGCAATTGACGCTGCGATTTCCAATGTGAATAATAACTTGGCCTGAAGACAATGCAAAGATGCTTAAGGATCCAACAGATAAGAAGTTGGAATCCCTACTAAAATCTGCTTTTTTCCATAGCAGGTGCTGTCACTCAGCCCGCAGTCGCCGTGATAGGCGTCTGCCATTCCCTAAAGGACCAATTCAAACAGGCCCTTCCTACACAACAAGCTCAGGATTTGGCTGAACTACCTAAGGCATTATGTTTTGCCATAGATGCCATTAAAAACTCTATTCACCAGGCATCCTGCCTTACGCTTATGCTTGTACATATGTGACGAATCCTGTTGTTGAAAAATTGAAACACATTGTAAAAACCTCTTAACTGGGTTTCCCTTTCATGGAGAGCGACTGTTTGGAGAAGACTTGGATAAATATATCAAGACAATTTCTGCTGGGAAAAGTACTTTTTTACTAGTCAAAAGAAAATATAAACGCCCTTCATTTAAACGGGCTCTTTCCCCTGCACCAAGGGCTTCCGCCTCTAGGTAATGGCGACGGCCTTCGCCATCAGACTCTAGAGGAACACCTCAGGGTCAGACCCAGGCTCAAAAGAAGCCCTGGGGTAGGAAATCTGCAAAACAGAATACTAAAGCCTCATCATTAGGAGGCAACCCCCCTCACCAAGGTGGGGGGAAGACTTCTGCAATTTTCAGAAGTCTGGAAAAAGGAAATTAAGGACAGATGGGTCATTTCCACTGTAACGCTGGGGTACAAGCTGGAATTTCGGGACTTTCCACCGTCTCGCTTCCTGAGGTCAAACGTTCCCAAAGATCCAGAGAAAAAGAAAGCTAAATCAATTCCTGAAGATCCGCTCCTTTTGCATGGAGACAATCAGGTCGGTAGTTTCTATACTTTTAGGAAGAGAACTTCTAGCGTCAATCGACATCAGGGATGCATATCTGCATGTCCCTATATTTCCTGCTCATCAAAAGTTTCTGCGGTTCGAGTTAGAACAGCAGCATTTTCAATATGTAGCCCTGCCCTTTGGTCTAGCCACAGCACCTCAGGTTTCACCAAAGTGTTGGCCCTACCTCTAGCCAGTTTAAGGGTACAGGGCATAACAATCGTAGCGTACCTAGACGATCTATTACTTGTAGATCAATCAGTGACTCGTTTGGAGCAAAGCGTACGCACTACAACCAACTATCTGAAAAGTTTGGGTTGGATTCTCAACCTAGAGAAATCTTCCTCAATACCGCTAAGAAGGCTGGAGTACTTGGGTCTGATCATATATACAGCCCAGGAAAGGGTATTCTTGCCTCTAGCAAAAATCAATTCCATAAGAGAGCTGGTGCGGAGGGTCAGGTCAAATGGCAATTCCTCCATTCGCCTCTGCATTAGGTTGCTAGGGACCATGGTAGCTTCATTCGAAGCAGTTCCCTATGCCCTGTTCCATTCAAGACTGTTGCAAAACAGTATCCTGCCTGCTTGGAACAAAACAATTCAAGCTTTAGTCTTGCCAATGCGGCTGTCCCCAAGAGTGGCCCAAAGCCTCACTTGGTGGTCATTAACTCAGAATCTGCTGAAAGGAAAATCCTTCAGAACAGTCTGGAAAGTGGTAACAATGGATGCCAGCCTTTCAGGCTGGGGAGCAGTACTAGAAAAGACAACTGTCCAAGGACAGTGGTCAAAAACCAAAAGTATCTTGCCCATCAATATCCTAGAGATTCAGGCAGTACGTCTGGCTCTAAAGACCTGGACAGGTTACGGGATTGTCCTGTCAGGATTCAATCCGACAATGCCACGGCTGTGGCCTATATCAATCACCAAGGGGCCACCAAAAGTCTCTCAGCACAGAGAGAGGTGAACCATATTCTAACTTGGGCAGAAAGGCATTATAAATGCCTTTCTGCAATCTTCATTCCGGGAGTAGAGGCAGGCCAATTAAGTTGTTCCCAGGGGAATGGTCTCTTCACCCTGACATATTTCGGGCCATTTTGTCAAAGATGGGGGACTCCGGACGTGGATCTTCTAGCATCCATGTTCAACACGAAGTTTGTAAACTTTGTGGCCAGAACAAGGGATCCATTCTCATGCGGAATGGATGAGTTAGTGACCCTATGGAATCAGTTCTCACTGATCTATGCATTCCCCCTATTCAGTTTCTGCCACGACTTCTTTGCAGGATCAAGCTGGAAAGAAAGCCGATAATTCTGGTGGCACCAGCATGGCCCAGAAGGTCATGGTAAGCAGAAATCGAAAAGATGGCAGTGGAGGGCCCATGGCCCCTCCCACTACGGCCAGATCTGCTCTCTCAGGGACCGATATTCCATCCTTCATTACGGTCTCTAAATTTAATGGCTTGGCTATTGAAACCCACATTCTAAAGGAACATGGGCTTCTGGGTCAGTTTTATTTCTACCCCGATTATTGCTAGGAAGACAACTTCCAGAACCATATGTTATAGAGTCTGGAAGGCTTATGTTTCCTGGTGTGAATCCAAGGGCTGGCACCCTCGGAGATATACCATAGGCAGAATTCTTGCTTTTCTACAATTAGGGGTAGAAATGAAATTGGCCTTAAGTACTCTTAAAGGCCAAGTCTCAGCTTTATCGGTCTTCTTTCAAAGACCACTTGCTACTCATTTTCTAGTTCGGGGGCTTTATACAAAGGGTGACGCAGCTTAATCCACCCGTCAAACCTCCCTTGAACCCTTGGGACTTAAACTTAGTTTTGTCTGTGTTGCAAAAACAGCCATTTGAATCATTACAACAAATTCCCCTAGTCCTTCTGACAGGGAAGTTGGTATTTTTGTTTGCTATATCCTCAGCAAGGAGGGTTTCAGAATTGGCTGCTCTTTCTTGTAAAGAGCCATGTTTGTTTTTTTCATGAGGACAGAGGACAGAGTGGTGTTACGCCCTCGTCCAGGCTTTTTGCCAAAAGTAATTGCAGGTTTTCACCTGAAACAAGATATTCCTGCCATCGTTTTTTCCAAAACCATGTTCCAGGGAAGAAAAGTCACTACATTGTCTTGATGTGGTGAGAGCAGTGAAAATCTATTTAAAGAAAACTGCTCAGATTCGTAAGACTGATGTCTTATTTATTCTGCCGGGGGGTCCTAAGAAAGGACAGGCAGCGTCGAAATCCACTGTCGCTAAGTGGATTCGGCAAGTGATAATTCAAACTTGTGATGTAAGGGGTAAGATTCCCCCCGTTTCAAGTTAAGGCGCATTCTACCAGGTCGGTTAATGCTTCTTGGGCAGTGCGTCATCGGGCCTCCATGGCTCAGATCTGTAAGGCTGCAACTTGGTCTTCAGTGCATACATTCACAACATTTTATCAGGTGGATGTAAGGAGGTATGAGGATATCGCCTTCGGGCGAAGTGTACTGCAAGCAGCAGTATAAGATCCTCAAGTCTGGGTGTACCCTGCGGGTTGTTTTCTCCCACCCTTCATGTGGCATTGCTATGGGACATCCCATTAAGTAATTACTTAAGGCTCTGTGTCCCATGATGTACGATAAAGAATATAGGACTTTTATTACAGCTTACCTGTAAAATCCTTTTCTTGGAGTACATCATGGGACACAGAGGTCCTGTCCCTCTTTTGGGATACAAGTATATTGCTTTGCTACAAAAACTGATGTGCTCCCGGGAGGAGGAGGGGTTATGTAGGGGGAGTAAACTTCCTTTGATTGGGGTTTACCAGTGTCAACACCTGAAGGTAGGCTATAACCCATCAAGTATAACAAATAATTCTGCGCTGCCCAAAAGAGTAAGCAGCTAACACGGCCAGTAGGATATGTGCATAAATCAGAAAACTAAATAAGTGTAGCGCTAATGTGAGAAGTGAAATAACCACATAATAGGTGCAATGAAGACCATTACATCATCAGGTTGGCGAACAATAATGAAAAACAAAAAACAGAAAAACGTCAAAGGTAAACTAATTATGTATGGTAAACAGCTGGTAGGAGTCTGAAGAAGTTGAGAGAAGATCCTGAGATGATCGGTGAACCAGTATGTTCCTCAGGGGTGATGCCCAGAATGCATAGTGGTTACAATAGATAGGAAGAAACAAAAGAAGGCCACATAGTGTAATTTCGTATAAAAATGTATGCAAAATTTATTAAAAAGAAAGACACTCACATGGAAATGGATAAAACAGCGCTGTATAAGTAAAATGGCGGCAGTGGGGTCCTACCCGACGCGTTTTGTCTCCTTGGACATCGTCTGGGGGGTCCCCCCACTGCAGCCAGCAAGGTTTATATAGACAGTATGACTACCACATTAAGAGTCAACTCCCCAATGTGTCTGGCATGTAAACAATGTTACTTCCGGTAACTCGGCAAAATGGCCGTTCGGCGTGCGTTCCATGCCTCACTATAGGGCCTAGGATATGCCGGAAGTGCCTCTTACTGGAATGGACATTACATCCACATATCGGTTATATTTGGTCATTGCATGTCGAGTATTCCATGTCCATATTATGCTGTGCAAACACGATAGTGAAATAAAGACGAATGTAAATGAAATGGCAAAAGTGCACCGAAGGAAGTGATGTAGCGTCTCCAACTTCCATCTGGAGCTTGCGTTCCAAAGAGCCGTGGTGCGCAAGTGTATACGCCGGGAGGAAATGACGTAATCCCTACAAACTCGGTGGGAGGCGTGTCAAAAGGGCTGTACTGCGCCGATGCGAGGTAGCATCATACGTCTAGTCGGCAACAGTCGTAAGGCCGTAATGACATTTATGCGGTGCAATAACATGTGAAGTTAGTGTAAACAAACAAAGAAAGCAATGTTCTAAAAAGGAAGTGTGAGACAGGGAACGAACATGCCCTGTAAAAAACGATTTATTAAAATGTGGGGGGAAAAAAAAATTATTTGCAGAGTGGATGGATGGCTAGAGATCAGTGTGTAAATAATAAAAATCTGATAGGGTATCCCACCCATGGGAAAAAATGCAAACATATCTATGCATGCTACAAGCATGTATGTAAAAAGTGCAATGGAAAGTAATGAAAAATGATAGAAGAATACTGAAGAGCTGAATAATAAAAACCTGAATGCCCACATGTGGAATGGATGCTCATGAGGAGGTCATATAGAAACAATTGAAATGTACACATAGGAGGAAGGAACCTCAACTATATTCTATATGTATCTATAACTGGCTAAACGCTAAACGCTAACTGGCTAAACGCATATATGACGTAAATCCGTAAGAATAAAATCAATAGAGGCCAAAACATTAAATTAAAAACCTATGTACCAACATGTGAAAAAACTTGTGTGTGGAGGTTGTATTCACACGTAGAAAAATGGAAAATAAGGATGAAAGATATAGAACTATAGAAAATTAAAATAAGAAAAGGAGAGGGAATGAGCATGTTGGGTCTAGAAATCAAGCCTTATTGATAAAGGAATTGATGTCTAGCTCCAAGTTCATGCCAAACGGAAAAAGTGTTCGAAGCTAGACGAGAGACCCCTCTGGTCATAGCGCCACCTCTCCAGGGGGGGACATATCTCTCTATCACCACAAACTGTGTTCCTTTAATTACACGGTTATGGTGCAGTTTATAGTGCCTGGGGACAGTGTGTTTAATGCCCCCGCTCTTGATTAGGGCAATGTGCTCAGCCATTCTAACTGAAAAGGAGTGGATGGTACGGCCCACGTATTGTTTCCCGCTGTGACAAGTGATCAAATACACAATGTGACTAGTAGTGCAGGTACAAAACTGTATGATGGAATATTGTTTATGAGTAACGGAGGATGTGAAAGCAACAGTTTTACGTCCTACCCCAGAGTTGTGCTGACATGCAATACATTTTCTGCATGAGTAGGAACCCTCCATCTCATGAAAGAGAGGCTGGCGTATGGGGGGGTTGATAATATTAGGAGCTATTTTACTTTGCAAAGTGGGAGCTCCTCTGAAAATAACTCTCGCTTGGTCTGGCAGAGCCGTATTTAAAAACCCATCATCTTTGAGAATATCCCAATGTTTGGAAAGGATGGCTCTGACCGTGACTGTGTTGGATGGAAAATTAACTCAACATTGACCACCTAAAAGTGTCCCCCTGTTCTACTTTAGATTTCTTTTCCAGTAAGGACTACCTGTTTGTGTCTAGAGCATGTTGGAATTCTCGGTCCACTAAGTGAAGATCATAATCCTTATCCACAAACCTAGTCCTCAATATGTTAGACTGTGCTATGAAGGTGGCAATATCGGAAATTTGCTCCGCGGAACAGAGTCCAGCCACGATCGATGGTGGCAACTATCCATTGAGATGAAGCCATTATGATCTGTTGGCTTAAAGTGCGTCTGGAACTGAAAACATCCATTACTCCTTTTGATTTCAAGGTCCAGAAAGTTGATCTTGTCTTTACTGGCAACATAAGATAGAGATATGCCTCTATCATTGCTGTTCAGATGTTGGAAGAACAATTCAAATGATTCAGCATTGCCCTTCCATAGGAGGAGGATGTTGTCAATGTATCGTGCCCACAGGACAAGAGAAGAGGCCCTGTGGGCATAGATGACATCCTCCTCCCACTTGGCCATGAAAAGATTGGCGAGGCTAGGGGCAAATTTAACTGAAGAAAATAGTGTTGGTTAAACCAAAAATATCTATGCTTAGTAGCAAATTCCAACAGTTCGATGATGAAAGAATGCTGGAAAGGGGCAATGCTAGGTTCTTTCTCCAAAAAATACTGAACGGCTTTAATACTCTTTTCCTGCGGTATGCAAGTATAGAGGGAGGCCGCTTCCGCCGTAGCAATGATATAGTCATCCTGTAGGTCTAGACCTTCTAATAGACGGATAGTGGCCCCCATATCCTTCAGATAGGATGGCATTTGTCTAACTAGGGACTGAAGAATAAAATCTATGTACCGGCCTATGCGTGAGGTAACTGAGTCTATCCCGCTCACGATAGGCTGACCAGGGGGTTGTGTTGGGTTTTTGTGAACCTTTGGCAAATAAATGGTGGGAACTCTAGGTGCCAAAGGCACCAAAAAATCTCTCTCCTTTCTATTCAAAATCTTTTGTTCATACCCTTGCTTTATAATGTCTGACAATTTTCTCTTAAATAAAGAGGTAGAATTATTGGGTAATTCCTTGTAAGTGTTGGGTTCATTAAGAATTCTATGCATCTCTAGCTCATAGTCCTTTTTGTCCAAAATTACAATCCCACCACCCTTGTCAGCCGGATGAATAACCAAGTCCTTCTGTTGACATAAGGACTTGAAACCGACACTGGACATGGGTGGGTGGCGTATACGTTTCTCTGGAAGTAAAGCTAAATCTTTAATAACAAGGTCTCTGAAAATGCATATAGCTGGTGCTACAGGAACAGGTGGATTAAATAATGAAGGGTTGGACAATCCAGAGTGAATAGTTCCAGACGTTGCAGCGCTACCCCCGTTCCTATAAGGATTGGAAATGAGGTAGCACTGAATGTTCAATTTGGGTATATATTTATGAACTTCGATAAAAGTACCAAATCTGTCTAATTTTTGGGGGGGGCGAATTTAAGTCCCTTATCCAAGACAGAAAGTTCTTCTTTGGTAAATGTCTTGGTACTTAAATTGAAGACACCTTCTCCTTCTTTTTGCTCCTCTGTATTCTCCTCCCTCCTCTTGTGCCTCTCTTAGGTCTGGACCCCTTTTCCTTAGTCTTGGGTCCTTGTGAAAAACTTGACCATTATGTTCATTGACATTGGATTGATTATATCTATGAGGCGATTGTTCATATACAACTCTGGGATCAGGTCTGTATTCAGCTCTGTAATCATTCTCACGTATATTTCTGAGGGGTGAGAACCTGTTATAAGTGGTTACAGGGGGTTGTCTGTAATGATGGGAGTTGGTGTGATATCTATCAGCATATTCCCTATAACCAGAACAGGAAGCATCCCTATAATTATAATAGGGATCAGAATGCTGCATACTTCTACCACGTTGACCTCTCCCCCCCCCCCCCCCCCATTTGCCTCTGTTGTGTCCCCTACCCCTGTTCGTAGAATAGGGGGTGTGTGGACTATAGTGATGTACTCTGATTTGTGAAGATGACTCATGCCCTCTCTGCTCCATCTAATAGCTGGAGTGCCAGTGGGTGGAACATCTGTGCTGATTGTTCCAGATGTTGAGGCGGTTGGGGGACCAACCGAAGTGGAGGGAGTGATATCAACCGCCGAATTGGAGGAAAAAAGTCACGTGTACATTGATAAGTCACACACTAGAGGACTTTAATTCCTTCACTTTGTATGAGGTCACATACCTACAGAGGACTATAATTACCGTAGTTTACCTTTGATGTTTCTTTCTTTTTTTTGTTTTTCATTATTGTTCTGAAACCTGATGATGTAATGGTCTTCATTGTACCTATTATGTGGTTATTTCACTTCTCATATTAGCGCTACACTTATTTAGTTTTCTGATTTATAACCCATTAAGTATTTACTTAAATCTTTGTGTCTAATGATGTACTCCAAGAAATAGATTTTACAGGTAAGCTGTAATAAAAATCCTATTTTTTTGGCCTCAACACCAAACGATAAGTCTGGCAGCAATCCAATACAGCTCACCATACAAATAACACCATTCCTACAGTAAAGCATGGAGGGGGTTATAGGGGTGTTTTTCTGCAGCAGGGACTGGAGCATTTGTCAGGATAGAAGGGTAAAATGGGATGGACCACAATACCGTCAAATTCTTGAGGAAAATCTGCTGCCCTCTGCCAGAAAGTTGTCAATGGGAAGAAAGTTTACCTTCCAACATGACATTGACCCAAAGCACATAATAAAAATGACCACAAAGTCATTGAAGGAGAAAAAGGTGAATGTCCTTGCATGGCCTAGGCAAAACCCAGACTTAAACCCCATTGAAAATCTGTGGAATGACTTGAAGACTGCAATCCAAAAATGGTCACTATCAAATTTAACTGAACTTGAGCAGTTCTGCAAAGAAGAGTGGGAAAATATTGCAAAGTCTACATGTGCAACGTTCGTAGAGACAAAACCCAACAGACTAAAGGCTGTAATTAAAAAGGCAGTTCAACAAAATACTGATACAAGGGGGTGATCCTTTTTCCAACTCTGTAATTCCGTTTTTAAATTATTATTTTTTTGACATGTTGGTGTTATATCTTTCACTTGGATGTTATAAGTAAATACCGCTGTATAAAGTAAAAACTGTGTCTGTCTTCATTCCAGACCACAAAGCAACAAAATGTGATTATTTTAAAGGGGAATGATTCTTTTCTATACCCACTGTATGTTACAGAAGACTACAGGACACTCCCATTAACCTTGTGTAAAGCTTGGTAAAGTGCACCTGTAAATAGAATAATATTGGGGGTACTATTGCTGGTTTCTTTATGAAAATGCTAGTTGTCTGGCTGTCTATAGCTTTAATACATTTAGTCACTGACCTGAACCATGTATGCAGTAAGTGAGTCAAGGAGAAATCCCGATTCCTTCGTACTATATTGTTTTGTGCCAGTCACTCTGAAAGTATTGCTATACCAAAGCATTGGTATTAGAGCATCCTACATGGTTTTTCTTATGACAAGTTTTTGTCTGCTTTGGATTAAGTCACTTAATTTAACCTAAAATGAGTGGACTCCTATGCAGTATCACTTGGACAGCATAAGCATTTGCCTGGAAGCCTTCTTTTAGTCTCCATAAAATAAATTAAAATCTTTTATATATCAATATATTTACAGTTACATTCATTGTTTTATAAGAATCACAAATTTTCTATGTTCTTTACAGACCCCCAAGACCCAGCAAGAAAGTGAACGCCCTGTACCTGTCAACAGTGCAGCGGAACTGAGACGCAGATCGCCTCCCATAGCAACAAGCAATAAAGGGAAGGTGTTACAAAAAGCCAAGGTAGGCTAATGTCCCCATTGAAATACTAAGTGACTTTATTGGCTCACATCCATAGCAGTAGTAGCTCTTTTATATCTGCCGGTATTTTACAAGTATGGTTATGTGATTGGAACTGAAAATCATAGTTACACAATCGCCCAACATTGTCCTTTTAACGGGAGCAATAACACATAGATATGTGTTTACTGTTTGTACCAATACAGTACAATGTCAACCTATTACTGAGCCTCTTACATACATAGTTTATAGTTCCCACTCACCCAAGCATCATTGCTAGGTATTGCATCATTGTAAAGAGGGAGGGGTAAACAGGCTCATCATTTATTAAAACATAAGTACATGTTCCGGGGTAAAGCAAATTAATTGCCATGCTGCTGTTGCACAAGTCATTATTAGTGGTTGTAATAATAGGACTGCTGTTCATGCCTTCTCCAGAGCGTCTGGAAACATGTATGTAGCACCCTCCTAGTTGCTAGATGAGGTACATTTAGTTGGCTTCTCTGTAGAGTAACAGAGGCTGCAACTGGAATATTTATGGAGTTACCACTAATCCCTGAGGAGGCGAGGCTCAGTGGGTGGGGGAACAGTCCCATGAATGGTCAGAAGCCTAGCAGTTGGGGAGCAGAGTCCAGGGTTTAGTTGCCTAGAGGGGACCCCTGTGCTGGGATGGTCTCTGCCCCAGGAAGGAAGGAATGAAGTCAGTCAGCTAGGCTAGCTGAAGCCATCCTGAGAGCAAGGCCGGCCTGTATAGCAGACTGCCCAAACGGCAGCCTCTTGGATCCCAGGAACTACTAAAAGGGACAGAGTGAGTAACTTCCATTTCACTTTACCTCAAGCCTGTACAAAGAGGACAGTAAGGCTGCAATACTTTACATGTCCAAGACCAGGGGACAGCCCGACAGCAAACAGCCAGATGCAACCCCATATCTCTAGCTTGGAAAAGCAGTATCTAGGTGCTTTGGCATTCCTGCAAGGAGCAGCACCTATATCTTCAGTTTGGAACCTTTTTTGTTGTTATCTTAGCTGCAAAATCACTCTCAGGTGGACAACACAGTTGAAGTCCGTTATTAGCAGCCTTAGTTAAGTCATATTAGCAAGTCCTCAGGGGTTTATTCAGGTTCTTTAGTTCTGGACACCCCATGCATCCCTATTCCCTATCCCCAAAATAAACACAAAACCAAACCAAAACCCCTAGACTGTTTATTGAGCCTGTGTAGCAAGCATGAAAATTCCTGTTGCCTGGCTGTGTGGAAAAAGACCCAACAAATTCAGCGGCTCCTATGGTAGTAAGTGCTACATGTATAATCAGAAATATGCTAAGAGGAAGGGAAGTAGAGATTGGTGTTTTCAAGTGTTAGATTTATGAAGGCATTCACAATTACCTTACCTGCATGATCTCTGCTAACCTATGGTGCATGCATCTTGAAAGGAATCTTTACAATTTTTATTAGCACTTAGAAGACAGCAGGAGAAGGAAAAAGGTGAAATGCTGTATTCATGTATATGTATGTATATATTAATATGTATATATATATATATATATATATATATATATATATATATATATATATATATATATATATATATATATATATATATATATATATATATATATATATATATATATATATATATATATACACACACACACACACACACACACACACACACACACACAGTCAGGTCCATAAATATTGGGACATCGACACAATTCTAATCTTTTTGGCTCTATACACCACCACATTTGCATTTGAAATGAAACGAACAAAGACATGCTTTAACTGCAAACTTTCAGCTTTAATTTGAGGGTATTTACATCCAAATCAGGTGAATGGTGTAGGAATTACATTTACAAGGAGCAGATAAAAGGTCCAAAGTTCATTTCAAGTGTGCTATTTTGCATTTGGAATCTGTTGCTGTCAACTCTCAATATGAGATCCAAAGAGGTGTCACTATCAGTGAAGCAAGCCATCATTAGGCTGAAAAAACAAAACAAACCCATCAGAGAGATGGCAAAAACATTAGGTGTGGCCAAATCAACTGTTTGGAACATCCTTAAAAAGAAAGAACACACCGGTGAGCTCAGCAACACCAAAAGACCTGGAAGACCACGGAAAACAACTGTGGTGGATGACTGAAGAATTCTTTCCCTGGTGAAGAAAACACCCTTCACAACAGTTGGCCAGATCAAAAAAAACTCTCAGGAGGTAGGTGTATGTGTGTCAAAGTCAACAATCAAGAGAAGACTTCACCAGAGTGAATACAGAGGGTTCACCACAAGATTTAAACCATTGGTGAGCCTCAAAAACAGGAAGTCCAGATTATAGTTTGCCAAACAACATCTAAAAAAGCATTAACAGGTCTGGAACAACATCCTATGGACAGGTGAGGCCAAGATCAACTTGTACCAGAGTGATGGGAAGAGAAGAGTATGGAGAAGGGAAGAAACTGCTCATGATCCAAAGCATACCACCTCATCAGTGAAGCGTGGTGGTGGTGTCATGGCCTGGGCATGTATGGCTGCCAATGGAACTGGTTCTCTTGTATTTATTGATGATGTGACTGCTGACAAAAGCAGCAGGATGAATTCTGAAGTGTTTCGGGTAATATCTGCTCATATTAAGCAAATATTAATATTAAGCAAAATGCTGCAGAACTCATTGGACGGTGCTTCACAGAGCAGATGGACAATGACCTGAAGGTGAAGCTGAATGTCTGCAGTTAAAACACATCTTGTTCGTTTCATTTAAAATCCATTGTGGTGGTGTATAGAGTCAAAAAGATTAGAATTGTCGATGTCCCAATATTTATGGACCTGACTGTGTGTGTGTGTATATACAGTAGCTTCTGTGTAATTTGTTCTGTAATGTTATGGAAAGCTACCTTTCCATTTAACCTCCTGCCAGCAAAGTGTACTACATAAGCATACATCAATATCAGGAAAACCGTAGTCTGTTAGGATCATCAGTAGAACCACTGCTAAAGTTCTCGCAAAGTACATATTATTTTATATAATATAATATATATATATATATATATTATATTGTGTATGTATGTGTACACACACACAATGTGTATGCATATATGTGTATCTCACCAAAGTGAGTATACCCATCACATTTCTGTAAATATTTTATTATATCTTTTCATGTGACAACACTGAAGAAATGACACTTTGCTAATAGTGTAAATTTGTTGTCCCCTCAAAATAACTCAACACACAGCCATTAATCTCTAAACCACTGGCAACAAAATGAGTACACCCCTAAGTGAAAATGTCCAAATTGGGCTCAATTAGCCATTTTCCCTCCCCATTGTCATGTGACTCGTTAGTGTTACAAGGTCTCAGGTGTGAATGGGGAGCAGGTGTGGTAAATTTCGTGTTATTGTTCTCACTCTCTCATACTGGTCACTCAAAGTTTAACATGGCACCTCATGGCAAAGAACTCTCTGAGGATCTGAAAAAAAGAATTGTTGCTCTACATAAAGATGGCCTAGGCTATAAGAAGATTGCCAAGACCCTGAAATGGAGCTGCAGCACAGTGGCCAAAACCATACAGCCATTTAACAGGACAGCTTCCACTCAGAACAGGCCTCGCCATGGTCAACCAAAGGAGTTAAGTGCACGTGCTCAGCGTCATATCCAGAGGTTGTCTTTGGGAAATAGATGTATGAGTGCTGCCAGCATTGCTGCAGAGGTTAAAGGGTTGGGGGGGTCAGCCTGTCAGTGCTCAGACCATACGCCGCACACTGCATCAAATTGGTCTGCATAGCTGATGTCCCAGAAGGAAGCCTCTTCTAAAGATGATGTACAAGAAAGCCTGCCAACAGTTTGCTGAAGACAAGCAGACTAAGGACATGGATTACTGGAACCATGTCCTGTGGTCTGATGAGACCAAGATAAACTTATTAGGTTCAGATGGTGTCAAGCGTGTGTGGTGAAAACCGGGTGAGGAGTACAAAGACAAGTGTGTCTTGCCTACAGTCGAGCATGGTGGTGGGAGCGTCATGGTCTGGGGCTGCATGAGTGCTGACGGCACTGAGGAGCTACAGTTTATTGAGAGAACCATGAATGCCAACATGTACTGTGACATACTGAACAGAGCATGATCCCCTCCTTTTGGAGACTCGGTTGCAGGGCAGTATTCCAACATAACTACCACAAACACACCTCCAAGATGACCACTGCCTTGCTAAAGAAGCTGAGGGTAAAGGTGATGGACTGGCCAAGGATGTCTCCAGGCCTAAACCCTATTGAGCATGTGGGGCATCCTCAAACAGAAGGTGGAGGAGCGCAAGGTCTCTAACATCCACCAGCTCTGTGATGTTATCATGGAGGAGTGAAAGAGGACTCCAGTGGAAACCTGTGAAGCTCTGGTGAACTCCATGCCCAAGAGGGTTAAGGCAGTGCTGGAAAATAATGGTGGCCACACAAAATATTGACACCTTGGGCCCAATTTGGACATTTTCACTTAGGTGTACTCACTTTTGTTGCCAGCGGTTTAGACATTAATGGCTGTGTTGTGTTATTTTGAGGGGACAGCAAATTTACACTGTTATACACGCTCACTACTTTTCATTGTAGCAAAGTGTCATTTCTTCAGTGTTACATGAAAAGCTATAATAAAATATTTACAAAAATGTGAGGGGTGTACTCACTTTTGTGAGATAGAGTGTGTGTATATAAATATTATATTATACTGATGTGTACAATCTTTTTATTTCAGGAATGGGAAATGAAGAAGCAGTAAACCATAATTTTATCCAGTGAAACAAAATGGAAAAATGAAAAAATCCTTCACATTGTGAAAGTGTTTGTGATAGGGCGGCTGGTAAATACAGGACGGAGAAGGTTTGTCCAAGCCATGCCCAGACTAAGCACAAGCACTTCAAGTACAAAGACTGAACCAGACTAAACAGACAGAAGATGGATATGTGTGTCCAAGACGCTATTGAAGATGTATAAAATCATTTCCAGTACTAGAAGATGACTGATAAAACTGAACGTAAGACTTTTGTAAACAGTCAAACAAGATCGAAGTGGAATATTTGGACAATTTACTTTACAAGAGACCACTTCATACTCTAGAATGTGTGATGGTCCTTGCTCCAGATGGTAAATGCAAGTTAATGACAGTTAATTACTGCCGAAACTCAAAAAGAAGACTGATGACTAATACGGAAAAACAAATGGTAAAAACTGAACTAACAGGTTGCAGTTCTGAGATGTAATCTGCTCACCTAAAAGACTAAAGTGTGTCATTAAAACTAGCCCTCTGTTTATTTAGAGTCCCTATGCAAAGTCATTGTTGTACTGCTTCCACTTGTATCAACAAGCTGTGCACTACCATTTATGGTCTGATATGGCTTCAATAATATAACAAGGCAGTCACAGCGCTTAAAGGCTGCTGAAAGGTCCTGGAAGGAGGACACATCTTACTTACTGACCACCCACTGATTAAAAAAGAACATTCATGAGAAATTAGTTTAGTATCTCTACAGTTCTGTAATCACATATACCTAGGCAGGGTTGTGCAATAAGGAAATGCAACATGCAATGGATGGAGTAACTCATACGAAATTAGATTTTGGCTTAACATAATAAGATCGTTCTGAAACTAATTTGGTAACTGGATTATGCAGTTTATTTAGTTGCACAACCTTCTTGAAGGTAATCTTTATGGAGAAAAATAAAGGAGATATCATGACCAACTTGTTTCTGAATTTGCATGTCTTAGAGCTTTCATTCTTATCCTTGCTTCACTTCTTGGTGACACCTTATTTGCACATGTACAAAGTCAGTGACTCACTGTAGAAGTAGTAAAATGTAGAAAAAGCAAGTGTCACAGTAATTCCAACTGTCCATCACAAAGTTTATTCCACAAAGAAAGCCAACATATTTGGTGACTCAAACTTTCCCCTTTCTTCAGGACTTGTAAAGAGATGGTGGCTCAATGGTCTGAAATGGTAAAGACAGGAAGAAATGTACAACACCAGATGGGTGCCTGACATTGACAGCCTGATACCAATGTCAGGTGCTCGCACAATGTTGTACATACCTTTCTTTCTTCACTACCTCGGTCTATGACCATAACTTTACTAGCCATGAAAAAGGGGGAGTGTTTGCACCCTGAAACACATAGGCCTTCTGTGTGGAATAAACTTCAAGATGGACTTTAGTTATTAGTGTGGTGCTCTCATTGTTTCTACACTTCGCTGACTTTCTCTGGGGGTCCTTTGGGATACCCCAGTTGATAGAGAGCAGCCCCTAAACCCTCAATTTTAAAAATGACATGTCTGTATAGCACAGCTGAATTTGGCGCTCCTACACTGCACAGAATCAACATCACCAAGTAGTAAAGGAAGGATGAGGCTTGCCATACATTACACAGTTTTCTTACACAATTTTCTTGCACAGTTTTCCTTTAGATTTGCCATAAAATAGGAAGTCGAACCTAAACATTTTCAATTTGTATGCAGTCAGGCAGGCCCTTGCAGTACATAGTTAAAGGTAAATCTAAAGGAAATTGAATAAGAAAATTGTATAATGTATAGACAGCTTTTGACGATCAACCTGAAACTTGCACCTTCAAATTCAGCAATGGCAACTTCCATATTTCTAACCTGACAGATTACCTTGAAATGAGCCTGGCTATTAATGAGAATGTTTACATTGTTCCAGCAAGTATTAATCTACCTTTACAGCTGGTAATGTTGATAATTGAATGTTGGTGAAGGAATATAGTAGTGTCTTTGAAGAGCATTCTCCAATCACTGATGATTCAGCAAGTGCCTTATTGGATATCTGACTTATGGAATTCTGCAAGTGGAAAAGATGCATATTGATGGATAAACCAGCCGGTTACATATAGTTTGACTTTGTAACTATGGTGCCAGTAATTTACAAAGCACCACATTAGAGCTGTGATTTGTGGACTATTGTGTTGTATAAAGGGAAACCCTATATTTGAGATGTACACAGAGCCCAAAGATGTGCAAAGTTGTAAGATTTTAAATACCTCTTGTTGGGTATGATGTAAGTGATAATGAACTGAAAAAATGATTCTTAGAGCTAAACTACATGGGCACTTTTCATCCATGTACATTGTGAAATAGATAATCGCCCTGGAATTATCCAGTACTATTGTGGCTTTCTGCAGTGAACTGCGACCATTTTCTTCATTCCATTCTCTCTTAATTATATTTGCTAGCTGTGATCACTTGCAGCCTACCATGTAAACTATGGTGTTATGCAATTATGTGCAGTTAAATGTGGACCATATCAACTACATGTAACTGCCATACAATTTTCCAGAGAAATGAATGGCTGTAATTAATCGCTGTAAACAGTGCAATAGTTGTGGCAGAATTCAGGGGTCTCATGAATGAAAACTGCCCTTATAGCTTGGCTCAAAATTTTCTGCATATTGTGCCACTATTGTACAAAGAGCTGTATGCACTTTACGAATTGTACTTTTGTTTTTCAATAAAAAGTTGATGTACATAATTGTGTTCTCTCACCTTTATTTCCTGCTAGTAAAATGGGACTAAAGGAACAACTCAGGATGTGCAAAAAGAGTATTATATCATTTAATATGGTTGCTCCCATGTACCTACTGTATATAATTGCAAATAATTAAAACATTAAAGGTTCATACACACTGGGCATAAAACTGCTGCTGATACAGGCTTTTGGCATTTTTTTTCTTGAGCCTGTATAAGCCACTCTGTGTTGGGGCCCTTTCAAACGGGCTGTCCGATCAGGTCCGCCTGTCAGTTTATAAGGTTGACCTGATCAGACCCTCCATTCACCCCTATTGAGCAGTGAATATCAGCGGTGACATGTCTGCTGACATCTCCCGTTTCTGGATCCGATCCTGTCCCCCAAATCCAGACAGATGTTGGCCCTATTTTCCATCCGTCTGGCAGAGGTGTTTGTGTGAAAAGGGCCGAAGTATATTTGTCCATGCATATTAGGGAGTTTAGAGGCATATTTGCAGAGAAACATTTTCAGGCAGAAAATAAATACCTGTCGGAATGGGGTTTTTGAGAGGAGCTTTAGGGCAGAAAAAACACTTGACACGTATAAACGCTGATTAATGCGGCGTTTAGGAGATTTCAGAGTTTTCAAGTGTAGGTCGATTACAGGCGGTCCCCGGGTTACAAACATCTGACTTACAAATGAAGGGAGAGGAAATCTACCCCTAGGAAGGTAAGTTCAATCCTGTAATGCCGCGTACACACGAGCGGACTGTCCGGCAGAATGATTCCGTCGGACATTCCGATCATGTGTGGGCTTCATCGGGCCTTCATCGGACCTTTTCTGTCGAAAATTCCGATGGACCTAGGAATAGAACATGTTTCAATACTTTCCGACGGACTCAAGTCCGATCGAAAAATACGTTAGTCTGTATGCTAGTCGGACGGATAAAAAAAGACGCAAGGGCAGCTATTGGCTACTGGCTATGAACTTCCTTATTCTAGTCCAGTAGTACGTCATCACGTTTGAAACGATCAGACTTTGGTGTGATAGGCAAGTCCGTTTCCTTGGAACTCCGAAGGACTTTTCAACGGAGTTCCGATGGAGTTCAGGCGGACGAGAAATCCGCTCGTGTGTATGCGGCATTAGAGTTATTATGGGAAAAAGGTATCTCCACTGAAGTTTTATCACCAATCCTTGTTTCCACAACAACCCAAAATTTTCAAAATCCAATTGTCATAGGGACAGAAAGTGAGGTGAAATCTTCTGAACAGGGACATAGACCGCAAAATAAACATTACTGGGGTGTCAAACCTTCCCTATGCTATCCAAAAAACATACGTTTTTTTTTTTTTTGGCTGAAGCCATATTTAAAAATTATACCTGTTCCAACTTACAAACAAATTCAACTTAAGAACAAATCTATAAATCTTGTTTGTAACCCGGGGACTGCCTGTATAGTGAAAAATGAGCGGAGTGGAATGTTTTGGGGAAAAAAAACGCTTATAAAAGCAAATTTCCATAAACTCTTGTGCAATAGGAACCACTATGAGCATTTTTTATGCTGCTTTTCCTGACAGAGGTTCTGGCATTTTTTCGGCCACCTAGTGTGCATGGACCCTAATAGAGTTTCATGAGATAATTTACATCAAGTTGATATGTTTTATATGTTTATACATTGTCTTCATGTTTATTAAAATAAGGCAATACTAGTGTACCTCATCTGAAATTATGTACATTTGCTTATGATTTTTTTGATTGTGCTGTTGGAGCAACATATCTTTTAAGTCTAAGGAATGTTAATGCGCAGGTGTGTGTAGAGCAAAAGTAAATTTTTTCAGCCATGATGTAAACAATGTGGGAGGGTGTCTTGATTCTCGAAACTAACAATATGTCCACCTCGTAAACATACCTCTCGCCTTGTACTCCCGAGAGTGCATGGGCTGGGCACCAGTAATGCAACATTGCATGCAGAAAGGCCAGCACTCCATGTAAAATATATAACTTTTAAATGAACAAGAACAGTCGCCATTGTAATGCTTTGAAGGCACACAGTTCCTATATTATAAAAACTTTCTACAAAACTGAACATTTTTTTACATTAATTATGAAAACATTCCAATAGACACGTTCCTAAACCGTGTGGACCGCCTTCCCAGAAGAGTTGAAGCTGTTATAGCTGCAAAGGGTGGGTCAACTCAATATTGAACCCTACGGACTAAGACTGGGATGCCATTAAAGTTCGTGTGCATGTGTAGAGGCAGGAGTCCCAATACTTTTGGTAATATAGGGTGTATATACAGTGGATATAAAAAGTCTACACACCCCAGTAAAAATGTCAGGTCTCTGTGATGTAAAAAAACGAGATAAATAATTTCAGAACTTTTTCCACCTTTTAATGTCACCTATAAACTGTACAACTCAGTTGAACAAAAAAACTGACATCTTTTATGTGGAGGGAAGTAAAAATAAAAAAATAAAATGCAGATATTAAAGGAGCTGTGGGAATGTTACTGTAAGCCTCTTGGCAGCCTCCCTAACCAGTTTTCTTTTCCTCTTTTTGTCAATTTTGGAGGGATGTCCAGTTCTTGGTTACATAGTAGGTAAGGTTGAAAAAAGACACAAGTCCATCAAGTCCAACCTATGTGTGTGATTTTATGTCAGTAATACCTTGTATATCCCTGTATGTTGTGGTCATTCAGGTGCTTATCTAATAGTTCCTTGAAACTATCGATGATCCCCGCTGAGACCACCGCCTATGGAAGGGAATTCCACATCCTTGCCGCTCTTACAGTAAAGAACCCTCCATGTAGTTTAAGGTTAAACCTCTTTTCTTCTAATTTCAATGAGTGGCCACGAGTCTTGTTAAATTCCCTTCTACGAAAAAGTTTTATCCCTATTGTGGGGTCACCAGTAGGGTATTTGTATATTGAAATCACATCCCCTCTCAAGCGTTTCTTCTCCAGAGAGTTCAGTGCTCACAACCTTTCGTCATAACTAATATCCTTCAGACCCTTTATTAGCTTTGTTGCCCTTCTTTGTACTCGCTCCATTTCCAGTACATCCTTCCTGAGGACTGGTGCCCAGAACTGGACAGCATACTCTAGGTGCGGCCGGACGAGAGTCTTGTAGAGCTGGAGAATTATTGTTTTATCTCTGGAGTTGATCCCCTTTTTAATGCATGCCAATATTCTGTTTGCTTTGTTAGCAGCAGCTTGGCATTGCATGCCATTGCTGAGTCTACTAGGACCCCCAGGTCCTTTTCCATCCTAGATTCCCCCAGGGGTTCAACCCCCAGTGTATAGATTGCATTCATATTTTTGCCACCCAGATGCATTATTTTACATTTTTCTACATTGAACCTCATTTGCCATGTAGTTGCCCACCCCATTAATTTGTCCAGATCTTTTTGCAAGGTTTCCACATCCTGCGGAGAAGTTATTGCCCTGCTTAGCTTAGTATCATCCGCAAATACAGAGATTGAACTGTTTACCCCATCCTCCAGGTCATTTATGAACAAATTAAATAGGATTGGTCCCAGCACAGAACCCTGGGGGACCCCACTATCCACCCCTGATCATTCAGAGTACTCCCCATTTGTCACCACCCTCTGAACTCGCCCTTGTAGCCAGTTTTCAATCCATGTACTCACCCTATGGTCCATGCCAATGGACCTTATTTTGTACAGTAAACGTTTATGGGGAACTGTGTCAAATGCTTTTGCAAAGTCCAGATAAACCATGTCTACGGGCCTTCCTTTATCTAGATGGAAACTCGCCTCCTCATAGAAGGTTAATAGATTAGTTTGGCAAGAACGATTATTCATGAATCCATGCTGATTACTGCTAATGATACTGTTCTCATTACTAAAATCTTGTAAATAGTCCCTTCTCATCCCCTCCAACATACTATTGATGTTAGGCTAACTGTCTGTAATTCCCATAGATGTATTTTGGGCCCTTTTTAAATATTGGTGCTACATTTGGCTTTTCTCCAATCAGCTGGTACTATTCCAGTCAGTAGACTGTCAGTAAAAATTAGGAACAATGGTCTGGCAATTACTTGGCTGAGTTCCCTAAGTACTCTCAGGTCCAAGTTATTTAGTCCTGGTGATTTGTTAATGTTAAGTTTCCCAAGTCTAATTGTAATTCAGTCCTCTGTTAACCATGGAGGTGCTTCCTGTGATGTCATGAGGATAAAAACTGCAGTTTTGGTTACTGAAGCCCCCTGATTCCCTCGTGCAGACTGAGGAGAAGAATAAATTCAATACCTTTGCCATCTCCCCATCCTTTGTAACCAGATGTCCTTCTTCATTCTTTATGGGGCCAATATGGTCTGTCCTCCCTTTTTTACTGTTTACATACTTAAAGAATTTCTTGGGATTTTTTTTGCTCTCCTCCGCTATCTGTCTTTCATGTTCTATCTTAGTCGTCCTTATTGCACCCTTACATTTCTTGTTGCATATTTTATAAAGTCTGAATGCTGATGATGATCCCTCAACCCTATATTTTCTGAAGGCCTTCTCCTTTGTTTTTATATGCATTTTTATATTGCAGTTAAGCCATCCAGGACTTTTGTTTGCTCTTTTAAATTTATTACCCAATGGGATGCATTGGCTAATGCCCTTATTTAATATGCTCCTAAAGCAAACCCATCTCTCCTCCGTGTTTTTTGTTCCTAAGATTTTATCCCTATTTATGCCTTCTAGCAAAGCTCGTAGTTTAGGGAAGTTGGCTCTTTTGAAATTCAGTGTCTTTGTATTCCCCTTATGTTTCCTATTTGTGTAATTTATACTGAAGCCAATTGACCTGTGATCGTTATTACCTAAATTGCCCCATATTTCCACATCCGTGATCAGGTCTGTATTGTTGGTAATCAGTAGATCCAGTAACGCTTTATTTCTAGTTGGTGCGACTACCATCTGACCCATAAAATTGTCCTGCAAGACATTTAGGAACTTGCGAGCCTTAGATGAATGCGTGGTTCCCTTCACCCAGTCTATGTCTGGATAGTTAAAATCCCCCATTATGATAACACTTCTCATCCTTGCTGCTAAACCAAATTGTGATAGGAGATCTGTCTCCCCTTCCTCCTTCAGGTTAGGGGGCCTATAGCATACTCCCAGTATTATTTTCCCCTTTCGCTTCATCCCTTTGGAGCTCTACCTGTAAGGATTCCACCTCCTCCCTAGCTCCCTTAGTGATGTCATCTCTCACATTCACTTGTACATTATTTTTAATATATAGGCATACCCCTCCCCCTTTTTTCCCCTCTCTATCCTTGCGATAAAGGGTATACCCTTGAATGTTTGCCAGCCAATCATGAGAGCTATTGAACCAGGTCTCTGAAATTCCAACAAAATCCAAATCCTCCTCGTACAACAGTATCTCTAGTTCACCCATCTTGACTGCCAGGCTCCTGGCATATGTGAACATGCCACGTAGTTTAGACCGGTCGCATGTTATCCTCTTATTTGGTGTTCCGAGATTGCAACTAGGACTTTCTACTATACTTACCTTGGGTTTATGTGCTTTGGTCAACCTACCACTAATGCCCCCAATACTACCCTCTGGAATATGTTCTGCCCTGACTATCCCTACCTCTGTTTAAAAACCCCTCTAACTTTTTGGCCATCTTCATTCCCAGCTGATCTGCACCCTCCTCATTTAAGTGCAGTCCGTCCCTTTTATAGTACCGGTTATCGACTGAGAAGTCAGCCCAGTCTTCCAGGAACCCAAACCCCTCCTTACTACACCAGCTCTTCAGCCACTTGTTTACTTCCCTCATCTCCCTCTGTCTTTCTGGTGTGGCTCGATGTACCGGTAGTATTCCTGAGAATACTACCTTGGAGGTCCTTTTCCTCAATTTAGCTACTAAGTCCCTAAAATCGTTCTTTAGGACACTCCATCTGCCTCTGACTTTGTCATTGGTGCCAACGTGCACCATGACAGCTGGGTCTTCCCCAGCCCCTCCCAGTAATCTGTCCACAAGATCCGTGATGTGCCGAACCCCAGCGCCCGGTAGACAACATACTGTTCAGGTCAGATTGGCCTCTCTGTCCTTCTAAGAATTGAGTCCCCTACCACTAGAATCTGTCTTTCCTTTTTCTTCGCTTCCCCCCCCACTCTCACTGGAGGAGTTCTTCCCCCGGCAGCTAGGAGAGTCCCTCAGCTCCAGCAGTGCTGGTCCCTGACTAGTTTTACCAATGTCATTCAATAGAGCGTACCTAATGGGATGTTCCAGCCCTGGATCGGCCTCCCTGGCACTTCCCCTTTAACCTTCCTGTCACCCATCTACTCTTGCTAGTGCCTGCACCTCTTTGTCTCCACCCGCCTCTATGCTGGCCCCAGCCAGCACCTGCTTGGTAATGTCACTGTTGTGCCACATTTTATCCACTTGATGACTATCTTCACTGTGTTCCATGGTATATCTAATGCCTTGGAAATTCTTTTTTACCCTTCTAACCTTTTAACAATGAGATCCCTCTGATGCTTTGGAAGCTCTCTGCAGAACGTGGCTTTTGCTGTAGGATGCGAGTAAGAAAATGTCAGGAAAGACCTACTAGAACAGCTGAACTTTATTTGGGGTTAATCAGAGGCACTAAATGATGGCAGGTGTGTACTGACTTCTATTGACCATGCGTTTGAATGTGATTGCTGAATTCTGAACACAGCTACATCCCCAGTTATAAGAGTTTGTGCACTTATGCAACCACATTATTTTAGTTTTTTGTTTTTTTTACTCCCCCCTCCTCCCCTAAAAGATTTGTTTGTTTTGCAATGTATGTGTTTATGTGTGTGTATATATGTATATATGTATATATATGTATATATATATATATATATATATATATATATATATATATATATATATATATATATATATATATATATATATATATATATATATATAAAATTTTGTAGGGCGTAGGGCCAGCTTCAAACATAGGGCTTGCAGAGAGGTAGTTGAGACACCAAACTGTGTGCCGGTTTTTCTCACAAAAGGTGTCCCAATACTTTTGGTAACATAGTGTAGATCATCTATAGATAAGTATTATGTATCTTGTTGATAAAGATATATATACTTTGTTTTACCAGTCTGTTCATCTGCAATATTGTTTACGCTGACTGGCAAACCCTGACTAAACCAAAAAATTCTGAGAGTCAGTAAACAGCAAAGACAATTCACCTGACCAAATGCCAAGTCTATCCATTGCACGACCCACGCCCTTCAACGTGCAGTATTAAACCTATATAGAAAAGGTCAATCATCCTGCAACTTTCTAAAAAAACTTCAACTTTATGGGATGGCCATAAAAGCAGAAACACCGCTTACATGTTTCAGACTAGTTGTCCTTTATACGGAATCTGGAACAACTAATCTGAAATTCCCAAGCAGAGTTTTTGCTTTTATGGTTGTCAGTAAAGCTGAAGTTTTATGGGAATGCTTTTCTATTCAAGTTAAATGACCTAAGGCTGACTGTAGATTGGCAGATGTTAGAGGCATTACTCATCCTTTTTGAACAAAACCCATTGGTGTTTGCTGTTGTGACTTTTGTTCCTGAGTGCATGTTCATTTGCATGCAGAACACATGAAGTAAAATGCCTGATCCCTTTTCTATGACACCCATTTAAAGAAGTAAATGGCTGACTCATGATAGATTTAGCCCAGCATTTACTGACAATGATTTGTTAAAGGTGAATTTCCAGATATGGATATTTTATACATAGTTACATTGGTCCAGATTGGAGCAATGTAACTATCTATATATCCTACCTGGCTAATGTCCCTGGAAGCTGGAAATCACTGGAGTAGACATGACTTCCCTGGTGATTTCCACTTGCTTCTAAGTCCCCTGCTGAGCGTCTGGCCTTGTCCAATCAGAGAATGAATTGCATTCATTCAGTAAAATCAAAGCATTCTCTGGTGCCCCCTGCTGAGTGCCTGATCCTCTGTTCTCCACTTGTTTCCAGGTGCCATGCTGAGTGGCCTACCTGATGCATTGTGATCACTGGAGTACAGTGTCTATTTCAGTTATTTTGTCAGAAACCTTGAATCAAACCGAGACAGAAGTACAGTTAATCACACTTGTTTGATAATAATAAAAAGGTAAACAGAGTAAGCGTAGTCAATACATAGCCAGAGTTCAGTAACCAGATCGGGTAGTCAGCCAATGCCAATGTCAGAGAGCCAGAGATCAACGTAGTCACTGTGAGCAGATCATCAACAGCTGAGTCACTGTGGAGAGAAAGGAGTTGGCAAATAGCCGACAGCTGAGCGGCCAGCTCAGAGAAGGAAGGGCTGAGCCCAGCCCTGACAGTACCACCTCAACGACCCCTCCCCCTCGAAGGACCACCGGGCTTGAGGGGAAAACGTCTATGGAAATCACGGAGGAGGACAGGGGCATGTACGTCCAAGGATGAGACCCAAGAGCGTTCCTCCAGACCGTACCCCTTCCAATGCACAAGGTACTGTGTGCGCCTACGGGACTCAACAATGGATTGTGCTTCATACTCCTCATGGTTCTCAATCTATATAGGGTGAGAATGTGGCACAAGGTGGTAAAGCGGTTGCAAACCAAAGGTTTCAATAAGGAGACATGAAACACATTAGAGATGCGCATACTAGAAGGAAGGTCCAACGCGTAAGCCACTGGGTTAATCCTGCGAAGGATACGGAAAGGCCCAATAAACCGAGGTGCAAACTTCAAAGAAGAGACATGAAGTCGGATGTTGCGAGACGACAGCCAGACTCTGTCCCCAACCTGATAGGAAGGCGCAGGCAGGCGCCTGCGGTCAGCATGAAGTCTGGAATACTCTGTGGAACAAGGGAGGCCAGCAACACGGAAGGTTGGAAACCATAGTTCGCCATAAACGGGGACAAACTCCACCCACGGTAAGAGGTCTGACCAGTTGTTATGATGGTCAGAATTATAGCAACGTAGGAATTGCTCCAAGGACTGATTGGCTCGTTCTGCGGCCCCATTAGACTGCGGGTGATACGCAGAGGAGAAAGCAAGCTGAATAACCAACTGTGCACAAAAGGCTCGCCAGAACTGGGACACAAACTGACTACCCCTGTCTGAGACAATGACCTTGGGTAGCCCATGTAAGTGGAAGATCTCCCGAGTAAAAATAGAAACCAGTTCCTTAGAAGTAGGCAACTTCTTGAGTGAAATACAATGCTACATTTTCGAGAACCGGTCAACCACCATAAGGATAACTGTGTAGCCCTGGGAGTTGGGTAAATCCACAATGAAATCCATAGACAGGTGGGTACGGGCCTCTCTCCATTGGGTATGGGTTGTAGGAGGCCCACTGGAAGGTGTCATGGAGTCTTACTCTGAGCACACACGGAACAGGCAGCTACGAAGGCGGTTACATCAGCACGTAGACTAGGCCACCAGAATTGTTGGAAATGGCCCAAAAGAGTTGATTCTTCCCAGGGTGGCCAGCAGCCTTGGGAGAATGGTAAGTCTGGAGCACAGCAGTAGGGAGACTCTCGGGAACAAAGCAGCGGTCACAAGGTTGGTGCAAACCGTAGCCAGAATACGATCAGGAAGAATCACAGGAACCGGAACCGACTCCATCTTGGAAGTGGAGGAAAACTGTTGTGACAAGGCGTCAGCCCTTACATTCTGAGTACCGGGTAAGAATGAGACAATGTAATTAAAACTCGACAAGAAAAGAGCCCATTGCACCCTTCTGGGAAAAAAGCGCTTAGCCTCAGACAAAAATGTGAGATTCTTATAGTCAGTAAGAATGAGAACCGGCACAGTGGTACCTTCAAGGAGATGTCTCTATTCTTTCAGGGCTAAAATGATCGCCAACAGCTTTCTGTCACCAATCTCATAATTGCACTCTGCCGGTGACAATTTCTTGGAAAAGTAGCCACACGGATGCATAGCGCTCTCAGAGTTAGGACGTTGAGACAGAAGGGTGCCAACTCCAGTCTCAGAAGCATCAACTTCTACAATAAAAGGCAACGTAGGATCAGGGTGTGCCAACACAGAAGCAGAAACAAAGGCAGCCTTGAGACTCACAAAGGCCTTAATGGACTCCAGGGACCAACTCTGTGGGTTGCCGTCTTTCCTGGTCATATCAGTCAGGGGCTTGACCAGAGACGAGGAGTTACAAATACATTTCCGATAATAGTTGGCAAAGCCAAGAAAACGCTGCAGAGGATGTAAACCCACGGGTCGAGGCCACTGTAGGACCGCTGAAAGTTTCTCTGGGTCCATCGAAAAACCAGCAGTGGAAATGACAGCCCAGGAATTTAACCTGTTCACAATGGAATTCGCGCTTTTCCAATTTACAATAGATATTGTTCTCCCTTAGTCTTTGAAGCACACGACAGACATCTGTGTGGTGGCTCTCCAGGGACTTGGAAAATATGAGGATATCGTCGAGATAAACCCCCACACATAACTGCAACAAATCTCGGAGGACATAGTTAATGAACTCCTGGAAAACTGCCGGAGCATTACAAAGGCCAAAAGGCATTACGAGATACTCATAATGACCTGATCTGGTATTAAATGCAGTTTTCCACTCGTCGCCCTCCTTAATCCTGACGAGATTGTATGCCCCTCTCAAATCAAGCTTTTTGAAAACCGTTGCTACCTTGAGGCGGTCAAATAACTCCGTAATCAATGGAATGGGATAGGCATTCTTAATCGTGAAATGATTGAGACCCCTATAATCGATACAAGGTCTCAGCTCACCACTCTTCTTCACAAAAAAGAAACCAGCACCAGCAGGTGACGAGGATTTGCGGATGAAACCTCGAGAAAGTGCATCTGCAACATACTCCTCCATGGCCTTGACCTCCAAGACGGACAAAGGGTAAACCCGGCCACGAGGGAGTATGGCACCAGGTTGAAGGTCAATTGCGCAATCATATGACCGGTGTGGAGGCAAAGTACCGGCTTGACCTTTGTCAAAGACATCGCTAAAATTGCGGTACTCCTCCGACAGGGAGGAGAGTGAAGAGGTGCACAGGACCTTGGCTACCTTCTGGAATCATCTCTAACTGCACTGTGGCGACCAGGACAGAACCTCAGCACGGAGCCAATCAAAAGAAGGGTTGTGCCTCTGTAACCAAGGATAACCAATAACCAGTGGAAACCTAGGTGAGGAAATTGGAATTGGATTATCTCTTGGTGAAGAGCCCCTATGGCCATGGACAATGGAACAGTCTCATAAGTCACATGGGCAGGCTGTAGAGGTCTCCCGACAAGAGCCTCAGTGGCAAGTGGAGTGTCACGCAGCTGCAGCCGAATCGAGTGCTTTGATACAAAGGCAGCATCAATGAACAGGCCTGCAGCCCCAGAGTCGATTAGAGCCTGTATCTCGATGGATGACTCAGCCCAAGACAGGGTAACCGAAACCAGGGGCTTATCTTTCTGGGAAACTGGAGACGAAACAACGCCACCTAAGGTCTGTCCATGACAGGACCTCAAGCTTCGGGCATTCCCTGGACGGGTAGGACAAGACTTCAAAAAGTGACCAGCCTGACCACAATAAAGGCACAATCTCTCCCTCCTCCTAAGGGCTCTCCCATCCGCAGAGAGACGCGTGAAGCCCAAGTGCATGGGTTCATCTTCACAGACCGACTCGGTACCAGGAGGCATGGGAGATGAGGGAGGCAAGGGTGGGACTGCAAAGCTTGTAGACAAATGTAATGGAGGCTTGTGCCAGCGCTCCTTAAAAGAGAGTCTTTCTCTAAGTCTAGAGTCAATGAGGATGGCAAATGTGATCAACCTCTCCAGCTCAGTAGATATATCTCGGGCTGCTATCTCATCCTTGATGTTATCCGAGAGAACATGAGAGAAGGCAGCCACGAGGGCCTCATTGTTCCAAGCAACCTCTGCTGCCAGAGTACGGAATTCAATGGCATAATCGCCAACAGTTCTCGCACTCTGATGGACATGAGCCTCTTGGCAGCAGAAGCAGAGCATGCAGGAACGTCAAATACCCTTTTGAAGGAAGCCACAAATTCTGGGTAACTCAGGACCAAGGGTTTTTGCGTCTCCCATAGAGGGTTTGCCCAGGCCAAGGCTCTCTCAAAAAGCAAAGAATGACAAAACCTACTTTGCTTCTGTCCGTGGAAAAAGCCTGGGGCAGCATCTCAAAGTAAATCTCAACCTGGTTGAGAAACCCTCTGCATTGAACTGGATCGCCCCCAAATCCCTGGGGAAGTGGAGCGGAACCAGACATGCCTCTTATAGAGGTAATACCCAAGGCGGGTGCCTGCACAGAGACTGGAGCAGCAGCAGGGACAGCCTGCAACACAAGTTGTACCAGAGCAGCCATAGTGGAAGATTCCAGGTGAGCCGTGCGACTCAGGAGCATTTGTAACACCAAGGCAAACTGATCCATGCGCTGATCCTGGTCATCCAATCTGGAAAAAATATTACCAACAGGTGGACTGACTGCATCTTCTGAATTCATGGCCTTCGCCTACTGTCAGAAACCATGAATCAGACCGAGACAGAAGTACAGTAAATCACACTTGTGTAATAATAATAAAAAGGTAAACGGAGTAAGCGTAGTCAATACATAGCTAGAGTTCAGTAACCAGATCGGGTAGTCAGCCAATGCCAATGTCAGAGAGCCAGAGATCAACGTAGTAGTACAGCAAGCAGGATCAGGGGCCAAAAGGGACGTCAGCTGAGCAAATCTTCAACAGGAACGCAGTAGCAGGTCTCTGAGATGTGACCAAAGGCGAAGGCAGAGATGAAGTGAGCTGGATGGCTTTAAGTAGCCAGGACTGATGAGCAGATCATCAACAGCTGAGTCACTGTGGAGATAAAGGAGCTGGCAATTAGCTGACAGATGAGCGGCCAGCTCAGAGAAGGAAGGGCTGAGCCCAGCCCTGACATATTTCCAGTCCAGTGGCTTCGGCTGGGTTTGTTATATACACACTTACTTTGTTCCAAGCTGGACCAATGTAAAAATCTATATACAATGCCTGGATGCCTGGAAGTCTTCATTAAAGCAGAGTTCCAACCAAAAGGGGACACTCCGCTTGTCCGCTGCCACATTCGGCACCTTTTGGAGGGGGAGCAGGTACCTGGTTTTGACAGGTACCTGCTTCCACTTTAGGCCTCCCCCCCCCCCATGCAGGCAGCCTATTGAGAAAGTGCAGCTCGATGCGTGCATGCGCAGTAGGAAACCAGCCGATTTCCCTAGCCAAGATGGCGACAGCAGCACTCAAGAGCCGATTCAGGAATCGGCTCGGGTGATGACACCGTTGGATAGTATCGTATATGTAGCTGCTGACTTTTATATAATTGGGGGTCGGGGGCGGAACGCCTTTTTAGGCACATTTTCAGTGGTTGCTGATACTTGGGTTGTAGAAATCTAAACTTGCCATATTTAAAACACTGCAAATGTTACTGTCTTGTTGGAAATTAAATTAAAAAAAAGAGCATACAGACTGCCCCAGTGTTTCCATGGTTACAAAAAGTTCTATATAAAACAATTCCACTTTTGTTCAGTAAAAGAACAATAGACCAATCTCCTCCTAGTCAATGACATGCGTTATAAAGATTTAGCAAACGTCATTGAAGAGACCTTCTCCCGTTTCTGACAGTTTTAACTGACCCGTGGATTCTGCTTACTTCCTACTACTTACAGTTATTTCCTACCTCGTGAAAGCTGAGGGGAAGAGTTTGGCTAGCATTGCAAAAGATTTTTGAGGATTCTGTATGCAAACTGTACAGAAACCTCAACTGTTGCCATGGTTATAAGAAAGCTATACAGCAAAACCTTGGATTGCGAGCATAATTCGTTCTGGAAATCTTCTTGTAATCCACTTGTATATCAAAGTGAATTTCCCCAAAAGAAATAATGGAAACTCAGGTGATTCGTTCCACAACCACTTATTCGTAAGTCCTTCAGTCTATAGTCCATATAAAAAGATTATAGCAACGTGACTCCGAGGCAACTTCAGGGAATGCCTGGGTAATCTTCCTGTAATGTTGGATCCAAGTAACATCAATTAAGATGAGGATCTGACCTAGGGTTCATGCACAGGTATTTGAGCTTTTATTTCAGCTTAGACTTTTTTGTGCTCTTGTGCACGTTTTTATTGAGCTTCTTTGCGCATGAGCGTTTTTTTTTCACAAAGCATCCTCAAAGTCAGATAGAAGTCGCCTTGAAGTAGTACCCTTTCTAAAGCCGGAGCAACTTCAGTAGTACTAATTAAGACCGCTCTTATTGACTAAAATGGGATATCTCTTCGCTTTTATAAACAGTTGTGACATGGCGCTACTCGTATTGCAAGACCTTGCTCCTTTACCAAGTTCAAATTTATAAAAAAAATGTGCTAGTCTTGTAAAACCCTCGCAGACCAAGTTACTCGCAATCCAAGGTTTTACTGTATTTTATTTGATTACAGGTATTTTTATATAGTGCTGTAATCTTTCTCAGCGCTTTACTTACAGTATATATTATGCATTCACATCAGTCCCTGCCCTCAAGATATTTTAATTATTTTGACAGTTTTGGGATCATGTAGACAGGCGGTCAAGTACAACATTTTCTGTTTAAACACAGTGTTGGCGAAGTGCATGCATTTAAAGGCAAAATGCAGCATTTGACCTGCTTTGCCTGCAAATTTACCTCAATCAGACATGCTGTGCTGAAGAATTGCAGCCCGCAATTGGTCTACCTGCATAATTACCTGCAAGTAATTATTTTAAATTATTAATTTAAATTATTACTGAGGTAAACAGGGCCGGACCAAAACATTGTGCTGCCTGGGCCCAAGAATGAAACGCCCACCAAAAGGTCCCCACATTCATTATTTTATATCATAACTAAAATTAAATTTATCAGAAAATCAGATTAAAAATGCCATAAATCTATCCCCTATTTTGTAGACGCTATAACTTTTACGCAAACCAATCAATATACGCTTATTGTGAGGTGTTTTTTTTTAACCAAAAATATGTAGCAGAATACATATTGGCCTAAACCGATGAAGACATTTTTTTTATAGCCAATAGATCTATAGGAGGGGTTTTCACCATCCCTGCTTGGTTTCATTTTATACAGTATGTCTTATTTCCAGTTTGATGTGTATTATATGTGAAGTTGCGTATCAGAGACCGGTATTTTCGTAATATTGAAGCCTATTGACATTTCAATACATTAGAGTATTCCACCATTATATGTTATTGATCAGAAAGTTAGCGCTGCACTTTTTTTTTTTTTTTTTGTGGTGTGAGAACACATAACAGTGCTTAGCGGCAGGTCTTTTTCTGACACTTTTCTTATTTTACCTCCAGTAGTTTATTGTAAATAGTAGTGTGGTGATTACCTATTATACTAAAGATCGGCATGTGGAATTAATAAACATCAACAGATTTCAGTTGTGCCCCACCAGGCCGGCCCCACATGCACAATGTGCCTGGCTGCTGCGTTCATCCCCCATCCCTGCACTAAGGCCCCATTCACACCTGAGCGTAGCGTTTTAGAGCGTTTTTCCTGCGTTTTGTCACACGTTTTGTCGGGTGTATTTGCACGTTTCCATGCAGCGTTTTCTGGCGTTTTTGAGCTTTGACATTTATTTTATTAGCCAATAGGAAAAATGATCATCTGTTTCATCATTTGTTGCTATGTTTTTATATTTTGTCATCTGCTTCCTGCTCCAAAAACGCCCAAATCTGCCCAATTCGAGCGACAAAAAAGGGTCCAGAACTTGTTTGAGCTTCAGGCGTAAGGCTTCAGGCGATTTGGAGTGAAGTTGTGAACCACCTCCATAGAGAATAATGGATTTTTTTTCCTCAAGCGTTTTGTAGCTTGAGGCTTCAAGCTACAAAATGCTCAGGTGTGAATGGGGCCTCAGTGCACTGATTGGCAGCACTGACAGGCAGCAATGATTGGCATGGATAGGCGGCACTGATTGGCACTAATAGAAAACACTGGCACTGATTGACAGAAATGATAGGCAGCACAGATGGGCCCTGGTTGGCACTAATAGGTGGCACTGATTGGCAGCACAAATGGCATTGATGGGCTGCACTGATTGGCACTAATATGCAGCACTGATAGGTAGCATTTAGTGGCACTGATTGGCAGCACTGATGGGCACTAATTGACAGCACTGATGGGCACTGATAGGCAGCACTGACAGCCAGCATTGATGGGCACTTATAGTTGGCACTCATGGGCATTGATTGGCAGCACTGATGGGCACTGATAGGCGGCCCTGATAGGTGGCACTGATGGGGACTGATTGGCGGCCATGATTGGCATTGGTTGGCACTGATTGGAAGCACTGATTGGCACTGACAGGTGGCACTGATTGGCACTGACAGGTGGCACTGATTGGAAACACTGATTGGCACTGACAGGTGGCACTGATTGGAAATACTGACACTGACAGGTGGCACTGACAGAGGAGAGGGAGTTTTACACTGAGCCGATACTAACGCTTAGTGAAACTGTGTGTGACACTGTCATGTAATGTAACTGCATGCAGAGGGAGACCAGCTGTCAAAATTCAGCGGTGATGTTGGGGTGGGCAGGACCCCGCAGCTATCAAACACCAACCAATGATTGGGCTGCTTAAGAAAGGGGGTGGGGCCACATACAGGTAACAGCCCGCCCAGACCCCATCCCATTGGCTGGTGTTTGATAGCCACCCACCCCCGACATCAATGCTCAATTTTGACAGCTGGTCTCTGTCTGCATTCAGTTACATGACAATGTCACACACTGAGCGGCTCTGGCAAGCATCAATATCGGCTCAGTGTGAAACTGTCTCACAGGCAGCAGGGGCTGCACACTCATTGGATGCAGCCTTTCACAGCAGTCCCACAGGCAGATCTCGGGAGACAGCCGGCTTGGGTGACCTTACAGGTACAACTTGTCACTGCCGGCTCTTAAAATGCCGCCTGGGACCATGGGCCCACTGGGTCCCATGGTAGGGCCGACCCTAGAGGTAAAGGTCTGAGTTCACTGTAAATTTCCTGGGTTTGCGAATTGCAAACTTTTTTTCAAAAACTTCACAGGTAAATAAATTATGGCCTGATCTTAATCTTTACAACTCTGCCCTCTTGGTCCTCCTGCAGTTTAATTGTGGTGTGAAAAGTTTGCTGTGATAGATGTGTGCCAGTTATTAACTCCTGATTGATTAACAGGGAAATTCCATCCACACCCACCACAGTAGAAAACGAGAGCATCTTTATGGGGACACATGCCAGGGGGACGCATGCTTGGGTTCCTCCAGTAAAGTGGCGTTTTTTAATCAAGTGGCACTTCCTCTCTTGCAGTTCAGTGATTGCAAGAAGCAATCTACATCTACAGCTACAGAACATCTACAGCTACTTAACACATCAACAGACTGCAGGTGACCTTGTTTCCCTATTCAGCTTTCCTTCCTCTCTGTAACATGCACTCTTTATGTCAGGACCGGTGTCATTGCTTGGGTCACCTGCTGGTGGCACTGTTGTTTTTAGAACCAAAAGGTGTAGTTCTGGTGACCACCAGCGGCAGCGGGTGTCTCCCAGCAGATGGACCATACAGGTAATTAGGCTGCATCCGATAGGACTACTGGGGGTATATAAGCCCGCCTTGTACTGAGGTCCAGTGCTTCAGCATTTTTCCTGCAAGCCGTGTCCCTGCCTGTTCCTGATCTGTGCCTGTTCCTTGTACCCTGATCCAGGGACAGGTTCCCGGGAACCTGCTCCCTACTGCCATTAACTGGCTTCCTGCTCCCCTTGTCTCTTGTCTCTGCCTGTCTTTCTCATGTGTGTTCCCCCACTTGTATTTAGTTAGTTAGGTATAGTTCGTTATTTACTTAGGGTAAACATATTGTTTACTTATCAGGTCCTGATTCCTTAAAGGATAAGTTCACCTTTGTTCACCTTTTTTTTTCCTTCTAAATTCCAGCTCCCCTATGCACCAATATAGCATTCATGTACTTTTTTTTGCAAAAATATCAAAGCTTTCCATAAAATTTACAGACACGTATCTTACTGTCCTCCATCCATGTTTCCAAACGTATCTATTGCTTCTGTCTTGAGTCCTTACAGACTGTAGATTATGACACAGGAAGGAGTTGACCAGCTGACCTCATTAGCACACACCCTGCATCATCCACCCTCCCATTCCCAGGTGCACGTTTATTAAATAAAATGCAATCAATCAGTGATCACCCTTCTCACTAAATACACAATAAGATTGCATAGTGTATGGCCTGCTTTATACAAGTACATAGGAGGGAGTGGGCAGAAACACTCAGCTGTCAAGCCCCGTTTACATCTCTGCATAGCGGAAACTCACATTCCCACATGCGTTTTTTTTTGTTTTTTTTTTTGTTTTTTGGCATGGACATCTCTGCATAGTGGGAACTCACATTCCCACATGTGTTTTTTTTTTTTTGTTTGTTTGTTTTTTAGCAAGGGGGGTAGGTGTTTTGGAGCATTTTCACTCATCACACATAAGGCCGCCCATCCACCTGAATGGGCTGCCCTACACACAGCAATCGCCCCCAAAAAAGCTTCAGAACTTTTTTTGGAGCAAAGCTTGGTGCGTTTTTTACTGCGATACTGAAATTGGTGCGTTAACACAAGAACAATGAGGCTCCATTCACATCTGTGCGTTCCGTTGCATTTCAGAAATGCGCGGCACCAAAAAACGCACCAAGTTCTGCTTCAAAAAAAGGTTCTGAAGCTTCTTTGGGGCGATTGCTGTGTATAGGGCAGCCCATTCAGGTGGATAGACTGCCCTATGTGTGATGAGTGAAAATGCACCAAAACGCCTCCCCCCCTTGCTAAAAAAAAACGCATGTGGGAATGCGAGTTCCCGCTATGCAGAGATGTGAACGTAGCTTGACAGCTGAGTGTTTCTGTCCACTCCCTTCTATGTACTTGTATAAAGATGGCCATACATTATGCAATCTGATTGCATATTGCGTATTTAGTGAGAAGGGTGATCACTGATTGCATGTCATTTAAAAAACGTGCAGCTGGGAGTGGGAGGGTGGATGAGGCAGGGTGTGTGCTAATGAGGTCAGCTGGTCAACTCCTTCCTGTGTCATGACCTAGAGTCTGTAAGGACGTAAGAAAGAAGCAATAGATACGTTTGGAAACATGGATGGAGGGCAGTAAGGTACGTGTCTGAAAGTAAACGCTCAAGATGATAGAAAATATCGGACTAAGCAGCTGCTATATAAAAATATAACATTAAAAAAAAGGCAAAAAAGTTCCAAGAGAGTAGGTTCTTTCTAGCTTAAGCAGCACTCAAAAACTCATAAAATTGTAAATAAAAATTAAATAAAAGAACATATAAGCAAAAACAAACTATTTAAAATTATAAAAATTCTAACAGTCCTGGTGTTGGGTAATTGCTCATATTAGAAAACAGTTCATATCACTGAAGAGATGTTCCACCGTCACCACACCATGTGAATCCACTCCCTATAGGAATTGCACTCACCGGACTCCTAATAATGTCACTGATCCCCAAAAAGTGTCATTTAGCCCTGGTTCACATTGGTACGATCTGACATGCGATTTGACGTCAAATCGCATGTCAAATCGGCAGCAATTGTCGGCAATGGCACCGTCCTAATCAGTGCAACGCTGCATTTGCAGCGCCGCACTGATTTCAAAAAGTAGTTCCTGTACTACTTCTTGCAATTTCGGACTGCGCTTTACATTGAGATCTCAGATGTCTCTGAAATCGTGACCAAAATCAGAACTGACATGCAGGAGTGAAATCGTGCGAGTTCAACTTAACTCGTACGGCTTTATTCTCGCAGTTCACTGGTCAGATTTGTCCGCCGCAATGTCGCAGTACTGCTACAAATCTCAGATCGCCGCCATTACTAGTATAAACAATAAAAGTAAATAAGTCTCTAAATCTATCCCATAGTTTGTAGACGTGATAACTTTTGCACAAACCAATCAATATACGCCTATTGCGATTTTTTTTTTTTTTCCCAAAAATATGTAGAATATATATCGGCCTAAACTGAGGAATAAATGTGTTTTTTATTTTATGTATTATAGCAAAAAGTAAAAAAAAAAAAAGTTTTTTTTTTCACAATTGTCGCTCTTTGTTTATAGCGCAAAAAATAAAAACTGCAGAGGTGATCAAATACCACCAAAGGAAAACTTGATTTGTGGGGAAAAGATGTTAATTTTGTTTGGGTGCAGCGTCGCACGACCACACAATTGTCAGTTAAAGCGATGCAGTGCTGGATCGCAAAAAATGGCCTGGTCATTAAGGGGGCAAATCCTTCCAGTGCTTAAGTGGTTAAGGTGCAGCCAACTGATCTGATCACCCTTGCTGGATGGCCTGCATGTGGTATCCCTGACATAACACTAAAGCCATACAATCAGATCGGCTGCACCTGGGAATTAGGTCTAAGCATTTGCTCAGCATGTTCCCAACAGGTGCTTGTAGAGTATATTAATGCAGTGCAGTCTCTTGTCAGACAGGCAGCATGTAAACTGAATTGTGTGCAACCATTACTACAGGCATGGTCAGATATATTGCACTCTGTCAGCTTGCAACAACCCATTCCTGCTGCTAGACACCTGCCTGTCCAAATATCTCTCTCTCCATCACTCACAGACAGCAACCACAGTTGCAGCCCAATATACCCTGCTACCAACTACGTGTCAGTACCCTGTTTCCACCTGCTGCACCTACCCTGCCTTTATCCCATCTACCTTTTCTCCGCTGCCTGCAACAATCTCACAAACCCAACCCCCCCCACCCCCCCCCCAGCAACTGCTCCCTCTTTTTTACCATCCTCCAGCTCTTCTCTACCATCAGCTGCACCCCCTACTTACAGCCCTGCATCCACATACAGAACTTCAGTGGCTAAACCTACAATGAAACCGAAGTTTTTCCCAACCCGCACAATCCTGCCACTATCCAATCCTGCTTCCACGCCAGCCGATCTGTTCCAGTCTGCCTCCATGCCAGCTGATCTGTTCCAGTCTGCCTCCACTCCAGCCGATCTGTTCCAGTCTGCCTCTACGCCAGCCAATCTGCTCCAATCTGCCTCTACACCAGCCAATCTGCTCAGGTCTGCCTCCACACCAGCCGATCTGTTCCAACCTGCCTCTATGGTTGCCAATGGGGTTAGGCAAGCCTCTGAGGGTCCTGAACCTAATGACTTGCCTGACCTTGCCGATCCTCTGCCTGCTGCCCAGCCTGATGGCCCGGTGCCCGCTGATCCAGTGCTTGATGACCCAGGGTGCCTGCTGCCCAGACTGATGACCTGGTGCCTGCTGCTCAGCCTGATGACCCGATGCCTGCTGATGCGGTGACTGATGACCCGGTACCTGCTGCCCAGTCCACACAATTTAGTTTCCATTCCTCTTCTTCCCAAAAACCAACCTCCCCTTCCCCTGTGCCCTCTGAAATGCCCGCTCTGTCTGCAACAAGCTCACCTCTGTTCATGACCTCTTTGTCCCTAACTCCTTTAATCTATATGCTGTCATCGAAACCTGGCTTCATGAATCACACACTGATTCTCCTGCTTCCCTCTCCCACTGTGACCTTCTCTAGACTCACTCCCCTAGACCTAGTGGACGCAAGGGAGGTGGAGTGGGAATCCTATCCCCACAGAGCACCTTCCAGGTTCTTCACTCTCCTCCCTCTCTGTCCCTCTCATCATTTGAAGCTCACTGTATACGTCTATTTCTTAAATTTCTTTAAGAATTGCTGTGATCTACCAGCCCCCTGGACTGGTATCAATTTTACTTGATAACTTCTCTGCCTGGCTACCCTACTTTCTCTCTTCTGAAAATTCCCACAATCATTCTCTGCAACTTCAACATCCCTGTTTATACAAACACTTGTGCTACTTCTAAACTTCTTGGTCTATCCTCATTTGACCTGAAGCAATGGGTACATGCTTCTACTCACTCTGATGGCAACAACCTTATATTCTCCTACCTATGCACTTCGTGCAACCTCTTCAACAACACTTTTCCTCTCTGTAATCATCACCTTATTCATTTCGCTCTCTGCCTGTCTTCCACCACCATTCCCTCCAACCGCCTAACAATCACCCTTAGAAACCTTTGCCACCTCAGCCCTTCTCTATTCTGCTACTGACCACCTCTATGACAAAATCTCACTCCTGTCCTGTCCCAATCTAGCCACTTCTGTCTACAATAGACCCCTGTCTTCCACACTGGACGAGCTCGCCCCCCTCACTACACACAGAATCAGGCTCGACCCCTACAACCCTGGCAAACCAATTACACCAGAATTCTCAAAAAATGTAGCCACGCTCTTGAGCATCTGTGGTGTATGACTAAGTCTCGCAAAGAGATCGACTTGGGTACAATCAGCTAGCCCATGGATGGATTGATTCTTGGCTGGTCCATGTTGAACTGGCCGAAATTCGATTAATCTATGGTTGGCTTTAGGCACAGGAGCCAATAATTTTTTGGAATAGATAACCCAGCCCACTTTCTATAAAAGGGTAGGCTCACAGCAGCCATATTGTCAGTGTGTGTTGGTGTTGGACCTGTTAGGGAGAGCTGGCTATTCTGTGTAGGGAGAGATACTGTTTTTTATTTTTTGTTTTTTGGCAATGGTACATGTTCCCCCATGGCAGTGCATGACCTCCTTTGCTTTTATTTGACAATAGCTTGCTTATTAGCTTTAGAAATGGCCAGAATTGGATAGCAATGTTCATGCTTCCCCAGATAGATTTCAATTGGCTTCATAACAAAGGTCACAAACTTTGTGCAACATTCTTGGAACTGAACCCATGCATTGTCGCTCATTCTAGTGCTTAGCTACTCTTCTCACTCTGATTTCATTTAAGGATCCACAGTGAACATAATAGGACTATGACATATAAGCTGTATACTGTAGGGAAGGTATATTACTAAATAAAATGTGTATTTTTAGCATGTGAATGAAATGTACATGATTATCATTTGGATGGTTGATTCACCATAGGGCAAAAGGGAGGAACTGCTCCTAAATTGGCTAAATCACTTCCTTTAATTTTGTGTATCTAATTGGCTGTTTTCATTACTTGGCCCCTGTTCACATCGAAGAGATTTGACATCTCAAGTCGCATGGCAAATCGCAGCCTATTTCCGGCAACGGCACTGTCCCAAATGGTGCGACGCCAACTTTGCGATGCCTCACTGATTTTTCTAAAAGTAGTTCCTGCACTACTTTTGGTGACTAAGTGGGCGATTTCAATAGACATCTGTGCATGAACCTGCACAGATGTCTTTCAAATCTCCCCCTGAACTTGCACTGAAATGCAGGTTTGAAATCGTGCGAGTTCAGCTGAACTTACACGATTTCAAACCCACCTTCTGCCTAAGTTCACATTGCTGCGGGTTAGAAATCGGGCGTGTTCAGCTGAACTCGTACGATTTAAACCCGGCAATGCAGTCCGACTTTGGGAATTTGACAGACATCTGTCCGGGTTCCTGCACATATGTCTATTAAAATTGCCCCCGAAGTTGCCACATGTAGTGCAGGAACTTCTTTTGGGAATCGGTTCAGCTCCGCAAAGTCTGCGTTGCACCGATTCGGACGGTGGTGCCGCCGATTTGGCATGTGATTTGACACCAATGTGAACAAGGGCTTAATCTAGACCTATAATTAAATTAAAGGTATCAGGCAGGGGCAGACTGATAACTCATGGGGCCCCCGGGCAATATGAGATTATGGGGCCCCCAGGCAATCAGAGATTATGGGGCTACACAGTATACACACACACACAGTATACAATCACACAGTATACACATACATGTACACACAGTATACACAGACAGATGTAAAAAAAACACAGATTTATACATACTGTCCCTGGTTTTACTGAGGCTGGCAACCCTGATGGGGTCCCCTAGTGGCCCAGGGCCCTCGGGCAGTGCCCGAGTGGCTCAATGGTCAGTCCGCCCCTGGTATCAGGTGAGAATCTTTTGTAAATAAAACTTACATATAATGAATTTTGTAGATGTTAGGAGAATACACTATGCTTTTGTCAATAGAAATGTCAGAAAATTAATTTAGTAGATGTTAGGAGAAAATATTGTACATTTTATAATTCCTAGATGTCTATGGAAAATGATCATTAAAGGCATAGTTCACCTTTACCAAAAAAAACTGCCTATGCAGACAAAAGGACATCTGTAGATGAAAACACGCTGTGGAGCTTTGACCAAAGTTGAATAATGTGCTTGCTATAGGTGTAGATATTTACTTACCTCATGAATCCTGACAGGAAAACTCCTAGGATGATGGTAAGAGACGCTTAGCTGTTACTGTTCACCTTCACCATCACAGGCTGGGGTTTGAGCTACTGCATCAGGGGAGAGAAAAAGCACATGAGGGGGGACTCAGAGAAAGCCCCTCATTTGATTTTTCTCTCCCCTGATGCAGTAGCTCTGAGCCCAACTTGTGGTGATGAAGGTGAACAGAAGCAGCTAGGCATCTCTTAGCAACATCCTAGGACTTTTCCAGTCAGGCTTTATGAGGTACGTAAATGGCCTACACCTATAGCAAGGGCATTATTCAACTTTGGTCAAAGCTCCACAGCTTGTTTTTATTTACATGCACCCTGTATCTGCATAGGCAGCTTTTTGATGAAAGTGAACTAACTGGTCATACATTATACATTTTTACTGTACAATCTTCTTTTAGATTTACCAAAACCATAAAATATGGGGCCAAACCTAAACACTTTTAATTAGTATGCAATCAGGCAGCCCTTGCATTAAATAGTTGAAGGTAAATCTAAAGGAAATTGAATAAATAAAATGGCATAATGTGGCCAGCTTAAGGAATTATCCATTTTAAAAGGGTCTTTTTTCAGGAGGCCACGTAACTGAGAATCCTTAGATACCAACTTCCTCCTCTAAATCAAACATCAGTCTCAAAAAAGTTGCAGCATGTGATTCTAAAGCAAGATCTTTTTTTGTGTGTCTGGAACTTACTAAAGTTTATAGCACTGTGGACACAGCAGTACATTTAGTCACTGTGCTAAAAACATAGCTTGGTTTGCCTACAATGCCGGAGGCCAGGGTTAAAGGTACCATTCACACTATAGCCTATCCTTTGTTAGCACTTCACATGGGGACATCTGTAACATTCCACAGCTCCATGTGTAATTAGCATATGAAACGTTTTTAGCTTCCTGTGAAGCAGTAGAGCCAGGAGAATATACAGATTGCAGGACAATGAGAGCAATTAAGCTAGTTAAGCTCCAGTTGGGAAATCCCTGCCTTCGTATTTCTAGTAAATACTTTCCCTCGTCAACACAAAAGTTCCCGTAACTGCTTATGTAAGGATAGGTTTAAAGTCATAAACGTGTGTTGCAATAGAACCCCTTCCTACTAAAATACTTAGTGACACTAAAGTTTACACTAGGTTCAAACCTAAGCGTTTTGTTAGTGCAATTTGCAGAAATGCACTACAGTCCATTTAACATGGTTCCCTATGGTACAGGTTCACATCTATGCAGTACGTTTTTGGAAAGGGTCGGGGACTTTTTCCCCACGATTTTCGGGTAATAGACTTCAATGGAACCGCACCAGAAATGCAAGTGTTGTGTTTGTGATGCGATTTTTTATGTGTTTTGCGGTTTTTATTTTAACACTGTAGATAGCTGGTTGCTAAGCAGGGGGCTGGGAAGCCGCCCGCTGTATCCTTAACAATAAATGACTCATCAACTGTCAGTGGGCTTCCACGCTGAAAGCTGAATGTAAAAAGAAAAAAAAGAAATTGCAGGCGAAAAAACCCAAATAATGGCGTGGGGCTCCCCCCCAGGTCCCTTTGGTCTAGTATAAATTTGGAGGGGAGCCCTTGCACCAAAATATAAAAAAAAATTGCGTGGGGTCCCCCCCAAAATTCATACCAGACTCTTATCTGAGCATGTGGCCTGGTAGGTCAGGAAAGGGAGAGGACAAGCGAGCACCCCCCCCTGAACCATACCAGGCCGAATGCCCTCAATATGGGAGAGGTGGTTGCTTTGGGGCGTTGGGGCTCTGCCCCCCCATCATAAAGCACCTTGCACCCATGTTCATGAGGACAAGGGCCTCTTCCTGACAACCGTGGCTGGTGGTTGTCGGCGGGCGGGGGGCTTATCTGAATCTGGAAGCCACCATTAACAAGGGGGCCCCCAGATCCTGCCTCCCCCATGTGAATGGGTATCAGATACATCGTTCCCCTACCCATTCACCAAAAAAACAGTGACATGTTAACAAACTACAAGAGCCGTTTTTTGACAAGTCCTTTATTAGATAAGAAGCCCAAAGCCATCTTCTCCCGGAGCCGTCGTCTCCCGATTCCGTCATCTCCTGGTGCCATCTTCTTCTTGTGCTCTCTTCTCCGGTGGAGCTGTCTTCTTCCTCGCCACCACCATCATCTTCTTCCTCAACGTCGTCTTCTTCTTCCTTGTCGCCGTCATCTTCTTCTTCTTCCTCGCCACCGTCCTCTTCTTCATTGCCGCTGGTTACCCACTAAAAAACAAAAAAAATCCGGTCTTGTCCTGAAGCTGTCTTTCTCCATTGAGATGTTCCCGCTGTCCAGCACCTCTAATATAGGAATGGGGCGTGGCCTTCCAATTACATCACCTAGAGAGCCCGCCTCTTGTGACGTCACTTCGGGCTTCTTATTTAATAAAGGACTTTTAAAAAAACAGCTCCTGTAGTTTAACATTTCACAGTTTTTTTTTGGTGAACGGGTAGGGGTACGATGTACCTCATACCGATTCACATGGGGGGCGGGACCTGGATGCCCCCTTGTTAATGGGAGCTTCCAGATTCCGATAAGCCCAGGGTTGTTGGGAAGAGGCCCCTTGTCCTCATCAACATGGGGGCAAGGTGCTTTGAGCTGGGGGGCGCAGAGCCCCCCTGCCCCAAAGCACCCACCCCCCATGTTGAGGGCATGCAGCCTGGTATGGTTCTGGAGGGGGGGCCTGCTTGCTAGTCCCCTCCCTTTCCTGACCTACCTGGATTCTATATGGATTCTCGGGGGGGACCCCACGCCATTAACAAAAAATAAATGGTGTGGGGGGTCCCCTTCGAATCCATACTGGACCTGAAAGGCCTGGTATGGACCTGGGGGGAAACCCCACGCCATTTTTTTTGTGAATTTTTTTGCCAGCATTTTTTATATATTTTTTTTTACATTCAGCTTTCAGAGAGGAAGCCCGCTGACAGCTGATGACTCATCGGTTATTAAGGACATGGCAGCTGGCTTCTTGGCCCCCTCCTTAGCAACTAGCTATATACAGTGTATTTACAGTGCGTTTAAAGAAAAAATAGCTTAAAATGCATGCAAAAGCGCAAACAAAACACAGGTTTAAAAACACAAAACGCACTGCAAAACGTGCCTGAAAAACACATCAAGCGCAGCCACATAGATGTGAACCTAGACTAATTCTCAAAAAAAATAATCCATACACATCAATTATTGGTCCTGTAATCTATTTTTATTTAATTGCTTCTTACTGTGTTTCTCTATCTCCTTGTAACATCCTCCTTGAGCTCCAGAACCTCTTCCTTTTTTCCCTGTCCTCTGTTTGGAATGAGCAGTGCATGTTATTTGCTGTCATGTGCAGAGCTCTATGCACACCACACATTCCATAGTCCATCTAAGGAGTGAGCAGGAGAAGATGGCTACGTTCCTACATACAGTGGGACCAGGGGGAATTAACGTAGCCATCTTCTAACAGGAATTCTGATCACAGCAGCAGAAAAAAAAGGAATTTGGAAATTTGGATTAGGCTGAAAGCAATAGAAAGTACTTTTCTGAGTTAGGAATATATACTTGAATAGAATTTTCTTTTCTTAAATCAGAGTTTAGTGTCACGGTAAAGAGTATGTCAAGGCAACAATAAAAAACATATCAAGTACATTTCTGTAACACATTGGCATTTCCCCATGTTTTATCCCTTTAAACATGCTGCAAGTAAAGAAAATAAACCATTGATGTGCCAGAAATATAGTATGCTCCTACCTTTCACATTGACATTACATTGGTGGTTAGTGCATGTCCTTCCCTCCCTTACGTTGGTGGTCAATGTGCCCACTTTACATTATGCTCCTGTTCCATTGGGGTCAGTGATAGCAGTGTGTTCACAGGACCATCAGAGAAGTGCAGGCACCAAGCGTGTTTGTTTGCTGTGATAAGCCATCACAGCAATCTTAAGGCATAGAGCCATTTTGATTGGCTCTGTGCCCTCCCTTATGAGCTGTGTTGTCTGATGACAGCATAAATCATAAAAATGTGTGTCCATTGTGCCGATGGTTTAAACACCCGCAGCACCTCCCAGGAGATATGGGGCCCAAGTCCTGTGTACCCAATGCCAGTTACGCCCCTGTGGTTTGCACCATATATGAGCTGCCCATATGAAGTATTGGCCTGAACATTACATAGTTACATAGTTACATAGTAGGTGACGTTGAAAAAAGACACAAGTCCATCAAGTCCAACCTATGTGTGTGATTATGTGTCAGTATTACATTGTATATCTCTGTATTTTGTGGTCATTCAGGTGCTTATCTAATAGTTTCTTGAAGCTATCAATGCTCCCTGCTGAGACCACCGCCTGTGGAAGGGAATTCCACATCCTTGCTGCTCTTACAGTAAAGAACCCTCTACGTAGTTTCAGGTTAAACCTCTTTTCTTCTAATTGTAATGAGTGGCCACGAGTCTTATTAAACTCTCTTCTGCGAAAAAGTTTTATCCCTATTGTGGGGTCACCAGTACAGTATTTGTAAATTAAAATCATATCCCCTCTCAAGCGTCTCTTCTCCAGAGAGAATAAGTTCAGTGCTCGCAACCTTTCCTCATAACTAAGATCCTCCAGACCCTTTATTAGCTTTGTTGCCCTTCTTTGTACTCACTCCATTTCCAGTACATCCCTCCTGAGGACTGGTGCCCAGAACTGGACAGCATACTCCAGGTGCGGCCGGACCAGAGTCTTGTAGAGCGGGAGAATTATCATTTTATCTCTGGAGTTGATCCCCCTTTTAATGCATGCCAATATTCTGTTTGCTTTATTAGCAGCAGCTTGGCATTGCATGCCATTACTAAGCCTATCATCTACTAGGACCCCCAGGTCCTTTTCCATCCTAGATTCCCCCAGAGGTTCACATTGGAGTGATAGCAGTAATTCTAGAGCAATCATTCATGGTTAACTCTAAACTGATAAGATGTAATAGCTTTTAAAGCATCACCTTTGGACATTTTTGGGTACTTTAGCTTTTCTCCATTTCATATGTGCATGCAATTTTAAGGTTTGACATGCTGAGTATCGATTTACTCACCAATCCACTTTTATATTTTTACCAAAAATTATGTATTTTATTGTGTTTGTTTGCAATAAAATTATTTTAGTGTATTATTTACAGAAGATATGCAATTGATAAACAGTTGTGCAAATATCGTGCAACATAAAAAAATGCAATAATTTTATCCTACGGTTCTGATTTCAGAAAATACATCAACATTTGTCGTTTTCTAGCATACAATGCAGATGTTTGTGATACATAAAAAACTATATGTAACAAAGTAGTTACAGTTAATTTCCTGCACTGATGATCTTTTCTGGAACTTTCTGTCCACAACACTGGTCCCTAATAATACACTGACAGCTCTCTTACTTTTTATATGTTCTTTATTTAGGCATATTTGACCCATACTGTATACATACATAAGAGACTGAAAACTTGGAGATGACCCTATATAATTCTCAACAAGACAATGGCCAATACATAGCACAGGGCCACAGTAGTACCATGTCCTTGGAAAGATAGGTGACTAGAATATCTGATGTTGGGGTCATATATAATCTCTCAGATATATGCACATATATATGTTTTGTGCACTGGTCCAAATCATTTGGTGGTGGATGGATTATGGTGTGGGGGTTGTTTTTCAGGGGTTGGGCTTGGCCCCTAAGTTCCAATAAAAAGAACTCTTAAAGCGGAGTTCCACCCACTTTTGAGAGGTGGTCTTAAACAAAAGACCACCTCTCCACCCCTCGTTTTTGCAATGGACGGATCGGCCTTAGGGGGCCAACATCGTGGGCTCCCTGGACAGGTAAGTGAAGTCCGCAGCTACAGTGTTTATAGCTGTTGACTATAAAAAATAAATAAATAAATAAATTTGCGGGTGGAACACCGCTTTAAGGCATCAGCATACCAAGACATTTTGCACAATTTCAAGCTCACGACTTTGTGGGAACAGATTGGGGATGGGCCCTTCCTGTTCCAACATGACTGCGCAGCTGCGCACCAGTGCACAAAGCAAGGTCCATAAAGATATGAATGAGCGAGTTTGGGGTGGAGGAGCTTGACTGGCCTGCACAGAGTTCTGACCTCAACCCGATAGAACAGCCAGGCCTTCTCGTTCAACATCAGTGCCTGATCTCACAAATGCGCTTCTGGATGAATGGTCAAACATTCCCATGGACACACTCCTAAACCTTGTGGACCGCCTTCCCAGAAGAGTTGAAGCTGTTATAGCTGCAAAGGGTGGGAAAACTCAATATTGAACCCTACAGACTAAGAGTGGGATGCCATTAAAGTACATGCACGTGTAAAGGTAGGGGTCCAAATACTTTTGGTAATATAGTGTATATAACATATATAATCATCAGGTCTGTTTTAAGGCATGCCATACATTATAAAATGTTATTGTTCAATTTCCTTTAGATTTTTCTTCAACCAGTGGCGTCGCTAGGGGGTGGCTTTTGGGGCTATAGCCCCGAATCTGGGGCCCATAGCCCTGAGTCTCTGCAGGGGTCCTCAAGGGGAGGGGAGGCTCTCTGGGTACCCTAATGTAAGTGGGGGGCTCTCTGGGGACCCTGATGCAAAGGGGAGGCTCTCTGGGGCCCCTAATGCAAAGGGGAGGCTCTCTGGGGACCCTGATGCAAGAGGAGGCTCTCTGGGGACCCTGATGCAAAGGGGAGGCTCTATAGGGACCCTAATGCAAAGGGGAGGCTCTTTGGGGACCCTGATGCAAGGGGGAGGCTCTCTGGGGACCCTGATGCAAGGAGGAGGCTCTCTGGGGACCCTGATGCAAGGGGGAGGCTCTCTGGGGACCCCGATGCAAGGGGGAGGCTCTTTGGGGACCCCGATGCAAGGGGGAGGCTCTCTGGGGACCCTGATGCAAGGGGGGGGCACTCTGCTCCCTGGGGATATACACACACACGTATATTACTGTATATGCATGTGTATGCACACCCAAGCATATGACTTTCTTTACTACGCTGCTATGGGCTTCAGCCCCAGATCTTTTGTAGACCTAGCAACGCCCCTGCCTTCAACCATGTAGCGCAAGGGCCTGCCTGATTGCATAAGAATTGAAAGTGTTATGGTTTGACCTCATATTATATGGTTTTGGTAAATCCAAAGGAACATTGTACAAGAAAATTATGTAATGGACGGTTAGCCTAAGAATCTGGTGGGCCCAGGGCAATCTTTTATCCCCCCCCCCAACACAAATCATCATTCTAATTTCAACCAGTTGAGGATTTTGAACTTAAGACCTATGGTCTAAAAAAAACGTTTCTCAAAAGTTACCCCTCCTTCCTCTCTATTAGCAGCAATTACTTGCTAATTCATTGTGTTTACTATTTCATTCATGTGTATATCAAAGGTGTGGCCTTCCATCTGCATATAACATTCGTTTAAGAAACCTTACAAATAAAAGTAAACAAACTAAATAAATAAAATGTATTTCTTTATCATGTTCCTCTACGACCTTCCCAATTTTATATTTAAAGGTAAGCTGTACTCAATGACAACTATGGACTAATAAGATATGCATACCTCCTGCACTGCCCGCTAAGGTGAAGAAATGGAGATCCCTATGGATAGTGTTTGCCCTCTGGCTGATGCTTGGACAGGGATGATAATCAGCTCCATATTAAACAGTATTCCTTTGCATGCTGCTTATATTTCCCATCACTGACTTTCTTCAATGATGCCCAAGTATGACCCACGACTGCCATTTTGTTCACCACAAGCAACTACCTTTGTACATTGTATCTCTCTCCATCGATGGAAGATCATTTCTGATTTGTTACTTTAGTTTACACTTATATATGTATGTTTAGATATAAATACATGTCTGTATACAAGCAATCTCAAACTATATACTCTTCCCTGCTGCCCTGACTTATTGGTGGATTTACTAAAGGCAAATAGACTGTGTAAGAAGGAAAGATTAAACCTCCGCTATGGTACCTAAACCAATATAATGTATAGCTGCCAGCACCCCAATTATATCTCAAAAGGATATAACCAGGTAGAAATCATATAAATGTTGGTGTGGCGCTATAAAACACCACCCACCAGATTAATATAAGACTAGTGCTGTGTTTTCCAAGAAACAATTAATCTGCAAATGCCACATTGTACAAAATTGTGCAAGGGTACTACAATACCCCTCCCTCCTACTGCAAGTGCTTCAATAAATACGTAAACATATTGGTATGGTGCTACTGCAGCTAAATACAGTTATTCCAATGTAAAAACAAACAATAAAACACAAAATATTTGTATGACGCTAAAATGTACCCCCCCCCCCCCCAATTCAATACATAATATATAAGCATATACATAAAGTCCAATAAAGTGCTGAGTGATTAGAAAGGTGATGGCTCGAGTGGCTAAAAGTGCTCATCTAAAGTAAAGTGCTTCTTCTGTAATAAAGTGCAAAAATCAAGCCAGAGTCTTTGTTTCTGTGCTCCCTTTCCCACACCACACTCACCGACTCTCCATAACCTCTTAATAATTAATCAGGTCTAATATAGCTCAAGAGATCTCTCCGCCGGGACTCTTCTTATGGCTGTGTACTGGTGTCACTCTTCCTCCTCCAGACCATTAGTAGGGTGCATGGAACAAACCAAAGGGATACTCCAGGTAGTGTATTACCCCCATTATTTTATTGAATAAAATGGTTAAAAACACTTACAGCAAAGGGTGCTTGTCAATACAAGCTAGAAGTGCATAATAGTGTGTCTGGGACGCTCCTGCGCTGAAGCAAGAAAACAAGAAGTTATGTAGGTGGCGCAAGATGGCTCAGACCGATGCTTTTAGTCATAAATGACATTGGCCATTTTTAATGACGTCGATGATGAAACGCGTCCTCAGGTGGCTTCCTGAAGACACTTTTAGAGAAACTAGTTGAGGCTCCAAGTTTGCTGTCACTTTCGGTTCCGCTGTGACGTCACCCTAACTTCCAGGGTTTGAGACGCACGCCGATCTCCAGGTGTCGGATTGTTTCTAGTGGCTGTTTATATTGGTGCCAAGTCTGGGCACCTGTACAAGTGGGAATTTTTTACAAGTATGTTTTATCTGGATAACTAAAAATACTACACTATATAGTATCTTTCTGCTATGTCTGATAGTGTGGTTCTTCCTGGAGCGATGACAGAGGAAAGCTTGTGATCCCAGAGGAATCACTGAAGATTGGAGCGATTGACTTGGATGATATCTCTGTTTATTATACAGAGCCTGTTGACCTTTAGTTATTTAGAGGTCACGTGATTGGCGGTGAGTACGCACTTTTTACTCTGGTCTGCTGGTGGTGATCGGTGAGGTATTGCATTATTTGAAGATCCACAGTCAGAACACAGAAGATTTGTTCCACATGGTGTGCAGATTATTATGCATGTTTATGGTCATTATTTATAATTTGTTATTTTTCTTGTTTATTTGGTTGTGTTAAAGCCTTTCTCTTTTTCTTGTTATTATCAAGGAGGAGTTCTAGTCTCCACTCATCTCCTGTGGTAATTGCTTCAGTGGAAACTCTTCTCTTTCCAAATGTATCAACTGTGCACAGTTATCCCGTGTACACACGAGCTGACATTTCCTCCGGACTGGCCCGACGGTCCGAGTCCGGTGGACAATCCGATCGTGTGTGGGCTTTATCGGACCTTCAGCGGACTTCTCCAGTCGAAAATCTGACAGACTTTAGATTTGAAACATGCTTCAAATCTTTCCAACGGACTCGAGTCCGGTCGAAAAATCCATTTGTCTGTATGCTAGTCCGACGGACGAAAACCCACGCTAGGGCAGCTATTGGCTACTGGCTATCAACTTCCTCATTTTAGTCCGGTCATACGTCATCACGTACGAATCCGTCGGACTTTGGTGTGATCGTGTGTAGGCAAGTCCGTTCGTTCAAAAGTCCATCGGAAGTCCGTCGGAAAATCCGTTGGACCAGTCCGGTCGAAAAGTCCGCCCGTGTGTACGCGGCCTTAGTCCTCCTCATTTACGCTTGTGTTGCCTACAGGAGAGCGATCCATGTTGAGTCGTTGACAGGTGGCAAGATGGCGTTATATTACCTTTTCACAGCCTGTTTACAGATTAAACCCCTCACCAGCTCACCCAAACTGCACGCACATGGTTGCAGGGCACCCCTTCTGAGTTAAATTAACTGTGTTCGATGGGTGGTACTGCCTGCCAAACACAACAGTGGGGATAGTTTTTGCTGCCCTGTGATGCTAAGCATCGCAGCCGCAGCATGTGTACACCCTCTCCGCTGCCTTTGCAGCTTAAGGAGGAGTGGTTGGGAAGTGGTATAAACTTAGCTCAGCCATTTATTTTTACCGACCCGATCAATCAACTTGGGTACAACCAGCCTGCGGGATTATGGCAATCGGCTCCTTTAGCTGTTAAGCTGTCTTCTCCTCGAGGGGGGTAGGGGGGGCTTCCCCCGCCCCCCACCAGGAGTAGACAATGGCCCGGCAGGAGGTATTCCTGTGTCACCACTGTCTGTGTTGATAGGGGAATCATGCTAATTTTTTTTCTGCAACCCATGGCTGCATGAAAGAAATTTGCACCGTCTTTGGCCGGCCTTAGGGTTTAGTTTTTGAACCTTTTCTTTATTCCAAGGTGGGTGTTTGCAAGTCTCAATGGAGAACAGTTAACTCTTGATTGTGGCACAGTCAATAGGGCATTGTTCATGGAAACAACAGCTGGATGTACCATCCGAGCCTGACTTAAGCCAGACATACATGGATCAAAATTTGTCCGGTTCAGCAGCGGTCGGAGAAATTTCGATCCATGTATGGACCAGCTGGTTCTACACAAGTCGATCTCTCGATTGACTTGTATACAACCAGTCTGAGTTTTTCTAAAAGGACCAGCTATAGCCAACAACACTGATCTCTGTATTCCGCCTGCAGGGAAAGCTTCTCACCGGCAGAACACAATAGCACAGCAGGAGGATTCGATGTGGATGGAGCAATCTTCACATTTTTGTTTGGTCCCCCTGCTGTATAATATATAGCCTGTTTTAAGCTGGCCATAGATGGGTAGAATTTTGAACGAACATTCTTAGGAAAATTATGTTCTAAAAAAGTTTGTTTTTCTAGTCATTAGTGGGGTCAATTCAACGTTCATCACAGTCAAAAGAAAATTCAAAGGAGCGGGAAAGGATCATTTTTCTCAAACACATTTCTAACAGTGTATGTGGTTTTTGTTAGTTAGAGTCTTTTTGTTCCAAAATCAAGTGTTAAGAGCAAACAAACTCTTTTGCACGACACTTGAATGTTCTGAGAATTGTACAAATTTTCCTAAGACTTTTCCTATGAATGTTCATTCAAAATTCTATCCGTCTATAGCCAGTTGAATGCACAGCTTAAAGCAGAGTTCCAACCAGAAATTGAACTTACGCAGGTTGGCTTCCCCCCCCTCCCCCCCCCCTCCGGTGCCACATTTGGCATCTTGTAAGCCATCCCCACTCTATCCAAAGCTATATCTGGAAATCCTGGCTATATAAAGAAATTCTCCCAGTATAACTTCAGTGTCGGGGTGGGTGAGTGTCCCTGGATGCAGACAGAGGGAGTTTGGGGACATGGATTGCCACATCATCCCTTTAAACCAGGACACATATTAATTACACAGGTTCTGAGGCTGATTTAATTCAGATAAGGCACCAAATGAGTTTAATTACCACCTTAATCAGCCACAGAACCTGTGTAATTAATATGTGCCCTGGATTAAAGGGATGATGTGGCAACCCTAGACCGTACAGGGCTCTGAAGGAGTGGCCGTTCCTTCAGCGCGCATGTGCTGGTGATGTCACTGGCTGCATGTAATGTAACTATCTCCTAAATGGTGCGGGTTTAGGAGCTATTTACACTACCTATAGTAAGCCTTATTATAGGCTTACCTATAGGTAAAAGCAAAAGATTGAAGTTTACTTCCACTTTAAGGTGGTAATTAAACTCAGTGCCTTATCTGCAAGAAATTAGCCTCAGAACCCGTGTAATTAATGTGTGTTTGGTTTTAAAGGGATGAGGTGGCCACCCTACTGTGTGCACAAGCAGTGTTGCCAACTGACCAGATTGAAATTTACTGACACAACACCCAAAATTTACTGCCATAGCCAATTTTTACTGACATTTCCAAAAGTTAGGGTAGATATTAAAGCAAAAAACAAATTTCTCTTTTTATTGTCAATATAGTAAGTAAGTAGCTCAGGGACAGGACTCAGGAGGGCAAGAAATTAGAATCGGCAGGCACACACACCTCATCGACATGAAACATCCCTTCCTAAATCACAGTGATAGTTTTTCTCCATGCCAGGTGGTCTCTTCAGTCCACTCCAGTCTAAACAGCACTGACAGTTCCGCTCCCAGTTTGCCTTGCTCCCATCTCGCAGACCCGCAGATGAGACTCCGGCCGCTCCACCTGGCCCCCTTGCACCATGACATCACAGGTACTGCCTCTTCCAGACCCACCCCCTGCTGGCACTGCCCAAACACACTGTAGCAGGCACTCGGACGGTCTCGACCAGCTCAGGACCGGAGCCGTGCCTCACAGCCATATTTTTTACTGGCACCCTTTTCTTGTCACCGGCATTTGCTGGCAGGAGAAAGGTAACTATTTTTTACTGGCTGCCAGTAAAAATACTGACGGTTGGCAACACTCTGCACAAGGCCTAAGGATACCAAAACATCCTGTCCCAAGGACACAACAGGAGTTCGGAGGAAGTCTCTCCAAGTAGGAAAAAAATTCTCCTCTTAACCACTTGAGGACCACCTAACGTACATATACGTTATTACTTTTCTAGTGGTTTACCGGGATGATGCCTCCAGCTAAGGGCATCATCCCAGAATTGTTTCTTTTCAAGAGGCAATTGGCTTTTTTGTAAAAGCCATCTGAGCGGCTAATTAGTCGCTGCATTGCTTTTACAGGTGGTGGGAGGGGTTAGGGGTCGTCCCCCCCTCCCGGTGGTGCCTCTCTGGGATCTCCATCCTACTGGAGAACCCAAGACTGAAGCCGGCGTTTTCACCAGCTTACCACAAAGCCCATGGAGGACTGAAAGGTCTCTGATGAGCTCTATGGTGTAGGAAACTGGAAGCGACGAGTACTGTCGTCATTTCTGGTTTACCCGGGTGTAAAACTGCTCCATATTCAAAAATCAAAAGCATGGACACACCGATCGTGGGGTGATCAAATGCTTTTAAGGGCAGAGGAAGGCTGGGGTCTCATAGAAGCTAGATCACTCCATAAAGAGTACCTGTGACTACCTACTGTTGTCACAAGGGATGTTTACATTCCTTATGACAGCAATAGAAGTGATCATAAAAAAAAGTAAAGAAACAGTGTAATAAACTAAAGTAATTTAAATTACTGCTTTTTTACTGCAATATATATATATATATATATATATATATATATATATATATATATATATATATATATATATGGTGCCTTTTTGATGTTTTGAATCAATGTAATTTATTCTTCAGAAATAAATCTTTTTGTGCAGCAATGCTTGCCGTTTGTTTATATATATATATACACACACACACACACACAGGTTCCCCACTCCAATTCGCATGTCCAGAGAATGTGACCAGCTCTATGGAGCAGCTTGCACAGGAGCCATGTGTGTCCTTTGGTCCGTTTCAGCCAAAGATTTGGGCTGAAATCAGACCTAAAACAGTGAATGGAGACGCGTCGGACGCGCTGTGAACTGTTGCTGCGGTGTGAATCCAGCCATAGGGATTAAAACAGGTGACAAGAACTCCTCAGCGCTGGTCAAATGCTCTCTGAAAAGCGATCCACTGTGGGTGCATTTGACTGTTTATATTGTTTTTGGGAACTTTATTGAGAGTGTACAAATGTACACAGTATGATATGCTGACCTGAGGCACCATGCCACACGCTGTGGAATAATGCAGCATGTCGTCCACAGGGCACATCACCACAGTGTTGTAATGTGAACAGGGCTTATAGAAATTAATGGGCATTGTACTGTGCATAGACTGTGAAGGAGCCCCTCTGCATTATATACAATGTAATATCACAGAGTAGCTGGAAATCCGTTTTATGAAGTTTATATCTGTAGTGTACACCAGACACGTTTCCTCCAGCGGCAGGGTCAGGGTCACACAAACCAGCTGCTGAAACTCTACTGCCTTAGGAGTGGGCGGGGCTTGACATCCCACTTCTTATTGATAGATTGCCAGCGCGCCTCGTGCCGCCCACGAGTCACAGCAGCGTGCAGCGAATGGGACGCTGGGTGTTGTAGTCTGACACGCCTCCTTGCGCCCATTGGCTGATGGGGGTCTCAAGCTGGGGTGTAGTACGCAGGCGCAGCATAGCAGTTTACACACACAGAGAGCGGAGGAATGACGATGGCTGGACTGAGAGGCGCCGTTGAGCAGCTCCGGGTGTTACTGACACACGCCGCCCGGCAGGGCAGGTGAGGAGACCGACAGTGGAATATAGGGGGTGGCTGAGTGTCCGCATATATATTTATTAGATGTACGGGGAATGTATAGGCGGCCCAGGGAACGTGTGGTATGATGTGTGTGTGGAAGGAGGGGGGAGCTCTTCCAGCCTGTCCCCCCCCCCCCCCGGGTTACTATGACAACATAGCAGTGCTAGGTGACCACCCAGCAACCTGGTGTAGTGGGGCCTACTAATTACAAGGGATTAGTGCTGCTGTATGAGCTGATTTCCAGGGAAAGTCCTAGAGATGGCTGGACACTGCTGTCATCCAATGTTGCGCTCCAGTTTAGACTAGCTCTATGTAATACATCCTAGTAAGTCGATTAAAGTAAACCTGTCCTGATTGGAGTGTGTAGGCTGCCATTGTGAGAATGTTGGTTGTTGGGGATCATTCAGATGGGGGAATCGGGACACCTAGGATGATCAATGGACACCTACATACTGGATCACCCACTTTGTAGAAGACCAGAAGTGCTGTTTGTAGACAAACTTACAGCCTAACAGTCCCTAATCGCCACTTGGATGAACAATCCTGGCTAGGTGTTGATTTAAGCAGCCCATAGATGACTTGATTTTCTTCTCTTTCATCACGTGTGGAAGGAAAGAAAATTGCTCGATTATTGACTTGGATACAATCAGGCTGCTCATACATGGATTGAATCTGCTCAACTGGACGAATTTCAATCCATGAATGTTTGACTTTACAAAGGGTTCAAATCTGGTTGGGGCTGGGTGTTTTCTAAACTTGGAGCACTCAGAATCTGGTGCAGATGTTCATGGTAACCAATCAGCTTCTAACTTCAGGTGGTTGTTGTTCTTATAATAATAATAATTATTATTCAGGATTTATATAGCGCCAACAGTTTGCCCAGCGCTTTACAACATGAGGGCAGACAGTACAGTATCAATACAGAAGGGATCAGAGGGTCCTGCTCGTTAGAGCTTACAATCTCGATTAAAGTGGTTATAAACTCTGTTACATCGCTTTTGCCTACAGGTAAGCCTATAACAAGGCTTACCTGTAGGTACCTTGAATATCTCCTAAACTTTCACCATTTAGGAGATATTCAGTATATGCGCTGCTGCCTACGTCATTGGCGCATGTGCACTGAAGAAAAACGGGAAGCAGTGGTGAGCTTTGTATTTCTCTCCTCTCTATCGGAAAGCATTTAACAGATATGTGATGTAGAAGGGGGGGGGGTGTTTTTTTGTCAATAATATGCAAAATCTGATTTGGATATGTACGTTTTAAGGGTTCTAATTATTGGCACTTGTAGGTTTACTTGATTTCTTAAGACCCACTGTTAACAGCTGAGTAGAACACACATAAGAGGAAGTGTGTAGGTCATGTCAGAAAGAGTTACTGGCCATTCTCAGAAGAGACTGTGTAACAAGTGTTATTACACACACATGGGGGTAGATCTACTAAAACTGGAGAGTGCAAACTCTGGTGCAGCTCTGCATAGAAACCAATCAGCTTCCATTGTCAAAGCTTAATCGAACAACCTGAAGTTAGAAGCTGATTGGTTTCTATGCACAGCTGCATCAGATTTTGCACTATCCAGTTTTAGTAAATCAACTCCAATATCTGATGATCCACTTGTATGAAAACTGGTGGAACACTAGTTCGGGATTGTGTATTACCACAGTGAAAGCACAACTTGTCCTTCTGGTTGTTTGTGTTTTAAGCTGGCCATACATTATACAACTTTCTTTAGATTTACCTTCAACTATGTAGTGGAATGGGCCTGCCTGATTGCATACAAATTGAAAGTTTTTAGGTTTGACCTCATATTATATGGGTTTGGTATATCTAAAGGAAAATTGCTTAATGTATGGCTAGCCTTAGTCATTTGTCTTTAAAGCAGAGTTCTACTTAAAAAAAAAATTACAAATACTGCAGCTGCTGACTTTTTTAATAATCGGACACTTACCTGTCCCAGGGTCCAGCGATGTGAGGGAACGAAGCCCCGGTCGTCGCCCTCTTCTCTCTGCGGGGCTGGCATTGTAACTGTGGGCACCCAGCTGTGGCTTCACAGCCGGGCACCCACTGCGCATGTGCAGCCGAGCCGTGGGTCGTGACTGGCCGGGCAATCATCTGGGACTTGTGACGTGTCCCAGATAATTGCTGAGAGGAAGGGGGGAGAGGTGATCTCCCTTCTGGTGCTGCGGTGCATCGGGAGGTAGTGGGAGCTGGGACACTCTAAAAAGAGCATATCCCCCCCCCCCCAAAAAAAGACATCCAAATGTGGCATGTCAGGGGTCACCTCCCTTAAAGCGGATGTTCCATTTTTGGGTGGAACTCCGCTTTAACTAAGTTACTAATGTCTCAAAAGACACAGGGTTGATTTATGAGAACTGGAGAGTGCAAAATCTGGTGGAGCTCTGCAATAGAAACCAATCGGCTTCCATTTTTTTTGTCAAAATGTAATTAAACAAGTTGGCTACCATGCAGATCTGCACCAGAGGGTCTAAATTTGCTGATAATCTTACTATGTGTGTGGTCAGATTGAAGGGCTATACTATATGGGTGGTTTTCTCTCAAGCTGTTAAGTGATTGATTTAGCACCCCATCAGCACTTATCTTTTTTGCAGCCAGTTGTCATTGTTGTAGCCATGTCAACCACAAACAACCCTCTTATTGTTAGATGTGGGGGAGTAATTGGTTGCACAGCTGTACATTCACTACTAAACAACAGGCATTTGCATTGATTTAAAGTGCAAATTAACAGTTACAAACTAAAGGGCTTGTGTTTTCATATGATAAATAGCGGTTACAATAGAACTGTTTATCACTTGTAAATTTTAAATGTACATGAAGAGAGTTGATAGGATTAAGAGTGCACACACCCAAGTCTGTGTCTCCAACACTGTTATGTTGATGGGGCATATCTCCTGTGTGTGTGTACTAGCTGTCTATTACTCTGCCTTTCCTGCAGAGAGATCGGGGGTTTGTTACCATTTATCTGTTATGTAACTGTTTACACAACACTTAACATTTTAGGAATGCGGTGTGTATGTGTAATGAGCATATCATTACAAACGTCCTGACCTAGGAAGCCCACTTACTTCCTGTGAGTGTTCATGATCATTAGTTGTCACAACTGGTTTGTACAAGTGTTTTTAGACACATTCATACCCTTCTATTGTATTACCTTAACAGTGTTACCTTAACAGGTTTTTTTTTTTTTTGTAAAAGTTAGAGGAAAGTGTCCTTGTTTCCCATCTCATGCCAAAAATCTTTAAAATTAGAGGGCTTGCTAAGTTTAGGGGAGGTTGGGGCTGATTCATGCCAAGCCAGTCCTGTGCAGTTACAGTAATGAACTAATGTGCATGATGTTGCCTGTTAAAATGATAAGGCAGCTCATTTATTTCAGTTGGTTGAGTGCACCGCAATGGACCTGAAACCGACATGCATCATTTTTAGCAAAGAAAGCACACCATGAGATTGTATAGAGTGTTGGGTTGCGGCGGACTACAATGAATGTTCCCCTAGTGAGTGTACTGGGGTGCCATTAAAAAGCTCAACACATAGGTTTTTATGATGTTCCTGTTTGCTGCTGCACATACATTAAAAAGTTCTTTGTTCATGAAAAAGAAGTCAGAAGCTACAAATACTGTAGCTTTAATAATAGGACACTTACCTTACCAGGGATCCAGCGCTGTCCTCACCTGAACCTTCTTTGGCTCCAGTCACCTGTGTTCTATTGAATAGTGCCCGCCGTCAAAGTGCCCATGCATGCGCAGTACGAAAGGCCACTCCAGCTGATTTCCCAATCTCCTAATCATAGGAGGCATTTTTAGATGGGAGATACCATTTGACGGGCAGAATTGAAAGCTATGCAAACAGCGGAGGGAGCCCGTAGTTGTCAGATTGTGCCTCACTGTTGCAGGGTGGGTTGTGACTGTGTTGCAACTTGCCCTTAGACACAGTCAAAACCCACCGTTCAACATACCAAACCCACCCTGCAACACAGACAAAACCTGACTTTGAACACACTGTAAACCCGCCCCAGTGAGACACAATCTGACAACTATGGTCTCCCTCCGCTGTTTGCATAGGTTTCAGTTCTGCCCGTCAAATGGTATCTCCCGTCTAAAATGTCTCCTATGATGTGCGCATGCGCTATGGTGACATCATGCCAGCTGATGGTGGGGGGGGGGGGGGAGAAATCAGCTGGATTGGCCTTTCGTACAGCGGGGTTGCTTTTTGATGGAGAGCACTATTCGTTAGAACATCAACATGTTGGATTTGGGAAACTGGCTGTGACTGCTTGTGGCTTCCCACTGTGCATGCATGAGCCACACTGCTCCTTGTGAATAGTCCCACAACTTTCTGGGACATGTCCCATTAGGCTGGAAGGGGGGCTGAACTTCTACTCAGATCACCACAGAAATAGGGGCAGGTACCCATTTCCACTTATGTGGTGATCCAAGCAAAAGTTCTGTTCCCTCCCCCCTCCTTCCCCACTTGTTTGAATGAAAAGAACAGACCAATGTATAGGCTATCTTAGTGATCTGTGCTTCTAATACATATGTTTCTTTTGTCACATTTAGTTTCTTCTTCCCTTTTTTTTTTTCCCAACTTTTAATAAACTGCAAAGGTGCAGTTAGGCTGGCCCTACGTTATGTAATTTTCTTTCATTCAACTGTGGGTTGAAAAAAAGAAAATTGCTCAGTCCACCCATCAAGTCATTGTGGATGGCAGAATCCCTACCACAGTGCTATTGTGTTGTGCCGAAGGGGAGGGGGGAGGGCAGGGAGCCTTCCCTGCCAACAGAATACAATGATCACGTGAAAAAAAACCCCAACAGGTTGGTTGTATTGAAGTTTATCGATTGCTCAACTTCAGTACAACCAGACTGCTGATGGGCTGAATTTCACTCTCTGGCCAGCTTTAGAAGCTTTATGACCTTTCTGAACTACCCAATCTCAAAGATGAAACCTAGTCTTGTATCAGCCTTAGTTTGCATTGTGTGCAGATAAGATTGGTATGCTATTTGCTTTTAAACTTGATTACACTGTGGAGTCTAGTTTGCTGTGTTACAAATACTGGATACTCAAACACCTGTAAGTTGACCTGGCCAATTCAGACTGACCACCCTTTTTCCATAAAAATCATTGGCTCTACCATCTTCTGAGCCTCCTTACTGGTTAAATATAGCACCCATTAGATTAAAGAAGCAATGGTGGGGCAAAAGCCTCTTGCCCATGGGCACCTGAGACCAAGGTACATTCAAGCTCATATCCCTGTGCGGGTCCTGCATTCAGCTACCCATAGACATGAATGGCTGTACTTGGGTAATCCTGAGTATAGTATACATTTTTAGGGTTCCCACTGGCTTCAGCAAGTACATTGCCTACATATTTTGTATACTTTAAGTCTACAGGTAGTAACATACCATTTCCATTTGTACAAAATGTATGTAATGAAGAGGCTGAGCGATTTTTTGCTATCAAGGAAATGTGGGAGCTAAATTTGCCATCCAGAATGCTAGTTTACGTGACTGCCACTGCATTCTGTAATTTGAGTTTCTGACCCAGAACCGGATATAGCTGGTACACTTGGAAGGCCTGATCTGTATGCTTGTTCTGGGTCAGAGACCTTGAAAACATTAGTTATTAGATACACATTACAGCTAGGTTGGTTCTATATTTAGAAATTTTAGATTATCAGTGGCAGCCTACATATTCCTGCAGTACAGGTTTCCTGAAAGTGGGAGCTGTTTGCTTAGAGGGTGGTTCACACCTAATGCAGATTGCAGTTTGTATATACCAGGTGCATTTTACATGGGGTTATTTTATTTTATTTTTTTTACATATTTTTGATCAATGTTAAATGGACTGTAGTGTATTTCTGCAAAACTGAAAGTGGTTTTGTGTGTGTGTATTCCAAGTTAGCGGGCTCTGACGATGTGATTGGCCAGAGCCACCGGTCACGGCACAGGCCCTGAAGAAACTGCACGGGTGGCTGTTCCTTCAGAGTGCATGCACCGATGACAAATTCGGCACAGTTATGCAGTAAATATCTCCTAAACAGTAAAAAGATTTTAATTAAATGTATTTAAAGCATTAACTGTATTTTACTTTTGTAACTGGTGTAAGTTCCTAGATTTGATAGTAGCCTCATGTAAGCTCCTGTGCAGTACAATTCTGATACCAAATAGAAGAGGCTGATGCCAAGCTCTCCTAGACTAAGAGAACTGCCAGTGTAAATGGGCAGTTAGGCATGCACATGTGCGGATAAAAATTAATGCTTACAGGAAAAGAACAGAGGAATGGGCATGTTAGCCTCCTGCTGCTCCTTCATTCTTCAGTGACAGAATAAGGTCAAGAAGGTGACCAAGCTGTATTCTACAACTGCAATAGAAAAATGTCAGGCTCCAAATTTAAGGCACACTCAAAATGGCCAGGCCATGCAGGTTTATGGAGGAGGGTGGAGTGCACCATGATACCATCTTTAACAAATAACGTTGGATAGAGTAGAGAGGTGGAGTAGCATTTTTCAGAAACACTGCCCTGATGCAGTCATAGCATGAGGATGGTTGGGCGAAACCATGAGTTGCATAGTGTTACTGGTAAATATTTGGCACTTTCCACAGCTTAACTTTTATTGTTCATAGAGTATTTTCCTCTGTGGAGTTCACTTTAGAATTAGGTGCGTGATGACTTTGCATCTGTCATTGTCCTTAGATTTCAAGTCAGTCTGCTGAGATGATTACTTAATCATTGTCGGCCTAATGTAAAGTTGTGTATTGATCATCTAGTCAGTATAATAATTTGTGTCTGCAAAAGATTAGCTTTATACATGTACAGGAATAACTTGGTCATAGAGTGGAAAACAAATGGATTTGCACATGGGGCATATAGCAGTTTTTCTGGGAACTGATCGCTACAGCTGCACTAATAAAGCTGCAGTGTCTTATCCTGTCTTTCCACATGTAACCTTCAAAAAAATCACCAGCAAGGCCAACTTGTGTTAGTGAAACGTTTTTCTAGTATGTGTTTTTTGTTTTTACAAATCTGCTTTGAAGAAAGGGGGGGGGGGGGGAGATTAGAAATTCTAGATCTCTCTAGCCAAGGTTTTTTTTGTTATTGGCTGTTATCTTTTAAAGAGCGTGTTGTAGCTCTGTTCCCATCCCTACACATGGACTTTGTAACTGCAACAGATGTGTAGTGAGAGGAGGAGGAGGATCGCCTCGCCCAGAATCCATTCTGTCCCCTCTCTCCTTCACGTAGCCTCAGTCAGCTAAAGATAAATAACTTGCTTCCACTGAAGTCAGATGCTGGTTAGTTCCTCAGAAAGAGAACTGTAGGGTTTTTTTCTGAGTTCTTTTCGGTAGTTTGTGTATGATGTATAGGTAATGTTAAAAGTTACCCCCCCCTTTTGTAGTGTGATCATCTTCCATACTAAATATAATTTTAGGAATTGTTTATTAAATCAGACTTTAACAAAAAGTTGAAAATTTGGATCTTGTTTTCTAACAGATTAGAAACCATTTGTGTGTTTGTTAAAGGATTGGTAGGCAGCAAGGTTCTGATGCAATAAAAAGGACTTCCACAATGACTATAACTGCAAAGATGAATAGGGGTTTGTTTTAAAGCAGCTGTGTCCAACATATTGACCTTCCTAGGCCACATTGGAAGAAGAGGAATTGTCTTAGGCCCCACATAAAGTACATTAACAATAAGGATGGCTAATGAGCAGAAAACGTTGGGCAAATCACAAGTTAATGATCACTGATGTAGATAATGTACCCATCTAAATAATGAAACTTCATTTATTTATTTTTTTTTTAGTAAAGGAAGGCAGCCTAAAACTAGTGTGATATTTGACACATTGTATTTAAAATGTTCCCATTCATACATCATAACTTAAATTGATGCTTTCCTTTTTTATTGACATTTTAAAAACAATAGTTTATTAAAAAGGAAGGGGAAAAGGAGAAAGAATATATTGGTGGGGAGAAGGGGGGTCAGTCATTCAACAACCCAGTCTTATATAAAGCAAATCTGCGATATATATCCAGGTTTACTTATATCAAACAACCTCTTCTAAAATTACATATGATTTTCTTAAAATGTATTACCTCCATTCTTACCCCAAATGGGGAAGTATTCTATAACCAAATATTATACAGGATTTATATAGCCCCAACAGAGTTTGCACAGTTGCAATACAATTCAATACAGGAGCAATCAGGAGGAACCTGTCCGTTGGCGCTTGCAATCTAGAAAGGAGGGTCAAGCAAAAGGCAATAACTGTGGGGGATGAGCTGATGGAGAAAATTAAAATACAGTTGTTAGGTGTTGGTAGGATTGGCTTCTCTGAAGAGGAGGGTTTTCAGGGATCGTCTAAAAGTGAATAGAGTTGGACCGATTGAGGTAAGGAGTTCCATAGGGTTGGAGAGGCTCTGGAAAAGTCCTGGAGGCGTGCATGGGGGGAGGTGTCCAGGGAGCTAGAGGGCAGGAGGTCTTGAGAGGAGCGAAGAGAACGAGTAGGTTGGTATTTTGAGACTAGGCTAGTGATGTAGCTGGGGGCAAAGTTGTGGATGGCTTTGTTAGTATTTTGAATTGAATTCATTAGGTGAGCGGAGGCCAGTGAAGGATTTGACAGATAAGAGTAGCAGACAGAGTGATTGGTAAGGTGGATGAGTCTGGCAGCGGCATTCATGATGGATTGAAAGGGAGATGGACTATGTAGAGGTAAGCCAATGAGAAGGGAGTTGCAGTAGTTGAGGCGAGAGATGACCAGAGAGTGAATAAAGAGCTTTGTTGTGTCATTGGTTAGAAAGGGGTGTATTTTTGAGATGTTGCAGTGGCTGAGGCGGCAGGATTTGGACAGTTATTGGATGTGGGGCTTAAAGGAGAGTTCAGAGTCCATGACTACACCTAGGACCTTGGCATACGGGGATGGGCTTATAGTTGTGCCATCGATTTTTTTTTTTTTTTTTTTTTTTTTTCTCAGAGAATTCGGGAAGGGGCACGTGGATAGGTTGCGATTGAGAAAGTGGTGCAATATCAGACTGATATCTGTTAGTAAATTAGTGATTAGTGATATATGAGGAGATTGAAGGAGTGAGCTGAGGGGTAGAGAAATAGATTTGGGAGCCGTCAGTGTAGAGATGGTATTGGAAGCCATGGGAGGATTTCAGCTGACCCATGGAGGAGTTGTAGTTTGATAATAGGAGAGGTCGAAGAACAGAACCTTGGGGGGACCCCAAAGGAAAAAGGGAGAGGAAGTAGAATTGTAAGTAACGCTAAGGGGGTTAGTATTTGATATATTTACCATAACTAACAGTGTCTGGCAGATCTCAAGAACAGCTGTAAACTAGATTTGTTCAATCTGTTCTAACAGAGGGTTAAAGATTTAGAAGTTGGGCTATTTGCCAGAGAAAACCTGTCCCAAGCCTTTCTATTGGGACAGACTGATTCTCTGACATTGCAAGCAACAGTCAGATATGAGGCCTTCTAAGGCAAGAAATCTTCATTATTTTACGGTATGGTGTTTGAATGGGAACATGTAACAAACGGTGGCCGTTTAGCAAATTTGAATGCAAAAGTGGAAATACAATTTTCAGTGCTTTTACTGCTTGTTCTGAATAATTAAATTCTGAAGTGTGCTTAGTCTAAGCACAGGTTCACATTAAGTGCCCATCCACACCTTTTGCACTGCGGTAGTGCACGCTACATGTTTGTGTGATGCAGTGCCATTTATTCTGAATGATGCCCCAAACATGCGTTGTGTTCTGTCAGAAATGGGACATGCATGTATGGTGTGTTGGGCAGTCCATTCACATTAATGGGGTTCCTTTACGCAACAATGTTAACGTGTGTTTACACTGCAGTGAGTGCCGGTTCACACAGGGGCGGCACGACTTGCAGGTCGCCTCACCGAGGCGACCTGCACACGACTGCCATGGCGACTTGCAAAACAACTTCTGTATAGAAGTCTATGCAAGTCGCCTCAAGTTGTCCCCAAAGTAGTACAGGAACCTTACTTGCGTTGCTCCAATTAGAACGGTTCCATTGTACAGAACGGGAGGCGACTTGTCAGGCGGCTAGGTCGCCTGACAAGTCGCCCCCGTGTGAACCGACTCTGATGTGAATGGCTATTTGTGTCTTTGCATGACGCAATAATGTCCTCAGTAGGGATATGGATTGATCACATTTTTCTCCATTCTTTTTAGAACTGACAAATGGTGTTGGAAGGGCCTTTGGCCATAGTCCCTGAGCTATTTTAATGCTTTGCATGTAATGGGACACAAGACATTCTAGTGAAAGAATGACGTATGCAGTCTGCATTTCCTCTTTCACTTCTTGTGAATAGGTTAGTGTAAGGCGAGCTGAGCTGCTGCATCACAGTTTCTGGAGTGTCATTTTAGGAATGTTTTTATTGTTGCTTTTCTAGCAACCTTCAACTGGACAGAGTGGGGGAGGGGACAACTATTTTGTTGTAACAGTGGTCCCCTTTCTTTGCCTTCATGTATTTTCATAGGCCTGCTAAGCACAGCATGGCTTCTTTCAACAGTTCTTGTAATCCTTCTAATACAAATTCCAACAATAGTGTTTGTGTTTTAAATACAGTTATTGAAATGAATATTACTGGATGAATGCTGTGATTTCTGTGGGGAAATGGTGTAAAGGGAGGGATGTTGGTGTAAGTTTTGGAGGGGTGAGGATAAGGGGGGGGGGGGGACTCGCTTGATGTCTGTCAGTCTAGGCATGGTGGTGGTCCCCCTTGAAAATCTATAACTATATAGCCAAGGTTTGTGGACTCCAGCCCATTTTATTTATTTATTTTTTTCACTTGACCAGTGGGTTGAACAAAAAAAAATGAACCCGTTCCCTCACATTTGATGTGGGTGGGGAAATCCATCCTGCTGAGTAATAACTTCCCCACTGTCAGAACACACTGATCAGCGCAGCTTCAGCAGGAACCAGCCAACTTTCAGTATGTGTGTGCCACTGTCTGTCTTACAGAAGTCAGACTAACAACTGGCTTTTGTCACATGGTAATTCTGGAAAACCTTCCTTTCATTATAATGGCTGCAGTGCCAATTTGTAGCCAGCTGGCTGAAGAAAAGAAGCTCCATGTGATTTGTGTATACCTTGCTTTAATGAAATGAACGTACTGGACATTCCATCCCAAAACTATGGGCATGACATTGCTTCCTGTACATGAATGTCAGAATAGGCTGGCTCCTCTTCACTGAAGTGACCTTAGGTGGATCAAAATTCTGCTAGTTCAGCAGGGACTGGTCCAATCTAGATTTATCTATGGCTGTTCTTGAGAATTCAATCAAGCAAAGGACTTCTCTTGAATCGGCTTGTGGGAGAAATGTAGCTTCAATTGGTGCTGCAGCACAACTCAGTGTATTTTGACTCCGGTAGGGGGGCACTCAATACAATAACACAGGGAGGAGGATTTTACCTTCCACCTTGAATGTGTGAATGGGGGGGAATATGTTCAGTTTAAGCACCAAGATGGCATGCTATCACTAACCGTGTGCAATGTTTTAACCAGCCTGGGGGCGACTTCAGTTTGATGCAATCTGTAACTTGGGTCTAATTATACAGAAATTTGTAGCCTAGATGAAAAGAAACTCAAGACTCATTAGGTGTCTTCTGTCTACAAGAAGATTACAACATGTACTGACACCACTAAATGTACTCATTGCAGGATGGTTCCTTGCGAGGACATTTTGAGGTCAAAAGGTCTGACATGTAACAAAGTTCCCGATTCAATTTGTCAAAAATCTGTCAATGTAGCTATTTATAACCATGAATTTTAAATGACCACCCACGCATCAGGTTATTCTGTGTCATCCTTGTGTGCTTTTACAAGCTATTACAAATTGGAGTAAAACAAAGGAAAATACACATTCGTTGTAAACATAATTCTTTTGGCTTTTAAAGCCATAAAGCCATAAAAGCTTTCTATTTGTTCATAGACTTAATATAGGTTTTATAATTGAGGAATTTTATCATCCAATCTTTCCATTATTCTATAACTGTTGTCTCTCATTCAGATCTTATGTAATGTGGGTAGGGTTTAATATAAATCTCGTATCATGACCAGCAGTATTTAGAAAAGTGGCACAGTAGTTCACAGCAAAAATGGGGAAGAAAATTAATTCTTATTTACAGGATTTAGTTAGCACCAAAAGTTTACAAAGCAATGTAATGATAAATGAGTACATGTAAAATATAGAGGTTACACTGCAGGCATAACAAATTCTTGTTTGACCTTTTTATTAAATTAGGAATATGTTACTGATAAGGTGATAAAGCATCTGTATTAATTTTTCATGTATTTCCTGAACCCTTTGAATGTGCAGCTGCCCTGCAGGATTTGTCAATCAAAAATTAGGATGGAGAAATGTGACAACTGGTAACTGGGAATTTTATAAAGGATACCTTGTCACTAAATGACCAGTGTGTATTCTCTTAGGTGTTACCAATATCTTTCTGGTACAGAGTGGGTAGACTGCCCACAGGTTTGCAGCGGGAATGCCTATGCAGCAACATTGCCGGAAGGCTGAGTAGAATAAGACCATTACATTCTTCCAAAACTCAGTTATTGCTTGAAAGGCAGAGTCAAGTTGGCTATACAGCAGACTGAACAAAAAAACTTAACTGATTGTTCTTTCCCCCCCCCCCCTTTCAAATTTTGATGTGGATGTGGGAATCCTCCCAGCTATGTTCATTGTATTCTGTGTGGGACTCCCCTGCCATCACAGTACACTGATCAGCACTGCAGTCATTGGCTGTAAGTGTTGATCGAATGAAAACTTTCCAGCAGGACTGTTCACAAGAAGTTGATCCATTGACTGACTGACTTGCTTCTCATGAACAGGAACAATTATAGGTGGATTGAAATTTGGGTGGCTCCTGCTGAACCCAATGAATTTTGATCCATTTATGGCCAGCTTTAGGCTGCTTTATGTCCCTGGCTTTGTTTTTTATTAAAAGTACAGACAAACGTGTGGTTTTTTTTTTTTTTTTTGGTTTTTTTTATTACGTTACCATATTCTTACTTTATTTTTTCTCATTTCAGGGGTTGTGTAAGCGCATACAGTGCAGCTCCTCAGCAGAGAAATGCTGGAGACCAGACCACTGTGGGTGACGGCACCGTGGATGATAGATCCTACGCTGTGAGGAATCTAGAGAGGAGAGCAATGAAGCTGGAAGAGCAAGTGCGAGATCTAACAGTGAGTGTCATGCTAGTCTTTTTTTGCAAGTGTAGCGATGTTGCTGATAACTATATGCTGGTCATTTGCACAATGACCTACTTCACCTAATGTGAAATTTATTGTGGCACAAAAGGGGCAGTACTGAATTGCTGAGGATGTCGGCTTTTTAGATTTGGAACTTTTTTTTTTCTGTAACTTAGATGATTTCTGTCACAAATAAGTTAAACGAAATTCTAGTTTCCTTCCTTATTTGCTGTAGAGGCAGGGTTTTGCTAAATGAAGAGGCACCTGCTGTATTTTATGCTTGAGGGCCATAGGCATAGTGGGGTGGATACTGAATCTAGGGTTTATCTGAGATAAAGGGACCTACTTAATAAATATTTGCTGTTTAACCAGTTCAGCTCTTTGGGCGTACCATGTACATCCAAAGAGTGAACCTTTGGTCACAGGCTGATGGCTGCTGTAGCATCTAACAGCTTGTGAGGGGACCGGCTTCAAAGTGAAAATGATACGGCAGCTCCATAAAAAAAATTGCCGAAACCCCCGTTGCCCTGCGCAAACGCACACCCATGGTGCGTACGTGTATGTAAATCGCGGTTGCACCACACATGTGACGTATCGCCACAAACGGTGTGGAAACAATAATTCTAGCACGAGTTCATAGTTGACTCTAAATGAGCTGCAACAGCTTTTAAAAAGTGACCTATGGTGATTTTTGGGCACCATAGTTTTTGGTGACATTGTGGGTGCATTTTTTTTTTAAAAGCCTGGAATGCTAGGCATCTATTTATTTTGATGCAACCTTATCTTTTATATTTTAACAATTATATGGCGTGGTTTTTGCACTAAAAATTATTTTATTTTTTTTCCGGAAAATTTTACGTTTAATAAACAGTTGTGCAAATATCACGTGAAACAAATTTGCCACCATCCCCTTTTTTATTCTACAGGGCTTCTGCTTTCAGAAAATATATATAATGTTCTAGAGATTTATGTAATTTTATTGCCAAAAAGTATTTTTTTTTTTTTTACATGTATGAGACAAAGAAAAAACTTTTTCTCTGGAGTCGAACTGGTTAAGGGATATATAACTTGAAGCTTAGATTAATATATACTTTAATTTGTCTTTTTGTTTGCTAGGAACTTTACCAGAAGTCTATAAGCGATTCTGAAATTGTCAGAAAAAAGACTCAGAAGTTTGTGGAGGATGCCAAATTATTTGGTAAGATATCTGCGCCAAATGGCTTTTTGCTGTTTACTAAAAATAAAGAAAAAACCTAAAGCGTAATTGCCCTGGCTTCTGTCCTGACTGAATTTTCCGTGATTGTCTGTTCTGTCATGTTGTACACAGATGTGCGTGTGAATCTTTAGGCAAAGCTGGATATAGTCCAGGGAATAAGCGTTACTTTCCCTTGATGAGGGTAGGGTTAATGAATAGAAACGATGGTTCTGTATTCAGTGTCCTATCAGTTTTGTAAGTTCTGGCTTGTGATGCCTCCTGGCTTTATTATTTTCTGTAGTACACTGGAGCCTGTGAAGTGAGTGTCTTTCCTAAATGGTGTCTTTGTTTTTTTTTATAGGGGATTATAGGACAAGATGCATTTTTGAAATCTGTATGTCTCCTCATACTAATGAAAGACAGTAATGTGCATCTTTTATTAGGGCCATTAACACTCGAGGAAAAGCATCATTATAATGTAATCAATAATATTGTTTTTTTTTTTTTTTTTTTTGGATAGATACAGGAGGATTATAATCCCTGTAATTTTTTTGCAATTTCCCTTTTATTTACTTCCTGCCCCTTCCCTCCAAAGTGAGGGAATTCCGGGGTGTCACTAGGACAAGTGTCCCTATTGGAAGACTTCCCTTATATTGCCGGTTTGATGTCGCCCCAAAAATGTGATTATTTTTATTTTTTTCCCTTTTTTCAATGACAATGGTAAAGAGGGCAGAGAGGGAATCTTCCTAAAGGGGGCACAGATCCCTATAAAAACCCGAGCAAGAGTTCTGAACCCTCTTCACTCTGTCACTAAAAGCAAACTTTTTAGTTTTGGATACTTTTAGGTAATCCAAGTCGTGCGTTTTAAAATTGTAACTGTGAGACTCGGTTCACACAGATGCGATTTCTGATGTGACTTGAGAAAAAATTACGAGGGAAATGGCGTTATGTTCAATGGTGCCGGGTCACATCAATGCGAATGTGTGGTGGGATTTTGAAAGGTTCCTGTGTAGCTTTGATGTGATTTGGCTCCATAGAATATGCTAATGACATCTAATGCCTCATTGAGGTCGCACTACATGATTACACTGAAAATTACATGGGAATCAAGTTGCAGTAGTCTGAACCAAGCCTAAGGTTTGTAGTTCAAATAGATTTTGTGAATGGTTGACTATCTTGGATCCTTGCACGCCTCTGTTAAAGAACCCAACACAAATGAACTTCTAGATTTATCACGCATATTGACATTAGTGTCCATTCACACCTAGCTGGTCTGTTGCTGTGCATTTATTGTGCATTTATTTTACATTACGTTAAGGCAGCCCATGTATTTAAACAGGCTGCCAACGCCTCACAACAGACCGTTAACTGGACATATGCCACTTTTTTTTTTTTTTTAAAGCAGTGCACCACAATGCACGGCAATCTGTTGGTACGCATTGCAGTAAAGGAGTGTTGGGCCCTATTGCAGACCTGAACAGTAAGGTCCTAGAAATCAACCTGATAGAAAATGTATACTCCCCTATTGCCTACGTCAGGCTTTGGTATGACTGTCAGTCTCCACCCCCTCACCTACCCTGTCCATGGCGAGGGAGTCACTTCTGTCACTAATGCACTTGCCTGATAGTATTTGTGATTCCACAGCCCCAGCTAGAGGAAGACAGTCTGCATCTGGAAATAGGCATTTAAAATGGGTGTTCATTGTCGTCATTTGTAACACATATTAACAAAAAAAAAAGGGGTGTTTGTTTTTCTGTGGATATGTATGAAGCCACATGCACAAGCCAATCCAAAGCCACGGGGCATAAGAAATGCTGGCTTGTAGAACAATTTCAGGTTTTCTTTACGTTCATGTTTCCCAGTTTTCATATAGTGGTTTTAGACCCAATGCACAGTTGCCCTGAGTGGAACTATACAAAAAATGGTTTATTTAGTTTATATGCATTGGTATTGATGCTCTATAAAGGCCATCTGTTTTAAAATGAAAGAATTGTGCAATAGAGAAGGTGTTTTTATTTTTATTTTCCTTTTGGATGATCTTGTCCTAATCCTAACTGAAGCATATTCAGGGATGTCTGTTTAATATATAATTTACAAGCATATACATTTATTAATCATTCAGCATTAAGGTTATCAGTAGACCAGGATTGCTTTTAGAACTGTGTATACAAAGCTTTGGAAATGAATCAGGTTTACGAGGACACATTTTGAGATCTGTTGCGTATACTAATCCTATGGCTTTTTTTTTTTTTTAACTTGTAGGCATCCAGAGCTTCTGTCGTGATCTGGTGGAGGTGGCTGATATCCTGGAGGATGCCACTGAGCAAGCCACCAAGGCCGGAAAAAAGGATATGTATGATATCTTATCTGCGATTGATGGGAAACTGCAGAGCGTATTGATTAAGCATGGACTACATAAAATGACACCAGTGGGAGGCAACTATGACCCTTATGACCATGAAATCGTTTGTCATGTTCCTGCTGAGGGAAGAAGACCTGGAAGTATAGCAACTGTATCACTGGATGGGTACAAGCTGCATGGCCGTACCATTCGTCACGCTCATGTCGGTATAGCAGTGGAGACACACGAGTGACAAATGCTGACTGAAGAGTCCCCTTCTATGTTCTTCTGAAAATCCCCCTTATTTATTGTATTTTGTTTTTGAGTATAGACTTATTCTGTGCTGTCCTAGGGAATGTAAAGCCTTTTCTCATCAAGGTTCGCCACCTCGGGTACTTATTTCGTGGAGTGCCTTATTGTTGCCTTCTTATGCGGTAGTTATTTCCTGGGATTGAGGGATTGTTTTGCTTTTTATTATTTTTAATTTATTGTAGTTTATTGCTTAGAAGGCAGAAATAATGTTAAATATATATATATGCTATGCTGAAGATGTATTTATATCATATAGAATATTATTTCTGATAGTGTCCTTAGGGGATAGAGAGAATTACTAGAGCAAAAAACTGACTTTCTATTTTGTGTTCAGTTCAGTTCTATATAACTGGTAATTTAGGCCGCCTGTGATATATTGTGTTTTTTTTTTTTTTTTTTTTTCTTATTTGAATATTTGACAATATATCTTTGCCAGAATATGGTGAACCAATAAGAGAATTTGTTTTGGCAATCAAAAGTGCTACAATTTTTAATTTTATATGCAAGTGGACCAATTTTTTTCGATGCTTTTTAGAATCTGTTCACCTATGAACTGACCTCCAAAAGAACTTGTAATAGGAATATGTCGTCATTTGCAAAGCTGGTCCGAAATGGAAAACCTTGTTTTGGGTGGATGCTGGCAAGTTCAGTTGCCCACTAGCTTTATAGGGCTGGTTTCCTCCAGATGAGTAGTGTATGTACCTACTTTTGTGTTGTGCTGAAAAAAGTCTTGCATGTTACATTTTGGGTATGTTGACCTGAAGTCTGTTCTTTTTAAATGTACATTCTATGGCAGCATCAATACCGGGACAGGGTTGTCCAGCGCCCGGATCCAGAATAGCGCCCCCCCCAACTATTAATGCATACCGTAGAATGGGTGTGCCACCCTGCATCCATTTTCGCTTCACTGCGCCCAGGGTAACTTCCCCTCCTGGTCCTGGGCAGTATACATAACCTAACACATTTACCCATGCTTTCTGGGGGAAACAAGCCCTTTAATATCCTGGGTTACCCCAGCTTTTACACTGTGGCCATTTCATATCTCACCTGACTCTCTAGCAGTGGCAATAGGACATCCTCCCAGCCTGGCTTACACCATTGTTTGGCATAAACTAAAAGACAAATTTGTGAGATGTGGTTGCTTAGGGGTATTCTTCCTGCTGAGTTACCAATGTGTTTTTAGAGTCAGTGGGTGGTTGAACCTACCAGAGTCAAACCAAAACAAAGGTATTCATTTTGGATAGACTTGCCTCTTTGTGGTCAAATCAGTCATCAGTAGACCTACTGCAGTGGTCATCAATCCTGTCCTCAGGGCCCACTAACAGGCCAGGTTTTATGTATTACCTTGGGGAGATGCAGGTTAGAATACTGCAATCACTGAACAGCAAATGATTTCACCTGTGATGTATTTTAGTTATCTTGCAAACCTGGCCTGTTAGTGGGCCCTGAGGACAGGGTTGATGACCACTGTTCTACTGAATGCTCAAGTCATATGGAAAATTGTAATGTGTTTGGTTAAATGCTGTTATCAGATATTATGCCAGTGGTATTACAAACCTGCTTTGCATTTGATGACCGCTAGAAAAACAGATTCAGAGCTGCTTCCCGAGCCAAAGTATAAGGTAAATAGACTCTAGACCAGTGATGGTGAACCTTGGCGCCCCAGATGATTTGGAACTACATTTCCTATGATGTTCAACTACACTACAGTGTAGTTGAGCCTCATGGGAAATGTAGTTCCAAAACTTCTGGGGTGTCAAGGTTCGCCATCACTGCTCTAGACCAATCCCTTTCTTTGCCATCTAAGCAAGGGTTTATGTATATATTAGCAAATTTTGTTTTACATGATAAATTCTTAGTCTCTCAAGTAGAAATACTCTTGTACCGTTTATGAAGAATTTGGTTATCAAAGTCCTCTATTCTGTGCAGCATTATCTTCTAGGAATTACCTTTTACTCTTCTTATACATCTGTAATATTGCCAGAAGTGTACAGTATTTGCTGCAAAACCCTGCAATTGACATTGCATGGTCAATTGCTTGCATATTAGAGCACTGTCTAGTGTTTGCAGCATCTAATTGAAGTGGTTGTAAAGCCAAATTTTTGTTGTGGTGAAATAAAAGGGTATGCTTATCTGCTCTTTCCTTGCCTGCGTGTGCTGCCATAGCTAGCCATGTGCTATGGGGGCACTTGTGCAGGTGTGCTCCCGAGCTGGGCTGTGTACATCCATACACTCACACGGTGTATGGCTTGGCCATTCTCCCAGCTCCCTCCTGCACAGGATTTGACTGACAGCTGAAGGGATTTAGAAGTGGTGAAGCATTCTTTTACTTAATGCAGGGAATGCATTAAGGTAAAAACATTTTAGAACCACTTTAACTACATAGACAGGCACAGATGATATTCATCCATTAGATATTGTACTGTTAATGCATTGGGAGAACACTTGTTATCTGTTGGACCTTGGCAGTATTTATCGGAAGTGCTCCAACACGGCCATTACCATATCCCAACTTAAAAAAAATCATGCATTTAATTGGATTCAGGGGGATGTTTACATATGGCTGAATGTGAATCGAATGCTCATTGCTATTATACAACAGAATCTTCCACCTCATCCATGCATATCGGAATTGCTGCTGAATCAAATGTTTGGCAGGTAAAATGGATTTTACGATAATTATGTAAACATTAGATTTAAGATTAACTGTTTCCACAGTTAATTTTTGATGCCAAGTATTTCCATCTAATGCCAGATTTGACTGATTTTTTTTTTTTACCATGTATTTTCCATAATGGCCTAGGGTTTCATCCCTCTTTACAGTGTACATCTTTTAGCTTTGTTCTTGCTCTATTACACTGTAATTACTTGGCAACAATTCCAGGAAACCTCTTGCTGTGTAGCAGCAGCCTGAGCCATATAAATACTTTCCGTTTACATTTCTGGATAGGACTGACTGCAAAAATATCTGTGCTGTTATTCCTGCTGTTCACCAAAGTACTGCAGCCTGCCTGTGTAATGCCGAGTACACACGATCGGAAATGCCGCCAGCAAAACTCTGATGAGAGCTTTTTGTCGGAAAATGCGACTGTATGCTCCATCGGTCTTTTGCTGGTGGAATTCCAGCCAGCAAAAGATTGAGAGCATGTTCTCTATTTTTCGGTTGGGAAAAGTTCCTATCCACAAATGCGTTCGTCTGTGTATGCAATTCGGACACACCAAAAATCACGCATGCTCAGAAGCATTGAACTTCTTCATTTTCTTGGCTCGTCGTAGTGTTGTACGTCACTGCGTTCTTGACAGTCGAAAGTTCAGAGAACTGTTGTGTGACCATGTGTATGCAAGGCAAGCTTGAGCGGAATTCTGTCGGAGAAAAACATCCAAGTTTTTCTGACGGCAATTCCGATCGCGTGTACACGGCATAAGGGTTTATAGCCTTTATAAATGTCAGGCTTGCTTCCATGCAGACTCTGGTGTTCACAGGTGATAATAGAGATTCGGGCAGGGGAGTCTACGTGAACATATATTAGGGCTGGAATTGCTCATCAGAATGTTGGTTAGGCTCCATTCACACTTATGTGATTTGTCATGTGACTTTGAACATCTGTCACATGACAAGTTACATCCTGTTCTTTAATTGCACCTGTTCAAATTGGTGCGACTTAGAAAAGGTGCCTGTGCGCTACTTTTGGTGTCTCTTTTGATACGACTTAGATCCTTTTGCATGTAAAGTTGGATCAAAGTCGCTCTTTCGCTGAAAATCGCGTGACTTCAGAGAAGTGCTAATGTGAATGGAGCCTAAATCTAGATTCTCCACAGGAAATGGTGTTTGACTGTGCTTGGGCCTAACCTGGTTAAGCAGGGAATAAAATGGCGTCTGATGTAGATATTTGATGACCATGGGCTTTTCTCTCCTGTATTTTTTTTTTTTTTTTTATTAAAAAGGCTGTATTGCATGGACAGTCTAATGCTTCTAGTGAGTAGTACCGGCAAGGCAAAGAACAGCTGAGCAAAATGGGATATATTCAAGTCCCTCTGTGTACAAATTACTACTAAACCTTTACCTTTGTTAAACGTATTCAAGGTCTTTTGGTCTCTGTATACACTTGATAATATTGACAGCCAGCACCTGTAAAAAGCATGTGTTTTATTGGTAACGGACTCCCCAATAGAGAACTATGATGCTCGGATGTCAAAGCGTTGTGTTGTAGCACATTGCATTGACAAAAATAGTGCCGCTTTATTCGTTTTGCATTAAGGACTTAAAGTGGTTTTAATGCATGCTAAAAGTGGGAATGGCTCCTGATAAACAGGATGACCCTCATCCTAGCTCCTGTATATATCCCACACTACCTAACTCATTCCAGCAGGTGACCGCCTCCACCAGGCTTCAGTCTACACTGGCTGTTGTGGTTCTGCGGTCCTCTTTTTACTGAGCCATCTGGCTGCGGGGAAATGTTCATGATTGTAATTTTTCTCCATAGGCATATTGAAGAAGCCATCGCCATGCAGTCATGCAATTAGAATGGCTTTTCTATTGGCGCCTATAAAAGTCCATACATCTGCAGAACTGCCAATGTAGGGTGGTGCTGGAGGTTACTGGCTGGCCTGATGCAGCAGTATGTGATGACAAGGATAGGGAAGGGGGGCAATTTAAGGTTTTCAATGTAACAAAGAACATTGATATTAATACAACAGTATAATGTCTGTTTAACATTGCCCTAATTACTGTACCAGCCTTAAGGCCAATAAGAACATCTGTTCCTTCAAACATGTGATGAGGCTAAGAGTGCAGCACAGCTTTAGACTCCTGGTAGTAAATATTGTCAATCATAAAAAAAAAAAAGCATGCCATGTCTTCCAGTTTTCTAATATAATGCTATGTATTTTGTGTGTTGATTTGATTTTTATGTTTAAAATTGTTTTTGGAAGGGGTGTAAGAATATAAGGGGAATATCTAGACCAGTGTTTCATGCTGATGATCAAGTCCTTTTTCACATCTCCCAGGCATACTATGTTCTGTATATCAGTCACATGTACTGTATTTCCTTATTGGTGTGCCACATACACTTATCTACCTCTGTAAATAACCAATAGCTTTTCTGCTAATCTGATGACCCTGCTTGTATATGCAAGTACAAGGATTGTTGGAAACCAGAGTCCTATAAATCTGGAATGCCTCTTGTAAAGGTCCCCAGGGATACCTGGGGACATGTGACCTTTCTTTTGGGAAAAGGGTATCTGAGCATGAAATCGACCTTTATTCAGGGGACACAATTTTTAAAAAAAAAATTTTTTCAGAGATTTGAGTTTTAATAAATGTGTTTTTTTTTCTATGCAAACTTGAAGTTGTCTTTCATTTATAAGTGCAAAGAGTTTATGAATTTCTCTTTTTATATAAAGAACATTGGGCAGACACAGTTTAAATGCAATTCTTACTTCCTTCGGTTTAAGGGACTGTAACTTATTTATTTTTATTTATTTATTTCGGGTACTTTTTATAGCGCCAGCGCTTTACATATACATTGTACATTCACATCAGTCCCTACCCTCAAGGAGCTTACAATCTAAGTTATGAAGTCCATTTTAGTTCAATCTTATTTTATTGAGTAAACAAGGGTAACAAACATAGAATATATAACACAATATTACATTGTTGTCTAGTAGAAATATACAAAAAGGATAAATCCACCGAGGTCAAATTGGTCGGTTTTCATCATTTTTTTTCCAAAAAAAAAAAAAATCACAGGAAGGCCACATTGTAAATGTTATCAAAGGATACTGTTAAAGCAATACATAACGTAGAGAAATTTTCTTTTGCATAGAGCGTATGTCAAAGGGATCATGTGGTTTTCCGTGGAGAAGGGAAGTATCACTTAATGCTCCAAGAGCAGATGTGGATTGAGCAAAACAAAGTGTAAAGCTATAGGGTAAAAGAGTAATAGCAGATTAAGAATTGAGGGGCACATCATTTAGGCTAGGGTGTAGTAGCAGCTTGTGCGCCCTCCTGCCTATGGTACAAACTCTGGACTACCGTAACATGGACCAAGAAGTCCACGTAATGGAGAATTGGTCCTCTATTACTATCAACTGATTTTAGAGGGCCCGGAATTATAGGTAGGAGAGCTACCTCTGGTGGGGGTTGGAGAGATGACGCCATCAGTTTGCCATACAGGTCAAAAGTGTTTTTTTTTTTTTTTTTGGGGGGGGGGGGAGGGGGGGGGGTTTGCCAAAATTTCCGTACAGGAGGGCAATCCCACCAGATGTGGAGTAGCGTGCCTCCTAGAAGATGAGCATCTTCAACAATCATCTGATAGGGTCGGGTTTCAGTGTCCTTATAGTTGCTGGGCATCTGTACAATTTTGGTTACTAACTTAAACCTTTTCTGTTGGGTTTTGGTTGCTAAAGAGACCTTATGTGTCAGAATGAAGCATTTTTTTTCCAGTATATGCGCGACGTAGGACTTTGCAGTTCTGATTCCCTAGTCCGGGTGTACGGTGGGAGATCAGGCGAGGAAACATTGAGTAACAACGAAAAGCATTGAGAGACTACATGGGTCGGGGGGTTCAGCCTGCAGTAGCATATTGTCGAAACCTGACGTTTCAGACAGGATATCCAATGGGGAGGGAAAACTACGGACATATACTATAGGGCTTGGCTTCAGAGGAGGCAATCCGTTGGAGAGTGAGGAATTGATCAGGGTGGGGAATTTTTCATCAGATGGGTCTGCTCGAAGGATTTGGCCAAGTCGCCGGTGTTCCTCCTTTAAGCCGAGGTCCAAACTCCAACTTGCAGCCGGTGGGAGAGCAGGGGTCCCAAAGATTGGAGTCAAAGGGCCTAGCTGTTTAGACACTGTACCATTTGAGATCAGTCGGTCAAATATTTGAAGTGTCTGGCAGGTAAGATCAGCCAAAGGAGACAGATCCTTGCGACAATTTGCGGGGGTCCACGGTAGAGCGCGTAGTTCAATCTGGTTTAAGTGACCTAGTTGGACCCATAGTTTGGATGCAGTATGATGGAACCAGTCCACTATACGTGTGAGTACTGCTGCTTTATGATATAAAGAGGCATTGAACGCTGCCCCCCCAAGCTGTCGAGGAGAGTTAGGGTGTCATATTTTATCCTGGGACGAGCTGCTCCCCAGATAAAATTGGAGAACTGATGAAGCTTTTATAAAGTACGAGGTCGGTATGTATATGGGAATTGTTTGAAATGGATATCGTAATCTGGGGAGGACATCTATTTTCCGTTCGTTGATACTTCCCATACAAGAGAGCTGTTTGCATAAGATAAGTTTTAAAGTGGTGTTCCGGCCGAAATTATACTTTTTAAATAAAAGTACCCCTATAATACACAGACTTAATGTATTAAGTATTATAGTAAAGTTAGTCTGTAAACTAAGGTCTGTTTTGTTAGTTTATAGCAGTAGTTCGTTATTTTATAAACATATAGCAGGCCGTGGCCATCTTAAGTGTGGGCATCTGAAGCCAGACTGTATTTCTTCCTGGATCTCATCCTTGCGGATCTCGCACATGCTCAGTGCAGCACAAGCAGTGTAATAGGTTTCAGGTCAGGTTTCCATAGCAACGGCAGTTTCAGAGGAAGTTGCCGCCCCTTCCCAGAATGCATTGCAAACAGGAAATTATGCGATGGGCCGCGGCCAGGGAGTATCCAATTTGTTTACAGTGCACAGTTTAGTGAGGGATGCTGAAGAGTTGTAAGTGGGTGGAACTCCACTTTAAGTAAAAGGGGGGCGTCTGTCTGGATGTGTATTCAGAAGTATCGGTTGGAAGTGAAGCCAGTGTTGAAAGGGAATTAGGATGCAAGTTTTTTTTAAAACCGCTCCTGATAATGAGATGTTGAGGATTTCTGACTTGAGGTTGTTCACCTTTTAAAGTTTCTCATTACCCTGACTTCCTCAAACTTTTGCATGATGGAGGGCAGAGATGAGTGGGGCTGTGTCACAAACCATCATCTGTGGAGAGCAAGTTTAGTGTGAACAGGGCCTGTCTTAATACCAGGGTTATTCCGCAGGGCAACAGTTAAGTGTTCCATAGTAAGGACATAGAGGAGGGGAGACAAAGGGCAAACTTGTGTCCCATTGTGGATAATCAACACGGGACAAGAAACCATTTATGTGAATTCTGGCAGATGGAGAGGTAGAGAGGGACATTATCCTGGATAGCATTTGGGGACCTATTCCAGCTGCTGCAGGGACAATCTAAGAAATTGCCAGTCCACTCGGTCGAATGTTTTCTCAGCATCAACCGTCAATAGACAAAGGGGGATATTGTGTAAACTGGCATAGTCAGCTCACAAACCCAACCTGGTCTAAATGTATCAAACTGGGTAAGAGGGGCTGCAGTCTATTAGCCAACACCTTGGCAAACCCTTTCAGGTCAACTCCTATCGGGGAAACAGGTCTATAATTTGTACACAGTTAGGTCTTTCTCCTAGCTTTGGGATGAGAGAAATATGAGCTTCTAGTGTTTGTGGAGGGAATACGGAGCCTCTTGACCAGGAATTAAACACTTTTTAGTTAAAAAGGGTGTAAGGAGGGAACCAAAAAGGTTATAGAATTTTTAGGGGTGAAGCCATCTGGGCCTGGGCTCTTACCAGATGGGGTGGCAGTTATGGCTCTAGCGACGTCGTCCTCCAGTGATGGGCTCTTCAAGGTCACTGATACAATCAGCACCCAGAGTAGGTAATGCTGTCTTCGCAACAAAGGATGCCTTACTCTCTCCTGACTCGGGAGAGGGTCCAGAGGGTGTAGCTGCTGGGTTATTATATAGAGATTGGTAGAAATCCTGTAAACGTCTAGGCTATTTGGGAGGGCGGGGAGACACAGTTTCTGGACTGGTCCAGAATGTGAGATATAAAAGGTAGGAAAAATTGGAAAAGAGGCTAGGACTTTCCTGACTGCTCCATGTCAGCACAGCTGGGTATAGGCTTCTTTTTTCCTCCTATGCGTAGGACCTAGGTGTGCTCCTTTACCTGGCTGGTCGTCCGTCCATGCGTGTGGTATAGGCTGGACGCAGTTCCTGGTGTCTCAGCTAAATGACCCATAATCCAGGGGCCCCTGCTGCTGGTCCTCAGGGTGGCTTTTATCAGGGCTAACAGCCTTGTCTGGGGTCCGCTGGGTCCATGTAAAGTGGGCAGCGGTGTTGGCAGTGTCTCCCCTATGCACCTGCACTGTGCTGGTGTTTACGGTCGGATGGGTGAGCTAAATTTGAAAAATGCTTTGTATCCAAATGAATACTGCATTGCTGGGGATTGTTGTGCCTTGCTCCCTGCAGCCACTATGCATAGCCTGAGCTCCTCCCACAGGGAGTACTCTGCACAGTAGCTACACAAAGTAACACTTTGTCTGTTCACACATGGCACTAACCTGCTGGTGGCTTCTCATGTTTGCTTTACTGTTATTTACTGCCATTATGCCATCCCCTCAAAAGACCAGCATTTCCAGAGAAGGTAAAGAAGTCGCCTGTGAATGACTACTGGAGCCAGCCATGGCCTGTTGAAATATGGGATATCCTTTTATATTTCTATGTGCTCTCCAGTTTTTCATTAAAAAAAAAAAAAAAAAAGGTCAAGCATGTTTGAGGTCTACAATTCCCTTGGTTGGTGTACATTGCTGAATATTATAATTCTTTTGCAAATTCCTACTTTTTTTTTTTTTCTGCTCTGAACAAAATTTTTCATTTATGTCCTGATTCCTGCCAGGGCAAGGTTTAGCTCATTAACCACCTGGTGAATTGGGGCTGTAGATGGAGGCTTCAGTCTCCCTCTAGCAGTGGTTAACCCCTTTTATAGTTTGTTACTAAGCAAACTATTTTACTGCATTTAATTATTTTTATGGGCTAGTTAATTGCCACGCAAAACCCTGTGGAAAGGTTATCTATTGGTAATCATCAGTCTCACAACAAAACAGCCCTCTTCAGTAAAGAAGATGTGGATGAACATGACTGTGTGAATCTTGCTTTGATTAAGCAACCAGAGATGAGGATGATGATACCTAACAGGTTGTCTTATTTATTAAACAGGTGGCCAATACACTCAAAGGAGTTCTTCCCACTTACCCTGTGAAGGGGTTAAATTCTTTGACAAGGAACAGTCTCATATTTAGTTTTCCCAAGCAAACATCCCTCTTCAGACTTTAGAAGAGGAATACATGGATGGGCATGACAGTATGTATCCCACTGGCTCAAGCAGCCAGGGATAAGGATAACACCTAACAGGATGTCACATTCAATAAACACATTGTCAATACACTCTGAAGGAGTGGTTTCTGCTCAACCTTTCAAAGGGTTATCTGCTCTGGCAATGAGAAGCTGCCTAGCCATACCAGGCAAAACAGCCCATTTTCTGAATTTCCAAATGGACATGTCTGCATAAATTCTGCTTTGTTCAAGCAACCAAGGATAAAGATGACACCTAAACAGGTTGTCACATTCTTTAAACCTGTGGTCAATACACTAAAGGAGTGTTTTCACTCAACCTGTGAACAAGTTACCGAGCAGTCTCCAAGCCTTCCCAGGCAAGCAATCTCCTTCAGATTCTTCCAAAGAGAATACAGACGAACATGACTGCAAGAATGTTACCTTGTTCAAGCAACCTAGGATAAAGATGATGACAACACTTAACAGATTGTCACATTTATTAAGCATGTGGTCAATACACTCTAAAGGAGTCATTTCCACTCACTCTGTGAAGGGGTCATATATGGTGCCATTGAGTAGTCTCAAAACCTCCTTGAGCAAATTAACTCTTTTCAGCTTTCTCCCAAGTAGAGGTGAATACACATATGGTCAAGACACTCTAAAGGAATTGCTGAATTCATCTTCTGCAAGGATCATCTTTGTTGGCAATGTCCAGTCTTCTATTCAGGGCCTTCTCAAGCCAATCAATCCTCTTCAGTCTCTTCTGAACAGGAAGATGAGAACAACCTTTGTCCAGATTGGTAAGGTTGGTGACATGCCTTTGAGTAGAAGTGAAGCTTTGAAAATATTTTAAGTACCTCCAGAGGAAAGCTTGACAATGCCCTTATGTTGGATGGATCAAGTGTTCATTCTACAAGATTGGAATATGTTGTCACAGCAGGATGTGAAAGTTTTGCCCTTTTGAACTGAAAGATGTCCAGGGGTTGGGATCACCCCTCTGGTCAGTGTGTGTCCTTTGTGGGATTGGCCATATACATGACCTTACCATCAGAAGATGATGTGGCCTTCAAGGACAAACGCTATCACTACATTTTTCTTGATCGTAGAAGGTCAAGCCTACATTTAATAGCGGTCAGTTTGGCTTCCTGCCTCCAAGATGAATGTCTGCTGAGTTAAAGGAGACCGAAAAACTCAAGAGTCTGTTTCCACGCCCACTCTCACTCCAGAGAGCTTAGCTTCTGCATTTCTGGCTGGGAGTCCAGGAAAAACTGGGAAGCCAACGCATAAACCAAGAAGTCAGTAAAGAGTTCCACGTCAGGATGCTTTTTGGTATTTTGGCATTGTGTCACCAATACATACCTTATGGGCTCAGTTTAACTCTCGCTCCCGTTCAAGTCGGGTTTCTGGACCAGTGGCCTAAACTTATGGTTGAAGAAACTAAATCGTCTGCAATGTTCCGGGGTAAGCCTGTCCTGGTAAAGTTAGACAGCACAACGTCTGTGGCCTACATCTGGAAACAAGGCTCAGGCTCTCCCTTCTGAAGGAGGTTTCTCTAATTCTAGAATCTGCCCAAGTCAATCTTCTGTGGCCTATCTGCCTGGTCAGGAGAATCTTCAGGCAAACTATTTTGTCCAGGACAAGTCTGGACGACAATGAATGGTCCAGACTACTGCGAGTCTTTCGAAAACTAACAGAGCTTGGTATTTTTCTTCCGGAGGTGGACCGCTCACATCCCCAGTCAACACCAACATGCTGACGTTCCATTACAGGGCCCAGAATCCACAAGCAATCAGGGTGGAGGTGCTGACTGCAGAGTGGATCTCCAAGACAGCTTATGCCTTTCTGCTGCTTCCTCTGATTCTCAGCTTCCAGTTGAGGTTGTGGTGGGGAAGGTGACAGTTCTGGTGAGGATTCTAGATTGGCCGAAGGGGCCTTGGTACCCTTTGCTCATCCTTATAAGTGTCAAGAAATGACTCCCTCTGTATGTAAGATCACATCTTCTACAAAGTCCCATTCATCCAGCATCTGACAGGCTTAGGCTGATGGCCTGGGCCTAGAGAGGCAGAGGCTATTGGATTTGAATGCTTTGTGAAGATTGTAAATACTCTTACCAGAAAGAACAGCGCTAACCATGCCTATAGTAGAATATGGCATAAATTCCCAGTATTATTGCTGATCAAGATTTTACGCTGGACTCTTCAGAAGTCTGTTCTGAAATGCCTGCAGGCGTGGCTTGATTTAGGTCTATGCATAAGTATGCTATAGGCACACATTTCGGCTATCACTGCCTTCTCCTGCAAACAGTGGGCATTCAACACCTAATTATACTGTTTTTCAAGATGCAATTTGGTTGAAACCTCAAATTGTTTCCGAAATGGGATCTCCTATTGCTGTCAAACATTATTGCATCAGATGCCTTCAATCACCCTGTGGTACATCTCACTGAAAACTGCTTTAGTGGTGGCAATAACATCAGCCAGAAGAGAGTCAGCATTGGTGGCTTTGGGGTTTAAAGAACCTATACTCATATACTTCCCAGACAGGGTCGTACTCATGCCACTGCTCAAATTTTGTGCCTGAACTGATGTTCAGAGTCCATATCGCACAAGAGGTTGTTCTACATTCCTTTTGTCCACGGTGCACGGGCGCACGCACGTCGGAACGAGGCCACGCCCACACCACCCACCGACACCGCAAGCTTCCCCAGTGGACGGCGCATGTCCACTGGAGTCGAAAGATGGAGGTCAGTCATTAATGTAAAGAATGACTATAACCTCCCACAATGCCGCCGCGAGTTACATGACCCGGGCGGCTTGGTGTGCCGGGCGAACACTGGGTCCACCTGCATGGGAGAGAGATGTTCTAATTTTGGGCATAAAAAGAACTACAGGCATGGATATGAAACCTCACCAAACTCAGATCAAATCCACCCATTATCAGTAATTTAACCAATTTTAACAGCTTTGGAAACCGGGAATCGAGACCCTAGATGTTGAAAGGCATGACATTTTTTGTCAAATTTTTGACAATTTTTTCTCCTTTTTTCACACAAATAGAGCTTTCTTTTGGTGGTATTTAATCACTGCTGGGTTCTTTATTTTTTGCGCTATAAAAGAAAAATCTGTAAAAAAAATGCATTTTTCTTCAATTCTGTTATAAAATTTTGCAAATCAGTAATTTTTCTTCATATATTTTGGCCAAAAATTATACCGCTACATATCTTTGGTAAAAATAACCCAAATCAGTGGATATTATTTGGTCTTTGTGAAAGTTATAAAGTCCAAAAGCTATGGTGCCAATATCTGAAAATTGATCACACCTGAAGTACTGACGGCCTATCTAATTTCTTGAGACCCTAACATGCCAGAAAAGTACCCCCCAAATGACCCCTTTTTGGAAAGAAGACATTTCAAGGTATTTAGAAAGATGCATGGTGATTTTTTTGAAGTTGTCATTTTTTCCCACAATTCTTTGCAAAATCAAGTTTTGTTTTTTTTTTACTTTTTTTTTCTTCACAAACATGTTATATTAGCAGGTTATTTCTCACACACCGCATATGCATACCACAAATTACACCCCAAAGCACATTCTGCTATTACTCCCGAGTATGGCGATACCACATATGTGAGACTTTTACACAGCGTGGCCACATACAGAGGGCCCAACATGCACAGAGCACCTTCAGGCATTCTGGAGTGCCCAGGCCAATTCTGACATTTCTCTCCTACATGTAAATATCATAATTTATTTGCTAGAAAATTACATAGAACCCCAAAACATTATATATGTTTTTTTTAGCAAAGACCCTAGAGAATACAATGGTGGTCATTGCAACTTTTTATCTCACATGGTATTTGCGCAGCAATTTTTTGAATGCATTTTTTTGGAAAAAGAACTGTTTTGTGCTTAAAAAAAAAACCAAAACATTAACCACTAAGCCACCGCCCACCGTCATATGACGGCTGGACGAGGCTTCTGTTGTTCTGGGAGGACGTCATATGACGTCCTCGCCCTCCCGAGCCACTAGGGGGCGCGCGCTGCGTCGCTCGGGACCCGGTGCGCGTGCCCGGCGGCCGCGATGTCCGCCGGGCACCCGCGATTGCCGGGTAACAGAGCAGGAGCGTGGATCTGTGCATGTAAACACAGATCCACGTCCTGTCAGAGAGGAGAGGAGACCAATGGCGTGTCCCTTGTACATAGGGACAGCGATCGGTCACCTCCCCCAGTCAGTCCCCTCCCCCCACAGTTAGAATCACCTCCTTAGGTCATACATTAACCCCTTGAGCGCCCCCTAGTGTTAACCCCTTCCCTGCCAGTCACATTTACACAGTAATCAATGCAATATTATAGCATTGATCGCTGTATAAATGTGAATGGTCCCAAAAATGTGTCAAGTGTCCGATGTGTCCGCCGCAATATCGCAGTCACAATAAAAATCGCAGATCGCCGCCATTACTAGTAAAAAATAAATAATAAAAATGCTATAAATCTATCCCCTATTTTGTAGACGCTATAACTTTTGCGCAAACCAATCAATATACGCTCATCACACCCCAAAATAGATTCTCCTCCTCCTCCTGAGTACGGCGATACCACATGTGTGAGACTTCCACAGCCTGGCCACATACAGAGGCCGAGTATAGCAGGGTATGACCGAGCATGGCTGGGTATGGCAGAGTATGGCTGGGTATCACCGAGTATTGCAGAGTATTGCGCGGTATTACGGGGTATGGCTGATTATCCAAAAAATGAGTTTGAAAAAGGAATCAGAACAGGGACCTCTCCAATAGGGTCCTGCCTCTTTCAAGAAAGGGAAGAGAAAAGAGGACTGTTGCGGTACCATAAAAAGAAAGCTTGGTTTAAAAAGAGTATAAATTTATTTCAAAATTAATAAAAAGTCCTGTAAGGGACATATTTGATACATATTAATATTACTAACATACAAAGACAAAAACAATGATAATTGTTTACAGCAATGTTGACACTAGGTTTTTGGTATAGCTAATGCCCACAAGGTGCATAGACAAAGGTTTAATGGTGTGATACTTGCAGACGTAACCTCTACGGTTTCGCGGTCACAGCAGCTTCTTCAGGAGGCATCTGGTAGTATATAGTCTATGAAGGTGAAAAATAATATCAACATAACAGGCTTGAGTATATACACAGTTTATAAAGAGTACAAAACTTGAATTGGAGAAGATGCTCAAAGTTTGCAAATTGCACTTACCACACTATAACCAAAGGGGGGTCTTCCTGGAATGATGTTGTGAGACGCCCTCGAGGAGGCTGATTATGGCGGGGTATTGCAGGATATCGCCGAGTATGACTGGGTATGGCTGGGTATCACAGAGTACTGCGGGGTATTGCAGAGTTTGGCGGGGTATTGCAGAGAATGGCGGGGTATTTCAGAGTATGGCGGGGTATGGCTGATTATGGCAGGGTATTGCAGGGTATGGCTGGGTATCACAGAGTATTGCAGAGTATGGCAGAGTACTGCGGGGTATTGCAGAGTACTGCGGGGTATTGCAGGGTATTGCACAGTATTGTGGTGTATTGCAGAGTATTGCACGGTATTGCCGGGTATTGCGGGATATTGCAGAATATTGCACAGTATTGTGGGGTATTGCACAGTATTGCGGGGTATTGCGGGGTATTCCAGAGTATTGTGGGGCATTGCAGAGTATTGCACAGTGTTGTGGGGTATTGCATAGTATTGCACAGTGTTGCGGGGTATTGCACAGTATTGTGGGGGTATTGCAGAGTATTGAACAGTATTCTGGGGCATTGCAGAGTATTGCACAGTATTGTGGGGGTATTGCAGAGTATTGAACAGTATTCTGGGGCATTGCAGATTAGTTCAGGGCATTGCAGAGCATTAGGGATGGCTGAGCATGGATGGATGGATGGCTGGATGTCACTGTGCAGTGCTGTGGGCACTACACATCCAGCCCACAGCGCTACTACCATCCATCCATCCCCCTCTCCGCTCACAGAGTACCGATCGGTACACAGAGGGGTGGAGAGGACCGGCGTCATTAGATGACGCCGGTTTGTTTACATGTGATCGCTCCGTCATTTGACGGAGCGATCACATGGTAAACGGCCACGATCAGCGGCCATTTACCGGGATCCGTGATGCGCCGGGTCCTCAGGACCTGGCGGTCATGGATGTGTTCGGGTGCGCGCAAGAAGGGAATTCCGGGAGGACGTCATAGTACGCCCTCCCGGGGTTAAGCAACCGCCCTGCAGCCGTCATTCGGCTATGAGCCGGTTGTTAAGTGGTTAAACAACATTGAAAACAGGAAAACAAACGCCACAAACATTAGATAGCATGACATGATTGAATGACATTTTTTGTTATTGTCTATATTAAATCAAAAACAAGTATGTACACCATAAAGCTTACCAAATATATATACATAAAGTATCAGCAATCTATTTACGCTAATCTACAGTATAGTGCATGGAATAAGGGTTTATTATCACTCTAGATCAAAATATGCATACATGCATGTGCGTATCAAAGATTTCATGTGCATGGTATCTATAGGTGTTCATTACATGCATAGCGATACTACACAAGTTTTGGAGTATAAATGGTTATTTCTTAGAAAATCATTTTTCCAATCCTCCCGAGGAGAAACCCTCAATGAATGGTTTGAACCAAATAGTTTAGTTCAAACCTGGAGGTTGTGTGGCTTTTAATCTATGGATCCATCGTGATTCCATCTGGAGGAGGACCTTATTCCAGTCCCCTCCTCTCGGATTGAGGTGTATACGATCCAAGATCAAAAACTTTATTTTGGGAAATTTGCCATTTTGTACCATTCTAGTATGTCGACCAAGCGAGAGATCAGGGTCGCAGGTCTGCATGCTTCTCACATGCCTATACGCCCTTCTCCAGAACTCCAATTTCGTTTTGCTGATATAAAAACATGTGCAGTCGCATAATAGCATATAAATTACCTCAAATGTTTGCAGTTAGCAAAATGCTTTGGGTGGAAAATCTGACCATTCGGAAGGGTGGGATTTTTTTGAGTAAGCATAAATTTGCAGTAATTGCATGTCCCACACATGAAGGTTCCTCTGTATTTACAGTGGGTTTTGTTCGTTTCTCCTCTGAATTCACTACTAACGATCCTGTCCCTAAGAGATGTAGCTCGTTTAAAAGTGAATAATGGTTTAGTAGGGACGGATTGTCCCACTACTAGATCCAGTTGAAGCATATGCCAGTATTTATCTATAATGGCTTTAATTTTTTGTTGCTGATTGCTATATTTGGTGATGATTCTAATAGCATTCATATCATTTTTTTCGTTTTTGGGAGTATAATAGTTTCTTGATTGCAAAGATGCCTGTTTGAAAGATTGTTTCAAAGAGGCATGAGAGTAACAGCAATCTATCGCGTAGCTTGTTTGCTTCTATCTTATAGACAGTATCGTTTGTACAATTTCTTACCCTAAGGTATTGGCTATATGGAATTGAATCCATAAGAGGCATAGGGTGAAACTTTCTGCAAGGCAGCTACGTGGGCACCAAAGCATTTATATTCATGGCTTAATGACAGTTGAGTTTGGCAGAGGCATCCTGGCTTTTGTTTTTCAAGTCAGAATTGAGGAGTGTGTAGCATTATCCCTCTCCTGTTTTGGCTAGTTAGTTCCCAGCTGTGCTGACATGGAGCCGTCAGGAAAACGGAAAATTTAATTCAAATACTGTCATTTTCCTTTCCTGGCGAGCTCCATAGCAGCACAGAACCCACCCAGCTTGGTAGGACTAGTTACAGAACGCAGAGGCTGTAGGTGGGCTCACATTTATATGAGTCAAGTCCTGAAGGCATGGGGGGGGGAATCCTATACCCAGCTGTGCTGTCATGGAGCTTGTCAGGAAAGGAAAATTACAGTATTTGAATTAAAGCGGGGGTCCACCTATCTATCGTTTTTTTTTTTTTGGAGTTCATTCACAAACTTTTCTTCTCATGATTATCTACTCACATGTTCTGTGTAATAAGTCCGCCTGTGTCCGATTTCGTTGTAAAGAATAACCTATAAAATTCACTGAAGGCGGTTTCCATCTTCATTGTGGGCATTTGAAACCCACAAGCATGTATTTCCTGGATGCGGTGAATGCTGTGCTCCCAGCATTCACCGAGATGTTGTGATGACGCTGTTGCACAATGCATGCTGGGAAGCCTGAGACTAGCTCCCAGGGGACTGTGGGAGGTCTGGGAGAGGCTAGAAACACGCCTACTCCCATGGGAGGAAAACCAGGAAGTGCTAAGAAGATTAGAAAAAAAAAAAGGTAATTACGGCGATTTAAATTTTTTTACACAGCATGTCAGCATCTAGGCAAGGAAGAGAATGCATAGAGATAATGTTCAAAATTTGGGTGGAACCCCGCTTTAAATTTTCCGTTTTTTAGGCAACACCAGACAATTTATACAAAAATATATTTTTATTATTGTAAACATAGAAGATTTATATTTTAAAATCCACATTCATAAATCAAGTATAAAGTGCAGCTACTGTACTTAACCAATTAACTGAATGGAAACTTGGAGATGGATAAGATCATTCCATTATATTGATGGATCCAGGAGTATGGTCATATTACAGGGAAGCAATGAAAGAATGTTTTAGGCGCACTCTACATGTTATGTGCCTTGCGCTTCTTCAGGAGCATCAAAATGGCGCACTCTACATGTTACGCGCCTTGCGCTTCTTCAGGAGCATCAAAATGACGAAAATAGAAAAGGAAAAATATAAATAAAAATACAATATATTATAATTTAATAAATAGGGCGTACTGTTTCACATAACCCCAAACAGGTCAATCTAAAGTGTCTAAAACCAGGCAGGACAAAGCAGACCAAACAACTATGGGGACGTACATAACATAATAGCCAGCATAGTCAAAAGCATGCATCAAAAAACGAAGATTGACTGTCCATAAGATTTAAAGGATTATAAGCTGCATGTTAGGAAAAGGAAGGGGGGGGTGGTAAGCGATAAAGGAAGGGTAGAATGGGAAAAATGGAAGGAAAGGATGAGGGAGAATGGGGCGCGGGTTGGGGGGGGGGGGGGGCAAGGGTACACTAGTACCCTGTGTTTATTAAGTTAGAAAAAATTATTCTAGGTAAATATAAGGTACCAAAATAGCCTAATCATTATAATAATCAGAGAAGGTAATATACTTACTAAATAATGTGGAATATACAGTGCCTTGCAAAAGTATTAACCCCCTTGGCATTTTTCTTGTTTCGTTGCCTCACAACCTGGAATTAACATGGATTATTTGAGGATTTGCATCATTTAATTTACAGAACATGCCCAAAACTTTGAAGATTTTTTTTTTTATTGTGAAACAAACAACAAATAGGATAAAATAACAGAAAAAGTAAATGTGCATAACTATTCACCCCCCTAAAGTCAATACTTTGTAGAGCCACCTTTTGCGGCTATCACAGCTCCAATTTGCTTTGGATAGGTCTCTATGAACTTGCCATATTTTACCACTGGGATTTTTGCCCATTCCTCCTTGCAAAACTGCTCCAGCTCGTTCAAGTGGGATGGTTTGCGCTTGTGAACAGCAATCTTTAAGTCTTTTTTCAGATCTTCTTTTGGATTGAGGTCTGGGCTTTGACTAGGCCATTTCAACACAATTACATGTTTCTCCTTAAACCACTCAAGTATTGCTTTAGCAGTGTGTTTGGGGTCATTGTCCTGCTGGAAGGTGAACCTCTGTCCTAGCCTTAAATCACACACAGAGTGGTATAGGTTTTGCTCAAGAATATCCCTGTATTTAGCACCATCCATCTTTCCCTCAACCCTGACCAGTTTCCCAGTCCCGACTGCTGAAAAACATCCCCACAGCATGATGCTGCCACCACCATGTTTCGTGGGGATGGTGTTCCTTGGGTGATGTGATGTGTTGGGTCTCTTGGCAGGTTTGCTGTTGTGCCATGTTTTTTCCATTTGGTTATGATAGATTTGATGATGCTCCTAGGGATCATCAAAGATTTGGAACTTTTTTTATAACCTAACCCTGACTTATACTTCTTAACAAAATTGTCCCTTACTTGTTTGGAGAGTTCCTTGGTCTTCATGGCAGTGTTTGGTTAGTGGTGCCTCTTGCTTAGGTGTTGCAGCCTCTGGGGCCTTTCAAAAAGGTGTGTATATGTAACAACAGATCATATGACACTTAGATTGCACACAGGTGGACATAATTTCACTAATTATGTGACTTTTGAAGGTAATTGGTTGCACCAGAGCTTTTTATGGGCTTCATTACAAAGGGGGTGAATACATGCGCACATGCCAATTATAAGTTTTTTATTTCTGAAAAATAGTTTTATGTATATATTTTTCTAATTTTACTTCACCAACTTAGACTATTGTGTTCTGATCTATCACGTATAATTCAGATTAAAAAAATATTGCACTAAAGGCTGTAATGTAACAAAATAAGTAAAAAGCCAAGGGGGTGAATACTTTTGCAAGGCACTGTAGGAAATACAGCTTAAAAAAAAGTTTAGAGTACGATAAACAAAATGCAGGGCAGCTGTTAGGGGGTTGTAGTAATCCTGTCATGATAATTCAGGTTTAGGTAGAGAATATCTATGATAAGAGCAAATACGGGGAAATAATACATTAAAATATATAAAGAATGGTTAACCAAAACTTGTCACATTCAGAAACACAGGTTTCCAAAGGTTCTATATAGCAGAACTCACCAGTTCAGTAAATCACTAACAAAATGAAATGGCAAGAGGGAGGTTCTTTTTAGAAAAATCTATATAAGAATGTAAGAGGTATAACGAGGTACAGTATATCCCAGGTAGGGGACCATCATTAAACTGGTCCTCAATGAGGAATAGTTGAGCCCATTAGCTTCTAATGAACCAAACATCTAGTTTGCCCCATTTCACCAAGACCGCGGATGGATAGGTAAAAACCTGAAGAGACACAGAAAAAGGAGAAAATGTCAGAAGAAAAAATCTCTAGCAATAGGGAAGATGCAGACAAAAGGCTTAGCGTTAGTACCTTAACATAGGACACCCTGCTCGTGTATCAGCCGCCGCTAAACTGGCATGATAGTGTGTAGCTAGATAGGATGCTGGGACAGCGTGCCTAAGTATGCACACCCCGACCGTAGTCAACCAATCGGAGTCGCGATATGATGTCACCTGGACCAACCAACTCACCACTGCGCATGTATCCGAACACCGCCCCGCGCCTGCGCACCAACAGGATGTTGTTACACGACGCACAGCTAGGGGGAGGGGGCCAGCAGTTACGAGTTAGGACCAGATAGAGGGACAGAGCCCTCCAGCTGATCCTCCCTGCGCCAACACGCCACAATGGATCATGCAGAGTGTGGCGCTGGGCGGCCGCATAGTGCTGGAATATAGCCAGTTCCTGCCCATAGGACACCAGAGAAAGAACCAATAGAAGAAACGAGAAACAGAAGGCCAAAATTGTAAAGAAAACACATATTTAAACAAAAAATGATACAAGCAACAAAAAAAACAACATCATTAACTAAGTATCCACTATTTAAGTCTAGGAAGTCAAAGACATTTCCTGACATATTGCGTTAGTATCAATACTAAGATAAAATAAAGAGAATTTTCAATCAAATGGAAGCATGATAAAGAGACACTATAGACTGTCACTTGTGAGGGCTGGAGAATGGTCGGAAATACGTGATGAATCACCACAATCACAGAAAAATGGGAGGTACCTTTTAAGCCTAGTTATAAAACATGCTGAAGGTAGGAGGATTTCAAAGAAACGGTTTATATGTCTGGGCCTCATTAATCCCAGGGGAATGGATGCCATTGAGGCACTCGATCCAGATAGTCTCCCTACGGAGAATGTACTTGTCCCATTTGCCGCCTCTGGGATCTCTGGGGACCACAGCCAGTGCAATGAACGAGACAAGAGATACATCAGATTTGTGATAATGATCTAAATGTCTGCTCACGGCAGTCACCATTTTGCTATTTACAGAATAGTATACATGATCTTTAATTCTGGAACGGAAATACCTGGCTGTTTTCCCTACATAAAAGGCTCCACATTGGCATGACATGAGATACACAATCCCTTGTGTGTCACAGTCTGCATTAAAATTCAAGACAAACAGCTCTCCAGTTGGGAGCATAAATCTGGTGCCTATAGCAATCCAAAGGCAAATAGCACATTTGCCATACATAGTAATGCCATTGATTATGGGGATGTCTAGAATTAGAATTGACAGAATAATGACTGGATGACAGTTTGTCTCTCAGAGATCTCTCTCTTCTGAAAGTAATTTCTGGATGTATACTGATGTATTTGTTAAGGATAGGGTCTTCCTGGAGTATTGGCTAATGATTTGCCAATATATTGAGTAGCTCTTTGGGTTGTTGAGAGTACCTAGTGATGTACTTGACCATTTGGTTGGTTTTTACTGTCTTGGTTCTATAAAGTAATGAATTACGTGATTGACGTAATACTTTATTAAAAGCAGTACGGAGTAGGGATTTACTGTACCCTCTTGCCTGCAATCGGACACGAAGCAAATTGGCATGTATTTTGAATTCTTCAAGATGTGTACAGTTACGCAATGCAACCTAAGGTACTGGGCATAGGGGATGCTATGGATGAGTGCCGTAGGATGGGCGCTATCAGTGTGTAACAGCATATTGCCCGCTGTCTCTTTTCTAAAGAGTCTAGAGGCTAGGCAATTGTCTTGATCTTTAAAGATGGTGAGATCCAAAAAAAAGTAATTTGCTGAGGATCGCTGGCAACTGTAAATCTTAAATTAAACTGGTTCTGGTTAAGAACATCAACAAAGGTGGCCAATAGAGCAGGGGTGTATATAAATAAGTTGCGCTCATATGCAGCGTGAGTGATCACAAAAATGAGTAAATAAATTAAATAAAGTGAAATAAAGTGCAAGTGCAACACGAATATAAGTCTATAGGTAAAGATTCTACATAAAAAGAAATGGAAAAAACTTATTGAGTCCACACATAAAGGATTCCACAGTGTGAGAGGGGGTGATTCCAATGAGGTGATGAACTCTAGGTCACTTCCACCGTCACCAAGGAGATGGGGGTTTCTTGAATAAAAAAAACCCACTCGATAAGTGGGGACTCTAACCAAAACTGGTGGACCCCCTAAAGAGCAAGGTCATATACGCCAGCAGACTTAGCCCTCTGCAGGGTCTATAGTTCCTCCTTGCCACTCGAGCTCTCTGACAGTAGCTGGAAGTCCTCCTCAGTATCCAACTTGAAAATGGGAAATCACATCTAAAAAGGGGGGGGCGCACTCATATTATTCCTGCCACCGATCTCAGTTTGCCAACACTTGTAAAGATCAGTCGGTCTGTTCAGACAACTTGCCGTTGGGCTCCTTGATAGACTCTGAATCAGGCAGGGAATCGTCAGAAAAAGGGTAGAAGGCCTTTTAAGATGTAAAAAACGGGCCAGTGGTCTACCGCATTTGTTTTGTAGTTTTATATTGGTGTAGAGCAAGTTTATCTGCCTATGTACGTGCCAACGCCTCATATAAGTCCCTGAGTTGTGACCGGGTTGAAGAAACTTCCGTCAGAGTCTCTACAGTAGGGGAGCGCTTATCGGTGGTTTCCAAGTTCTGAAGTGTTTGAACTGCCGCCACTATGGCAGCCAAGCGCTCCTTCTTCAGATGAGCCCCGATTTGAATAAAACTGCTTTGCAGGACAGCCTTTAGTGTCTGCAACGTGATCTGTAAAAAAATGAGATATGGTGTCCGATACCCGTGTGACGCATTCGGAATTCATGAGTAATGAGTCATTTAAACGCTACGTCCATTCCCTTACCGAAGTGGAAGGGATCATAAAGGTCGGGTAGATGGGAGAGTGGTCAGACCAAACCATGGAGTCAATTTCACATTCGGGAGACCAGTCGAAACAACTATGGTCGATTAGAAAGTAGTTTATGCGACTGTAGGATTGATGTGCATGAGAGAAGTGGGTATAATACCCTCCACACATCGATGAGATGGAGATTATAGATAGCATGCTTCAGAGCTATTATTTTAGGGAAAGATATTGAAGATCGTGATGTTGAGGAATCTAGGAGTAGGCCTAATGGGTGGGGTATTAAAGTCCCCACCAAGGAAGAGCGTACCCTCTATGAAACCGGCTAAGACCTTAAGGTATCGCAAAGCTGATGAAATTTGGTTAACATTCGGCAGGTAAATGTTGGCTACCGTGAAGTTAGTCCCCCACAATGAGAATTTATCAAAAACATACCTTCCCTGGTGGTCGGACAATTGGTCAAGTACTTCTATAGGGAGCGATTTGTGGAAAGCAACAGAGACACCTCTGGCCTTTTGTGATGGATGGGTACTATGGATCCACCTGTTGAAGTATCTGTTAGAGCAAGAAGGGGTGGAGTCGGATTTGAAGTGTGTCTCTTGCAGTAGAAGCACCTTGATCTGATGTTTATGAATTAGGTAGAGGATTTGTCCCGGTTTAGAGGCAATATTGAGACCATTTACATTATATGAACAAAATTTTAACCGAGGGCGAGAGCTCACCATATGGGCCACGATGAAGTGTGAGAGTTAGAATAAATAGAGAAGAGAAATGAAGAAGAGAACACAGAAGGAGAGAAGGAAGTAGAATTAGTGAGAGGACACTCAGGGAAAAAGTGTCTATAAAAAACGAAAGCGCCCGCGGGAGCGAGGCATTACGTGAAATATCAAGTTTCTAGCACAAACTGTGCCAATCCTATCGTGGGAGAGAGGTTGAAAGGAAAGAGTCTGAGTTGTTTCCCGACATAGCAGGAAAAATGATAAGCAAATAGCACACCCAGCAACTAGAGTGAAGGTAGCAGGAAATAAACAGTCTTGTATAGGTCAACCATACAGAACCTGAACCCAAACCGGGACGTGGGTTCCCAATGTGCATAAGAACCATCTACTCCTTGAACCTTAGCACTATCATACGACGAAGGTTTCACCTTAACTAAGGAAGTAAAAACATGGCAACCATAAATCCGGAATGAACTGAGCAGGTAAGCCGGTGTCAAAGAAAGAGTCAGTGTTACTGCTGCTCAGCCCAATACCAGCCCTCAGTAACAATAATAGCATTGACATATACCTTAATTGCTCATTGTAGCAAACGACATTGAGTCAAGATTTATATCACCGAGGGGCTGTCACATAGAAGTCAGCGTAGCCCAGGCTTTCCGGAAAAGCAGGCAGAGATCTAATACATATTCAGGAGGTCTATACATATAACACATAAGTACCTTGGAGGAGAAAAAGCCAATTAGTCACAGGAGCATGCCACATTAAGATGAGGACAGTAGTAGAAGGACCTCACCTCTAATTCTGCATAGGGCCAACCTCCTCTCTTTTAAGGGGTCCAGTTAGATATACAAGTGACAAAAGAGAGAGGCACATTAATATTGTCAATGCAAATAGAGAACTATAAAAGGAAGTTGGCAATGGCATTGAGTGAAAGCAATCGTAATACGTGATTAAGAACCTGAGAGAAAAAAATATAGAGATAAAATGGATCATGAATGTCCCTCTGACCTTCCCAAATCCCAGCTAGATAAGTCGTACCAGCAAAGGGCAGGAATAGGTCCTGTATGGTTATTAGGACAATGGAACAGTTTATGACGATCCGAGTAATGCGGTTACTTGCAACCACCAGTGGCTAAGGCTAAAGGCAGTTGGGGAAGCAATTTGTAGTGCAAGCCGGTCCGAAACCAGGGAACACAGGCATGACCCCTTTATGGAATATTCAGTGAACAAAGCAGGGTCTATGCAGCTCTCAGTAGGAGACGACAGAGTCAATCTTCAGGTGAGGTAGGCCGACGGACCCTGTAGTCAGTAGATGCTGATCTGGCCCCAGGGCGCCTCCGACACTGAGAAAGAGGGCCAGAGCCTGGGAGCCGCTGACAGTTATCAGGAGGGTTCAACCCATTTAGGACATCAATTGGGTCTTGCTCAGGTAAAAGAAAGAAATCAAGCAGTTGATCAGAATCTGACAAGATGAGTTTGCGGTCATCTTGAGTCACCTTGATGCTAAAGGGATGGCCCCAGGTAAAGGAAGCTTCAGCCTGGCGTATGAGGTCCAATAGGGGGCGGACTACTCTCGGCATGTACAATGTGTTGCGGGAGAGATCTGTGTATAGGTGGATAGAGGATCCGTCAAAGTCCACAGGGCCCGGCCGCCATGCTTTACGCATGATTTCTTCTTTCAGGGTGTAATAGTGGACTCTGCATAGGACATCACGAGGGCAACCTCCTCGATCTCCCCCCCGGTCCCCCCACCCTATGCAATCGGTCAAGTTCAATGGGTGATGTTGGCTCCCTTCCCAGGACCTGGTTGAGAATAGAAATAACAGTAGGTCTCAGATCTGTGCCCGACGTTGCCTCTGGTATGCCCTGGAGTCTAACATTGTTTCTGCAACTTCTATTCTCATCATCTTCTATGCGGAATTGGTGTTGTCGCATGCGGTTCAGATGGGCTTTTGACACAGATTCAAGTGCTGATATACGGGCTGCATGGTCAGCTTGGGTGATAGTCAGCGCTGACATAGCCCCCTCAGTGACTGAAACTTGCACGGGCAGGCATAAGGGCTTACCTGTACGTCCCTGCCTGCTCGCGGGCGGGGGGTCCAATCGGACCCCCTCGGCGGTCGGATTATCGTCTGGAGCGATCCGAGGTGAGGGGGAGGCCCCTGATTCATGGCCACCCCCTCACGATCGCTCCTGACGAATGCAATGCTTCCTCTGCTGCTGTAATGTAAACAGTGGCAGAGGAGGTGATGTCATCTCTCCTCGTGAAGCCTTTTCGTTCCGGCTTCCGAGGAGGGGAGACATCAAGTAAGTTTGCACCAACACTACGCGTACAGTAGAAAACGCAGGCACACTTTTCACCCCCGATTACCCCCTGTCACAGTGACACCAATAGCAGTTTTTTTTTTCTGATTATTGCATTGGTGTCATTTTGTGACAGTTATAAGTGATAGGGAAGTTAGTGTTAGGCCCCTTTAGGTCTAGGGTACCCCCCTAACCCCCCCTAATAAAGTTTTAACCCCTTGATCACCCCCCATCACCAGTGCCACTAAGCGATCGTTTTTCTGATCGCTGTATTAGTGTCACAGGTGATGCTAATTAGGGAGGTAAGTATTTAGGTTCGCCGTCGGCATTTTATAGCGTCAGGGACCCCCATAAACTACCTAGTAAAGGTTTTAACTTATCGCTGTATTAGTGTCACAGGTGGCGCTAGTTAGGGAGATAAGTATTTAGGTTCGCCGTCAGCATTTTACAGCGTCTGGGACCCCCATATACTACCTAGTAAAGGTTTTAACTCCCTGATTTCCCCCTAGTTAACCCCTTCACCAGTGATCACCGTATAACTGTTACGGGTGACGTTGGTCAGTTAGTTCGTTTTTTATAGTGTCAGGGCACCCACCGTTTATTACCTAATAAAGGTTTGACCCCCTAATCGCCCGACGGGTGATATAAGTTAGGTTTTAGGGTCAGATAGGGTCTGCTTTGCCCCAGGCAGCGTCAGGTTAGTGCCAGTACTGCTAAAACCAACGCACGCAGCATACACCTCCCTTAGTGGTATAGTATCTGTACGGATCAATATCTGATCCGATCCGATCAGATCTATACTAGCGTCCCCAGCAGTTTAGGGTTCCCAAAAACGCAGTGTTAGCGGGATCAGCCCACATACCTGCTAGCACCTGCATTTTGCCCCTCCGCCCAGCCCAGCCCACCCAAGTGCAGTATCGATCGATCACTGTCACTTACAAAACACTAAACACAGATAACTGCAGCGTTCGCAGAGTCAGACCTGATCCCTGCAATCGCTAACAGTTTTTTGGTAGCATTTTGATACAGTCGCTAACAGTCAGGAGCTTTTTTGCCTGTGAGTCTTACTAGTGTAGCATTAAATTTAGAGCCCAAAATGGCAAATTGAAGGTACACTAGTGAAGAGGCCTACACGTTTCTGAGCATGACAGATAGTGAAGAGGAAGTCACTCATCTGTCAGATTCAGGCTCAGAATACGAACTTGTAGACAGCAGCGGCTCCATGACAGATAGCTCTGACGACGGAGTTGTGGTCCCTGCCAAGGTCAGGCGTACCAGACTTCAATCTTCTTCTTCTGCTGTTGAGATGCTAGAACCGTAGGGCTCTCGTATGGAGCAGAGAAGTACTAGCACTGCTATTCCTTCTGCTGAACTGGCAAGCACCAGTGGCCTAGTACACCCTGGTCGTACATCCAGCACTGCAGTAACACTTGGTGACGTGGCAAGTCCCAAAAGTGCAGTTCAAGCTGGCGAGGTGGCAAGCACAAGTAGTGTCTCGCTGCCACCAAGAAGACGAACACAGGCCCGTCGTGCCCATAGTGCCCTTCCTGCTGCATTTGCCAATCCTAATTGGGAACCCACCACTTCTGCAGCACCCGTACTTCCCCCATTCACTGGCCAACCCGGCATTCATGTGGAAACAGTTGATTTAACGTCACTTGATTTTTATTCGCTGTTTTTCAATGAAGATCTCTATAGATCTATTGTGGACCAAAGCAATTTGTTCGCTGGTCAACACATCGGCACTATTCCCCAGTCCTCCCTTGCCAGAGATTGGAAACCAATTGCGGTTTCTGAATTTAAGATCTTTCTGGGCCTTTCCCTCCTCATGGGCATAACCAAAAAGAGTGAGTTGTGGTCATATTGGTCCACTGACCCAATTCACCATATGCCCATGTTCTCTGCTTCCAGGGCATGATACGAGCAGATTTTGCGGTTCATGCACTTCAACAACAATGAACTCTGTCGTCCTCGTGGAGACCCTGGATACGATCGGCTCTACAAAATTCGGCCCCTCGTAAACCACTTCAACCAACGTTTTGCAGACTTGTTTACTCCCCATCAAGTTGTCTGCGTTGATGAGTCCCTGATTAAGTTTTCTGGCCACTTGTCATTCAAACAGTACCTTCCCAGCAAGCGTGCCAGATACGGGGTCAAGATGTATAAGCTCTGTGACAGGGCCACAGGCTATACATGTAGTTTTATGGTTTACGAGGGAAAAGATAGTCACGTAGAGCCGACAAACTGCCCTGACTACATAGGAAGCGCTGGCAAGATTGTGTGGGACTTGGTGTCACCCTTATTCGGGAAGGGGTACCATTTGTATGTGGACAATTATTACACGAGCGTGCCACTTTTTAGTCACCTTTTTGATCATCAGATTGGAGCATGTGGCACCGTGCGATCTAATCGCCGGGGCTTTCCCCAGCGGCTTGTAGATTCCTGTCTTAGGCTGGGCTGGGGGAGAGAGCCTGCTTGCAGTGTAATAATTTGCTCGCTATGAAGTGGATAGATAATCAGAATATTTTCGTTCTTACCTCCCTTCATGCAGACACGACTGTCCAAATTACTACGGCGACTGATGTTGTGAAGAAACCCCTCTGTGTCCACGAATATAACCAAAATATGGGAGGGATGGACCTCAACGACCAGTTGTTGGCGCCGTACCTAGTTGTCCCTAAGGCCAGACGCTGGTATAAAAAAGTGTCTGTATACTTATTTCAATTGGCTTTGCTGAACGCTCATGTGCTATACAGAGCTTCAGGACAGGCTGGATCCTTCCTTAAATTCCAGGAAAAGATCGTCTGGGCAGTATGTCTTGTCAGATGTCATCACCACACAGCAGGAAGGAATATCAGCACGGCTTCCACATCCACAGACACTCCAACATAAGCCAAACGAATGGTTCGTATGTCATGCGAGGAGTAAAAATACTCACATAGCGTGATAACGTTTAAACTTTGGTTTATTAAAATGATTAAAAACAAACTCACATTTTCAGAAGATAGGAAACAGCATAAAGATCATATAGCGGCAGTCGTGAGGGGGTCCACCTACTGTACCTTTCATAAAGTTCTACTGGTCACCGTGTGGTGACTGCACTGGAAAAAAGTCTGCACACAGTACTTTTTTTTCTGTTTCCCAAGCATACACCACAGCAGCACAGTGGTGTGAACTGGCCACAGCAGAGGCAAGACATATTGCCTTGTCTTTAGGTGGGACTGCGCTGAAATAGCTGCCAAACACAGTCCCACCACACCTGGTGTAAATGTGCCCTTACTGCGGTCTGTGTCCCATTTGGGGAGATTTCAACTCACTTCTTGCCTTGGTGAGTGAGATGCACGTCATCAAAGGGAACATGGACAGAATGAATAAAGTGTATGAAGATATTTGGCTCCTTTTCTACCCAAGTGACATCAGTGTAATGGTGGAGACTCTAGCCATAAGAGATAGTGGTCTGAAAAATACTACAAACATTTTTTTCAGAGACTCATATTCCCTTAAAGCGGGGGTCCACCTATCTATCGTTTTTTTTTTTTTTGAGTTCATTCACAAACTTTTCTTCTCAGCATTACATACTCACATATTGTGTGTAATATGTCCGTCTGTGTCAGATTTCGTCGGAAAGAATAACTTATATTATTCACTGCAGGCGGTTTCCATCTTCATTGTGGGCATTTGAAGCCCACAAGCATTTATTTCCTGGATGTTGTGAATGCTGTGCTCCCAGCATTCACTGCTCGTTCCTGCACATGCTCAGTGGCATCCTGGGAAGCCTGAGACTAGCTCCCAGGAGTCTGGGAGAGGCTAGAAACACGCCTACTCCCACAGGAGGAGAACCAGGAAGTGCAAAGAAGAATAGAAAAATAAAAAGGTAATTATGGCGATTTAAATTTTTTTAAACGGCATGTCAGCATCTAGGCAAGGAAGAGAATACATACAGATATTGCTCAAAATTTGGGTGGAACCCCGCTTTAACCTGAATTACCAAAGCATGTCACTATGCATTGAAATGGTAAAATAGGGGCAGGCAACCTTTGAGAAGTGGAGATCTACCTGACCAACATGAAAGAGATCAAAGATCACACTTTTTTTTTTTAAAGAAAATTAACTAGCAAGGCCTAACTAAACATAATAAAACAAATGTCACTGTAGAAATATAAACGTAAAAGTTTACCTTAAAAGTGGATGATGTGTGAACAGTGTCAGTAGTTTTTTACTTTTTTTTTTTTTTTTAAGCAGCCCTGTTGGGGGTGTTTGGTAAATTATCAGGGGACCTTAACACCACTGCTGTCTCACTTTTGAGAAAGGAGATGGAGGACATAGTCTCCGCAGCACAGAATTAACAGGAAGAGCTCTGCACAGTCTCCCTGTTCATTTACAAACTATAGCATTGTAAAGCACAGTTTACTATGCTTCTGTTATGAGAGAACACAGTGAGTGATCGCTACCAATCACTCACTGTTCCAAAAAAAGGACACATTTACCTACCCTTCCCCCGCTCTCCATCCTGACACAATCCCCTGCAGCAACTGGAAGGAGAATATAGGAAGCCTGCAAAGCTGTGGGGTTGGGGAGCAGAAGGAAGGGGAACCCTGTTGGGGGTGTTTGGTAAATTATCAGAGGATCTTAACACCCCTGCTGTCTCACTTTTGAGAAAGGAGAAAGGAGATGGAGGACATAGTCCTCCATCTCTGCCGTCTCTGTGGCACAGAATTAACAGGAAGAGCTCTGCACAGTCTCCCTGTTCATTTACAAACTAAAGCATAGTAAAGCACAGTTTACTATGCTTCTGTTATGAGAGAACACAGTGAGTGATCGGTACCAGAAAAAAGAACACATTTACCTACCCTTCCCCCTCTCTCCATCCTGACACAATCCCCTGCAGCAATCAGAAGGAGAAGAGAAGAGAGGAAGCCAGCAGCGCTGTGGGGTTGGGGAGCAGAAGGAAGGGGAACCTGGACAGGAGGGGCGGCGGCATTTACAGGAACTGATCCCCTGTATTTGTCTCCTGCAGCACGCTCAGGCCACTCCGCACGCTGCCCCTTCCCCTGCCTGCAGTGATGGACTTGGCCAGGCTGGAGCCGAAACGCTCCCTGGCTCTGCGACACTCACCGGTTTCTCTGCAATACCTGAGCCTGCCAGCCTCCCTGTTGGTGGTTCCGCAGGGGATTTGGCGCCAACTCTGCTGCCCCCAGTGGATCCTTCTCTCCCTGCGCCCGGTCGGGAGATATGAACTTGTCCATTAACTCGGCTCAGGCGGTAATGTTGAGACAGCATCTCCCTGCGCTCAGCAGGGCAGGAGATACCAGTATGCCTTGCAGCTCAGCCCTGTACACCATGCCCGCACAGACTCTCCCTGCACCCAGCAGGGCGGGAGATCTGATTGCTCCACTGACCTCCCATCAGCCAGGTTTGCTGATACAGAATTCCCCTGCGCCCGGACGGGTGGGGGATCGGTATTTCCCCAGACTGTTCACGCTGGCATATCACTCCCTGCGTTCGGCAGAACGGGCGACTTTTTGTCCGCGGCTACAATCCAACCGCATCATTTGCAGCGTGCCCACCAACACCGTCCCGCGCCCAGGTGATGGTCACGCTGCTCCGACCTCCATCCCCTCACTGGTGCACACGCACCTCCATGCGCCCTGCCAGATGGGAGGTCCACTGGTGCAGCCTGCCACCGCAATCCAGCCTCGTCTCCCTGCGCCCGGCCGGGCGGGAGACTCCTACTCCAGGCCCCGGCTGGCAGCTGCACCCGCCCCGGGTCATCCGCCTGGAGTCAGCAGGTGCTCTTGTCATTGCTCAGCCGCTGTCCTTGGCCAGTTGGACTCCTCAGGGTCGGTGGTCAGACCCCCTCCCCGGGATATCGCTGTCAGTCACCATTGTCCTGCCGCACACGGCCCCACCATTCCTCCAGGCGATGGTCGCCTCAGACTCTTGCCTTCCAGGGCTGTTCCTGAATCGGATTCTCCGCCGGGTCCTGCTGCTGGTCGCCCTTCATCAGCTCTGCCTCTGCACATAAGTGAGTATGACTGTGAATTAATTTGGGGTAGGTCAGCTGACGCTTCCGTATCAGGCCCGCTAGAGGAACGCATAGCGTCGGTCGTCAAATCAGTTCTGTCCAGTATGGGGGTATCGGGTCTGGCGCCTACCCCCCCTCGTCGTCTCCGGTTGTGCTTTGTGGATGGTTGCGCCGACTGGTACGCACTTAACGGAGGAAGTGAAGGAAAAGATATGGCGACGCAAATTCAACGACTTCCTCGCTCTCGTACTGCCGGACAGGGAGACGATCGTCAAATCTCATCGGGTTGATGTATCGGCGCAGGGCGACAAGCCAAAACAGCTTTCCAGGACATTCGGGAACTGGCTGCAAGGGTTCTGCGCTTACGCGGGAGTGCTCTGTGAGCGGTTCCCGGAGTTGGCCACTTCTCTATTATGTTACTTAGACCTTATTTGGGGTGTATACAAGGTGTACGGGGAACAGTGTTGGTTTAAGTACGACACCGAGTTTCGCAAGAAAATGGCGGCGTGTAAGGAACTTCATTTTGATTGTCAGGACGGTAGCCTGTGGTTGTTGCTTATGTGCCCCCACAGGCCTTCGTCCTTTCAGTTCTTGGCCGGCGCATCCCCCGGAGCGTCGGCCGCTCCACTGTAAATGGTACACCGCATGCCGCTTCAAGCACGAGTGCTCTAGTTGTGGGGGCGCACACCCCGCCAGCCGGTGCTTCCGGAGGGGTAAGCAACCACTTCCCAGGACAGGAGCCAAGACTGACCTTTCTAAACCGGAAGACGCTGGTGAACGTCTTAGAGATGCTTCCTTGGCTAGACCGGTACCCCCCTCATAGGGAGGCCTTGATCCTGAGAGACGGCCTGGACCGTGGTTGTTGGATCCCCTTCTCCCCATCGGATGCACCTACCATGACACCAAATTTAAAATCTGCAGTTGAATTTGAATCCATCGTGGCCGAGAAGCTACAGAAGGAACTGGAATTGGGGCGTATGGCAGGTCCGTTTGATCTTCCCCCTTTCCACAACCTGAGGGTGTTCCCCCTTGGTGTGGTCCCAAAAAAGGCGGGGGGTAAATTCCGCCTTATTCACCATTTATCCTACCCTTCTGGCTCCTCAATCAACGACGGCATCGACAAGGAGGAATCCAGGGTCCATTACGCCTCTTTCGATAGGGCGCTTCAACTCATTAAGGCGGCCGGGTAGTCGGCTTTGCTGGCAAAGGCGGACATCGAGTCCACCTTCCACCTCCTCCCGGTCCACCCGGACTGTTTCCACCACCTGGGCTGCTACTTTCAGGGAGGCTACTTTTTCGACATGTGCCTTCCCATGGGTTGTGCCATTTCATGTTATTTCTTTGAGGTATTCAGCAACTTCCTTAAATGAGTGGTCGCCCAGGAGGCTGGCTATCAGTCCCTACTGCACTACCTAGACAATTTCTTCTTCGTAGGCCCAGCGGGCAGTGGTCGGTGCCAGTGTCTCCTCTCTGTTTTTCAGGACACCTGCCGGCGGTTCGCCGTTCCACTATCCGCTGACAAGACCGAAGGTCCTGTGATGGTTTTGGCATTTCTTGGCATAGAAATAGACACGGTGGCGATGGTTTTTCAGCTGCCATTGACAAGCTAGCCAGGCTCCTTTCATTGGTCCACTTGGCAAAGCGGGCCAAGAAATTACAGTTAAAACAACTTCAATCTTTGCTAGGTCTTTGCCTGCAGAGTCATACGCATGGGAAGAGCCTTCTTCAGGCACCTGGCGTGGGCAATGAAAGGGGTAACCGCCCCTCACTACTATGTCCGGATCACCAAGCCCATGCGTGACGACTTGGGGATTTGGTTATCCCTCCTTCAGTCCTATAATGGACAGTCTTGTTGGCTGCGAGAGGAAGTACCGAATGCACAGCTGGAGCTGTACACCGATGCGGCAGGCTCCTGTGGCTTTGGCGCGTTCTTTCAAGGGGAGTGGTCTGCTGAGTGATGGCCGGCCTCATGGGCCCGCATGGATTTGTTGTGCAACCTCACCCTTCTAGAGCTCTTTCCGATCATTGTTGCCATTGAGCTTTGGGGCGAACGGTTGCACAATCATCAAGTAGTCTTCTGGTCTTATAATATGAGCGTGGTGCAGGTAGTGAACAAGCAGTCAGCCAGTTCTCCTCCAGTCGTTTCGTTAATGCGGTTTTTGGTTTTAAAATGCTTACATTTTAACATTTGTGTTAGGGCTAGGCATGTTCCCGGAGCCGCTAATGATATCGCTGATGCTCTCTCCCATCAACAGCTCATTCGTTTCCACTCCTTGGCTCCGACGGCTTCCCTCGAGGGCCTCCCCTGTCCGGCCCACTAATGGAACCTCGTTTCTGGTGCTTACTAGAGCTCCTTCGGACGTCGCTTTCCCCGCGAACGTGGGCGTCGTACTGTCGGGTGTGGCACGAATGGATACAAGTGTCGGGTGGTTTGTTTTCAATTTCTTCGTCAAATGACAGATGTATGGCTTTGTTTGCTTACCTAGTTGATTTGAGGCAGAAAGGCGTTTTGGGTTCCACTGTTTCCTCCGCCATGTCGGCGTTATCCTTTTGGTTCCAACTTCTTGGGTGGGAGGATATAACCAAAGCATTTTCGGTTCGATGGGTACTGCGGGCTTGGAAGCGGATTACCCATTCCCCCGATTCAAGGTGCTCGATTTCCCTCCAGATCCTCTCTGGCATCCTTTCTCTGTTGCCGTCCATGTGCTCCTCTGCGTTTGAGACCCTTCTTTTTCGGGTGGCTTTTTCGTGGGCGTTCTTCGGTACCTTGTGTTAGGGCTAGGCATGCTCCCGGAGCCGCTAATGATATCGCTGATGCTCTCTCCCATCAACAGCTCATTTGTTTCTGCTCCGACGGCTTCCCTCGGGGGCCTCCCCTGTCCGGCCCACTAATGGAACCTCGTTTCCGGTGCTTACTAGAGCTCCTTCGGACGTCGCTTTCCCCGCGAACGTGGGCGTCGTACTGTCGGGTGTGACACGAATGGATACAAGTGTCGGGTGGTTCGTTTTCAATTTCGTCAAATGACAGATGTATGGCTTTGTTTGCTTACCTAGTTGATTTGCTGCAGAAAGGCGTTTCGGGTTCCACTGTTTCCTCCACCATGTCGGCGTTGTCCTTTTGGTTCCAACTTCTTGGGTGGGAGGATATCACCAAAGCATTTCCGATTCGATGGGTACTGCGGGGTTGGAAACGGATTACCCATTCCCCCGATTCAAGGTGCCCGATTTCCCTCCAGATCCTCCCTGGTATCCTTTCTCTGTTGCCGTCCGTGTGCTCCTCTGCATTTGAGACCCTTCTTTTTCGGGTGGCTTTTTCGTGGGCGTTCTTCGGTGCCTTTCGCATTGGCGAATTGGTTTACAAATCCACGTCGTCATCGGGTGGCATCCTGATGGAGGATGTTTCTTTCTCTGAGCGCTGCGTGACGGTTTTGTTGCGGACGTCTAAGACCGATAGTTTCGGCAGGGGCCGAAGGGTAGTCCTGTACCCTTGTGGTGGCCCATTTTGTCCTGTGTAGCTGGCCTCTCCTTTTGTGTCCGCGGGCCCCCATACCCCACATTTTTCGTTCACGCAGACTCCTCCCCCTGAGTAGATTTAAATTTTTACGGGTTTTCCGTCGTTGCCTCGAGGTTATGGGCCTCCCTTCACGCGATTTTTCAATCCACCCGTTCCGCATCGGCACTGTGACCGCCGCTTCTGGTATGGGTTTCTCCGATACGAAACTTCAGCGACTGGGTAGTTGGGAATCATCTCGTTTTTCGTTGTACGTCCGCCCACATCTGCTGTGTTAAATTTACAGGTTGTCGACTGGCTCTGATATGGATACTTGGTGATTCCTTCATCTACTGGGCCGCTCGTCGTGCGGAAGTTCGAACCTACAGGGGGAACTTGGGCTTCGCCTATGATCTTGCCAGAATCTGCTGGCGCGGGTTATGTTGGTCTCAGGTCCTTCCGGAATGTCAGCAACTTCACGCTCATGTTTCCGGTTCTATCATCTTGGTTCTCCATGCTGGCGGTAATGACGTTGGTTACACGCGTTCCGTGGACTTAATTTCCGCTATCAAGCGAGACATTGCCCAGTGTTATGCTGTCTTTACCAATTTGATTCTCATTTGGTCTGAAATTGTGCCTCGCTCGCTATGGACGTGAGAGATCCCTGGCCCCCCGTCTGGAACGCTTTTGTTGGAAAGTCAATGCTCAAGTCGCCAAGTTTGTTCGGCAGATCGGGGGGTTCGTGATCCGACACGAGGACTTAGAAGGCGCTAAGGATGATCTACTGAGAACGGATGGTGTCCACCTCAATGATATTGGATTGGATATCTTTAATCTTGGCCTTCAACAGGGTGTGTAACAAGCGCTGGCTGCGGTGGGGCGCCTGTCAGTTGTTTACTGACAGACGGGTGGCGGTTTTCTTGACCTTGCCAGCATAAAATGGCTGTAATGGGATATGCCCTTGATGGTAATTGGGAAGTAGACGGCCTGTCCAGCACTTATGGTAAGGACAGGCCCCTCCTTCATCTCCCTACCCTTTTGGAATTGTGTGCTCACAGTACAACTGTGACCGACACTGTTTGAAATTATTCATATGTTATGTGTTTGATTTAATAAAGCTGTGGCCTTGCCCTTTCCAACTTAATGGTTGTAAGTGTTTTATTTGATGGGATGAAGGGGCAAGGAATAAAAGTTGGCATACAGAGATGTTATAGTTAAGGGTACCTGGGCTCATTGCACCTCAGCAGTCATAAAGGCCTCTTGAGCCCTTTAGGGAAAGAGAGCCTTGACTGATGGGGGCATGGCCAGGGCGGGTCAAGGTGACCAAGGGGTCACTAAGGATTGGTTGTTAGGGGGGACGGGCTGGGCCTGAGCTCGGTAAAAGTTGGTGCCCCAGGGGATTCTGGGTCTTTCTGGAAGCGTGGTTGGAAGAGCTGCCCACCCTCCCGCCCTATTTTTCATTGGTATGTCACAGCTTGCTGCGGTTTTCTTGACCTTGCCAGCATAAAATGGCTGTAATGGGATATGCCCTTGATGGTAATTGGGAAGTAGACGGCCTGTCCAGCACTTATGGTAAGGACAGGCCCCTCCTTCATCTCCCTACCCTTTTGGAATTGTGTGCTCACAGTACAACTGTGACCGGCACTGTTTGAAAATATTCATATGTTATGTGTTGGATTTAATAAAGCTGTGGCTTTGCCCTTTCCAACTTAATGGTTGTAAGTGTTTTTATTTGATGGGATGAAGAGGCAAGGAATAAAAGTTGGCATACAGAGATGTTATAGTTAACGGTACCTGGGCTCATTGCACCAAGGCAGTCATGATCTAATCTGTGCTTTATTTTTTCCTGAGGAGGAGTGGTGGCCAACACCTTTAGCATACTTCCGAACATTTTGAGATGGGAATGAGGGACACCTACTAGCAAATGTATGTAGGCATTAGACACGTCCCCTGCCACATACCCTTAAAGGAAAATTAACCAAAAAAAAAGGTTAACTAAATCCACAAGGGCTTTTCTTTACCACTACTATTCCTTTATATTGACTTTTAAAACATACAAATGCAGCTATTTAGAATTTGGAGGAAAGGTTTAGCACTGGGAAAAACTTTTTAAAAGATAAAAAGTGCATTTTATATACAACTATATAGATCAGACCAAAATTAGGGACAAATGAGGGGGGAAGAGGGACAATGCTCCAAATGAGGGACAGTCCCTCAAAATCAGGGACAGTTGGGAGCTATGCTTTAGAGGCATAGGAACCACAAAAACAGTGTTTCTTCGTGTTTTTTTTTTTTGCAATTGCTTGGCTCTCCTACTCAAAAACAAAAGTAGATTCCAACAAGAAACTACTCATAACACACATGTGAATATTCTGCAACAGTAAAACATAGCCATTTTCACTTTCATAAGTCATGTTGGTTTTTGGTTACATTTTCCAGATATCAAATATGCAGTAATTAATGATACTGCGCGGACATCTAGTGGTTGTGTGTGATAAATTAGAGCTGAGCTCCAGAAATACAGTTTATGAAAGACAAATGAATACAGTGCTCAATTCATTATTAAATGTATTTTCTAAATGCAAGCAGTGTAAGTATATGAATTTGACCTGTATCAGTTCACCGCTGTCTCCTTTCACTGTCCTATAACAGGCATGACTCCGTGACCTTAAGGAAAGGGGGTATATTAGGGAAAGGGAAGGGGGATATTGGAACAAGTTACACCGAGGGGTGGTCAGGTAAATGATGTGACCAACTTGATTGAACACTTATATGAACACTTATATGGTGTCTGTTGCTGTAACCATAATATGCATAAAGAAAAAAGAGCGCCCGGTTCTAGAAAGCCGGGTAAGGGGTTACTTTTGCAACAAGTATTTATTCATGTCAAAAATACTGACAATGTTATCAAAAAATATATAAATGTCTTTTTATTAAATGGTAATACAAAACATCAAAATTGGTAAGGCAACCAATCAATTAAAACATAGTGTTAAAAATAACTAATTAGGTTCGGTAGAACCTAATACCTAGTACATGACCGTTGGACAAACTAGACAAACATTTACAAGAACAAAAACAAAAACAAACAACGTAACACAAAGTCCGGACGCTTTGGATCTTGGGAGCTGTCAGTCAGTGATAAAATGTATTAGTTGGTGGGGTTGGTATACCCTATTGACCGAAAAGGGCCATATGACAGCAGGAAAGATCCAATGGAGGTGAATGGGGGTGGATGAAAGGGGGTAGGGGAGAAAGGTAAGGAATTCAAACTGCTTATAATTAATGGATACTAATACTATCGCTAGATGGATGTTGGTAGACTGGCTGATAGCATGTAAGACAAGTGGTAAATGTCCCAAGAGTGATGATAATAATAATAGCAACAAGCAGTCCAGTGGGGTGATGAATTAGGACTTAAATATCTTTTGCCAACAGGATTTAACATAGAATGTCAGTCAAAGTAAATTGTATAGCTTAAATTACTGACATTAGGAATTAAAGTCATGTAGGAAACAGCCGTAAAATAAATGTGATCGACTTTACCGTTTGCTGTTCTGGATCATTGAAGAATGGTCCGATAGACTGGATCAAATATGTTGCAGCAACGCAATGTACACTTCATATGTAAAGGGGAGTGATATTGTGACTGCGGGTTCCTCTGTTCAATGGTGGGTCAGCTCCGTAAGTGGCGTAATTGGCTGGGGGGGGGGGGCGAACCAAAGCTCCGTTAGCCTCACCTCCTTCCTGATCTAATGCCGTGGAGCGGACCAGCTGTGAGAGTGTCCCGGTTAGGCGTGCATCCCCAGGAAGGTGCAGATGAGCGTGGAAGGGTAGAAGTCTTTGATCCTCTGGAGACCGTGATCAAGCGTGATCAAGCGAGTCAATCAGGCTGCTTCAAGTTTTCCGTGCCTTAGCTCGTAGCTAGCTCCTCGCAAAATCCTCTCACCCAAACTCCGGCGTTCGTGACAAGTCTGCGTTGATGACGTCAACGCGTTTCGCTAGTGCCTATCGCGTGGCTTCATCTTGACTCCGTGACAGCCTGGGCTCAGAGGAAGTGGGTTGAATGATGCTGGCCATCAGAGGACATCTAACAACAGAAAAAAAGTTCTGTAGAGAAAATTCTGGGATTGAAGCTGAATATTGCAGCAGCCGCTGGTTGTGTTATTCATTTTTACCTTCTATGTAGTAGGAGTTTTGCTTTAATTTCCTTTTGTTTTAAGAAGGCAATACTCAGTGTGTACTTAATAACACTTTTACTTGTACATTAGTTTCCTATGCTAGAAAAACAGCCTAATCCTTTGGATATACAGATTTAAGCCATGAAAAAAAAACATGATAATTTCTACATAAGCATCCATGTCCCCAAATGTTACATAGGGCACTTTCACACTGGTGCAGTGAGAACGACGGCGGTAAAGCGCCGCTAGTTTTATTGGCGCTTTAACGTCGTTTTAGCAGCACTTTTCGGCCGCTAGCGGGGCGCTTTTAACCCCCGCTAGCAGCCGAAAAAGGGGTAAATAGCTTCAGCAGCGGTGCCCATTCATTTTAATGGGTAAGGGTGTTTTAGGAGCGCCCCAAAGATGCTGCTTGCAGGACTTTTTTTAATGCCCCGCAAGCGCACCGCTCCAGTGTGAAAGCACTTTCACACTGGAGTGACAGGAGAGGTGCTTTGCCAGCGCTATTTTTAGCGCTAAAATGCCTGTAAAGCACCTCAGTGTAAAAATAGCCTTACTGTATGCCTAATTGTTCTTGTTAATAGGAATATATAATTACTTGAATTCCTATCGCTGGAACTCTGGTACGTATTGCTGTACAGCTGCGTGATCACTTCCATGCACCCCTGGGACAATCAACTTTTGGTTCCCAATGTGATAAACAGTAAAGTTTAGTGAAAAAAATGTAAAGGGCTTGACATGTTGGGTATCTAATTATTATTTTGTTTTTAGATTTTACCAAAATATGGGTAATATATTAAGTTTGTGTGCTCTAAAATTATCTTTAGTGTATTTGTATCTAAAATATTGTGCTTGATAAACTATTTTGCTAAAATTGTGTGACATAAAAACATTAAAACTGCCATTATGTTGAGCCCCTTTCATAGATGCGGACTGTTTGTCCGTTTTTCATCCATCCCTTAGCGGATGAAAAACGAACATCAATGCATCTCTATGGAAAAACGGATGAAAACAGATGATCATCCTTTTGAATCTGCATTCATGAACATCCATTTTTTGAAATGGATTTAAAGCCCTATTTTTTTTTTCCGTTAAAAAAAACGGAGTGGACGAAAAACAGATGTAAACAGACAAACGTTTTGTAGTGGTAGTTGATGTAAAAACTGGTAAGCAGCTAATGAAAAACTGATGTAAACTTCATCCGTTTTTTCTTTGAAAAAACATGACTGAACTGATGAAATGAACAGTCTGCATGTGTGAAAGGGGCCTTACTCTCCAGGGTCTCTGCCTTCAGAAAATATATAATGTTTGGGGGGGGGTTAAAGTAATATTCAGGCCTAAAATGTTTTTTGAACGTGTGCAAAAAACGTAAAAACGGCACTGGTAGTACAGTAAAGTAAGCCTGTCATAGGAGAAGCACTTGGGCTGCCTCTGTTGAACATAACTAGTTACTTTCTGAGGGTCAGTAACTTAATTTTTACAATGTGGCTCAGCTGTCCTTTATCATATTACACAATGGCAGCCCCCATATTTCATGACAGGTTGACTTTAACCCGGCAGTGACCTTTTCCATGATGACGTCATCCAGCTGCCCTAATGCAATGTTTTTCAGGTATCCTGTAGTGGTAGTGTTTGTTTTGGATTTCAAGATTCTTTAAAACAAACAGGCAAAAAAGCTGTGAGCCTGAAAATAAAAGTAAAATACATTACATACCATAGAGTCTGGCATTTACATTACGCAATGTGCAGCCACCAGGTATATAAGGATGACTAAGTCACCTGTTTTCTGTGTTGTCATCTGTTCCTGATTCCCAAGGGCAATCCAGGCCTTTACAGAAATGTACCTGGATTTGTTCCTGAATATTAATTTGTGAAAATATTTTTTATTATCTCAATTTTGTTGCATATTGTTTATATTACTTTTGCCTTCTAAAATTGAACATTGATAAATCAAAAAGAAAAACATATAAACCAAATAAGTACATATGCTGTGATTGTGTTGTAGAGTTACCTTTGAAATTATATTGAATCAAACCTATGCTTCGCTCATATCAGGGCAAAACAACAGGTTCACTTTAATGCCCATCCCTGTATCTCCATTCTGCTGCCAAACAGAAGAAACCCCTGTGAAAGCTCAGAGTCACTGAAGTCAGAGCTTACAGATGGCACCAGTGAATCAGTGCTTTTTGGAAGAAGTCACACGAAGTGATGAAATGCATCAAAAGAGCTTAATGACGTCATCACGTAACCACAGAGGAGCGACCTGGATACTGGAGTTTGGTGATGCTGTGATCTTTGCCTTAAGAGGACATGTTCCTGCATTTATAAACATTAGTTTTTGAGGTGGTGTGCTGCTGTTAACTAGTGCACTAACATTGTGAGTGTATTTTAAGATTTTAATAGATGTTTAATTTTTTTGAAACGGTAAAACACTATGGGGTTGTTTTACTAAAACTGGAGAGTGCAAAATTTGGTGTATCTGTGCATGGTAGCCAATTAGCTTCTAACTTCAGGTTGTTCATTTAACCTCCCTGGCGGTATTCCCGAGTGTGGCGCAGGGTTAAATTTCAGTACCAGCTGGATTGCATCTCAAGATCCTGGTGCAGGTTACTTACCTTGTCCCCAGGATCCTGCGATGTCTGCGGCTGTGTCCTCCAACCCGATGCCTCTCTGTGCCAGGCTCAGTTCCCTGCGGGCGTCGCGGTGCATGGGGGCGGAGCCCGGCAGCAAGTTCAAAATTCATAACACATACAGTACACTTTACTCTTACAGATTACATTACTGTATGAAATCATTTCACCTCCCTTTTGTCCCTAGTGCTTTGTCCAGTGCCCTGCATGCACTTTCATATTTTATATACTGTTCTTTCTGCCTGGAAACTTGAGATTGTCCATAGCAACCAAAAAGTGTCCATTTACGTCAAAAGTGGTTTGTGACCAGCTATAAAACATGGATAGTAAATTAGAACACTTGTAGAATTGAGCGATAGCGAATCGTGGGGAAATTCATTTTATTATTATTATATTATTATTTTTTTATAATTATTTATATTTATTTATTATATTATAATTTATGATTTAGTGTTTCAAACTTTATCATACCCGGGATGTCTACTAGACTCTTGTTTGGTCAGATTTAAGTTTGCTATTACTAAGAATTACAGGACTACAATATAAAACGCCAAATTTCTATGTACCGCTTTGAGACACTAAAATCTGACATAATCATACCGCCAGGGTGGCTATTTATTATTATCATTATACAGTTTATGCAGTGCTTTACAACATCGGGGAAGACAGTACAATTACAAAAAAAAACAAAAACTGGAAGCTGATTGGTTACTATGAAGAGCTGCAGAGTTTGGTTGGCTTGTTGGAAAGTGGAGAGTTTGCTTGACTTGTTGGGATTCCTTGAGAAAAATCCGGAGTAAGGATTTGGAGAATTGGAGTGACCATTAATGGCCCCTTAAAAGGGAAACGCATGGTGGCCTTTATAAGGTCCAGGAGTTAAAGTGTTACTGAACCCACAACAGTAAAATCAGTCTGTATATGCAGAAAAGTAGGAGTAGGCAACCTGGGGCCCTCCAGCTGTTGTGGAAAGAAAACATTTTTTGGGAGGGTGCATGTGATCAGCACAGGGCCAATCAGCACTATCTAGACAGGAAATCAGGGGTCAGTCAGCAGAGAATTAAAACTCCTCCTACAAGCTTTAACCAGACACTGATAGTCATAAGATTGCTATTTACTGCTGATGAGAAAAGATATTTAGCAGTTTATATATACTAAAATAATTGCATTTCCATGTTCTATGTACTGTGGGAGACCAGATATAGTGAATGCAGGGTCCTGGGTTTAGTAACACTTTAAGGTGAGCACGGAGAGTGACTGGTGGTGGTTCACACTGAAGAGGGATCACATCGGTGCAAATAAAACATCCCGTATATAATATCTGGGCACCGTTTGGATTTTATGAACTGTCCATTTGATTTGCAATATAACAGTGGTGGTGAAACCTTCTCATTTGCACATTGGACTGATTGAATAAAATATATTTTTTTGTACATTGGACACATCTTTTTGAGTTTTTACACATATATTATTTATTTATTTCAGGTACTTATATAGTGCCGTCAATTTACGCAGCGCTTTACATATATATTGTACATTCACAGTCTCTGCCTTCAATAAGCTTACAATCTAAGTTCCCTAACTCACATTCATACATACACACACTAGGGCCAATTTAGACAGGATCCAAATAACCTACAAGCATGTATTATGATAAACTATTATATTTATATAATTATGTTTATTAAATGTAGCACAATTTTGTTCTTGAATGTGGCATTTATGATTTAATGTAGTGCAGCACTTTAAAAAAGTATTTTTAAAGCTGGGTACACAAGGGCCGAAAATCGTCTGAAAAGGGTCGGCTGACTTCTGGGCCGTGGGAACAGCTCCTCGTCCGTCAGAAGCCGGTCTCACGGCTGGCTTCTTTCAAACGAGCATGCTGGAAAACCAGCATCTGATCGGTACTTGCAACCAATGGCTGATCACTGTGTTCTGGCAAAGGCGCAGTCCTACTGTCAGAGCACAATAGCTCAGCGGGGAGATCCCCACACTAACATAGTTAGTACGGCAATCTGTACGTTTTTTTTTATTTAGCCCGCTGGGTTGGAGGAAAAATAAACCCATACTTTTGTGTACCCAACATATGAGTCACATACTCCCCCATAATTAAGTTGGAGTGAGTAACATGGTCCTTCATACCTGGATATGTGCTGCTAGGGAAGGAAGCATTAGGGCAATAACCTGTTTCTTCGCCTGCATGGCCAAACCACAGGTTTTGTTTAAAATGATTAAACTGTATACCCGTGCTACTTAAACTGCTCTATATTCTATATACAGTATGAACAAAGCATATCCCTCTATAGTGTGTACTTAAATAAAGCTGATCCCCTTGACAACATCTGTTTGGACGAAACATACGTCAAGGGGGCCAGAGCTTGTGCTGACGTCATCCATGCTTTGCTTGAGCCGGCACCAGTGGCCTTTTTATTGCTTTGTGCCCTTACAAGAAGATACAGTATTTTGTAAGTAGTTTTCTTTAGCTAATAATTAATAAATATTTACAGTACTACACCACTGAAGGCTTATATTTCCTTGCCGAGCTTTTCTGCGGAGCAGGAGAATGATATTACATTGAAGCCCCTATGATTGGTGCCGTCCTGTGTTCCCTTATCGGATGATCCATGGCTCAAGATCCATGTAGCTTCACGTTATATTAGATCTCCTATAATTTGAGGTCTAGTGCTTTGGTAAGAGGTTGTATGTGTTAGGCTACTTTCACACTGGGGCGTTGGGGGTGTCAGCGGTATAGAGCTGCTATTTTTAGTGGTGCTTTACCGCCATTTTTGCGGAGGTTTTTGGCTGCTAGCAGCCGAAAAAGGGTTAAATCTGCTGCAGCGGCACTTTGTCGGTGGTTCGGCGGCGCTGCCCATTGATTCCAATGGGCAAGGGCACTTTAGGAGCAGTGTATACACCGCTCCTACAGCACAGCAAAGATGCGGCTTGCAGGACTTTTTTTTATCGTCCTGCCAGCGCACCGCTCGAGTGTGAAAGTCCTCTGGCTTTCACATTGGAGTGAGGGGAGAGGCGCCTTCAAGGCGCTTTGCAGGCACTATTTTTAGCATTATAGCGCCTGTAAAGTGCCTCAGTGTGAAAGTGGCCTTAAGGTTGTGGGTTCACTTATCACACTTTGCTGGGTCTTGCCAAGGAAACGATGGACACTTTTGTGAACACTGAGGATTAATTTTAATAACTAAGTCACTTCATAACATTTTGTGGCTTTATTTACGATTTTCATAACACTTGAATATTATAATCATTTACAGTTAATCTACTGGGATTATTTATAAAAATTATCCATCACTTGGTTTCATGCAATACTCACACAGCGCAACTGTTTTGAGATTTATGTAGCATTATGCATTTGTATTTTTATCTTTGAGTGCCACTGTGATGATTTAGATTTAGCTTATCTTGAAAGCGCTGAGTGCAGTTTTGTTTAGATATAAGGTGTCTCAATCCACAGCACCAAGTTTCAGCATGAATCACTTCTGACAAGTTTTCCTGACACCAAGAGAAAAAAAGTGACAGGGGAGGGACCTCAAGCTGATTTACAGCCTCAGCTCTGTTCCTGTGTACTGTGAGGAGGGGGGGGGGGGGGGGGGGGGTTGTCCCTTCCCTTCAATCAGCTCTCCTCACTGAGCTCTGCAGCTCTCCGCCCACTTTTTTCTGACAGCTAAGACAAACGTTTTGAATTCTGAAGAGATGTACAGAAGACTGCAGATAAACAGGTACAACTGTACAACTATGTAGGAGGCTTTGTTCAATTATTATTATTATTATTATTATTATTGTTATTATACAGGATTAATATAGCGCCAACAGTTTATGTAGTTAATGCTTTACAACATTAGGGAGGACAGTACAAGTACAATACAATTCAATACAGGAGGAATCAGAGGGCCCTGCTCGTTAGAGCTTACAATCTAGGAACAATCTCTGTGTATCACTGGAGGTCAGTCACTTCACTTGGTATATGCAATGGTTTACAACCACTTTAACCACCTCAAGACTGTAGAACTCCCTTAGGTCAAAGTGGTTATACTGGGATGATGCCTGCACCTCCAGGCATTATCCTAGTATCAAAATTTGCAGCCAGCGATTTCCTGTTCAGCAGAAAGGGTTTGAGTGGCTGAACAACCACTGGATGCCAGAGCGGAGCCCGGCGTCACTACGCATTGTTCCTCCCTCTCTGTCACCCCGGAAACTGCAAGCGACAAGGATTTAGTCTCTTTCGGTTTCAGCTCTTTGTTTATCTGGCCGTTAGCGACCAGGAAAGCAGCAGATTAGCTGCATTGGAAGCCAGAGGAGAGATTTGTGGGTCTATAAGACCCCAGATATCTCTATAAAGTGAATGCTGCTGCTAGACTAATACACCTTGCTAACCGATCCGTGACTTTTGCTCCTCTCTGCCAAACCCTTCACTGGCTTCCCCTACCCCACTGTATAAAATTCAAAATACTAACCACAACATACAAGTCCATCTACAACATCCCCCCAGTTACATCACTAACCTCATCTGCTGATATTGCCCAAATCGTCCTCTCCGCTCCTCCCAGGACCTCCTGCTCTCTAGCTCTCTTGTTACCCCCTCCCATCTTTGGCTCCAGGACTTCTCCAGAGCCTCTCTCATCCTCTGGAACTCCCTGCCAGCCCCTAACCTGTCCGCCTTTAGGCGATCCCTGAAAACTCACTTATTCAGGGAAGCCTACCCCACCTCCTTCTAAGAACTGTACCCGAGCCACCTCCATCAGATCAACCCCCGCAGCTATTACCTTTTGTACAACCTCCCCCTCCCTATAGATTGTAAACTCCAGGAGCAGGGCCCTCCCATTCCTTCTGTATTGAACTGTAATGCAATTGTACTGTCCTCCCTTTACATTGTAAAGCGCTGTGCAAACTGTTGGCGCTATATAAAGATATAAAGAGGACCTGTCACGGCCCATGCTGTCACAAGGCATGTTGTTCATCCTTTGTGATAACAATAAAGTTAATAAAAGAAAAGAACTTAAAGAGGCAGTGTACAAAAAATTTTTTGGATAAAATAAATAATAACAATTTTAAAAATTTAAAGCGCCCCTGCCCCCCCATGCTTATGCGCAAATGAGAACGCATATGTAAATCTCACACGCATATGTAAACGGTGCTTGCACCACACCTGTGAGGTATCGCCACGAGCATCAGAGCTAAAGCAATAATTCTAGTGCCAGACCTTCTGTGTAACTCTAAACTGGTAAACTGTAAAGGCGTTTAAAGCATTACCTGTAGAGAATTTCAACCGCTTCCCAACCAGCCGCCGCAGTTATACTGCAGCAGGTTGGCTCCCCTGCGCGAGGCGTCGTAGCTGTACATCGGCTCTTTAAGACGCTTTAGCAGGCGTGTACCCGGAGCTGATGCGCATGCCCGGCGGGCGCGATGATCGCCGGGCACCAGCGATCGCTCGTGACAGAGCGAGAACCTGGATCTGTGTGTGTAAACACACAAATCCCGATTCTCTCAGGGGAGAGGAGACATATCGTGTGCTCCTACTTAGAAGGAACACTAATCAGTCTTCTCCCCTAGTCAGTCCCATCCCCCCATAGTTAGAACACACATAGGGAACACAGTTAACCCCTTGATCGTTCCCTAGTGTTAACCCCTTCCCTTCCTAAGACATTTATACAGTAATCAGCGGCTATTTTTATCTCTGATCGCTGTATAAATGTCACTGGTCCCCCTAACCTCACAAGGCGAGCTCCATGCATTGCGATGGAACCGTTGTAATAAGAGCGACTCAAGTCGCTCCGACTTTGAAAAAGATTCCTTTACTACTTTGGGGCCACTTCGGAGCGGCTTGCATTGACTTCTATGCAGAAGTTGTTTTGCAAGCCGCGCTGAAGCCTTGGTGTACAGGGCGGCTTCAGAGTCGGACGACTTTGAGGCCACCCCTGTGTGAACCGGCAGCTGATTAATTTTGTGCTGGAGGTTGGATTACTGGCAAAGTGCATTCCTGAGAACTGAGAGTGAGAGTGAGAAGGTGTGTTGTATTGTATTTGAGCAGAGGAGAAGAGATATTGTCATTGTGTGTGTTAATGGATTCAACACACAAACAACTTTCCAAACTACGAATCATTATCACCAATATATATACATACATAAGTATCTAATCGATATACATACAAAATGAATCGATTCAGTATAATGAATATTGACACTCTACAGAAATAATGAATTATCCCGAAACGAATTAACGTAACATAACGAATATAACGAAATGATGTATTTTACGAATGAAAACTAAACAAAACAAAATTTTCCGTTGTGCACAAGTCTAAACTTCAGGGACATCTTCCTATATACAGTCTCCTTGACACTCCTGCATCTCACTTATTTGCAGACTCCAGCTGGATCACTTTAAATGGACCTGACAGGCACAGTCAGATTTAGCAAAAAACCCTTTGCAGGCAGGAACTCGAAGCCCCTTATTGTGTAGCAGAACACAGTGATCAGCTTGTACTTTCCCTCCTGTGGCTACTGGTTCCCAGCACCACCTCTTCAGGCATTGCCAACCCATCTGGCCACAGCTGCCTCTTTCACAAGCCCTCCAGACTAACTTTCCTCCACAGTCCTCCAGACTTACTCACAACAGCCCACCCGGCTTACTCTGCAGGAGATCTTCCAGGGAAGGGATGAAGACTTGGTTCGCCGCTGTCTTCAGGGAGAACTGACTACATGCGGCAGCCTCCCCCTTTGTATGTCCCCAGTAGTGCTGCTCTACTCACACTGTCCTTTCACTTGCACCCATGCCACCAGGGAGGGCTTCCTCTGTGTCTTGTGGCAGGATCCTCCCAAGCCCAGGGTCACCCCCCCATACTAGGGGGTACACCAGAGGGCCACTGACAGTCTCCACAGCACTATATCTCCTCTTCCACCCCACTGTCCCTGCTGGCATGGCTCATGCCTATTTATGAGGTAAGCTTTGCCCCCTGCCAGCCCTTTACTGGGGATTGGCTAAGTCCCTCATAAATATTCCAGGCAGCTCCTCCTAACTTACACCTACTAGCTCTAGAAGTGTCCAGAATATATTTGTCTAGTCTATAATCTATTTAGGAGAAAGCCTAAGCTGCCCCTGTAGAAATGGGATTTTTGGGGGAGACAAAAACATCTGTATAACAAGGTAAGCACAAAATCATTGAAGTTTTTTAAAAAAAATTAAATTTATTAATAGAAAAATATAATATATAATATCATATAAAATTACAAGGTTTACAAAATACATAGTTTGTGATTGATACTAGGATGTACTATTACACAAGATGCTTGGCTATGCAGAAGGCCGACATGTTTCGCAGTTTCCTGCTTCTTCAAGGGCGTCACATGCATCTGTAGATTCATCCAATCAGATTGCAAGTGCTTTAAAAATAGACGTGTATAGCGAAAATTCACAATCAGGGCCCAGTTAACAATATCAGCCAACTAGGATCATTACCCCGTGGAAGCCAGATCCATGAGGGTTGGATAGTGGGATGTCGGATCATGCAGTGGCCAAAATATCAGAAGAGTATTGCCAGTGCCATTAATCTGTGCGGGATCCTGATAAATCGTGGCTTAACAGCGGGGGAGCTCGCCCCCGCTGTGTGATGCACTCGCTGTCGCAGATAAGTGTTCAATGCATCCCCGTGAATGCTGTCCCATTGATTTTAATTAGTACGCAGCGGCTACACAGACATAGCCGTTGCATCCAAGTGACATCCTATGCACTCATGTGGATGTAACATTGGGAACAATGAGACTTCCTACACGGAACACCTGACAACAATGAGACTTCCTACATGGAACGTCTGACAACAATGAGACTTCCTACATGGAACGCCTGACAACAATGAGTCTTCCTACATGGAACGCCTGACAACAATGAGTCTTCCTACATGGAACGCCTGACAACAATGAGTCTTCCTACATGGAACGCCTGACAACAATGAGTCTTCCTACATGGAACGCCTGACAACAATGAGTCTTCCTACATGGAATGCCTGACAACAATGAGTCTTCCTACATGGAACGCCTGACAACAATGAGACTTCCTACATGAAACCCCTGACAACAATGAGACTTCCTACATGGAATACCTGACAACAATGAGACTTCATACATGGAACGCCTGACAACAATGAGACTTTCTACATGGAACGCAAAGGCTCCCAACTGTCCCTGATTTTAAGGGACTGTCCCTGATTTGGAGCAATGTCCCTCTGTCCCTCATTCTTCCTCATTTTGGTCTGACCTATATAGATGTAAATAAAATTCACTTTTTATCTATCAAAAAGTGTTTTTTAGTGCTAAACCTTTCATCTGATTTCTAAATTGCTGCATTTATAAATTCCAAAAGCCAATATAGAGGAATAGAAGTGGTAAAAAAAGCACTTGTGGGTTTAACCAATCCTGTTTTTGGTACAATTCTCCTTTAACAGGGCATAGCTGGGGGTGTGTCCTGTGCCTGCATACTTTTGCTGATAGGTGTCTCTCATTCCCATCTCAAAAAGTTTGGAGGTATGGGAACGCCTGACAACAATGAGACTTCCTACATGGAAAACCTGACAACAATGAGACTTCCTACATGGAAAACCTGACAACAACAAGACTTCCTACATGGAACAACTGACAACAATGAAACTTCTTACATGGTACTCCTGACAACAATGGGGCTGCCTACATGGAACACTTGTGCAGCCCTGTGCAGGTTAACGCGGCCCTTCACACAGTTGTATGTTTTTTTTTTGCCCTATGTGAACGAAGCCTTAAGGCCCGTACACACGATACAAAAATCTCGTCTGACAAATGATCTGGCGATTTTCGTTTTTTTTTTCGTCTGAAAAAAATTTGTAAGAGCAAGACTAGGCCTGCTTAGAAACAAAAGAATACATACAACTATTCAACACATTACGTCACTTCTGAAGTTGTAGTCTATCGTACAAGAATTTTCATATATGGTGAGTAACCTCTTCACTTTCAAAATGAGACTAGCATGCAACAAAAAAATGACCAAACGGTCGTCCGAAAATGTGATCGTGTGTGCGAGGCTTTAGGCTTGGTTTACACATGTAGCAGATATTTTGATAGGTGATGAGGAGGAGATATAATGCAGACATCTCAAGTCTCCCACATTTGGATACCGGCACACAGACACAAGCGAGCGCCGGGCGATTTCCTGGTGTTCTGTCGAGAAATTTCCGCTCGGCGGATATGGACCCCAGTAGGATCTGGCGGAAATAGCCGAAGGTGAATAGGTGAAAATTAGCTGTACACGGCGCCTGTAAGAGGGCCCCTCGCGGGCTCGCTTTGCTCGCCACGCTTCGCTCGCCACGCTTCGAGCACGGCCTCGCTTCGCTCGGCTCTTTTTTATTCCCCCTCTAGGTCCACTTGGATGGTGGGGAAGGAACCTGGACCCAGGGCGCAGGCGCCGTGTACAGCTGATTGTAGATTTTGAGCTTCGGCTATCTCCGGCGGCGCCTGCGCAGTACAGGGAGGGTCCTTATCCGCCGAGGGAACTTTCTTGGCAAGACACCGGCTGAGCCTTTCACTCAGAAAGGCAGAGCAGCCAGAGCCTTGAAATGTTACTGAGCTGACACCCTCTAGATGTGCATGTCTCCCTTCCTGCCACTGGGGGCTGCTTGTACTGTATATGCAGGTGAATTGGAATGTGATTTTAGAGCATCCCCAGTTTGCTCTACCCAAGGCTGACTGTTCTTCATGTCCTACACCCTAAGCTATGCCACTGTTTGCTAATGTATATTGCAAATAGAAGTTTTCAGTAGATTATGCCAAAAGTCTTTATAATATTTAATGTTACAATGGCAGTCCTAGCAGATTCCTCTGTGAACAGCTGAGTGCTGGGGATATGGCAGGAGAACTTGCCATAATATGACATTATACATTTTATTGCAAATTTAACTTGAAGTTTCCATGTTCCAGCACTTACAGTTTTGCACTCTCCCTTCTCTCTGATGCAGACAGTACTCATTCAAAAAAACATTTAGTGTGCTTTCACACTGAGGCGTTGGGGGCATCAGCGGTAAAGCGCTGCTATTTTTAGCGGTGCTTTACCGTTGTTTTAGCTGCGCTATTCGGCCGATAGCGGGGTGCTTTTAACCCCCGCTAGCAGCCGAAAAAGGGTTAAAACCGCCCACAAAGCGCCGCAGCAGCTGCCCATTGATTTCAATGGACAGGCCCGCTTTAGGAGTGGTGTATAAGATGCTGCTTGCAGGACTTTTTTTACCATCCTGAAAGCGCACAGCTCCAGTGTGAAAGCACTCGGGCTGGAGACACAGGAGAGGCTCCTTACAGGCGCTATTTTTAGCGCTATCGCACCTGTAAAGCGCCTCAGTGTGAAAGCAGCCTTACTAGTAAAAAAAGAAAAATGAGAGACACAGAATGCCTATGTATGTCAAAAACGGCAAACTTTAATTGGTACTGATCAGGCTGCATTTAATTGTGGGGGGAGCCGGCGCGTCACCGTGTCTCCTCCCTGAAATGAGTTTGCCACCTCCCTGAAATGAGTTTTTGCAGGTTGGTATGTCTGTATAATGCCTCTTCACTCCCTGTTTTAGGATGGGCTCACACCTATGCGAATTGGATGCAGATTTCTCTCGCATCCAATTCGCAAAGCAGGAGAATGTGACCAGATCTCGATGGAGCCTGTTCACATATCTTCGGGGCGGCTGTGGAGCGCACTGCACAGGAGGGATGAGGTGGCAATCCTATGCGCGAACAACGCTCTGCAGCATATGTGCAGATGTGAAAATAGACTTACACACGCTTTAACTTGTAGATTGATGTAAACAAGCCCTTACAGTCAAAGCAACATTAGTAACCTCCATTTTCATCTATTTATTACGTGATGTAATTCAACATGTTCATATTTAGGGTGCACCATGCAAATAAGACCACCCCTCACTGAACACATCTGTTCAGCGCCGAGCTCTGTAGTAAGTAGTGCGCATGCGTACGGAGGCTCACGGCGCTGCTTGCGTTCCAAGCCTCGCGTGTACAGAAGCCTCACTCTCCCGTTCTGTGCGCTGATTGGTCAGGCAGGATAGAGTGCAGCTTCCTCGTCGCATCCTCTGCAGCAGCATGGCCCTGATCCTCCTGTTGAGTGCTTTGCTTTACCAGCTGTGTTCCGGCCAGCCGGGGCCCCCAGATTCGCCTGGCAGGATAGGTAAAGGGGAGGACACAGGCGTGCATTACTATCCCCATACACCGCACTGCTTGCTGTATTCATCTCCATTACAGGGGACCTAACCTTACATATGGAGCTTGCCTTCTTCAACCCATCGTCAGCAGACACCATGTCATTTGTTGGCTGCTTGTTTTATTTCTCATGTGCCTAGAAATGAATGATGTGTTTACCTGTCCTGTATTTGGTACATAAAGAGTGGATTGATGTCCATGTTAGGGTGGAGGTGCCTGTGACTGCACTGTCCAGTATGATGCTCCAGATCCTAGGTTGGAGACTTTTCTGCACATGAAGAATCTTCTAGATGGGTTGGCAATATACGTTTGTATTTAAAGAAAAAAAAAAAACAGGCAAACAGCCTACCCCCACTGCATGACTCGCTGCATTTTGGGTGCATATTTGACAAACCGCACCTCCCCATTGAAAACGCAGAACGAATGCATCATGCTGGGTTCACACGTGTGTTAGAGACACTGCGTGTGATTTGCACAGGAATCGCACCGCATTCCTGTGCAAATCACATGCGATGTCTGTGTGGTGAGATTTGGGCCATACAATCGCATCCGCACCAAAATGGTGCAGTACCCTTTTTTTCCCTGCACCTGAATCGCACCGCATGGGTGTTCGCACCGTTGAAATACAAATCTGGCAACCGCATTGTGTTTTACATACTGTTTTAGGTAGGGTTGCCATCTCATCCCTTTAAACCTGAACACATAGAATTACAGAAGTTCTGAGGCTAATTAAATGCAGATAAGGCAAGAAGTGAGTTTAAATACAATCCTAATCAGCCACAGAACCTGTGTATTTAATAAGGGTTCAGGTTTAAAGGGATGAGGTGGCAACTCTAGTTTTAGGGTGTCATTAATCTAACATTGACTCCCGCAGCAGATCGCAGGGACGCTATGCCGTGCAATGCAACAAATCGTGTGCATTTCCCTTCTTCTCATCAGTGTGACCCAGGGCTCAAAAATGCATCCCTGTTGTGTTTTTTTGATGCATTTTTTGAGTCGTGAAAAGCATCACAGCAAAATCGTGGGCATTATCTGTACTTTTTTTTTTTTTCCCGGCACAACGCTGAAAACCCTATTTCTTTCTCGTACATCACAGGACACAGAGCCTCAGTAATTACTGATGGGTTATATAGGGTACCACTAGGTGATTGGACACTGGTCACACCCTAAACAGGAAGTTCAACCCCCTATATAATCCCTCCCCTTGGAGGGATACCTCAGTTTTTACGCCAGTGTCTTAGGTGTTGGACGTGTAAAGATGTCCTGTGCTGAGCTCCAAAGGGAATATCCTATATCCTATACTGGGGCAAGCCAGGCCAACCGGATCCATTTCAAAGTGTCCTTTCTAGGCCGAATTGGATGGTACCCGGGCCTCGTGTCCGAAGAAACAAGGTTTTACCTGTAACGCTTCTCTTTTTAGAGAGCTGGACCCCGCATTTCAGAAAATGGTTTTTCTAGCCTTATTTCTGGCCGGGTGCTTTACAGGCCCAGAACTGTGGATCCCCCTATCCGTAGGGGGCCCCAGTCTCTGAAGGTTTTTTCCAAAACAGAGCCCACCGTGAGAGGTGAAGATTGGGTCTGTATAACAGAACCCTGCGGCTGGATAAGGTAAGGGAGATTCCACAGAATTTTTAAATTCTAGTAGGTTTCTCCTTTAAAGTAAATGCATGCTATGCCTATTGTCGCCACCGGGAGCTGCCAAGAGCACATACCTTCTCATGCTGATGTCTGTCTCAGTGTTTCACGCTGCACAAGCTCCTCCAGCCGAGCTCCAGGTAGAATGGGATGGGGGGCTCTCCTCTGGGTGATTCCCCCCAAGAATAGGGGGGCCGCAGGTGGTCTGTGAGGTAGTAATATACCACACTGTCACCGCGGCCGCCATTGCCACGTGCAGGCCCCATCACTGCCGGCAAGGATTGGGCTTCTATTCCAACCTTTTTTTACGGTCCAAAAGCCAAATGGGGATGTCAGACCCATTCTGGATCTAAGGGATCTGAATCGTTTCCTAAGGATTCGGTCCTAACGCATGCAATCAACTTGGACAGTAGTCTCCATCCTGCAGGGAGGAGAATTTCTGGCATCGATAGACATCAGAGATGTATATCTGCATGTGCCCATTTTTTCCTGCTCATCAGAAGTTTCTGCGCTTCGAGATAGGAGGGCGTCATTTCCAGTTTGTGGCTCTGCTTTTCGGGATAGCCACTGCACCTCGAGTGTTTACAAAGATCTTGGCTCCTCCTCTGGCCAGATTAAGGGCTCAAGGTATAACTGTCATAGCATACCTAGACGACCTGCTCTTGATAGACCGGTCGGTAGCCTGTTTGAACAGAAACTTGAGGACCACTGTCAAGTATCTGGAACACCTAGGTTGGATCCTCAACCTAGAAAGATCTTTCCTAAAAACCAGTAAGAAGACTAGAGTATTTGGGTCTGATCATAGATACAAGCCAGACAGAAGGTATTTTTTACCTCAGTCAAAGATCACTGCCTTAAGGGAGCTGATTCTTGTAGTCAGGACCAAGAAGGGTCCTTCTGTCCACCTGTGTATGAGGCTGCTGGGAAAGAGGGTAGCTTCGTTTGAAGCTGTTCCTTATACTCAGTTTCATTCAGGACTGTTGCAACACAGTATCGTATCGGCCTGGAACAAGAGGGTTCAGGCATTAGATTTTCCGATGCACCTGTCTCAGGCAGTGCGTCAGTGCCTCAATTGGTGGCTAATACCCAAAAGCTTGCAGAAGGGGAAATCCTTTCTACCGGTCACCTGGACGGTGGTAACAACGGATGCCAGTCTTTCGGGTTGGGGAGCAGTTCTGGAACAGTCTGCGGTCCAAGGGGTATGGTCCAAAACTGAGAGGACTCTACCCATCAACATTCTGGAGATCCGTGCGGCATATCTAGCTCTAAAGGCCTGGACTCTCAGGCTACAGGGTTGCCCAGTCAGGATCCAGTCCGACAATGCCACAGCAGTGGCTTATGTCAATCATCAGGGAGGCACCAGGAGCCGAGCTGCTCAAAGAGAGGTGAACCAGATCTTAGTCTGGGCAGAGAAGCAGGTGCCATGCATATCGGCAGTCTTCATTCCAGGGATAGAGAACTGGCAGGCGGACTATTTAAGTCGCCAGCAGTTACTCCCAGGGGAATGGTCTCTGCATCCCCGACGTCTTTTGGGCCATATGCCAAAGATGGGGGGGTTCCAGATGTAGGTCTCTTTGCATCCCGATTAAAAAAAAAAGTTAGACAGATTTGTGGCAAGGACAAAGGATCCTCTTGCATGCGGGACAGATGCCTTGGTGATTCCATGGCATCGGTTCTCACTGATTTATGCATTCCCGCCTATTCTGCTACTGCCACGACTCCTTCGCAGGATCAGGCAGGAAAGGAAGTCGGTACTTCTGGTAGCCCCTGCTTGGCCCAGGAGGACCTGGTATGCAGAAATACTAAGGATGACAGTGGGTTCCCCGTGGACCCTGCCGTTACGCCCAGACCTGTTATCTCAAGGTCCAGTGTTCCATCCTGCCCTACAAACGCTAAATTTGACGGTTTGGCTTTTGAAACCCACATTCTGAAGAATCGTGGGCTTTCAGGTCCTGTGATATCTACCTTGATCAATGCAAGCAAGCCAGCTTCCAGAGTAATTTATCATAGAGTCTGGAAAGCTTATGTATTCTGGTGTGAATCCAGGGGTTGGCATGCCAGAAAATATGTGATGGGTAGAATTCTTGATTTTCTACAGTTGGGATTAGAGATGAAGCTGGCCTTGAGTACCATCAATGACCAGATCTCGGCCTTATCAGTATTTCAACGGCCACTTGCTTCGCATTCTTTGGTCCGAAACTTTATGCAGGGGGCGACGCGTCTTAATCCTCTGGTTGAGGTGCCCTTAGACCCCTGGGACTTGAACTTGGTTCTGTCTGTTTTACAGAAACAGCCTTTTGAACCAATACGTCAAATTCCTTTGGTCTTGTTGACAAGAAGGTTAAAGTGGAGTTCCGGCCGAAATGATACTTTTTAAATAGAAATACCCCTATAATACACAATCTTAATGTATTCTAGTAAAGTTAGTCTGTAAACTAAGGTCTGTTTTGTTAGTTTATAGCAGTAGCTTGTTATTTTATAAACTTACAGCAGACCGTGGCCATCTTAAGTGTGGGCATTTGAAGCCAGACTGTATTTCTTCCTGGATCTCATCCTTGCAGATCTCGCACATGCTCAGTGCAGCACAAGCAGTGTAATAGGTTTCAGGTCAGGTTTCCATAGCAACGGCAGTTTTAGAGGAAGTTGCCGCCCCTTCCCAGAAGGCATTGCAAACAGGAAATGATGCGATGGGCCGTGGCCAGGGAGGAGGAAGTGAAAAATGAATACAGTAGATAGATATACAGTAGGTGCTGAGAAAAAAAATAAAAAAATATCCAATTTGTTTACAGTGCACAGTTTAGTGAGGGATGCTAAAGAGTTGTAAAAGTGGGTGGAACTCCACTTTAATTTTTCTGGTAGCCATCTCTTCTGCTAGAAGAGTATCAGAATTAGCAGCTTTTTCCTGTAAAGAGCCTTATTTGATTATACAAAAGGATAGAGTGGTATTGCGCCCTCATCTTGGTTTTTTACCAAAGGTGGTTTCAGATTTTTCATCTAAACCAAGACATTGTTCTGCCTTCCTTTTTTCCAGATCCTGTTCTTCGGAAGAAAGGTCACTACATTCTTTGGGTGTAGTAAGAGCAGTCAAAGCTTATCTGGAAGCAACTGCTCAAGTGCGCAAAATGGATGTTTTGTTTGTGCTGCCAGAAGGTCCCGATAGAGGACAGGAGGCGTCAAGATCTACCATTTTTAAATGGATTCGACAGATGATTATTCAAGCTTACGGTTTGAAACAGAAAATTCCTTCGTTTCAGATCAGGGCACATTCCACAAGGGCTATTGGTGCTTCTTGGGCGGTGCATCACTGTGCCTCTATGGCTCAAATCTGCAAGACCGCAACCTGGTCTTTAGTTTATACATTCACCAAATTTTATCAGGTGGATGTGAGAAGGCATGAGGATATCTCGTTTGGGCGTAGTGTGCTGCTTGCAGCGGGACAGGGTCCCCAGGTCTGATTGCACCCTACTTGGTTGTGGTTCCCCTCCCCTCAGGTAGCATTGCTCTGGGACATCCCATCAGTAATTACTGAGGCTCTGTGTCCCGTGATGTACGAGAAAGAAAATAGGATTTTTTATAACAGCTTACCTGTAAAATCCTTTTCTTTTGATGTACATCACGGGACACAGAGGTCCCGACCCTCTTCTAATACACTTATATTGCTTTGCTACAAAACTGAGGTATCCCTGCAAGGGGAGGGATTATATAGGGGATTGAACTTCCTGTTTAGGGTGTGACCAGTGTCCAATCACCTAGTGATACCCTATATAACCCATCACTAATTACTGAGGCTCTGTGTCCCGTGATGTACATCAAAAGAAAAGGATTTTACAGGTAAGCTGTTATAAAAAAAATCCTATTATTCAGCTGCAGTGCGGGGAATGCCTTGGCCACTTATCATCGGCCCAATATAGGAGGCAGGCTCATCCCTATTTAGGGTTCTTTCACACGGGCTGTCCGATCAGGTCCGCCTGTCAGTTGTTCAGGCGGACCTGATCGGACTCTCCAGTCTCCCCTATGAAGCAAGAGATGTCCGCTGACACCTGCTGCTATCCCATCCTGCCTGCAAAATCCAGACGGATGATGGTCCCATTTTCCATCCTTCTGATGGATCGGATAGAATCAAATGAAAACAGACTGGTAGTCCGTTTTTGCCCAACTGCCCCATAGAGGAGAGTGGGGCTGTGTTTTTCATAGGCCATGAGACTCAAGAAATGCATCAAAAATGCAACAGGCGCATTTTTGAGCCCTGGTTCACACTGACAGTGTGAATTCCTGAATGCAGGAGTTTTTGGTGCACTTTTCTGAAAGTGCACCACACCTGCAGGATAACCTAGAAGTCTATGGCAAAGCGCAGCTAACCCAGGAAAGCTGCAGATGCACTGCGCTGCACCCGCAGTGCAGGTAAACCACAGCACATCAGTGTGAAAGCAGCTTTATAGGGGGCTCAGAACAGAAAGGGTTCATTTACATTTGAATTTTGGGGGGTGGTAAAACCACATAGTTAAGACCTGTTTTTATAACCCCAACCGCACCCCCTTTAGCTGCAGTGACCAGGGGTGTACACTTCGCAGCCGCAGCAGGAGTTTTAATGCCTTTGTCATGGTTGGTGGGTGTAGCACCTGCCTAGAATGACCCATTCAAGTTTGTGAGGCCGCTCTACAAATGTTTTGCAACCTTGTGCAGTACAGCAAACAACTTAAAGCACTCAGCGTTGTGTTGCTTTCTCACCGCCTACTTTTACCCCGCAGAAGCATGCAGTTGCGAGGCGCTTGCAGGCCCCATTTACTTGAATGGGTCATGATTGACAGGCAGTAGCACCCACCAAAAGCAACAGGGGGGTTTAATTCACACTGCGGGTGGGGTACACCTTTAGCTGCTGCCTCAGCAGTAACGATGAGCTCTGGAGTGTTCGCACACTCCACGTGCAGAGCCCGCCAGGAAGTTGGCACTGCACTGTGCTAATCACAGCTAGTGAGACATTTCCTGATCTCTGCAGCGGGACAATGTCTCAACATCACATTTGAACGAGTCCTAAGGGTGCAACTGTCTATTTCAACTAAGGGCTCAATTAGAAGTGCAGCAGGCACTGCTGATCCTCTGAAAAGCGATCCAAGCGTGTTTGATAGGCGGTAAGTTGTGGTGTTGCCTGATCACCACCTGATTTAAACCCATGATTGCCGTGCAATGCACACAATTGTGACACAGTAGTACGGCAATTAGAGGTTTAAATCAGGTGTGAAGAGACGACACTGTGCCCGGTGATCTTTGACTTCTCCCATGTTGTTCAGGTGGATCTCCACCTCTTTAAGGTTGCCTACCCCTGCTGTAGGGGCTCTGGCGGTTTGCTAAGGAATCCAATGGTGTCCACTATATAGTGAATCTGGCTTTGGTTTAAAACGTTTGTTGTCACCTCAGGGTTACATTGAGTACACTTCTGAGTTGCAGCTCTTTTATGAATTGCTTTATAAGTTTGGAATTTCTTTTTAAGCCCTCCTTCACACTGTAGGTAGGTTTGAAATCGTGCAAGTTCAGCTTAACATGATTTCAAACTCGCATTTCAGTGCAAGTTCAGGGGCGATTTGAGAGACATCTGTGCGCGTTCATGCACAGGTGTCTATTGTAATTGCTCCTGAAATCGCCAAAAGTAGGACAGGAACTACTTTTGAAAATCGGTGCGGTGCCGCAAAGTCGGAGTCGAACTGATTAGGATGGTGCTGTTGCTGGCAATAGGCTGCAATTTGGTATGCGATTTGACATGTCAAATCCCATGTCAAATTGCGCTGATGTAAACAGGGGCTTAAGGCCACAGTGAAGCTCCTTGGGTATATAAAACAGGTGGCTATCATTGGTGCTGAACGTAGCCTGCTGTGCTCAATTGTTTTTTATTTTTTTATGGCTGGCTTAAACAAATTACAAGGGAGTACAGCATGATAGAACAGGAGACCTGATTTTCTTCTTTTTTTTTTTCCCCTCTGCTGCTGCAGATACTTACAGGGCCAGCCTGTGACTGGGCAGTAAAAGGAGAAGCAGCAGACGGATAAGCTCATCTCTGTCACTCATACAAGCATGCTCCTTGTCAGCACATCAACTGATTTTGTGGCTACTTGTATTGCTTCTCTCTCTCCCAATCTGAGCTCTGCTATACAGGGATTTCAAAAAATGATACCAGTTCAATTACTGTAATTTTAAAATGCATACGATAAAAATGATTACAGAGCTGTGGTAATTTGTGTCTTTTAAATCTGCTTGGAGCTGTACACTGATCAGCCATAACTTTATCACCACTGAGAGGTTAAGTGAAAAACATTTATATTCTTGTTACGATGGCATCTGAAAGTTGGTGGGATATATTAGGCAGCAAGTAAGCATGATGTTCCTGAAATTGATGTGTTGAAAGCAGTAAAAATAGACATTGCAGTTTGTTGTATAAGGGGGCTGCGTAACAGTAGACCGGTCAGGTTGTTCATGCTGACCCGTGTCCACAGCAAAAACCACCTACAATGAGCTTCAGAAATGGACCACAGAGCAGTGGAAGAATGTGGCCTGGACTGATGAATCACATTTTCTGTTACATTATGTGGATGGCTGGGTCTGTGTGCGTTGCTTACTTGGGGAAGAGATGGCATCAGCATGCAGTATGGGAAGAAGGCAAGCTGACAGGGACACTGATACTTTGGGCAAAGTTCTACTGGCAAACCTTGGGTCCTCCCATTCAGGGGATGTTACTTAACAAGTTCCACCTACTTAAATATTGTTGCTGACCAAGTACGCCCCTTCATGGAAACAGTATTCCTTGATGGCAGTGCCCTAGATCTGCAAGATAATGCACCCTACCACACTGCAAAAATGGTTCAAGAATGGTTTGAGGAACACAATGAGTTCAAGGTGTAGACTTGGCTTCCTAATTCTCCAAATCTCAATCCAATCAATCTGTGGAGTGTGTTGGAAAACTAAGTCCAATATATGGAGGCCCAATGGATCAGACTTAAAGAATGTGCTACTGATGACTTAGTGCCCGATATCAGAGCATCCCTTTACATGTCTAATGGCCTCCATGCCTCAACAGGTCAGGGCTCTTTTGGTGGCAAAAGTGGGGCCTACTTAATATTAGGTGGGTGGTTATAAAGTTATAGCTGTTTGATATAACTGCTAAAAAATTATAATGGGGATCCTGCCTATGTAACACAAAACCAAAGAAATTCCTGGCTCAGCTTATCGACCAGCCTGCTAACCAATCAAATTGCAAATTGTCCATGACGGGTAACGGTATGCGTTAAAAACGGGGGTTTAGTTTGCACACATTTGCAAATGCATGCATAAGCTACAGAACCCCGTCAAGGCACCCCAGTCTTAACGATGTAACCTGTCAATGTTATTTCTGTTTTCCAGCTGTTGTGGGTGCTGGTATTGGAGGCTCTGCAGTCACACATTTCCTTCACCAGCAGTTCGGGCCACAGGTGCAGATTGATGTCTACGAGGCAGAACGGGTTGGAGGCCGCCTGGCCACCTTGACAGTGAACAGTCAGCAGTACGAGTCGGGCAGCCCTTCCGTTCACTCCTTAAACTTGCATATGCAAGACTTTGTCAAGCTCCTTGGTGAGTCTTCTTTACATGTCTAGTGCTCAAGTTTTGGACTCCATGTTTGTATTTCTGTTGTTTTAAAGGATAAGTTCACCTTTAGTAACATGTTACATTTTACACCCAGTTTTAGAGTGTAATATGTTACTAAAGATAACCTGCCTTTGCCCCTCTGACCCCCCTCTGTGACAATGGGCAGGTGGTCTTCTCCCTGCACCTGCTGTCACAATTTAAAAACAGCGCTGCTGTGTGGGCAAAGCCCCAGAGTGATCTGTGAATGAATGAACTACAACTACTGTCTTTCACCACAGCAGGCGGCTTGTAGTTCTAAACTGCGAGGGAGCTGGTGAGGTATGGGCAGACAGCTACTGATCAGGCATGCATTGCTTTGCAGGCTCCTGCAAAAATATGTACATTTATTGATTTATTTTTAAAAAGTGAACTTGGCCTTTAATCCAACTGGCTGCTTTATTTGTGCAATGTACAAAGTTTATAGCAAAACCATGTATTTGCAGATTAGACCTCCAGCATAAATTTATTATTTTGTTTTTTCATTGCACTTTGTGGTGGACTGCATATGGCATTGGTACCCACTCACATTTCAGCACTGTTGGGGTTTGTCCAATTCCCCTACAGAGTACTGCAGCTGAATTGTTATTGTTAGTATTAGTAGTAGTAGAAATTATATAGCCAACAATTTATGTAGTACATTACACACTGTACATTCTGAGGATGCACCGAAATTTCGGCCACCGAAACATATCGGCCGAAAATGGGGCGTCAATTTGCTGAAAAAAGAATTTACGCCGAAAATGGGGCGGGGCCTGCTGGGGCGGGGCCTGCTGGGTGGGGCCCCGCCCCTGGTGCTGCACATCACGGGGGTGTCGATCTGGAGCTCCCGTCCTTACTCTCTCCTCCTCCCCTCCCCCTAGGCGGCCCTTGGGGTCTCAGTGTAACGTCCCCCTCTCCCCGAGCGGTGGCTGCATATGGATCCTCAGCCGATGTGTAAATCGGCTGTGCAGGAGCTCGGTCACGCTGTTTACTCTGAAAGTGAAAGCAAGGGAGAGGTGTCTAGCAGTGTATGCTGTGCTTTCTGCCTCCCCCTACAGTGCAGTACCCAGCATGGAGATTGAAGGTACAGAGCTGCAGCTGCCAATTTTTAAAAAGGCTGTCTATATATGTTTTTATGCATGTGTGTGTGCATGTGTGTTTTATATATGTTTGTGTGCATGTCTATATATGTGTGTGCGTGTTTATTTGTGTGTGTGTGTGTGTGTGTGTGCGCTCTTGTGTGTTTTATATGCACTGGTGAGGCACAGGCAGGCTGCATGACGGGCACTGGTAGGCTGCTGGGCACAGTGAGACTGCATATGATGGGCACTGGTGAGGCTGCATTGATCTCCTGTACTATGTCCGCAGTCTCTGACCATCTCCTGTAGCATGTCCGCAGTCTCTGACCATCTCCTGTAGCATGTCCGCAGTCTCTGACATCTCCTGTAGCATGTCCGCAGTCTCTGACCATCTCATGTAGCATGTCCGCAGTCTCTGACCATCTCCTGTAGCATGTCCGCAGTCTCTGACCATCTCCTGTAGCATGTCCGCAGTCTCTGACCATCTCCTGTAGCATATCCGCAGTCTCTGACCATCTCCTGTAGCATGTCCGCAGTCTCTGACCATCTCCTGTAGCATGTCCGCAGTCTCTGACCATCTCCTGTAGCATGTCCGCAGTCTCTGACCATCTCCTGTAGCATGTCCGCAGTCTCTGACCATCTCCTGTAGCATGTCCGCAGTCTCTGACCATCTCCTGTAGCATGTCCGCAGTCTCTGACCATCTCCTGTAGCATGTCCGCAGTCTCTGACCATCTCCTGTAGCATGTCCGCAGTCTCTGACCATCTCCTGTAGCATGTCCGCAGTCTCTGACCATCTCCTGTAGCATGTCCGCAGTCTCTGACCATCTCCTGTAGCATGTCCGCAGTCTCTGACCATCTCCTGTAGCATGTCCGCAGTCTCTGACCATCTCCTGTAGCATGTCCGCAGTCTCTGACCATCTCCTGTAGCATGTCCGCAGTCTCTGACCATCTCCTGTAGCATGTCCGCAGTCTCTTACCATCTCCTGTAGCATGTCCGCAGTCTCTGACCATCTCCTGTAGCATGTCCGCAGTCTCTGACCATCTCCTGTAGCATGTCCGCAGTCTCTGACCATCTCCTGTAGCATGTCCGCAGTCTCTGACCATCTCCTGTAGCATGTCCGCAGTCTCTGACCATCTCCTGTAGCATGTCCGCAGTCTCTGACCATCTCCTGTAGCATGTCCGCAGTCTCTGACCATCTCCTGTAGCATGTCCGCAGTCTCTGACCATCTCCTGTAGCATGTCCGCAGTCTCTGACCATCTCCTGTAGCATGTCCGCAGTCTCTGACCATCTCCTGTAGCATGTCCGCAGTCTCTGACCATCTCCTGTAGCATGTCCGCAGTCTCTGACCATCTCCTGTAGCATGTCTGCAGTCTCTGACCATCTCCTGTAGCATGTCTGCAGTCTCTGACCATCTCCTGTAGCATGTCTGCAGTCTCTGACCATCTCCTGTAGCATGTCTGCAGTCTCTGACCATCTCCTGTAGCATGTCTGCAGTCTCTGACCATCTCCTGTAGCTTGTCTGCAGTCTCTGACCATCTCCTGTAGCATGTCTGCAGTCTCTGACCATCTCCTGTAGCATGTCTGCAGTCTCTGACCATCTCCTGTAGCATGTCTGCAGTCTCTGACCATCTCCTGTAGCATGTCTGCAGTCTCTGACCATCTCCTGTAGCATGTCTGCAGTCTCTGACCATCTCCTGTAGCATGTCTGCAGTCTCTGACCATCTCCTGTAGCATGTCTGCAGTCTCTGACCATCTCCTGTAGCATGTCTGCAGTCTCTGACCATCTCCTGTAGCATGTCTGCAGTCTCTGACCATCTCCTGTAGCATGTCTGCAGTCTCTGACCATCTCCTGTAGCATGTCTGCAGTCTCTGACCATCTCCTGTAGCATGTCTGCAGTCTCTGACCATCTCCTGTAGCATGTCCGCAGTCTCTGACCATCTCCTGTATAAACATATTTTTTAAAAACCGTCACTTTTGGTATCTGTGCTCTTTCGGTTTTCGGCCTAGTATATTTTTTATTTTCAGTTATCGGTTTCGGCACCAAAAAACCCATTCGGTGCATCCCTAGGACATTCACATCAGTCCTTGCCATAAAGACGCTTATAATCTAAAGTCTCTATCTCACACATGCCAATTACCCTAACAGCATGTTTTTGGAGTGTGGGAGGAAACTGAAGTACTCAGTGGAATCCCACGGAAGCACAGGAAAAACATGCAAACGCTATGCAGATAGTGAAGTGATTGAGAATCCCAATGCTGCAAGGCAGAAGTGCTAAACACTAAGCAACTGTGGAGTCTGTATTCCAAGATACTGAGCAAAGCATTAACAGTTAACCTCCCTGGCGGTATGAATATTTCAGATTTTAGGTGCTAAAAGCGGTACAATTATTTTGCATGAAAATTTGGCGTTTTATATTGTAGGTCTGTAATTCTTAACAATAACACTTAAATCTGTCCAAACAAGAGTCTAGTAGATATCCCGGGTATGAGGAAGTTTGAAACACAAAAACATAAATTTTAATATAATAAATAAAAATAAATAATTAAAATAAATAAATAATAATAAAATACATTTCCCCGTGATTCACTATCGCTCAATTCTGCAAGTGTTCTAATTTACTATCGCTGTTTTCTAGCTGGTCTAAAGCCACTTTTGACGTAAAGGGACACTTTTTGGTTGCTATGGACAATCTCCAGTTTCCAGGCAGAAAGAACAGTACATGTAATAAAAAACTGCATGCAGGGCATGGGCCAAAGCACTGGGGACAAAAGGGATGTGAAATAATTTCATACAGTACTGTAATCTGTAAGATTACAGTACTGTATGTGTTATGATTTTTACATTTTTTGAATTTGCCGCCAGGCTCCGCCCCCGTGCGTCGCGACGCTCGCAGGGAACGGAGCCTGGCACAGAGAGGCTTCGGAGGAGGACGGAGCCCTCGGACACTGCGGGGGACATCGCAGGATCCCGGGGACAAGGTAAGTGTACCGCTCCAGGATCCTGCAATGTAATCCCGAGTGTGGCTCGGGGTTACCGCTAATGGTGCTGAATTTTAACCCCGAGCCACACTCGGGAAAACCGCCAGGGAGGCTACAGTTGAACTAAAACTTCCTATCGTTTTCAGCCAGCGAAGCTGCCATCTTGGCCTCTGATTTTCAACTGCCGTGATACTGCACATGTGATCAGTTATGACATCAGCCATTTGATGATTTGACAGTTTGGTTGAGAGCACAACCAATGTGACAGTTACATTCCCGACACTTACCAGGAATGTACAATGGATATAAAAAGTCTACGCACCCCTGTTAAAATGTCAGGTTTCTGTGATGTAAAAAAAAAAAAAAAATGAGACAAAGATAAATAATTTCAGAATTTTTCCACTTTTAGGGTCGGTTCACACGAGGACGACTTGGGATCCGACTTGTAAGCCCTCAAGTCGCCCCAAGAAGAGATTAACATTACAGGGAATCAGAGCGTCTTAATTGACACTACTGAAGTCGCTCCGACTTCAGAGCGTACTCCCTGTACTACTTGGATCCGACTTCTAGGCGACTTGTACCATTAAATTCAATGGAAGTCGCCTCCAAGTCGGATCTCCATCTATACTGAAGCGACTTTATAGTTAAAAAAATTTGTTTGCCCAGGCAAACCCCTCCCTCCCAGAGAGCTGATTATTTTGTGATTGGCCACAGCCAAAGTCGCCTGTCCTGGAGGCGACTTGAAGTCGCGTTGTAAATTGATCAAAGTTGCGCTGAAGCCGCGTTGAAGTCGCCGTGCAAAGTCGCACTGAAGTCGTGTTGCCCCTGTGTGAATCGAGCCTAAATGTGACCTATAAACTGTACAACTCAATTGAAAAACAAACTCAAATTTGGGGGAAGTAAAAGTAAAAAACTAAAATAATGTGGTTGCATTAGTGTGCACACCCTCTTATAACTGGGGATGTAGCTGTGTTCAGAATTAAAGCGGGGGTCCACCTAAACCGCCAAAAAAAAAAATATTAAAAGCCAGCAGCTACAAATACTGCAGCTGCTGACTTTTAATACATGGCCACTTACCTGTCCCAGGGTCCAGCGATGTCGGCAGGCGACGCCGAGAACCCGCTCGGTTCTCGGCAGCTGCCGCCGCCATCCTAGGTGAGGGAATCAGGAAGTGAAGCGTTGCGGCTTCACTTCCTGGTTCCCTACTGCGCATGCGTGAGTCGCGCTGCGCATCGTAACTGGTCCCCGCTATCTCCTGGGAGCTGTTGGTTTCCCAGGAGACAGCGCGGAGGGACAGGAAGAGGCATAGACTCCCATGGGAGTCTATGCCGGAAGTGGGTGCAAATACCTGTCTTAGACAGGTATCTGCACCCCCCTCCCCCCTGAAAGGTGCCAAATGTGACACCGGAGGGGGGAGGGTTCCGAAAAGCAGGAGGTCCATTTTTGTGTGGAACTGCGCTTTAAGCAATCATATTCAAACTCATGGTCAAAAGAAGTCAGTACACACCTGCCATCATTTAAAGTGCCTCTGATTAACCCCAAATAAAGTTCAGCTGTTCTAGTAGGTCTTTCCTGACATTTTCTTAATCGCATCCTATAGCAAAAACCATGGTCCTCAGAGAGCTTTCAAAGCATCAGAGGGATTTCATTGTTAAAAGGTATAAGTCAGGAGAAGGGTACAAAATAATTTCCAAGGCATTAGATATACCATGGAACACAGTGAAGACAATCATCATCAAGTGGAGAAAATATGGCACAACAGTGACATTACCAAGAACTGGACGTCCCTCCAAAATTGATGAAAAGACAAACTGGTCAGGGAGACTGTCAAGAGGCCTACAGCAACATTAAAGGAGCTGCAGGAATATCTGGCAAGAACTTGAGGTACATGTGAAACAATCTCTGGTATTGTTCATATGTCTGGACTATGGGGTAGAGTGGCAAGATGGAAGCCTTTTCTTATGAAGAAAAACATCCAAGCCTGGCTAAATTTTGCAAAAATAAATCTGAAGTCTCCCAAATGCATGTGGGAAAATGCGTTATGGTCTGATGAAACCAAGGTTGAACTTTTTGGCCATAATTCCAAAAGATATGTTTGGCACAAAAACAACACTGCACTTCACCAAAAGAACTCCATACCCACCGTGAAGCATGGTGGTGGTAGCATCATGCTTTGGGGCTGTTTTTCTTCAGCTGGAGCAGGGGCCTTAGTCAAGGTAGAGGAAATTATGAACAGTTCCAAATACCAGTCAATATTGGCACAAAACCTTTATGCCGCGTACACACGGTCGGACTTTTCGTCTACAAAAGTCCGACAGCCTGTCCGACAGACTTTCGATGGACTTTTGGCGGACTTGCGGCAGACTTTCTTACGAAAGGACTTGCCTACATACGATCACACAAAAGTCAGACGGATTCGTACGTGATGACGTACACCGGACTAAAATAAGAAAGTTGATAGCCAGTAGCCAATAGCTGCCCTAGCATGGGTTTTTGTCCGTCGGACTAGCACACAGACGAGCGGATTTCTGGGTCCGGCGTAGTTACAACGTAAAGATTTGAAGCATGTTTCAAATCTAAAGTCCGTCAGATTTGAGGCTGGAAAAGTCCGGGGAAGCCCACACACGATCGGATTGTCAGCCAGCTTTAGTCCGTCGGACTTTTGTAGACGAAAAGTCCTACCGTGTGTACGCGGCATAAGGCTTCTGCTAGAAAGCTGAACTTCATCTTTTAGCACGACAACGACCCAAAGCATACATCCAAATTAACAAAGGAATGGCTTCACCAGAAGATTAAAGTTTTGGAATGGCCCAGCCAGAGCCCAGACCTGAATCCCATTAAAAATCTGTGGTGTGATCTGAAGAGGGCTATGCACAGGAGATGCCCTCACAATCTGACTGCTTTAGAGTGTTTTTGCAAAGAAGAGTGGGCAAATATTGCCAAGTCAAGAAATGCCATGCTGATACTCATACCCAAAAAGACTGAGTGCTGTAATAAAATCAAAAGGGGGTGTGCACACTTATGCAACCATATTATTTTAGTTTTACCCCCCCCCCCCACCTAAAAGTTTTCGGTTTGTTGTTCAACTGAGTTGTACAGTTTATAGGTCACATTAAAGGTGGAAAAAGTTCTGAAATTATTTATTTATCTTTGTCTCATTTTTTTTTTTTTTTACATCAAAGAAACCTGACATTTTACCAGGGGTGTGTAGGCTTTTTATATCCACTGTAACTGTTTTTTTTGAAAGTGCTAAATCATTGAGTTTAATTCTGCTTTAAATATTTTGTAATGCAGCAATGAAGTAATGAAGAGTTATTTTTTATTTTTTCCAAACGTTTTTGGCATATTACTGATAACACAATAGCTTTAATAATATAGTTACAAATGGTATTCTATACCTCCTATCTTTTTTTTGTAAGGCATCCTCCTCCCAAACTTTAAAGTGTTTGTTAACCCAAACCCCCCCCCCCTAGATCCTTTAAAGTATGTTATACAGCACATACCCTGAAAAACCTGGCTGATCCTGCCTGACTATACTCTCCCCTCTGCAAACAGACCACGATAATCATGGCTGCTGAGCCCTGACATTGTGGTCCTTTGCCTGGTTGCTTCAGCCGCAGCCCTGCTCCCTGCAGCTCTCCTGTGTCTGTGTCCTCTGTCCTCCTCCCCTCTTCCCTCTCTGTTTTTACCAGCGCCCGCCCCCGCCCTGCTCCTCTCTATCTGCTATGAAATTGTCTTATCCCCTTTGTACCTTTAATAACATGTGTCCCTGTGCCTGTTTAATGTAAAAAATCTGCCAATCTGTACCTTGTATGAGCATGGCTCCAGGCGCTTAACTGATTGTTGGCTCTGTGTCTCTTCTCTCCCTCTCCTCCCCGGCTGACATCAGCGGAATGGCTCGGCCCCCGCCAATGCAGCTGTGAGTCGGAAAGAGGAGGAGGAGAGGAACACAGAACAGAACACAGGCAGAGAGACACATGTTATTAAGGTACAGATGGATTAAGAAGATTTCATAAAAGTGTGTTAACAACCACTTTTAAAGCAGAATTAAACTCAACTTTAAGACATGGTTCATACTTAAGCAGTTTCCTTTTGATCCTTTTCTGAAGTGCTTTTTGTGTTTTTGCATACATTTTTCACTTGTTGATGCATTTTGCATTTTTTTTTATACTTCTTTTTTTTCGGCCAAATTGTCGTGCAGATTAAAAACCACAAAATCGTGGCAAAAAACGCACTACATGCTTTTTCTGCAGCTTCTCCATTAAAGTCTGTTAAACCAAAAATGCACCTTTTTGTGTTAAAAAAAGTCCCTGAACCTTTCTAAAAACGCAGTGGCTGAAAAATGCATATAGTAGATGTGTATGTGTCCCATAGGAAACCATGTTAAATGGACTGTAGTACATCTGCAAAAAGCACTAAAAGATGCATAGGTGTAAACCAGGCCTTAAGCTTTCCCTTTTAGTAAGGCCAAAGTTTGTACTTTAGGTAGAGAGGAATCATATCCTCCAAAGGTTTACTCTGATAGATATCACTTAAAGAAATATACTGATATCATTCATGATTGCGCATTGTACTGAGGAACCCTGGCTGTGCCAAGAGCTGCAGTGTTCTGCCTTTTTTATATATCTATTTGATTGTAAGCTCTTATGACCAGGGCCCTCTTAACCCTCTTGTGTTTTATTGCAATGTAACTGTACTGTCTCCCTTTTAGATTATAAAGTGCTTTGCAAACTGTTGGCACCATACAAATCCTGAATAATAATTATTACAGCTTCCTCCGACAGGATGCTCTGTTTATGTGATTCTCCTCTGCAACTCCAAGTGACTTTTGATGTCTCAAGGAATGGGAAACTAGATTTGTTAGTGACGTGTTTTAAGGGCAGCATTAGCGGAATGGATCACCAGAAAGCATCAAAGACATTATGGGTCATAATAATGCTACCTTGAGTGTTTAGAAAGCAAGCGGTCCCTGCTACTGCACTGAATGGTGCTCACGTAATGTGTGGAGCCCTGTTAGTGCAGAAGTACTCTACGCCCAGGCCAGATTACATCTTTGCCCCAGAGGACAGGTTCATGGCAGCCTGTGTTCAAAGGCAGCTGGCCATCATTCAACCCAGAAGACTGATGACATCTAATTTCAGAAAATAGTTAGTGGACAGTTCTTGATTGAAGGTAAGTCTTGTAGCAAAAGCTGTTTGTTTTTTGTTTTTTTTGTTTTTTTTTTCTTTACTGGAGGTCTGCCCTAAATTATGTGAAAGAGCTACTAATGACATCAAGAAGAATGCGGTTACAATACCTATTTGTGTGACATTTTTTTTGGAGGTTCATGCCTTGTTAGCTACCATTTACAAGAGAGGACATTAGGTATGTGTTTGAAGATGTCAGTCACGATTATACCTCCTTCAATTTATTGTCCTGTTTTTTTCAGCCATGTTCAGTGTTTTAGAGGCAGTTTGTCACTTAAAGTGGTTGTAAAGCCACTATGTGTTATTGCTGCAATCCACACTGTTACGTTAAATCAGCCCTCAAATTTACCACTCACATTTTGCGAGTGGAAAATTTTATTTCTGGCGAGCGTGGGGGGGTGAGCACCGCCGGCAGGCGGGGTTGAATGGGAGCTGTTCTCCCATCCAGGGGAAGAGAGAGGAGAGGAAGAGGCGAGCTGGCCGGATCATCACAGAGCGGGGATTGCCCGCTGTAACCGCTTTCATTTGAATTGCTGTCCACTTGCGGTCACACACAGTCCCTCCTCCTGACCCGGCGCCTGTGACAGGCAGAACGGACGGCAATTCAAATGAAAGCTGTTACAGCGGACAATCCTCGCTCTGTGATGATCCATCCGGCCGCCCTCTTTCTTCCTCTGCACAGGTCACACTGCAATGATGGGCACTGGTCACGCTGCATTGGTGGGCACTGGTGGGGCTGCGTTAGTGGGCACTGGTGGGGCTGCGTTGGTGGGCACTGGTGGGGCTGCGTTGGTGGGCACTGGTGGGGCTGCGTTGGTGGGCACTGGTGGGGCTGCGTTGGTGGGCACTGGTGGGGCTGCGTTGGTGGGCACTGGTGGGGCTGCGTTGGTGGGCACTGGTGGGGCTGCGTTGGTGGGCACTGGTGGGGCTGCGTTGATGGGCACTGGTGGGGCTGCGTTGATGGGCACTGGTGGGGCTGCGTTGATGGGCACTGGTGGGGCTGCGTGGATGGGCACTGGTGAGGCTGCGTTGATGGGCAAAGATAAAGTTGTTCATATTTATTTTTGTAAATTAATTCTGCATAAAACTTTTAAGTGTCATTTCATGAGAGAATTTGAGGGCGTGTTTAGGGGCTGAATTAGGGGTTGGGTGGGGAAACTGGTGGCGAGTACCCCTTAAGGCCTGGCTAGTAGCTCAGGACTTGGAATTTTGGGCCCTGCATTAAATGATGTGCCCAGTGTATGTTTTTTTTTTTTTTTTTTTTTTTTTTTTAAATATGCCACTGTATACGTTATTTCATAGCGCTGCTCAGGTGACTGCCCGCCGCTCTCCTCTTCCGGTCTGATAACTACAGCGGGTGGGGCTAATTAAAACACTCTAAAACATGGAGTCCCTTAAAATATTGAAGCAGCGCTCTTGTCAAATAAACTGGAATGACAAGCATCCATATATGAGTCACTAAAAGCAAAGGAGATCCGATATAACTTGTGCTGTGATATGTTGAGACCACCATCCACCAAACACTTCACTGCGTGAGGTAAAACTTCCCTTTGGGGGTGCACTCACCAGACATATGATAATACGCCTTTAGTTATAAATATATCTCCACCGCTGCCAGCCAATACTTCCACCAAATGCTAGTCATGCTGTATAGGGCTCCAGTAAATGCATGTGAAAAAATAATAATATCCACATATCTGTAATGTCACCGCTGAGAGGGCTGCCATGTTCCCCCTGTCTTCGAGGTTCGCATGCTCCGGCTATGCGATGAAGCTCTGGCAAGGTATGCCGGACCTTCAAAGCACATGCGCCAGTGTTGTCACTGGCTACATCCAGGGTGAATATCTCCTAAATGGTGCACGTTTAGGAGATATTTATTTTACCTACAGGTAAGCCTTATTATAGGCTTACCTGTAGGTAAAAATGACCAAGCAGGGTTTACAACCGCTTAAAAGGAACAGGATCAATTTTTTTTTTTTTTTTTTTTTTTTTTTTTTTTTTAGGGTTACAACCACTTTAAAGTGGTTGTATACCCTTACAGACCACTTTAACCTACAGGTAAGCCTAGATTAAGGCTTATCTGTAGGTGCAAGAAATATCTCCTTAACCTACACGGTTAAGGAGATATTTTCCTAAAAATGGGCACCGATGTCTACGGTGCATGCGCGGCATAGACAACGGCGCAGGCGCACTGAGCGTGCTGTTAGTGAAGGCGATCATGCCATCACTGACGGCTCCCGCGCATGCGTCGGAGTGACGTCATCGCTGCTTCGGCCAGTCACAGCGCCGGAGCAGCGATACCCGGAAGTCACTCCGGGTATCATGGCGGTGAATGAGGGTCGCTTCGGGGGCTTCGATCTCAGGTAAGTAATTCATAATGAGCTAGTATGCTATGCATACTAGCTCATTATGCCTTTGTCCTGCAGTGTGTTTTTTTGAGAGGGTTTACTTGCTCTTTTAAAAGCCTGGTACACACACAGGTTTTTTTTTTTTTTTTCAATCCAGCTGTCGGAGCCGCTGTACTAACTATCCAAAGTTAGTGCAGCGATCTCCCCTGCTGAGCTGTTGTGTTCTGACAGGTGGACGGCCCCTCCGCCAGAGCACTTTAATCAGCGTTCTCCGCCATTGGCAGTCAGTCAGCTGCTGGTCTTCCAGCATGCTCTTCCGACAGAAGCCGGCACGCAGGCAGAATGTCGGCTGGTTTTTATTGAACTGGCCGATGTCTCCACACATTCGGCCCTTGTGTACAGGGCTTTAGGAGTGATGGAAGAGCAGTCCACTGGGCAACATGCATTGTGGTGACTTTCCTTTGACTGTTAACATTGTTTTCAGTGATATGCTGAGTAATGTAATCTTATAGGCTCACAAACATATGGTAAACAATAATACAACATAAATCAATATAACAGTATGATAATATACTATTCCTCCTACAGGTTGATGTAATATACCGTATATGCCAAACTGGGACAGACCTAGGTCTAAACAATATAAAGTTGGGGCATATACTGTATAAAATAATGTGCAAGATATAATTGGCTTTGCAAAGTCTGACTACTGGTTTCTAACTGTAACGCACTGTAGAATATGTTTAATTCTACAAATGAGAAACGAAAATAATTTGTATTCACTGTACAGGTCATAATTGGCATTTTTTACTTTCTCATGGCTCCTTAATGCAGGGCTAAAACATCGCAGAGAGGTGGCTGGGAAGAGCGCTATTTTCAATGGAGGGCATCTGGTTCTAGAGGAAACCGACTGGTACCTTCTTAATCTTTTCCGTCTTTGGTGGCACTATGGGATCAGTTTTTTGAGACTTCAGATGTGGGTAGAAGAAATCATGGAAAAATTCATGAGGTTTGTTATTCGTGAAATTTTATCTGTGCAGGAAACCTGTACTGGGAGAAACACAGGGACTGCCACTGCTGCCTCCATTTAAAAATAATAGATTTCTGGCTACCACTGGCATCCAGTATTTTTAGGTACTGGAAAATGCATGTAGATTAGGTCAGGGTTAAGTCAGTACTTCTGATTTGCTTACTTGTTCAAGACCAGAGTCTAAGAAGGTGTTAACAGCAAATATATTTTCATGTTAAAGTTGTTTTAAAGGCTAAACTTTTTTTTTTTACCTTTTTAACGTATTCCCTGCATTAAAGTAAAAGATGTTTAGGTGGTAATATCACCCCCCCCTTCTTACACTTACCTGAGACCTCACTCAATCCAGCGCTGTGCCTGTCTGTAGCAAATACTGTGCAACATAAAATGTTGCAACGTCCGCCATTTTATTCCCTAGGTCTATGGTGTCTGCTAAAAAAACTTATGTTTGGGGGTTCTGAGTAATTTTCTAGCAAAAAAATGATGATGAATTTTACATGTAGGAGAGGAGTGCCAGAATAGGTCCGGTATGGAAGTGGTTAAGCGCATGTATTGTCTACAGCTGGCCTAGATCATTTCGAACCATGTATGGGCAGGCTGAATGTACCCAAGTTAATTACAACCAGTCTGTCAGATTTTACATGTGAATATTGCTAGCACTTCTCATGGTGGAGGGATGCCCCCATCAACAGTAACGATGTTGATGGAACAATTGTCTTTTTGCAGGAAAGAAAATCACTCCATCTATGGCTGGCCTTTATTGTGTGTGTGTATATGTTTGTATGTGTGTGTGTGTGTGTGTGTGTGTGTGTATATATATATATATATATATATATATATACACAGTACTACCCCTGACAATACCCTCATTTGCTTTCTTTTAACAAGGGCCGAGATATCTTTGTTAGTCATCTTTTTCCTGGACTGAGAAGCTGGTTTAGAAAGGACAAAATCATGTAAATTATAGTGTTTGTTCCATTCTTGGCTGCATTCACCACCTCTGTTTTTTGTAAGTACAGGTTTCCTGTAAAATCAAAAAAAGTTTGTTGTGCAGAAGTCAAAACTAAATTTAAAAGCCCAAACCTTGTATAACTAATATTGATTTATCCTTTTTTTTGTCACAATTTTTTTTTTATTTAAAAGAGAAGTAAAGGATTTTTAAATTTTATTTCAGTATTATACTTACCTAGGTGGATGCAGCATCAGTCCCCCCTGTGCCTCTGCACTGAGAACCAAGTGATCGAACACCGCTGATGGCTCGGTTCTCCCAGAGCAGAGTGTTGCTGACTGTCAATCAGCAGCTTTCCGCTCTGCTCCTCCCCGCTCACTGTAATGCTGGGCTGTGTAGGGGGCGGGGAGTGGCCGTCTCAGGCTCCCAGCGGCTCGCTGAGACGGGTGTCAGTCCAGGCACCTGGTGTCCAGACCCCCATTGTCGCGATGACGCGGTGCCTGGACTGACAGGCAAGACATCAGCAGAGAGCAGACTTCAGCCCGCTCTCTGCTGAAAAGGGTTCACAGGAGTGCGAAACAAATTGCACTCCTGTGATCTATAGGAAAAGTACAGCCAGAGCTTTGGCTATACTTCTCCTTTCAAGGAATTATTAAAATTGTACAGAAAGTAGCTTGTAGTAGAGTTCCTGAAAAAGGGGGAAAACAAGCAGGAAACAAGTATTCATCCAGCAGAGCTTTTCTATCACAAGATTAGAGGTCGACCGATATGGGTTTTTCTCTGGCCGATGCCGATATTTAGAAATCGCGATGGCCGATATATAATGCCGATTTTTTTTTTTTTTCTCCCCTTTATCTCATAAAATCTAACAGTTAGACCCCTTTCACACTGGGCGTTTTTCAGGCGCTTTTGGGCTAAAAATAGCGCCAGTAAAGTGCCTGTAAAACTGCTCCCCTGCAGTCTGTGTGAAAGCCCGAGTGCTTTCACACTGAGGCGATGCGCTGGCAGGATGTTAAAAAAAAAAGTCCTGCAAGCATCATCTTTGGAGCGGTGTATACCGCTCCTCCACCACTCCTGCCCATTAAAATGAATGCGCACCACTGCCAAAGCGCCTGCAAAGCGTTTCGGCAGCAGTGCTTCAGGGGCGCATTTAACCCCTTCCTCGACCGCTAGCTGGGTTATAAGCGCCCCGCAAGCAGCTGAATAGCGCCGCTAAAATGACGGTAAATCGTCGCTAAAATTAACAACGTTTTACCGTCAACGCATGCCCGCTCCAGTGTGAAAGCAACCTTAAGTAATAAGTGATACAGAAAATTTTTTACATTTAAACATTTTTTAAACAAAACAAACCTCCAATCAGTACACTTGTATGTATAATTTAGATTAAAAAAAATAACTATATCTTAAATATTAAATACACAAAAACTGGTAATCAAAACTTTTGGACAAAAAAAAATGGGCTAACTTTACTGCTTATTTTTAATTTTTTTTTTTATTTCATTAGTGTATTCTTTCAAAAAAATTGTGTTTGTAAGACCGCTGCGCAAATATCGTGTGACATAAAATATTGCAACAACCGCTATTTTATTCCCTAGGGTCTCTGCTAAAAAAATATAAATAATGTTTGGGGGTTCTAAGTGATTTTCTAGCAGAAAATACAGGATTTTTACTCGTAAGCAACAAGTGTCAGAAAAGATTTAGTCTTTAAATGGTTAAACTGAGAATTCCACCACACAGAGTTCAGTCTATTGATAAAAGAACCTGAAGAGATACAATGTTTCTTCTTATCAGACTTGGCAGGCTGCCCAGAGGAGGAGAGAAGAAAACTTCAGACAACTTGCATTGACTATTACAGAAGTCATTTGCAAGTCCTGCTGAAGTTATAATCAGCCTTTTTTATCAGCACAATCGGCAGATGCCGATTAAGTAAAAAAAGCCAAATATCGGCCGATTATATCAGTCGACCTCTACACAAGATGCACCGGAATATTACTTTTAATTGGCATGCTAGTGCATTCCTCTCCTCTGAGTGCATTTGCTTTCCCTGCTGAAGCTGCAATTATCACTGAATAAATCGGTGGAAGCAATGGAGGAAATTTACTAAAACTGGTGCACTCAGAATCTGGTGCAGCTGTGCATGGTAGCCAATCATCTTCCAAGTTTAGTTCATTCAATTAAGCTTTGATAGTAAGTCCTGGTTCACACTGCCTCAGCATACCTGCACGACTTCATTGCGGCTTGCATATGACTTCTTTAACAGAAGTCAATGTATGTCCTGTTGAAGTTGCACCAAAAGTAGCGCAGGAACCTTTTTCTAAGTCAGAGTCAGACTTGAGTCGCACCGATTAGAGCGATTCCATTGGCGTTAATGGGTCGCAACTTGTCATGCGACTTTGACTTCTCAAGTCGTAGCAGTGTGAACCAGGGCTAAAACCTGGAAGCTGTTTGGTTTCTGTGCAAAGCTGCTCCAGTTTTAGTAAATCTCCCTCAGTGTTAGTCTGGAACTCCTTGTACAGCAAAATGTTTAGATGTGATGGAGAAGATCTTTTAATATTTTATTTTTATAATGTCCAACTTAACAATTGCCGTGCTTTCTTTAGGGTGTATAAGTACCAAGCACATGAGTATGCTTTCTCAAGCATTGAAGGATTGCTGCGTTCACTTGGAGGGGACCATTTTGTTAATATGACCCAGAAGTCCGTTGCAGAGTCTTTGCAAGGAATTGGAGTGTCACAGCGTTTCATAGATGACGTGATCAGTGCTGTGATGAAAGCCAGCTATGGACAGTCCGTGTCCATTCCAGCTTTAGTGGGTGAGTTTTACATTGAAGACTTTGTCAACTTTATATGAAGACTTTTTCACTTTACTAACCTAGTCAGTTATACACAGGCTGCCAGCAAGCATGCAAGCAAAGCTGTAATTATTAGGTAGCTATATGCATGTACTGCAAGCAAGTGTCATTGGTGCTTCTTGTACCAAAGAACTAAAGAATAAAGCAAATACGCAGTATAGACTGCATAGCTATGGTATAAATATGTGCAAATATATATTGTAGTAACGTGTTTTTTTTTTTTTGGACCTACTGAAATGATCCAAAGTCCTGAATATGTACAGTGCCTTGAAAAAGTATTCATGCCCCTTGAAATTTTCCACATTTTGTCATGTTACAACCAAAATCGTAAATGTATTTTATTGGGATTTTATGTGATAGACCAACACAAAGTGGCACATAATTGTGAAGTGGAAGGAAAACGATAAATGTTTTTCAAAATTTTTTACAAATAAATATGTGGAAAGTGTGGTGTGCATTTGTATTCAGCCCCCCTGAGTCAATACTTTGTAGAACCCCGTTTCGCTGCAATTACAGCTGCAAGTCTTTTTTGGGCATGTCTCTACCAGCTTTGCACATCTAGAGTGACATTTTTGCCCATTCTTAGCAAAATAGCTCAAGCTCTGTCAGAATGGATGGAGAGCGTCTGTGAACAGCAATTGTCAAGTCTTGCCACAGATTCTCAATTGGATTTATGTCTGGACTTTGACTGGGCTATTCTAACACATGAATATGCTTTGATCTAAACCATTCCATTGTAGCTCTGGCTGTATGTTTAGGGTCGTTGTTCTGCTGGAAGGTGAACCTCAGCCCCAGTCTCAAGTCTTTTGCCGACTCTAACAGGTTTTCTTCTAAGATTTCCCTGTATTTGGCTCTGAAATAAATATTGGGCGATTATGGATTCCCCCTATTTATTATAAAATGTATTACCTTGTCTATTCTTATAGTTAGCTAGTCTGGCAAAGCTCTGGTATAGTTACTGGTGATAGTACAATAATAAGGTTAGCTATTTAACATAAACACACTGCTTATATAAACAAGGGTCTTATTTGTTTCCCAAGAAAATAGGAATGCTAACATAAAAACACTAAAGGAAAATATTACAGAGCATATAAAACAAAAGAACATAAAAGATACTTTACGCAAGGTCCTCCTCTGTGTTCAGTAGCTTTCAGCTTGGCTCACAAGAGAGCCATAAGGCAAGAGATTTTCCATTCAGTGAGCACTTTTAAAATGCATTCAGACCCCACCCATACACAACACTCCTCTAGCCTTCTACCCAATGGAAAAAAAGATGAGGCAGTCCTTAATATCTGTCCATCCTCCTGGAAGCATGCTGTAGTGTGCACTAGGGGCAGAATTCGTCCATGCATCACTGCTATTTGACCTGGGTCATCTTCAGTGACAGCTGGCCTTTTGATGTTATGTAACAGGACATTTGAATTTGCATCTCTCCAGGGGGTCTTCCTCTACCCCTATACCTCCATCAGGAGGCCTGCGATTAATTCCCATTCATGACTCCTTGTTAAGAACACCCTGCTGGGTCAACTTGCAACTTCCAACTTCTAACTTGGGTCACCTGGCTGTATCAACCAGGAAGTAAAACTCTAGAAATATGATATTAAACAATGTTGCCTTCCAACAGGCTCCATCCATCTTCCCATCAACTCTGACTAGCTTCCCTGTCCCTGCTGAAGAAAAGCATCCCCACAACATGATGCTGCCACCACCATTTTTCACAGTGGGGATGGTGCAGTGCTAGTTTTCCGCCACACATAGCATTTTGCTTTTAGGCCAAAAAGTAAAATTTTGGTCTCACCTGACCAGAGCACCTTCTTCCACATGTTTGCTGTGTCCCCCACAAGGCTTCTCGCAAACTGCAAACGGGACTTCTCATGGCTTTCTTTCAACAATAGCTTTTTTCTTGCCACTCTTCTATAAAGGCCAGATTTGTGGAGTGCACGACTAATAGTTGTCCTGTAAATAAAATATATGATGTAACAGCGCTCAAGTCCGTGGATATAACAGTAATATACTGTTAACAAAAGTATCTAAATGTATATCTCTCTCTATCTATACGATGATAGGTCAAATAATCTATAGAGAGGGTGAAAAACAGTAAACGATAAGAATAGTCCAGAAAAAAGTATAATATGTGGATCATCCGTAGTATGGATGGATGGATGTGGGAGACAGGGGGATCTGTGCAGCCAGGATACCAAGGGCAGCTTCCTGTAGAGTGAAGTCAGCTCTCCATGTATACATAAAAAATCCAAAAAGAAAGCGCCTCTTAAGTATCATAGGTTTATTTTAGTATTAAAAGCATATAAAAGCACTTACATTAAAGTTGACGAATTGCAGCTTCCATAGAGAACTAAACCCAGCGTTTGTCATAAACTCCAATAGTGTAGGGCTGATAAATACCGGGCGGAGGTCCGCGGCCATCCGCCCGGTATGCTTTTAATACTAAAATAAACCTATGATACTTAAGAGGCGCTTTCTTTTTGGATTTAATAGTTGTCCTGTGGATAGATTCTCCCAACTGAGCTGTGGATCTCTGCAGCTCCTCCAGAGTTACCATGGACCTCTTGGCTGCTTCTCTGATGAAAGCTCTCCTTGCCCAGCCTGTCAGTTAAGGTGGATGGCCATGTCTTTGTAGGTTTGCAGTTGTGTCATACTCTTTCCATTTTTGGATTGAACAGTGCTCCATGAGATGTTCAAAGCTTGGGATATTTTTTTTATAACCTAACCCTTCTTTTCAAATTCTCCACAACTTTATCCCTGACCTGTCTGGTGTGTTCTTTGGTCTTCATGATGCTGTTTGTTCACTAAGGTTCTCTAACAAACCTCTAAAGGCTTCACAGAACAACTGTATTTATACTGAGATTAAATTACACACAGGTGGACTCTTTTTACTATTCAGGTGACTTCTGAAGGCAATTGGTTCCGCTATATTTTTGTTAGGGGTATCAAAGTATAGGGGGCTGACTACAAATGCACGCCACACTTTTCAGATATTTATTTGTAAAAAATGTTGAAAACCATTTATCATTTTCCGTCCACTTCACAATTATGTGCCACTTTGTGTTGGTCTATCACATAAAATCTAATAACATACACTTACGTTTTTCATTGTAACATGACAAAATGTGGAAAATTTCAAAGGGTATGAATAATTTTTCAAGGCACTGTAAATGGCAAATTCAACAATATTGAGTATATGAGTAGTCAGTATTGGGTCATGGCTTCTTCCTGGGGCTATGAACAAAGTAGCTATGCACGTTTTTATTTTCTTTCTAAATCGCAGCATCATCTTTTGGCTTCAAAGCTAAGTTCACCTTAAAAAAAAAAAAAAAAAATGAAATGCATATATTTTTGCCAAAAATAAGAACATTTATTTATTTTACAGAAGCCTGCAAAGTATTGCACCCACAATCAGTGGATGGTGGGTGCAATGTCAGGCTCCTGCAAACTCTTCCTCCAGCTCTCTGCCCATACCTCTGTACGGGCTTTCAGTTGCAGAGCTGAAAGATGTCAGTGGATTTACGAGTGCGCTGATTACCATACTCGTAGTCCACTGTAAACTGCAAGTCTGCCTGCTGCTGTGTCAGATAGGATTTGTAGTAGAAAAGCCCCACATAGCCACGCAAAATTCAAAAGTGACAACATCTGCAGGGGGGCAGAACCCCTGCACGCTGTCAAGGTGGGGGGAGGTGGCAGTTGCACCGGGTTACATGTTACACCCTATATACTGGTGTGGCATATAACATGGTGCAAAAGGTGAATTTTGTGTTTTAAGGAGAGGAGCAAGACTCTTTAATGTTGGAAGGATAGGAGAGCAATGCAGGCTTTCATATATTGTGTGACTCAAATCTGCTTTCACTGTTTTCATGTAAAAGTTCTCACATTTTTAGACCCAATTTTCTATGTATTCTATAAAAATGTTGCCACATTTATAAAATTGGAAGTAAAAGGTAATAACCTAGTGTTTTGAAAGCCTGCATATCGCATTAGGCAATATCCATTTGACAGTAGTGTCTGCTATCTCCTATATGTTTATTACTGACTAACATTTTATTTGCAAATAAATAAAACATTCCCAGGATTAGTGTGCCTTTGTGGCATACAAAAATATTTTAGTGGTTCTAAAGCAGGGGTCTTAAACTGGCGGCCCTCCAGTGGTTGCGAAATTACAAGTCCCATCATGCCTCTGCCTGTGGGAGTCATGCTTGTAACTGTCAGCCCTGCAATGCCACATGGGACTTGTAGTTTTGCAACAGCTGGAGGGCCACCTGTTCTATAGGCTTAAAGTGATCCTAAAGTCTTGTTTGTTGTTTTAGGCAAAAAAAATGTCATACTTATCTCCTCTGTGCAGTTGGTTTTGCATAGATCAGCCCCGCTCCTCCTCTTGTCAGGTCCCTCTTCGGCTCTCCTGGCCCCTCCCCCCTGACTAGTACCTCCACAGCAAGCTGTTTGCTATGGGGGCACCCAAGCCAAGCCAAGCCACAGTTCCGTGTGTCCACTTAGACACTGAGCCCCGGCTAGGCCCGCCCCCTCTCTCTCTCTCCTCATTGGCTCACTGACTCTGACAGCAGCGGGAGCCAATGGCGTTCCACTGCTGTCTCAGCCAATGAGGAGGAGAGTCCCAGACAGCCGAGTCTCTCGTGCAACAGCTGGGCGCAGGTGAGTATTAGCCGGGCTGCTGCACACAGAAGGTTTTTTTTTTTAAAGTGAAACTTTAGGCAGAAAATTAAGTCCTGTTAGATCACTTCAGGCTGGCTATGTAAAACATTAAAAATACGTGTCTATACTGTTTAAAATCCAGTAATACACTGTTTCGCCCTGTTATTGTAAGCAGCGCCTTATCGTCGGTATTCGGCCGCTAGCGGGGGCGGTTGTACCCCCCGCTAGCAGCCGAGAAAGGGTTAAAAACCACCGCAAAGCGCCTCTGCAGAGGCGCTTTGCCGGCGGTATAGCCGCGCTGTCCCATTGATTTCAATGGACAGGAGCAGTGAAGGAGCGGTATATAATCCGCTCCTTCACCGTTTCGAAGATGCTGCTAGCAGGACTTTTTTTCCCGTCCTGCTAGCGCACCGCTCCAGTGTGAAAGCCCTCGGGGCTTTCACACTCGAGACAAAGCAGTGGCACTTTCGGGTCGGTTTGCAGGCACTATTATTAGCGCACTAGCGCCTGCAAACCGCCCCAGTGTGAAAGGGCCCTTAAAGAGGAAATAAACCCTCCAATCCTTTACAGCCAAGCAAGCTGCTTCTGTTTGAACTGCAACTGCCATGGTGCTGCACATGTGATCAGTTATGACACCAGACATTTGATGGTTTGACAGTTTGGTTGAGGACACAAGCAAATGTGACAGTTTGCATTTCTAGAATTCCAGGAATGTAACTTTTTTAATTGGTATATTGATGAGTTTAGTTCTGCTTTAGGCCCCTTTCACACTTGGATCCGACTTTGCCCTGCGACTTGAAGTCCGACATCAGTCCGACTTGAGTGAACGGGGATCTGACTTTGATCCCGACAATGCGGGCACTTTGTGTCTGGTATGAATCTTAGGGGGAACTCCATGCCAAGTAAAAAAAAATAAAAAACGGACCTTCGGTCTGGCATGGTTTTAAGGAGAACCCCCACAACTGCGTGGGGTCCCCCCCCAAAATCCATACCAGACCCTTATCCGAGCATGCAGCCTGGCAGGTCAGGAAAGGGGGTGGGGATGAGTGAGCAGCTGTCCCTCACTGGCTCTACACCGAGATCTGGGCGATCAAACATTGTTGTTTGCTCAGTTCTCAGGTCCGCTTTGTACTCCAGCTCTCACTGGAGCCCCGGACTGTGAAGTGGGTGGGAGTGGCTGACTTAGGCTCACAGCGGTGTGTTAAGAGGCCGCACCAGCTGCCCAGATCAGGAATCTGAGCGGATCCCGACATTGTTAGGATCTCTGCATAACCTGGACCAGCTCTTTGAGGTCAGCTGACTTCGGACTTTAGCTCACTGCCAGCTGAATCTGGGCCACAGGACTGGAGAACTAAGTGCACTTCTTTCACCCACAGAAGTATGACCAAAAGAGCCTTGTCCATATGTCTCCTTTAAAATCTAAACTCAAGAACAAAAATTTAATATATTGCAGCTTACCAGACTGGTGGTAAGCCATGCTTTGAAATGCACCGTGGAGCTGCTGAATTTCTGACCGGTCATATCCGGCTCATCTCGTGTCTCATTGCCACACCTGTAATGACATCAAAATATGACAAAACACGTAAGGCGGGACTGGAACGCATGCCGTAAGCACACTTTTTGCCACGGCCATCTTTGAATAATTGTTTGTTGTGCCTTTTTCTGATGTTATTGCATGTGAGTGGATTTTTTCTTAAATGGCGTTTTTAGCTTCATAGATGTATTCCATTATAGTTTTGTCATTTACATCCCCCTGAGGTACTATTGATGGTCTTGCCTATATCGCTGGAAGTGCAAATCTTTTTGTAAGGAGACCATGGGACCTGTATAGTGCATTGGCTTGCATCGACCAATGAAGCGCGTGAACTAGCTGGAGTTTGGTTGTTTCATCTGGCCACAGATTTCAACTATGCTGTTGTTGACCTCTCTATAATTTGAGGGGCAATAGTCTCCGGTAAGCATGCTTGCCCCCTCACAGTGGTGACGAGTGTGCATGTACATCTATTTCACAGAAGCTGGTGTGGGGATTCTACGCTATTACGTTTTATATGTGGACTTCTATGAGATTTATGCTCAAGAGACAAATTTTTGAGGTTTTGTTTAGAGGTCGACTGATATGGGTTTTTCTCAGGCCGATGCCGATATTTAGAAATCGCAGCTGTCGATGGCCGATATGATGCCGATTTTTTTTTGGGACGATATTATTTTTTTTTTCCCTTCATCTTATTAAATCTAACAGTTAAGTAATAAGAAGTGATACAGAAAATGTCTTAAATTGAACATTTATTAAACACAACAAGCCTCCAATCAGTGCACTTGTATGTATAATTTAGGTTTAAAAAAATTATGTATCTTCAATATTAAATACACAAAAACAGGTAATCAAAACTTTTGGACGAAAAAAAAAAATGGGCTAACTTTACTGTTTAGTTTTGTTTTAATTCATTAAAGTGTATTTTTTCCGAACTAATTGCGTTTGAAAGAACGCTGCGCAAATACCGTGTGACATAAAAAATTGCAACAACCGCCATTTTATTCTCTAGGGTCTCTGCTAAAAATATATATATAAAATGTTTGGGGATTCTAAGTGATTTTCTAGCAGAAAATACTGGATTTTTACTTGTAAGCAACACGTCAGAAAAGATTTGGTCTTTAAATGGTTAAACTGAGACTTTTCTACACACCAGAGTTCATTCCTTTGATAAGTAGAAACATTGTATCTCTTTGCTTCTTTTATCAGCAATGTTCTCAGACTTGGCAGGCTGCCCAGATAAGAGAGACTCAAGTCCCTCAGACAGGGAGACAACAGACAACTTGCATTGACTTCTATTACAGAAGTCATTTGCAAGTCGCACTGAGTCGCCCTGCAAGTCGGATCGCCCCTGTGTAAACCGGCTAGTGCAAAATGGGCCTAACTTGCAGCACGATCGGCCAATGCCGATTAATTAAAAAATGCCAAAAATCGGTCGATTATATAGGTGGTCCTCTAGTTTTGTTAGCGCTGCACCCTTTTTTATATTTGTCTTTTATGGTGTGTAAATCAGCCTTTGGTGCCGGCTGCTAATATACAGTGGGGACGGAGAGTATTCAGACTCCGTTAAATTCTTCTCCTTCTAAGTATCCAGACCCATTGCTCAGTATTTAGTAGAAGCACCCTTTTGATCTAATACAGCCATGAGTCTTTTTGGAAAAGATGCAACTAATTTTTCACACCTGGATTTGGGGATCCTCTGCCATTCCTCCTTGCAGATCCTCTCCAGTTCTGTTAGGTTGGATGGTAAACGTTGGTGGACAGCCATTTTTAGGTCTCTCCAGAGATGCTCAATTGGGTTTAAGTCAAGGCTCTGGCTGGGCCATTCAAGAACAGTCAAGGAGTTGTTGTGAAGCCCCTCCTTCGTTATTTTAGCTGTGTGCTTAGGGTCATTGTCTTGTTGGAAGGTAAACCTTCGTCCAGTCTGAGGTCCTGAGCACTCTGGAGAAGGTTTTCGTCCAGGATATCCCTGTATGTGGTCGCATTCATCTTTCCCTCGATTGCAACCAGTCGTCCTGTCCCTGCAGCTGAAAAACACCCCCACAGCATGATGCTGCCACCACCATGCTTCACTGTTGGGACTGTATTGGACAGGTGATGAGCAGTGCCTGGTTTTCTCCACACATCCCGCTTAGAATTAAGGCCAAAAGTTCTATCTTGGTCTCATCAGACCAGAGAATCTTATTTCTCACCATCTTGGAGTCCTTCAGGTGTTTTTTAGCAAACTCTATGCGGGCTTTCATGTGTCTTGCACTGAGGAGAGGCTTCCGTCGAGCCACTCTGCCATGAAGCCTCGACTGGTGGAGGGCTGCAGTGATGGTTGACTTTCTACAACTTTCTCCCATCTCCCGACTGCATCTCTGGAGCTTAGCCACAGTGATCTTTGGGTTCTTCTTTACCTCTCTCACCAAGGCTCTTCTCCCCCGATAGCTCAATTTGGCCGGACGGCCAGCTCTAGGAAGGGTTCTGGTCGTCCCAAACTTCTTCCATTTAAGGATTATGGAGGCCACTGTGCTCTTAAAAACCTTAAGTGCAGCAGAATTTTTTTTTTTTTGTAACCTTGGCCAGATCTGTGCCTTGCCACAATTCTGTCTCTGAGCTCTTCAGGCAGTTCCTTTTGACCTCATGATTCTCATTTGCTCTGACATGCACTGTAAGTTGTAATGTCTTGTATAGACAGGTGTGTGGCTTTCCTAATCAAGTCCAATCAGTATAATCAAACACAGCTGGACACAAATTAAGGTGTAGAACCATCTCAAGGATGATCAGAAGAAATGGACAGCACCTACCGTATATACTCGAGTATAAGTCGAGGCCCTAATTTACCACAAAAAAAATAGGAAAAACTTATTGCCCCGAGTATAAGACGAGGGTGAGAAATGCACAGCTACTTTAAGTGGAATAGAGGGTCAGCAATGCCCATTTGCAGCATCACTGTGCCCATTTGCATGCCTCACTGTGCCCATTTGCAGCCATAGGTCCCCTGAACTTCAAACTCGGTAGTTAAGGGTTCCTAGATGCCCCCTAGCTGCAGCCAAAATTTGGGGTCTCTGAACCCAAAGGGTCCCGAAATGACATTGCTGCAGATAGACACAGATGACCTTATTTGGGGCCCCGTATCTCGGGGCTACTTAGTGCTAAGAACCTCAAATTTTGTGTGCAAACCCAGTGGAACTAGCACCATACAATTTCCAAAGCTGGGGTTTCTAGCACCAAGTGGCCCTGAGATACAGGGCCCCAAAAATCAGTTCAGAAAATGTCAAGCACTTTTCTGCAGCAGAGAATGACATTTTCCGAACCAGTTTTGGGGCCCCGTATCTCAGGGCCACTTGGAGCTAGGAACCCCAGCTTTGGATATGTTATGGTACCAGTTCCACTGGGTTTGCACACCAAATTTGGGGTTCCTAGCACCAAGTGGCCCTGAGATATGGGGCCCCAAAGTCGGTTCAGAAAATGTCAAGCACTTTTCTGCAGCAGAGAATGACATTTTCCGAACCGATTTTGGGGCCCCGTATCTCGGGGCCACTTAGTGCTAGGAACTTCAGCTTTGGATATGTTGTGGTACCAGGTCCACTGGGTTTGCATACCAAATTTTGGGGTTTCTAGCACCAAGTGGCCCTGAGATACGGGGCCCCAAAGTCGGTTCGGAAAATGAAATTTTTTGCTGCAGAAAAGTGCTTGACTCGAGTATAAGTCGAGGGGGGCACTTTCAGCACAAAAAAATGTGCTGAAAAATTCGACTTATACTCGAGTATATACGGTAAGTTAAATATGAGTGTCACAGCGAAGGGTCTGAATACTTAGGACCATGTGATATTTCAGTTTTTCTTTTTTAATAAATCTGCAAAAATGTCAACAATTCTGTGTTTTTCTGTCAATATGGGGTGCTGAGTGTACATTAATGAGGAAAAAAATTAACTTAAATGATTTTAGCAAATGGCTGCAATATAATAAAGAGTGAAAAATTTAAGGGGGTCTGAATACTTTCTGTCCCCACTGTATATCTATCCAAGCACAGATAATCTTTTGTAAATATTGTTAGGCTTTACATACCAATGAAAGAAGTGTCCATTTCAGAAGTTGGTTAAACAAAATAGGCAGTTTTCATTGAAAAGGAATGATTAGTACTGGCAGAAAAGATGGAATCTATTATTAATTGATTATTTTTACCTGTATGGCCAGTTTAGGGCATTGTTGTTTTAATTTATTTCACTGTTGATGTTGCCATTTAAAGGCCACGTCACTCTTTTTCTCTCCCACTGACCTGATAAAGGAAGTAGTTACGCACTTCATTTAGCAGCTTCATCATAATGGTCCCCTGTGACTCGGTGTACATGGTTGTACAGCTTTTAGGGCTGTTACTCTACCTATTGCATACTGAGGACACTGACAAAAGATGCGTACTCGGCATAAGCCTTACCTGGTTTTCAAATCTGTGCATTTCCATAGACATCCAGTAATCACTGACAAACTGCCTGCAGTTATTAACCTAACTTTTGACCTGCATTACAAAGACCCTGCTCTTGAGATGTCACAAGTAATTTAATTAGGGGATGTTATGTGTTAACTTTACATCACTAATGAGTATGTGATAGCTTTGTGGTAAGACCTGTAATTACTTTTCCATTTCCATGTGTGGAAGGCGAATGAACCTAAGGGTTAATTTATTAATATAACTACTTTTACTGCTTAATTTCTTAATCATTTTCTCATGAAAATGTTGTTTAGTTGGTGAAAAAATAATCTCTTTATTTTTTATTTTTTTTTACACTGAGTTATTTAGCTATTTGAAGCTCTCATATTTTTCCAAATCTGTATTTGTTTCTAAATCCTTTTATCTGCACCGACCGTGCCTCCATCCTCTGTTTTAAGGAGTATGTAAAGCCAAAAGTATTTGGATTAACATAAACTTTTAATTTGCCTTCCTCCCTTGTGTCGCCTAGGCGAGGGTGACATCACCATACTTCTGGCAGGACCCCAGGGAATGATTAAGTGCTTATAGTAGTGTAAAACGCGTCTACCATACCATACATCTTGTGGTGTCACTTTGGGATGTCGGAATAAAGATTTCGGATTATATTGTGGTGTACAGCCTATTCTTCTTTTTTGTGCATTGTATGAGGCAAGCCGAGGCGTGCACTCACCAGCCATCAGGTTTCTCTACCTCACCTGGAGTGGAAAACCTTCTTTGTTCTGCAGGACCCCAGGGAATACTTAATACTTGTAGTGGAAGGTCCGCTTTAACGGATGCCTCGTAGATATTAATTAGCGCCAGCCAGAATCAATATCATAAATTATACTCTATCTTAAGCCATTTTTTTTTTCTTGACTAGAACATGGAAAGGTTTATTTTGCTGTGTAAATAGATTTCTTTTCACTGCCTGTCCCATAGTAAACTGGCCAAACACTAGTAGAATTTAATTAGAAAATGTTCATTTTAAAAACATTTGTTCAATTTTCTAATTGTTAGTGGGGGTCAAATTAGTGTTTGTTTCCAACTGATCAGAACAATTTCGATGGAGCTGGGTGGAAAATGTTTCACAAGTGATCATTTCTGACGATGACTATGGTTTTCCATTATCCATTCACTCCAAAATCTATTTTTTTTTCTTAAGTACTTTTAAACAACATTCACCAAGTCCTCGAATGTACTGATGAAAAATTTTAGTACAATCGTTTGTTTGAAAATCTACTACTGTACATAGTAAGGTTGACTAAAGACAAAAGTCCATCCAGTTCAACCTGAGTGTGGGTGCGTGTCTACAATTATCCCTATTTATTTGGAGTACCCATATAGTGCCGTCAATTTACGAAGCGCTCTACACATACATCACACACTCACTTAAGTCCCTACCCTCAAGGAGCCCACAATCATATATTAGGGCTAATTTTGGACAGAAGCTAATTAACCTACCAGCATGTCTTTGGAGTGTGGGAGGAAACCGGAGTACCCGGAGGAAACCCATGCAGCCACAGGGAGAACATGCAAACTCCATGCAGGTAGTGTTGTTGTTGGGATTCAAACCAGCGACCCTTTTTACTGCTAGGCGAGAGTGCTACCCACTACACCACTGTGCCGCCCCACTGTATGACCAGCTCTACAACGGTGACAACAAGAGAAGTTATTTTTCCCAAGCCAGACACAAAAATTCCAAATCCTCACTTATTACCTGACCCCACGCCATCTAAAGCAAACAAAAATTTGGCTCTAGATATATTTAGGCTAGGTTCACATATTTGCATCTCTGTGCAGGTGTGTTTGCACGGGCACAGAGGCCTATTCATTTGAATGGGCTACCAAAAATGTGGGGAAATAGTCCCCGACCCTTCTACTAAAACTTCATGGAAACGCATTGGTGCTGCATCACCATGCAGTATTGAGCTGCATTTTCAGATATGTGGGGTTGACATTAGAAAATAATGGCGACCCCTGCTCGTCAGCGTATTTTTGACTGCAGGTGCAGAAACCTGTTTACAATTGTTCCTGGAAGCCTGATACACAATATTCGTTTTTTCCCAGTCAGCTCTGGTCAGAGCTGCTATACTAACTATGTGAGGTTAGTTCAGCGATCTCCCCCACTGAGCTATTGTGTTCTGACTGGGGGATGCCCTTTGCACATCCAACATACACACGGGCCGAATGTCAGCCGTCTTTTTTTTTTTTTTGAACAGGCCGATATCTCCCGACATTTTAGCCTGTGTGTACCTGGCTTTAAACCTGGGAAAACTGATAGAATACTTGTTTTAGTTAGCGCGGTAAGGTTGAAAAAAAACACCGGTCTATCCAGTTCAACCTGTGGTGTTTGAGTGTGCTTGTGTTTATGTCAGTAGTAAATTGTATATCCCTGTATGTTGTGATCGTTAAGGTGCCCATCTAATAGTTTTTTTTTTTTTTTAAACTATCGATGCTCCCTGCTGATACCACCGCCTGTGGAAGAGAATTCCACATCCTTAACGCTCTGACAAAAAACCCTCTATGCAGTTTAAGGTTAAACCGCTTCTCTTCCAGTCTCAGTGAATGGTCGCTTATCTTTTTAAATTCCCTTTCTCTGAATAGTTTTTTTCCCTATGTTAGGGCTACCAGTACAGTATTTGTACATTGCTATCATATCCCCTCTTAAGAATCTCCTCTCCAGCAGTGGTGGCCCATCCATATAGGGGGGAAGGGGCGCCAGCCCCCTAATCCATGCTCCTGGCCCCTAATTTACATGCAGGGCATTGGACGCATGGATTCCGATTGGGTTTTTTTTTTTAGAAGCATGTGATTAGAGCCTGAGGCTCTAATTGGCTTCAAAAAAGGGGGGGCTCAGGGCGCAGTCGTGTGGGACAATAGCAAAGTAATATTTGCTAAAGCCACCCCCCGGAGGAAGCTTGCGACCTAGATGGAGTAAGTATGGGGACCAATCAACCGATTTCCGACCGACCCCCCGGAGGAGAATAAGTTCAATGTTTGTAGTCTTTTCCCATAGCTGAGACCCTCTAGTCCCTTTATTGACTTCAACTTCAAAAGACTCCAAACATTGATAATATGCTTGCAGTCAATTCAGCTGATCTGTGCAATAAACCTTATGTTTTATCATTCCTTGTGGACCGGTTTTGGTTTATTGGCTGTTTCAGATTTAAGATACTGTTATATGTTTTGAATCAAACAAGCTAGAAAAGCTCTAACACAGGGTGGATATGTGGGAGCCTAAAGTAGCACAGTGCCACATCCTCAATAGTAATAGAAATTTGAAAACACATTAAAAAAATGGACTTTAGAGGCACCAATTATAGAAAAAATAAAGTACATATTAATACATATATATTACATGAAACATGTTAAATACTGCCCAATGCAGTGATGACTAAACCTCTGCAATGTGGATAAAACACATCAAGAACATGTCAAAATAAGACGTATACGTTTATACTGTATAACAACATAAATTGCTAGCGCTACATGTTTCGCGAGAAAATGCTTCTTCAGGAGCTGAGTAATTTCTAAGAGAGGAAAATGAGGCAGTCAGTAATCATTTTAATGGCGCACAATCATCATAAAATATGTCTCAAGGAACCAGTAGGGCAACAGTCCTAACAAGACCAGATATAGGGCATGCAAGTGGTACAGTGGACAACACGTGGGGGGCATGGCTAGTAAGAATGGTAAGAAAATATAGTGAGGTAGGTATATCATATAACAGTACACAGTGCAATCTAGCACTATATATAAGTATATCAAATATAACCGTGAAAATATGATTTGCAAGCAACTGACATATCTTGAGTAACTGTTCTGGTGTTTTTTTGTTTTTTTTTTGTGTGCTTTCCTTAGGAGCCATGTCTTTGGCAGGAGCCCAGGGAAATATGTGGGCTGTGGAAGGAGGTAATAAGTTGGTATGTTCAGGTTTGTTAAAGATGACGAAGGCCAATGTGATCCATGCTAGAGTGATGGCAGTGTCTCTACACAGCTCAGGTACATTATATATATTTTTTTTTTCCGTTCTTAAAACCTTTTTTTTTTTTTTTTTTATGTGGTTGCAGGGGTATAGGCATATTTTGAAAATATTTGTTTTGCATGGACAGTATACAGAGCAGCTTTATGCTGCCACGGAAGCTAATTCAATTTTGACTTTATGATCTGAGCTTCAGAATTCAACTCCTAAAATTAAATCCCCACTAATACAAGGTAAAGATGAGTGGTACAGTGAGTAAAGCCGTCCATAGACTGTTTGAATCTCGGTTGGTTTAGCAGGGACTGGCCAAGATTTGAATCATGTATGGGCTGGCAGAATGTACCCAATCGATCGACCATCTTGGGTATACATTTTTGTTGGATTGTTGTATACATTTTTGTGTGGTGTTTTTTCTACGTACTTAATAAATTTTGACCTTATCCAGACAGTGCCTCAGGGTTTTCCTGTCCTCTTGAGAGATTATTTCTTTGTTTTTTGTTGTATGCTTTAGGACACCCCTAATTGGTATCCCGCATCCTACATAGGGTTGATTGCCTGATGTAAGCCTTTTTTGCTAAATAATTAAATATGCCAATTGGTTGATCCGGGCTAACCTCACCCATTTTTTGCTGTGTTCACGGCGCCTTAAAATCTATAAAGATAAGGCAATATTTCATTTTTGTCTAATGCATGTATAAATTCACTTACTGTTGACTGACTCAATACCTCTACTGGAAGTCTGTTACAAGAATTCGCTACTCGTTTGGCAAAATAATACTTTCTAAGATTAAACTTTCCTACTGTTAGTTTGAGGTCATGTCCCCAATGTGTTTTTAGTCTTGGCTTCATATTGAAAATACTGCAATCCTCTAACTTATTCTCACCTCTAAAGTATTTAAAGGTTTCAATCATGTCTCCACTTTACCTTCTTTACTCAAGACTGTATATACCGTATTTATCGGCGTATAACACGCACAGGCGTATAACACGCACATTCATTTTAAGAGGGAAGTTTCAGGGGAAAAAAATATTTTTTAAATAAGGAACTTTGAAGCAAAATAAGGGTCAGTGTCCATCTGCAGCCTGATCAATGCCCATCTGCAGCCTCACAAGTGCCATCAATGCAGCAGCCTCACCAGTCCACATCAATGCAGCAGCCTCACCAGTCCACATCAATTTAGCAGCCTCACTAGTCCACATCAATGCAGCAGCCTCACCAGTGCCATCAATGCAGCAGCCTCACCATTGCCATCAGTGCAGCCTGATCGATGCCCATCTGCAGCCTAGAGGGGACAGGGAGGGGGGCGAGACGAGCGCCAACAGATTACATACAGTGAGACTCTCCTATGATAGACAGAACAGTGGTCCAATGGCGGCCCAGGAGATGGGACTTTCTATTACAGAGGCCGCCAAGTAAACAGGCGATTCTCACTGTATGTAGTTTGATGGTGCTCGTCCCGCCCCCCTCCCTGTCCCCTCCGAGGCAGCTAAAATTGGCGTATAACACGCACACACTATTTGCACCCAATTTTCATGGTGAAAAAGTGAGTGTTATACGCCAATAAATACAGTATTTTAAGTTCCTGATATGTTTTATCCCTCAGACCAATTTCGCTGCCTGTCTCTGGACTAGTTCTATCTTATCAATATCTTTGTGTAAGTGAGGTCTCCAGAACTGGACACAGTATTCTAAATGAGGTCTCACTAAAGATCTGTATAGGGGAATCAGAACCTCCTTCCTCCTGCTGGTGATCTCTCTAGTGATACATCTTAGAATTCTGCTAACTTCCTCCACTGCCAGCCCACTGTGTTTGCTTATTTTGCAATCATCTGAAATAAGTACCCCCAAATCTTTTAATATTTATTTCTTTAGTTTTGGCCAACACTGTACTCTCAATAGTGTACTCTATGCTGTGTCCAATCACAGCCAGTTACATGTAAACACGGAGATGCCGGTAATCGGCGCTCCTTGCCTCACACTTAGAGTTGTGGCGAGGAGAGCCGATCAGCGGCATCTCCTCACAGGAGACATCCACACATGTAATCAGGGCACTGATCATCAGTGCACAGATTACAATAGCGACACCAGTGCCACAAATCAGTGCCAGCAATCAGTGCCCACCACTGCTCACGAGTGCCACCAATCAGCGTCCATTAGTGATGCCAGCCTATGCTGGCTATCAGTCGTGCCTATCAGTGCTGCCCATTAATGCCCATCACTGCCCATCAGTACCACCTATCTGTGCCACCTATCAGTGCCCATAAGTCCAGCATATTAGTGCCTCCTCATCAGTGCCACCTCATCAATGCCCACCAGTTCAGCCTATCAGTGCCGCTTCATCAGCGCACATCAGTGAAGGAGAAAAATGACTTAATTACAAAATCTACTGACAGGAACTAAGTAAAAAAATTTATTTTTTCAAATTTTTTGGTCATTTCTTTTAGTAAAGAATTAAAAACCCAGCAGTGATTAAATACCACCAAAAGAAAGCTCTATTTGTGTGAAGAAAATTATAAAAATTTCATCTGGGTACAGTGTAGCATGACCACGCAATTGTTTCTCAATAGATCTGCGCTTCAGGCTGTTTAGAGAAACTGCTGCCCCTCTATGTAAACAGGAAACGCCTAAGTGAAACCCAAAAAGCCAGTGAAAAACTAAAAAATGAGTGGCGCTGTTATAGGGAAAAAAAGGGAGTATAATAATTCTCCTTGGAAATATAAAGTGACGGGTATGTCAATGTGGTGGTAAGTCTTCTTTAAATTATAAAGTGACAGCTGCTAAAGTTAGAATTGATCAAGTGTATCAATACAATAATTATGAATATAAAGTGATAAGTGCAAGATAGTGCAATAGAGAACTGTGACCAATATACAAATGATGGTAACCCAATCACTAAACCATATAAGTGAAAAACTTTAAAGGACTAAAGTGACATGTGCTTATACATCTACTATAAATTAGTCCTTTGGTTTGGAGAGCCAAAGTGACAAGTGCGAGAGTGTACTGAATATATGTCTTAATATATGAAACCCTGTGCCATAAAAATCAATATAAATAGGAAACAGAAAAATAAAATACAATTCATCCACTTGTTGTGCATCAACCAAAAACATATAAAATGTAAAAAAACAAAAATAAAATTAAAATGTTCATAGAGGTGACTTGACGTTTCTTCCAATATATCTGAATCTCTCTTTTACAATGGTATATAAATGGGGAAGTGCAGTTATTGGTGGTGGTATCCCCCTATGTAGTTACACTCACCGGAGGGACTTTTTTATTTTTTAAACGATTTTGCATTTTAGTGTAAATATGAGGTCTGAGGTCTTTTTGACATGCTTTTTTTCTATTACAAGGGATGTTTACATTCTTCTAATAGGAATAAAAGTGACATTTTTTTTTTTTTTAAATAGCAGTGTAAAAATAAAGAATAAAAAGCAAAATAAATAAGAAAAATTAACGCGCCCAGTCCCGCCGAGCTCACGTGCAGAAGCGATATCACCACGATCGCTAGAGCGAGAGTAATAATTCTAGCCCCAGACCTCCTCTGTAACTCAAAACATGCAACATGTAGAATTTTTTAAATGTTGCCTATGGAGACTTTTAAGGGTTTAAGTTTGTCGCCATTCCACGCGCGGGCGCAATTTTGCAACACCCAAATCTCAAAACAAGGCTCTGTCCTTAAGTGGTTAAAACAGGTATTGTAGCTCTGTTTTTGTGGGCTTTCTTCCACAATCAAAAAAACAACCTGGTTTGTAAATAGGTTTGCAACCACATATTAGTCCTAGTGTTTCCGAGTGTACTTATAAGTGTTCCAGGGACATTAGATTGTGAGCTTCGTTGGGGGAACAGGGCTATAAAGTGCTGCATAATATATAGTATGAACTTAGTTCTATTGTGCATTTTTTTCATAAAAGCCCTATTCTTCTTCTACAAAAAAAAGTGTCCCATTCGGAAGATTCCCATTTACTTAAAGGAGTTGTAAAGTCTCCAGGTTTTTCATCTTAACCACTTGACCACTGGGCACTTAAACCCCCTTCCTAACCAGACCAATTTTCAGCTTTCGGTGCTCTCACACTTTGAATGACAATTACTCAGTCATACAACACTTTACCCATATGAAATTTTTATCCTTTTTTTCACACAAATAGAGCTTTCTTTTGGTGGTATTTAATCACCGTTGGGTTTTTTATTTTTTGCGCTATAAAAGAAAAAAGACTGAAAATTTGGTAAAAAAATGAATATTTCCTTGTTTCTGTTATAAAATTTAGCAAATTAGTAATTTTTCTTCGTAAATTTTGGCCAAAATTTATACCGCTACATATCTTTGGTAAAAATAAGTACAACTTGGTGTATATTATTTGGTCTTTGTGAATGTTAGAGAGTCCAAAAGCTACGGTGCCAATATCTGAAAATTGATCACACCTGAATTACTGACGGCCTATCTAATTTCTTGAGACCCTAACATGCCAGAAAAGTACAAATACCCCCCAAATGACCCCTTTTTGGAAAGAAGACATTCCAAGGTATTTAGAAAGATGCATGGTGAGTTTTTTTGAAATTGTCATCTTTTCCCACAATTCTTTGCAAAATCAAGATTTTTTTTTTTCTTTTTTTTTTTCACAAAATTGTCATATTAGAAGGTTATTTCTCACACACAGCATATGCATACCACAAATTACACCCCAAAACACATTCTGCTATTACTCCCGAGTACGGCGATACCACATATGTGAGACTTTTACACAGCGTGGCCACATACAGAGGCCCAACATGCAGGGGAGCACCTCCAGGCGTTCTGGAGCGCCCAGGCCAATTCTGACATTTCTCTCCTACATGTAAAAATCATCATTTATTTGCTAGAAAATTACATAGAACCCCAAAACATTATATATATTTTTTTTAGCAAAGACCCTAGAGAATACAATGGCGGTTGTTGCAACTTTTTATCTCGCACGGTATTTGTGCAGCAATTTTTTGAACGCGTTTTTTTGGGGAAAGAAACAGTTTTGTGCTTTAAAAAAAAACAAAACAGTAAAGTTAGCCCAATGTTTTTGCATAATGTGAAAGATGAAGTTACGCCGAGTAAATAGATACCCAACATGTCACCCTTCAAAATTGCACACGCTTGTGGAATGGTGCCAAACGTCGCTACTTAAAAATCTCCATAGGTGACGCTTTAAAATTTTTTCCTGGTTACATGTTTTGAGTTACAGAGGAGGTCTAGGGCCAAAATTATTGCTCTTGCTCTACCGATCGCAGCGATACCTCACATGTGTGGTTTGAACACCGTTTTCATATGTGGGCGGGACTTAGGTATGTGTTCGCTTCTGCATGCGAGCACACGGACATGGGCGCTTTAAAAAATTTTTTTTTTTTTTTTTATTGTTTATTTTACTTTATTTATTTTAGTTTGACACTTTCCCCCCCCCCCAAATTTTTTTGATCACTTTTATTTCTATTACAAGGAATGTAAACATCCTTGTAATAGGAATATGGCATGACAGGTCCTCTTTACAGTGAGATATGGGGTCAATAAGACCCCACATCTCACCTCTAGGCTGGGAAGCATGAAATAATAATAAAAAAAAAACGATCTTGGCTTCGATCGTAGCGGTGAGTCGGTAGAAGCACCGGAGGGTGGCGGGAAGGGGGGGGGCGTCCCCTCTCGCCTCCCATAAGAATGATCAAGCAGTGGAACAGCAGCTATGATCATTCCTATGTTGTAGGAAATCGCCGGCTGAAAAAGCTGATATCTGAATGATGCCTGTAGCTGCACCCATCATTCAGATATACCCGCTCAAAGTCAAGGACGTCATATGACTGTGGGCGGGAACTGGTTAAAAATTGCGGAGTATTGCGGGCTATTGCAGAGTATTGCCGGGTATATTGCAGAGTATTGCGGGGTATATTGCAGAGTATTGCGGGGTATATTGCAGAGTATTGCGGGGTATATTGCAGAGTATTGCGGGGTATATTGCAGAGTATTGCCCGGGTATATTGCAGAGTATTGCCCGGGTATATTGCAGAGTATTGCCCGGGTATATTGCAGAGTATTGCCCGGGTATATTGCAGAGTATTGCCCGGGTATATTGCAGAGTATTGCCCGGGTATATTGCAGAGTATTGCCCGGGTATATTGCAGAGTATTGCCCGGGTATATTGCAGAGTAGTGCCCGGGTATATTGCAGAGTAGTGCCCGGGTATATTGCAGAGTAGTGCAGGGTGTTATGCAGAGTATTGCAGGGTGTTATGCAGAGTATTGCAGGGTGGTATGCAGAGTATTGCAGGGTGGTATGCAGAGTATTGCAGGGTGGTATGCAGAGTATTGCAGGGTGGTATGCAGAGTATTGCAGGGTGGTATGCAGAGTATTGCAGGGTGTTATGCAGAGTATTGCAGGGTGTTATGCAGAGTATTGCAGGGTGGTATGCAGAGTATTGCAGGGTGGTATGCAGAGTATTGCAGGGTGGTATGCAGAGTATTGCAGGGTGGTATGCAGAGTATTGCAGGGTGGTATGCAGAGTATTGCAGGGTGTTATGCAGAGTATTGCAGGGTGTTATGCAGAGTATTGCAGGGTGTTATGCAGAGTATTGCAGGGTGGTATGCAGAGTATTGCAGGGTGGTATGCAGAGTATTGCAGGGTGGTATGCAGAGTATTGCAGGGTATAGTGCAGAGTATTGCAGGGTGTTATGCAGAGTATTGCAGGGATGGCTGAGCATGGAGGGATGGATGGATGTGACTGCAAATGTCACTGAGCACCGCTGTGGGCACTACACATGCAGCCCACAGCGGTGCTGCCATCCGATCCCTCCCCCTCTCCCCTCGCACTGTACAGATCGGTACAGAGAGGGGAGGGAGGAACCGGCGTCATCAGATGACGCCGGTCTGTTGACATGTGATCGCTCCGTCATTTGACGGAGCGATCACATGGTAAACGGCCGCGATCAGCGGCTATTTACCGTAATCCGTGATGCGCCGGGTCCTCTGGACCCGGCGGTCACGGATGTTCCCGAGTGCGCGCCCCAGGGGGCGCGCGGGAGCATCGTTCTGGAATCACGTCCATGGACGTCCACCCAGAACTAGCCGACCGCGCTGTTGCCGTCTTTCGGCAATGGCCCGGTCGGCAAGTGGTTAATGTATTCTATGCATTAACCCCATTCTATGCATTAAGATGAAAAACCTGCACTGCAGCTCCCCCCAGAGCCCCCCTTTTTCTTACCTGAACCCGATCGTTCCAGCGACATGCACAAGCCCAGCAGCTCCAGCCGCCATTGGCTCCCGCTGCTGTCAATCAAATCCAGTGACACGGGAGCCATGGGCTGAGTCCTGCTGTCTGTGTCAATGGACGCAGCAGCAGGATTTAGGAGCGCACACACATGGGTGCCCCATGGAAAGTGTCAATCCGTGGGGGCACCCAATGAAGGAGGAGCCAGGAGCGCCGCCGGAACACCCCAGAAAAAGAGGATTGCGGCGCTCTGTGCAAAACCCTTGCACAGAGGAGGTAAGTATAACATGTTTGTTATTTTACAAGGAAAAAAACAAAACTTTACAATCGTCCTAAGTAAAGGCACTTTAAAGTGATATTAAAGGCAATAATTTTATTTAATTTTTTTAATATCCAACATGTTATACTTTGCTGCTCTGTACAGCGGTTTTGCACAGGAAACAAGAGAAAGACCTCCACCATGTCAGATGTAGAGTATGGTGGTCCCATCCCTGGTGCAATAAAACAAAAAGAAATACCCCCTAAATGGGACTTTGAAAGACCACCAACTCTGAAGTATAAAAAATATCCTTTAATAGTGAAGATAAAGACGTATGACGTCTACACATCACATAAATACATCAAACAAAAAACAGAACACCAATACTATAAATGAAATACACAATAACATATGTACTCTCCGAAAGGTGGTGTACCCCAAAACCCAACGCGTTTCCAGTATTTTGATACCTTCATCAGGGGTTGAGAGTTGAGTGTATATACATATGTTTTAATTCGATTGGAGTGATTCCATGTTCAAAGAACAAAGGAGGCAGTTAAGCCAAGATGAGTGTCAGATGGACGCCAGACCGGAGTAGTAGGAGGCTTGAAATGCAACATCTGTGTAATAACATGTGCTTGGCCGTGATGAGGTTCCACCAAAAAACAATAAATACTTATGGAAAGTGCTTGGGACAGAAAAATGCTAGAGCTTTAGGTATAGGCTACATAGCGGGCGGATAATATCCAGCAGTCCCAGGTTAGATGTGTCTTGTGAAAGTGGGGGTCCTGTGTGTAGCGGTCCTCCTCGATGTCAGTGCCTCAGCGGTTTTGCACAGAGCAGCCCCAATCCTGCTCTTCTCGGGTCCCCCGCCGGCGCTCCTTGCCCCTCCCTTCTGTTGAGTGCCCCCAGCGCAAGCAGCTTGCAATGGGGGCACCCAAGCAGGCGCTCTCCCGAGTTGCTGCTCTGAGTGTCCATTCACACGCAGAGCTGCGGCTAATGCCGCGTACACACGAGCGGACTTTACGGCGGACTTTGCCCGGCGGACTGGATTTCGTCGGACAATTCGATGTGTGTGGGCTCCAGCGGACTTTGTTTTCTCAAAAGTTGGATGGAATTAGATTTGAAACTTGTTTAAAATTTATCCGACGGACTCTTCTTTCTAGCGGACAAACCGATCGTCTGTGTGCTAGTCCGACGAACTCAAACTGACGCATGCTCTGAAGCAATTACAAGACGGAAGCGCTCGGTCTGGTAAAACTAGCCTTCGTCTTGAAGCTAGCACATTCCTCTTCTGTCGTCTTTTAATACAGCCTTTTTTTAGGATTGATAATGCGAGAGGAATGAAGTTGTTTTTCTGCTTTATATTCACACAGAGTTCTCACAAACTTCTTTCTTCGTGATTTATCCTCCTGCCATGACTAATATAATATTTTGTAACAGCCAGATCTCCATAACTTTTAAATTTTAAAATAGATTTTTTTTTTTTTTATTTCAACACTTTAGCTATTTTACAATGTGTGTTAAATGCTAACCACATTTTTGGTGTGTATTTTCAAGTTACCACAATTAACATTCATATTTTGTGTTGTTTTAAAGAACCTTAATGAGGTTGTTGTCCCTTGTTCATTAGACATAGGGGGGTGTATTTAACAAAGGCAAAATCATTTTTCACTCCAATTGCTAATTATACATATAATTCCACATAAAGAGCATTTTGAAGTGTGTTCGCTGTGGATCCGAGGGGCACATGCAAGGAAGCCCAAACCAAAACAATTAATTTTTATTTGACATGATTTTCTGAAAAAATCAGCAGAGCTTCCCCCGAGCTTGTTTTTGACAAAAGGCTTAAATCATTTAAGAATATCAAGTGAAACGTTCACTTGAGAAATTGCACACCAAGTGCACTTGTTGGAAGTGCAGTCGCAGAAAAACTGAGGGGAAGAGCTTAAATTCGGGGAAGCTCTGCTGATTTATTCCTAAAATCATGTAAAATCAAAATAAATTCTTTTTATTTGACAAAAACACACATAGGGGTTGATTTCCTAAAGGTAAAAAGCCTGTGCATTTTGGAAATTGCATTTGCCCTCTGCAAGAGCAGTTGCTCCCAACTTTATTAAATGTGAAGCAGCTCTGCTGACTTCCATCATCCAATCATGTGCAAGCAAAAATGTTTATTTTTTTTGTTTTACTTGCACAGGATTGGGTACTCTTTGCAAAGTCAAGCTTTTAAATAATTTCTGATGCTCTGGAGCAATTGCACTTGCAGAGGGCAACTGCCCTCTGCAAAGTGCACAGACTATTTGCTTTTCTCAAATCAACCCCATAGTCTTTTCGACCTGTACCTGCCTACTCCCAAACAAAATGGCGTCTTTTAATCCAAACACATAGGCAAGAATGTAAGGTAAACACAAAAGTATTTTTTTGATAAACCAAAAAATTAGGAAGGCAGCACTGGACACACTTTTAGAATCTGGGAAGCCTTTCGTCCCCCAGGACACACATCAAGTTTGAGGACAAGAAAATAGGTATCTTGCGACTATAGGGAGCACAGGGAGCACAGTCAGAACAGACAGAAACCAGGCAATCACTTTCGACTCTTCCGTGTAGCCTTCCCTCCACGCTTCTCTGCAGCCTTCCCTCCACGCTTCTCTGCAGCCTTCCTCGGAGGTTGTGCCTCTGGTGGTGTACTTGGGGCAGGAGGAGGAGGAGGAGGAGTAGGAGTGGCTTCATCTGCTAGATATGTGGTAGCAGTAAGCTCCCCTCTCAAGCCCTTCTGGTAAGCCTGGAAAAATAGACCCTCACAGAGGAGGCGTTGGCCCTTTTCCAACTCCTGTAATCTGCAGGCTATATAGGTGCCATACGCCTCCTCTACATTGGGAGGTTTACTCAGGATCCGGCTTGCTTCCCGTATGAGCTCTAGGGATTCCTGCTCTGTTGCAGTCATCCTCCTGGGCCTTTTGTGTAGAATGCGGAGGGGAGGCACCTGGCACTCCGTGCGGCTTCTACTTGGCCCAGCCACAGCCTCCTCCTCTCTCCCACTGGGCAAGGCCTCCTCCTCTCTCCCACTGGGCAAGGCCTCCTCCTCTCTCCCACTGGGCAAGGCCTCCTCCTCTCTCCCACTGGGCAAGGCCTCCTCCTGGCTGAGGTCATCCTGTGTCAAAAAAAGGGACATAGTTGTAATTTTCTGTTATGCAATCACACACAATTTTCAGCTCCTAACTTTCAAAGATAATTACACAAAATAGTAAAGGCTATCTATTTGACCACACCATTATTTCAGATGATCAACAAGATCTGAAGTTACGTATATATTTGGCCACTACTGTCTAGTGATATGTCTACATATTACTCTTTGTGCAGAAGTGATTTTTTTTTTTTTTTTTCAAATAACAATTTTTATTGGTCACAGATATGTAAAAGTACAAAAGAGTTGTAGTTTGCTTGATACATAGCATCATTGGTAGACGTTCAGCCTGACATTCAATAAACAATGGAGTATTTTCAGCTAGATAGAATAACAATGAAGTACATTCTTTATCTGGAAAATTCGTCAACCAATAGATATCTATTTTATACTGGACATTGTCCAAAAATAAAGAAAGGGATAGTAGAGAGAGAAAGAAAAAGAGAAGAGAATATAAGGTGAAAGAAGGGGGGGAGGGAGGAGGGGGGGGGGGTGGTTCCGCCGTCGGTCTAGGGCGGGTCCTCCTGTCTATGCCAATCTTCCCAGACCTTATCATGTGTTTCTAATCTATCTTGTAAGCGGGCTGTCATTTTTTCCATGAGCTCTATGTCCTTTATTCTGGTGTATAGATCTGTTTGAGTGGGAGGGGTCTGTTTTTTCCAACGCAGTGCAACCAAGCACCTTGCCGCCGTAATTATATGGCCCATCAGTTTCCTAGAATGGCGAGATATATTCAACCCGGACACTCCAAAGAGAAATAGTTTCGGGGACCAGGGCACCTGTACTCCCAGCAAGCGAGTCAGTAGGGATTGGACTTCCGCCCAGAACGGGGCAATTTTAGGGCATAACCAGTAGATATGGAATAGAGTCCCTCTATCTTTACAGCAACGCCAACATCTGTCCGAACTGGAGGGGTATATGGCTCGGAGCACGTCAGGCGTCAAGTACCAGAAATAGAGAATTTTATATGCGTTCTCCTTGTACAAAGTACAGAGTGAGCTTTTGGCTGCTTGGGACCAGATCACCTGCCATGTGTTTTCTGGTATCTCCTCGCCTAGACACCTCTCCCATCGGAGCATGTATGTGTGCTTGCCCTGATCCGGGAAACTGTAGGAGTTCAAAATTCGGTATATGTCTGAGATTAGCCCTCGTCTAGTCGAGCCTTCTAGTATCAGGCTCTCAAATCTAGTTGGAGTTGAGAATTGTAGGTCTGGGGCAATAGATTGGGCATAGTGTCGAAGTTGTAGGTAACCATAGAATGCTTGTTTTGGGATGCCAAATTTTTTTTGAAGCTCAGCGAAAGGGAGTAGTCTGCGAGTGCACGGGTGGACTAGGTGACCAAAGTGGAACAGGTTTCTGGTCGCCCACGGTGAGGACATCTGATGTGTGAGACCCGCGGGCATTTTGGGGTTGTATAGAAAGGACGTAAGAAGTGATCTCTCGGAGCATAGTATGTGGGCTCGTGATAGTCTACGCCAGAGTGTGCTAAGGTGCAGCATGGGGCCCAGGAGCTGGGAGGAATCTACCTTCGCCCTCGCATTCCATAACATACTGTTTGGGTGGACCGGTGCCATCCACAGTTTTTCGGTTTCTGTCCACTTGTTATAGGAGCGTTGGGTAAACCAGGAGGTCAGGGCTCGCAGTTGGGCTGCCTGATAATATTTGGTTATGTCAGGAAAGGATAGACCACCGTCCGTTCGCGACGCTAGCAGGACCGATCGCGGTATTCTGTGTCTCTTATAGTTCCATATATAGCGTATCATGTCTGCCTGTATTTTCCGCAATTCCGCTGTTGGGACTGGGATGGGGAGAGTTTGGAATAGGTAAAGCAGTTTTGGCAGAATAACCATCTTAACCGAGGCTATCCTCCCTAAGAGGGATATATGATGTGCCTTCCATTTTCTTAGTAGGTCTCTGATATTTTTTAGGAGGGGTGGATAGTTGGCTTTATATAGGGTAGAGTAGGATGGAGTAATCTGAATTCCCAGGTATTTTAAGGATGAGTCATTCCAATGGTAGGAGAAGCATTGTTGTAAATGTTGAATCTCCTGAGCCGGTATATTAATAGGCAGGGCTTCAGATTTGGCTGTGTTTATTTTGTAGCCCGATAGGGATCTATACAAATCGAGCTCAGCATGTAGATTGGGAAGTGAGATCCTGGGTTGGGTCAGGGTGAGTATAATATCGTCGGCAAATAAAGCCAGCTTAAATTCCCTATCTCTCACCCGAATCCCGTGTATGTTTGTATTTTTCCGAATGGTCGCCGCCAGGGGCTCTACACAGAGCGCAAATAGTAGCGGTGATAGCGGGCACCCCTGGCGGGTTCCATTAGTAATCGGGAAGGTCTGTGATAGTGCAAAGGGCGTTTTAACCTGGGAGGAGGGATTGGTGTATAAATGTCTAATAGCCTGCATGAAAGAGCCCCGGAATCCCATATATTGCAGTGTGGCGAACAGGAAAGGCCAACCAAGGCGGTCAAAAGCCTTTTCTGCGTCGAGACCCAGAACTAGTGCATTTGTTCCTTCCCTGTTCGCCACCTCGACAAGGTCAATAATTCGTCTCGTGTTATCCCCTGCCTGACGCAGGGGGACAAAGCCCACCTGATCCTTGTGTATCAAGGAAGGAAGTATCAGGTTCAATCGCATTGAGAGAAGCTTAGTAAAGATTTTTAAATCTGAGTTAAGGAGTGCGATTGGCCTGTAGCTTGCACATACAGAGGGGTCCTTGTCAGGCTTGGGGATAAGCGTGAGAAATGATCTTTGCATATCTGCTGGAATGGTAGTATTCTGAAAAAAGGCGTTAAATATCTTACACATGTAGGGTAATAGAATCGGGAGGAATGTCTTATAGTACTCATAGGGGAGCCCATCTGGACCGGGGGATTTGTGTGTGGGCAGGGTTTTTATAGTGGCTATTATTTCTTCCTCCGTAATTGGGGTGTTGAGTGACTCAAGGTCCGTTCTTTGGAGTCTAGGAAGGCCACTGTCTGCTAGGTAACGTCGTATTCGTTCCTTAAGGGCGGAAGGTAATGGGTCATGGGGGATCTCAGGGTTGTTATATAAGGAGGCGTAGAATTCCCCAAAAGTTTGGGCTATGTCTTGAGGGTGTGTACGTAGAGTGTCTGACCTATCTTTGATTTGGTGAGGGGTGGACATGTGGGAGCGCTCCGACAATTTGCGTGCTAGAAGGGAGTGGGCTTTGTTACCTTTGTCGTAGTAGGTTTGTTTTAGTCGTAGGAGTGCTTTCTCCACCTGACCTAATGCCAGGTCTCGAAGGGTGTTTCTAAGACACACCACTTTTTTAAGGATAGGAATGGAAGGTGAGGCTTGAAGGCGAAGTTCTAGGACTTTGAGTTCTTTCTCAGTTTGGAGCTTGGACGCTATTGCGCTTTTCTTCATGGCTGAAGAAAGTGCAATGCATCGTCCCCTGAAAACTGCCTTATGAGCCTCCCAGAGGGTGGTAAGGGAGACGTCGGGGGTATTGTTATCTGAGAAGTAGTTTTTCAAAGTCGTCTCTAATTCCGACTTAGACGGGACATGTTGGAGGAGAAAGTTATTTAATTGCCAATTGCTGGGTTTACGCCCCATGACTCCCATCTCAAGTGTTAAGGTTATGGGGGCATGGTCTGACCAGGAGATGGGAAGGATCTGGGCCGTCTTTGTGATCCGTAGGGTGGCGTTATTGACAAAGAAATAATCTAGGCGGGAATGCATACGGTGGGGGGCTGAGAAAAAGGTATATTGTCTGTCTCCTGGGTGGAGTGTCCGCCAAGTGTCAAATAATGCGTGACGCCTGGTCAGTTGTCTAAATAGTTTGGAATCACGGGCGGCTCGGGTCTGTGGGGCTGTGGGGTTAATCACATGGCGGTCTAATCCCACCGAATGTGCCAGGTTGAAATCTCCACCCACGATCAGACATTCGTTAGGGGCTTTAAAGAGGCGTGCAAGAACCTTGGATAGGAATTGTATCTGACGTACGTTAGGGGCGTAGATGTTGCAAATGGTTATTGCCTGTGATTGCCACTGGCCGCGTAAGATTATATAATGTCCCTTTGGGTCAATGAAAGACTCTGAGCATTTAAACGGGGATCCGCGTTTAAATAGGATCGCCACACCTGCGCGTTTACGAGGGTTGAATGCTTGAAAGGCCTGAGGGTAATGTCTGGATGCGAAGGCGAAGGCACCCCCCTTATTGAAGTGTGTTTCCTGTAGTAATGCTATGTCTGCCCCTGACCTCCTGATTTCTTTCAATGTAAGATGCCTCTTTTTATTTGAGTTCAGCCCGTGAACATTGAGTGATATGAGTCTAACCATGTTTCTTAGTGTATATGGGGGCATGTTTACTTAGCTTGTCCTGCTGGGACGCTTCTGCATGAGTCAGAGGGCGGAGAGATCCACAGATGAGGCTCGGCCAGGTGTCCATCCCAGATCCACGACAGACCAGTGAAGGGGAGAGGGTGGTGGGAGGGAAAAGAGGAAAGGGTAAAGAGAGAGAAAGGGAAAAGAAAAAGAAAATGATTATTGCCATCATAATTAAGAATAGACGATTCATTGTGGGGCCGGGCAGTATAGACCACCCGAGCTCCAGTAGGTTCCAATAAGCCTCCCCGGCCAGAGCCCCAAGCCAGGGCCCGGTCCGGGGGGGCATAGAGAACCCCTCAATACAAGTGCAACTGAAATAAGGCTAACTAATCTAAATTCTAAAAAGGAACCTTAGTAGGATAAACCACCAGGGGGGCCTAGTGGGACGGAAACAACCAGGACTAATACCAACTAGTCTCCTATAACTGAGAAAAAAAACCCGACATTGAAAATACAATGACTGATAAAAAAAAAAAGAAGGGCCTTAGGGGGAGCCGTTGTAGCAAAAATGGGTAGGATAGAGGCAAATGTCTCGCCAATCAGCCTTTTTTAGGCTTGGGTTTAGTAGATCCTCGAGGCGAGTCCCGGTCTCTTGGGCGTTTAGTCGGGGGGACTTTCTGCCACACCACAGGAGGTGGCGCTGGCAAATCCACAAGATCCCAGTCAGGCAGCCGGGGGGCAGGGATCTCTAGGGTGTCGCAAAAGTTCTCCAAGTCCTCTGGAAAGCGTAGTGTTGCAGATTTACCCTGACGACGGGCTGTAAGGCTGAAAGGAAAGCCCCATCTATATGTAATGTCTTTCTCTTGAAGCAAAATAAGCAGGGGCTGGAGCAATCTTCTCTTCTGCAGGGTGATCCAGGAGAGATCTGGGAAGAGCTGGATTTGTGTGTTTTCAAAGACCACTCTCTTTGCATTACGTGCTTTGCGCATAATATCCTCCTTAAGGGGGAAGGAATGGACCCTACAGATAACATCACGGGGTCTGGAGGCCGGTCCTTTGGGACGCAAGGCCCGATGAGCTCGGTCCATTTCTAAAGGTTTATCTGGGGGGTCCCCAAGGAGGTCGTTGAATAAAAGCTGCAAGGTTTCGTGGAGGTCTTCAGGACCCTCTGATTCAGGTAGACCTCTGACTCGGATATTGTTTCGGCGCCCCCTATTGTCGAGGTCCTCGATGTGACGTTGCATGTTTCGAAGCATTAAATGGTGGTCTGCCCCTTGTAATTGGGTACGGTGGACTGTCAGTTTGGTCTCTTGGATTTCCTCCTCTGCCATTTCCATCCTCTCAGAGAGATGTTTGAGATTAGTGTGGATGATCTGGATTTCCGCTCGGCATGCAGATTTAACCTCTTCGATAAGGAGTTTGAAGTCCTCTTTTGTGGGTATGGCTTGGAAACAGTCCTGCCAGGAAGTGGGCTGCTGCAAACGTGAGCTATGGCCCATATGGGGTTGGGGGTAGTTTGGGGGGGAGGATTCCCTGTATAATGCTGGGGGGAGCATAGGATCATATGGGTCTTGTGATTGCAGCTGAGGCGGTATTGTAGGCGCCTGTGGGTCTCCCCATGTAGGCCTCTGCCCAGGAGGGGCAGGGTGGGCCCCCGCCAGGTTGTCCAGGGGGGATTCTGTTGGTGAGCAGGCCACCTGGGCGTATGATTTAGTGTAGTCTGTCCCCTGTCCCATCGGTCTGAGGGCACCCTGGCGTCCGAGCCTCTGTGGCTGAGGGGTACTCGGAGGGGGGCCGTGGTCTTGCTGGGGGGTAAATCTCCCATGGTGGGTACCTTGACCCCGACCGCTGCTCCAGTCACCCTCCGGGTCTGGTAGTGGGGGAAAGTCACTTGATTGGAGTGAGGGAGTGGGGGAAATCGTGCCTCTCTGGCGGAGGTAGGGGTCTGATAGTGAGCGCAGCAGCTGCGGGAAGGCCTCCGTGCACTGTGTGTAAGGAGGTGCAGTGCGGCCTAGTGAGGTGTCCTGCGGTGGGCTCCGGGACGGCTCGTGTGCAGGGAGAGGTGGAGGGGGACTCACCGCTGTGGTCCCTTGACCGGAGAGTCCATCTATCCCCTGGGTCTGCTCCTCCTTGTTATGAGGTGTGGAGGAGGCCGCCGAGAGTTGCTGCCGTTGCGGTCTCGTGGCGGAGGAGGAGGCTGTCGGCGCCATCTTGTCCCGATCGTCCTCCGACATGGAGGACCGATTAAAGTATGTCTGGATGGTCGCAGCGGAGCCGGGTGGTGGTTGGGACGAACCCCGGGTCCTGGAGGATCTGGTCCTTCTGTTTCCTCCCATATAATGGAGCTAAAAATCCCCCTTTTCAGGCCTTTAAGCTGCGGGCTAGAGGAGAGCTAGAAGTTAGGCGTCCATGCAGAGCGGCTTCCGGTCACGCCCCCAGAAGTGATTTTTGATGAAGCACTTTCAAAATTAACACCTTAACATCATTAATAACATTTACACAATCCCAAAATCTTCAAAAAAAGTATACCTGGCTGAAGCTGGGCGCATCCACTTCATCTATGGTGAAAAGGCCCAGTTCATCCTGGGACTCCTCAGCTGGGGTGGAGGTGGATGGAAGGCTGGAGGGAAGGCTGGAGGGAAGGGTGGGGGGAAGGGTGGAATGGGATTGCCTGGCTTCGGTCTGCTCATCCAGGAATCGCAGTTTGTGGTAATACCACAACTTGGGTACATAAACTTGGTCAGCTGCTGCCCCGGATCTCAGCGACTCCTGGATTTTTCTGTGTTCCCGCTTATACATATTACGCAAGATACCTATTTTCCTGTCCACAAACTTGAGGTCTGCCTGGGGGAGTCGAGTCTTCACAAACTCTAAAAGTGTGCCCAGTGTTGCCTTCCTAACATCACGATTATAATATTGGGGGTGTTTGACCTCCCAGAGGTTTTTCTTCTGCTCATATAGATCAATGAAATGGGTCAAAAACTCTTCCTCTTTAAAGGGATTCATTATTTCTGCAAGACAAGACACAAGATCAAAACTTAAATGTCAGTCACAAATCTCAGGATTAGTTTGTGTTGTAATCTAGGGGACACACACGGGGACACACACAAACACACACACACACACACACACACACACTTTAATCTTACCTTCGTTTGTGCCGCTCGCTACTTCCGCACGGACATACATAGGCCATCGTACTAGCTTTATATACACTGCGCATGTGTCATGCTCCGCCTGCGTCGCCCGCCCCTGACGTTCGTAAGTACGATTTGGCCCCGCCCCTTCACTCTTCGTTGCGCAGTGGGAGTAGATAGCAAAAGATGGCGGAGCGATTAAGTGAAAGTAGCGCGGAGGAAAGCCCGGAGCCCCAAACATCCACATCCCGGAGGAGATATAAGGCCACCAACATGGCTTTTGGAGAGATGGTGGAGATGGTGTCCATATTAAGAAGGGAGCACTACGATGGCAAAAAAGGACCGTACACACGACCCAATCTGAGAAAGGACAAAATAATGTCCTCAATTGTCACCGCTCTGGAAGAGAAATTTGGGACAAAACGTTCGAAAGAACAATTGCGGAAGCGGTGGTCTGACATCAAAAGTCGTGAGCCAGAACAATATTGGCGAATAAAGAAGCTGCTGAAAAAAAGTAAGTACTTGTGTTTTACTATTGAGATACAGAACTTGCATGCTGATCCTTATTTTTGGCGGTTTTTCTGCATCGTTCGTAAATACCGTTCTTTGTAATAGATCGGATACTTTATAAAGTGACGTTATTTTTTCGCCAAATACGATGGGACAGGGTTGGACATACATTTATGGCTTGATAATTTGTCGAATTCCCACAATGAGTTGATGTGGTGTAGATGTGTTTGAAAATATAATGCTTCATCAAAAATGATTCAGTGTAATGTAGGGACAGGACACAGCAGCTGTTTCCACATCTGGACTCACGAGCACTATAGTTAGTGGGAATGATTTAGCAGTCCCACTATTGTTCTTCGATTTTATTTTTTTAAAAATTTACTTTGAATTTTATTCCGTACGTTTTTTGGCTCTGCGTAACTTCTGCATACTTTCAGCTATTAAAACCATTCAACTATTAAAATGTTCGTCTCTTTTAGCTGATGTGTGGTCATTTTCAAATTTTTTACTACCATTTATACTTTATTAAATAATAATTTTTTATTCACTTTTTTCAACATTGAATTCAATGGGAGCATGCTTGAAATCCTCAAATTCTTCTTCCGCTCCCAAAAGTTTCAGCTCCTTCATACTTTCACCTAGAGACACCAAACAAACTTTACAATGTTCACTAAATATTCATCTATCTGGCTATATCCTTTCAGTTTGATATTTTTTTAATTTTTGGAGAAAAAGCTTTTTGTTTAGAGGTCATTTCGTGACATTTTAGACATTAATCAGAGTGTACTGTGTTTGTTTTGTTGCCATGGTTACCCAAGCTTCTGTTATACACAGGGGGGGAGGTGACTGGAGCATCTCAGCTCTGATTACAGAGCCCGGGGGGAGGGGACAGACACACCATGTACTGATTTATAATATAGGAATATGATGGGGCAGTTTTGATGGCGGTCATTTTAGCCATTTAGCTATTCAGCATTCCCACGCATTTTGCTAAGGAAATGCATTTTCTAGTGTACTATGTGACCATAACTAAATTTTTGAGGGGTAATACACATAGGAGATCATTGAGGTGTCAGCATCTGTGAAAATTGCCCAAAAATATGCATTCTTTATAATTGTTGTTCAGAGGTAATGTTCATCCTGTCTTCAACATTTATTATGATGCAAAATTGACAAAAAATATTAACCAACGTTTTACTTTATTTATTAAAACCTAAAAGATCAGTGTGTTTTAACTATACCTTTTTTTTCAAATCTCATAGGGGAGAAAAGACTCAGACAACAGTCCAAGGATCTCAGGACCCCCCCAAGTCACCAGCCTGAGGCCGAACCTGCCCCAGCCCAAGACCACGCCCACCCGACGACCTTGAGGAAGGAGAGGTGGAGGAAGTGTGCGAGGTTTCAAGCCCACCAAGTGAGTGACTGACACCCCAGCTTCAGTTTTACTGTATTTTGGCGTGCATATTGTAAACCTTGTTTTTATTCACTCGTTTTAGGTGAGTTTCTGGTTGTGGAAGGCCAAGCGGCAGAGCACTTCACCACAGACAGTGCGCAAAGATTAATTGGCCAGATTATGCTGTGGAATGGCCACATAGATCAAATGCGTGAACAAATTCACAGCATGAAACTTCGCCTGGACTCCATGCAACAGGAAATGAAGAACATGATTGATGTTTTGGGCCGAATATAATCACGTTTGGCCTAAAAACATCAATCATGTTCTTCATTTCCTTGGGAAGTTATTTTGTTCTAAAAATTTTTTTGACAATTTTGGGGGTATACCCAAATTTACAATGTGTGATGCACACGGTGTGTCATCATGTGCTATCTTCCATCATGGGTTAGCAATGTACTTGTTTTGTGTTTGCAAACCCTTCATCCTGAAAATTCTTTGGTGGTGAGAGGAACCAAAAATGGGATTGCACACACAAAACACGTACATTGCTCTCCCATGATAGGAGATAGCACATGTTGACTTGACCCTTTAGTAAAGCTCAATTTTGAGCATCTTATAAATGACCAATTTCTGCAAGGGTGACATTACATGCACCGTTCTAGAAATATTGAACTTTGTAAGTTCATTTATTGTAAGTTTTGTTTCTAAAAACACTGTTGTGTATGTAAATCTTGTTAGATAAAGGTCTATATATTTGGGAAAAAATGGCTTGAATAATTTACTAAAATATTATTTTTTTACACAACGTAAAATATTTTTGAAAAAAATAAATAAAAAAAAAAAAAAAAAAATATGGTAAAAAATGCACCTTTCAATGTGCACCAAGTAAAATTTTTTACCCTATACAATGTGTGTGGCTGTTTCTTAAAGTCAAAATTTGGGGTTTGTTTTTGTGGGCCTGATTAACTAAAGCTAAATGCACTTGACACTACTACAAGTGCACTAGGAGACAGACATAACTTAAAGGTAAACAACAATAAAAACAAGATATTTAGATAAACCAATTTTCTTTTTTATTTTTGAAACAAACTTACAGCTGTTGCTGAATAGCAATGGCCCCCCGACCATTAAAATAATTCACATAACGGTCACGCACTTGACGTGCGGTTCGAGGGGCCAAGCCAATACGGCCAATTTCTAGGCCTGTGAAAGTGCTACTAGCCTCTTCCAGTCTGGGCTCAGGCCCAACAGAGGATAGATATGTAGCTGAATGTCTAGATGCAGATGCAGCAAGCAAGGATGACGTGGTTGATTTTATAGTCCGCCAAATTAATAGCCGTAAGGAAGATACGGAACCGGCTGGCCAGAATACCAAAGGCATTCTCCACAACCCTTCTTGCTCTGGCCAGCCGATAATTAAATACCCTCCTCTCAGGGGTGAGTGTCCTTTGGGGGAACGGCCTCATCAAGTTCTCACAGAGAGCAAATGCTTCATCAGCAATAAAAACTGAGGGGAGTCCATCCACATTATCGTCATCAGGTGGCAATTCCAGGCCACCGGTCTGGAGACGATGGCACAGCTCGGTCTGTGCAAAGACTCCTCCATCAGACATCCGGCCGTTCTTCCCCACATCCACAAACATAAACTCCATATGTGCCGAGACCACCGCCATCAAAACTACACTATGGAACCCCTTGTAGTTAAAGAAATAAGACCCCGAATGCGGTGGTGGCACAATCCGGACGTGCTTCCCGTCAATCGCCCCTACACAGTTGGGAAAGTCCCAACGGTCAGCGAACTGGGAGGCCACAGTCTGCCATTCCTGTGGACTTGTAGGAAACTGTGGAGTGCAAAAAAAATAAGATAAGGACTTTAATAACAAAAATTGTATATCAGATTACACCAAAACATTAGTAAACAACAGCAGTCAAATATTATGAATATGTGTGTTTGTAATTGAAATGTTGAAAAACATAAGGCACACTTATAAGATTACTCACCCCCTATGATGGCCCATTGATACATTTGAATGTGGGGGGAGGGGTTCTAATTAGGTTAACAAACACACCTGACTGGCTGAAACATTTGTGGGGTGGGGGAGGGGTTCTAATTAGGTTAACAAACACACCTGACTGGCTCAAACATTTGTGGGGTGGGGGAGGGGTTCTAATTAGGTTAACAAACACACCTGACTGGCTGAAACATTTGTGGGGTGGGGGAGGGGTTCTAATTAGGTTAACAAACACACCTGACTGGCTGAAACATTTGTGGGGTGGGGGAGGGGTTCTAATTAGGTTAACAAACACACCTGACTGGCTCAAACATTTGTGGGGTGGGGGAGGGGTTCTAATTAGGTTAACAAACACACCTGACTGTCTGAAACATTTGTGGGGTGGGGGAGGGGTTCTAATTAGGTTAACAAACACACCTGACTGGCTCAAACATTTGTGGGGTGGGGGAGGGACAAACAAGACAATGGAGCAGACAATATACATTGTTCAATGGACTATAGGCTAGAGCTAAAAATGGACCCAGCATTGCATGGTGGGGAGGTTAATGAAATAAATTAGGCATGTATAGGGCAATAAATGATTAAAATAGGCATGCACAAAGATAAAGGGGACATTCACAGCAGATTGAAAGCATGGCAATTAGGTAAAGAGGACAGTTCTACAATACATCCAAAAACAGTTAATACATATCATGTAATGTTAAAGGATAAAACTTACCTTCATATATTCCTTCTGCAGGACCTGAATAATAGCAGAACAGGTCTCTGGGATTATGATCCCCAGAGCCTGGGGGGAGATGCCTGTCGAGAACTTTAAGTCCTGAAGACTTCTCCCAAGTAACGTAACGTGGCAACTAGCCTCTGCTCCGCACTGATGGCTTGCCTCATGCAGGTATCCTGCCTGCTGATATAGGGGGTCAGCATAGCCAGCAGACGCTCAAAGATGGGGTCCGTCATCCTGAGAAAATTCCTGAAATCATCAGGATTATTCTCACGGAGCTCACGGAGCAAAGGCATATGACAGAACTGGTCACGCTGGCGCAACCAATTCTTGGTCCATGAACTCCTCCTCACCCTGTTCATGGACTGGACTCGGGTCAAAGTATTAACCCCAACACCAAGTCCCCACACAGCACGAACTCGAGAACGAGAACGTCCACTCGACATGGCTTCAAAACGGTCGGCTGCTCAAACAAACAAACTTATAACAAACGCACTGAAGAACAGCAAGGCCTATGAAGAACGACCTGAAAATCAGGAACGAGCGGAGCAGAACGGCCTGCAAGGCAGGTTACGAACTGACCAACACGCACTGAAAAGCAGATACAAACCTCACAAGCACAAACTGAACCGCAGAAAACGAACGAAATAAGCTGAAGTGTGAAAAGCGCGAATCGTCTCTAACCAAACTTCTACTAACACGAGATTAGCAGAAGGAGCCCAAAGGGTGCCAGAGTGGGGCTTGGACTTCCTTTTTCTAGTCCCGTCGTACGTGCTATACGTCACCGCGTTCAAAACCAGCGGACTTTTGCAGTGACCGTGTGTGGCCAAGTCCGTTCGTTTTTAAGTCCGGCGCAAGGAGCAAACAAAGTCCGACGCAAAGTCCGCCGTAAAGTCCGCTCGTGTGTACGCGGCATTAGACCCACCCCCTCTCTCTCATTGGCTCACTGGATGTGATTTACAGTAGGGCCAAAACAACTAATCGATTAATAAAATAGTTGTCAACTATTTTCATAATCGATTAATTGGTCAGCCGATTAGTTGGCCTGCATGCAGAACGCATTATTTGTTTACATATCAGGAAATACAGTGCAGCACACATACAGCTCAGTACACCATCCATACATGTGAGTAAGAGCCTGAGAATTTGTGAATGTGTGAGGAGCAATGCTGGGACATGTAGAACTGGCAGGAAGTGAGTGGTTCTAAAGGCAGCTGTTTTTTTACCTTAGTGCACTCTATACTATTCTATACTATACTTTGCAGCTTGCTATTGGGGCACTCTGAAAGCAAAAGGAGCCAGAAGTATCGGCGGGGGACCCCAGAAGAGGAGAATCTGGGAAGCTCTGTGCAAAACCAATACACAGAGCAGGTAAGTATAACATATTTGTTTTAAAAAAAGAATCACTTTAAAGACTGTGTTCAGGAAAGATCAGCATCTGAACCCAGAGAAGGTGGAGGCTGATAGACTGGAGGTAATTTAAGTCATTACAATTACATTTAAAGTAAACTTTTACCGGTATTGTGCATTATATTTAAAATGATCAAATCCATAAAATAAAAAATCCCAGCTTTTAGTGCTACTTTAACCAGTTCCTGACCGGCTCTTGTCTATTTATGGGGGGCAGAATGGCACCCCTGAGCAAAACCCCTTACAGGGTTTCCTTTAAGAGCCACCGGAGGAGCGCTCGTGCGCCCGCTGCGCAGCGGTCGCCGCCAGTCACGCCCTATCGCGTGCACGAGCGCCAGCACGGGGATTTATGTGTGTAAACACAAATCCCTGTGCTGTCAGAGGAAAGGAGACATGTCGTTTGTTCCTAGTAAGTAGGAACAGTGATATGTCTCTTCTCCTACTCAGCCCTATCCCCATACAGTTATAACACATTGAGGGAACACAAATTTAACCCCTTGATCGCCCCCTAGTGTCAACCCCTTCCCTACCAGTGACATTTACACAGTAATCAGTGCATTTTTGTAGCACTGATCGCTGTATAAATGTCAATGGTCCCAAAAATGTGTCCGATCTGTCCGTCACAATACCGCTAAAAATCACAGATCATCGCCATTACTAGTAAAAAAAAAAAAAATTATTATAAAAATGCCATAAATCTTTCCCATAGTTTATAGACACTAACTTGTGTGCTAACCAATCAATATATGCTTATTGCGATTTTTTTTTTTTTTTTTTTTTTTTTTTACCAAAAATATGTAAAAAAAAAAGTAAAAAATATTGTTTTTTTTTTCAAAATTGTCGCTCTTTTTTTTGTTTGGGTACAACATTGCATGGACCAGGCCATTTTTTTAGATACGACACTGCGTCACTTTAACTGACAATTGTGCGGTCGTGTGACGCTGTGGCCAAACAAAATTTATGTCCTTTTTTTTCCCCCACAAATAGAGCTTTTTTTTGGTGGTATTTGATCACTTCTGCGTTTTTTTGTTTTGTTTTTTTTTTTGCACTATAAGAAAAAAAAATACTGACAATTTTGAAAAAAAACAAACCATATTTTTTACTTTTTGCCATGATATCCAAAAAAACCCCGAATTTCTTCATCAGTTTAGGCCGTCATGTATTCTACATATTTTTGGTAAAAAAATCGCAATAAGTGTATATTGATTGGTTTGTGCAAAAGTTATGGCGTCTACAAAATAGGGGATAGATTTAGGGCATTTTTATACATTTTTTTTACTAGTAAAAAAAGCGATATTTTGCAGGACTGCAACATTGCGGCACACAGATCGGACATTTTTTACACTTTTTTGGGACCAGTGACGTTTATACAGCGATCAAAGCTGATTACTGTATAAATGTCACTGGCAGGGAAGGGCTTAACACTAGTGGGCGAACAATGGGTTAAGTGTTCCCTAGGGAGGTGTTTCTAACTGTGGGGGCAGTGTAGGGACTGGAGGAGACAGATCGCTGTTCCTAATCATTAGGAACAGCAGATCTGTCTATCCTCCCCTAACAGAGTGGGGATCTGTCTGTTTACATTGACAGATTCCCGTTCTCTCTCTTTTGGGAGCAATAGCGAGTGGTCTGCTGACATCTCGGCCGCCGGCCACGCGCATCCGCTCCAGAGTCGCACCCCCTAGTGGTCTTAAAGCGTCCGACGTACCATGACAGCGATTCGCCCAGGAGAGCCAACCTGCTACAGTACAACTCCGGTGGCTGGTCTTTAAGTGGTTAAAATATTTGATCTCTGAGTCTGATGATATTTACCGGATTCAACCTCTAATAGTAGTATATACAGTGTATCTCTTCTGTCTGTTATTCTCAGAGAGGATTAGAAATTTTGCTCCCTAACCATATGGTTGCTTAATATATTTACTAATGCATATAGATATTTAAGCGTAAATTGTTTTTTTTTTTTTTAACTTTACATTATAACTAAATTATACACCACACTTTAAGGTTATTTGATCAATCGAAACAATAATCGGCCAACTAATCGATTATGAAAATAATCGTTAGTTGCAGCCCTAATTGACAGCAGCAGGCTCTCGTGCACATGACTGGATCGTGATGGAGTTCAGGTAAGTATTGGGTGGTGGGGGTTGCTGCACAGAGGTGGTTTTGTACAACCTTGAGCCTTTAGAACCACTTTAGGTGATTGTCCATATAAATATTCATAAACAGCCTATGCAAGTACACCAATAAAGTACAACACTGTAACTATTCCTCAGTGAAGTACTGCAAGTCCATAAAATAATCCGAAACCCAAACAGTTTTCAACTAATTGCAGCATTCAGTCTGTTAAAAGATCTCCCATATCCAAAAAATATTCGACTGTTCAGGTAATTGGGGCCCCAAGGAGGCTGGAAGTGTATCAAGGTGGCGGTTAACACCAAAAAGCATTTTTTTTTTTTAAATGGGAGATAGAAGATTTCCTTTAGAGACTGAAAGCTGCACTTGGTTGCAGACGGATTTTTTTTTTTAACTGATAATTTTATGGACTTGCTGTACTTTGAGGATCATAAGCAAATGTTTTTATTTTTTTTTATTTTTTAAAGGGACACGACTCTGTAGACAACACTGTACGCATTGGGGTTGCTTTACTAAAGGCATGTAGATTTTTCACTTTGCAAAGGAAGTTGTGCTTTTCAAGGGCATTTTCCCCAGGGCTTAGTGAATGAGGTGAAGCTCTGCTATTTAATCATGTGCAGGCAAAAATGCTGTTTGTTTTGTTTTGTTTTTTCTTACCCGTGATTGAGTACTTTTTGTGAAATTTCACCACATTCACTAAGCTCTGGGGGTTAATTCCCTTGCAAAGTGCAACTTTGTTTGCAATTTGAAAATCTTATTTTCCCTTTTGTAACCTAACCCCATTGACCGGCTGATTGCTAGGCTAGAATGCTGTCATGTGGGGAAGGGGTTCCTTAGCCCTGTGTAAGCTCTGACTCAGTGTATGCTTTGAACTTGCACAACAATTTAGGCGAAGGTCGTGGGCCTGGCTAGGGAATGCATGAAAGATACTGTGTAAGTACAGGCTTTTTTGTACATATGCTATCCAGCAAACCTGTTACTTTTCCTGGTGTGGACAAAGTAGAACAATGCTGATCTTTTACCACCCCACACTTGTGCTAAATTGTTATTGCTAATACAGGCTTTGGATCCTGATGGTAGTTGGGCCAGAGGGTCATGTACAGTATGTTTTATCATCACATATGACCTCCCTCCTCACAGCAACAAATGCAACCTGCAGCTGGACCGAATGTGGATTTGGATGTTGTGTAAGTATTTTGAATGTTCTTTTGCAGCCTACACAAACATTGCAGGAGAACTGAGTGTTAGACCTGCTTTCATTAAAAATACTGCATTATGATTGTATTTGGCAGCATACCATCTTCTTGCAACATATACTTTTTGGGTAAAAAAGTTTTTTTCATTAGTGTTCTGACCATATGCCTTTTGGAATATGCATATAAATTCATTTATAAATAGTCATTTGTTATCATTTAAACTTGAGTTTACTTTGCTTCTTGTATGCATGATGTCTTTTGCCCAATATTGCAGCACTGTATTGTGATTCGCCAGCAGAGGGAGCTTTAACTCTGATATATAATAGCAGAATGGCACATTGGTTCTCCACCTGTGTACTTCTTGACGTATGTACTAAAAAGCTTAGGCATATGAAAACTGATGTTTTACAAATGCTGCTGTGTGGTAGCTGAACATCTTGGTTCCCCATAGGAAAAAATCCAGTATGTGGACTGGTACACTTGTCCTCACTAATAAAACAAGGTGATAGTGATTTTTTTTTTTTTGTAAATTTGTTGTGTAACTTGTTTTATTCAGATGTGAAGGCAACGTATTCTTTGACATATTTAAATATCTGCATTACAATTTATCCGAATGGTTAAAAGGGAAAACTTTAAATGTTCCTGGTGTTTTTTTTTTCTTTACCAAAGTCATAAGGGATGACTAAAACTAAATAATGTCCCAAATTGTGCTTGTATAATAGAAGCAAAAATCAATACAATGAAATCTGCCTTCACTCTGTTTTGTAACACCCACTAAATGATAAGCTTACAGGTGTGGATTGCACTGCCCTTTCTCCTTGTTCTTCAAGGACTTTTCACCACAATCCTATAGTAATCTTTTTAATATCTATTGGCTATTTCTTAGTAAGGATATTATGCAGTTATTTTTTTTTCTCTGGAAAGACTGCTGGCCCTTCAGGTTTAATATTGGTCAGCATCATCCAACACATATGTGGACCCAGGCTGTCTTGGACAAGTCCCCCCACGCTCTAAGTGCTCTCAAACTGAGTCACACTCACATTTCACTCAGGCAAGGTGGAGGAACCACCCACCGCTAAGGAAGAAGAGGAAGGACCCATGATGTCACTGGGCAAGCCTGAAGACAGTGCCATTGTGTGCACTGTTATATGCTGTAGTAATGTTAGCTACATACATGGGGGGGGGGCTGCTGTGTTCTGGCAACAGTATGGGCGACTGGAAATGAATTAAGTTTGGCTTAGTGCTTCTCCAGCATTTGGGAAAAGCCTTGCATTTTTTTGTTTTTTTTTACAAATTCTTTAACAAAGAAGCAGTTTCCAGTACATCCAAACAACAAGATTAAATAAGGTACATCCATTAATGTTAAAGTGGTGTTCCCATTTAAAAAAATTAAAAGTCAGCAGCTACAAATACTGCAGCTGTGAATTTTTAATAATCGGACACTTACCTGTCCCAGGGTCCAGCGATGCAGGGGATCGAAGCCCCGCTCGTCTCCCCCTCTGTTCGGCGGCGCCGGCATTGTAACTGTGGGCGCCCGGCATGTGTGAGCGGCGCCGCGCGCCGTGATTGGCCGCGCAATCATCTGGGACCTGTCACTTGTCCCAGATGATTGACAAGAGGGAGGGGGCAGAGCTGAGCCCTTCCTGCGCCGAGATGAAGTGATGTCAAGAGCCCAGGCACTGAAGGAGGCAGACTACGAGGGACCCCCTAGCAACAGCCATTTAGAGGTGAGTAAAAAAAAAAATTTTTCCAAATGTTTTTTTTTTTTTTTTTTTTTAGGCATTCATGAATTTTTTTTTTTTTGGGTGGAACACCACTTTAAATACAACCATAGACTTCTGGTGGTCATGACTGCAAAACAGAATAGTAAACTGGGATTGATGACATATAGTATCTCACAAAAGTGAGTACACCCCTCACATTTTTGTAAATATTTTATTATATCCTTTCATGTGACAACACTGAAGAAATGACACTTTGCTACAATGTAAATTAGTGAGTGTACAGCTTGTATAACAGTGTAAATTTCTTTATCGTACATCATGGGACACAGAGCCTTAAGTAATTACCTAATGGTTTATAGCCTACCGTCAGGTGTTGACACTGGTAAACCCTAATTAAGGAAGTTTACTCCCCTATATAACCCCTCCTCCTTCCAGGAGCACATCAGTTTTTTCGCCAGTGTCTAAGGTGTTGGTCACGAGTGAAGAAGTGCTCTGAGGAGCTCCAGGAGGGATCCATGCTGGATTTAAATTCCTCCATTAAAAGAAACCAGATCCATCCAGAAGTGCCACTGAGGTCTAAAATGGATGATATCTGGGACCTCGTATCCGAAACACAAGGTTTTGCCTGTAATGCCTCTCTTAGTAGGGCTAGACCCCAGGAACCCAGGGCTTAGGTCTTGTTACATTACCTCAAGCTTCCTGATGTGGGGTGCTATACAAGACCCAAGGCAGTTGAACCCCGTTTTTAACGGACCCAGTCCTTGAAGGTTTGTTAAACGTAACCTGCCGTGATGGGTGAAAGCTGGATTTTCTGTTAAATCAGCAAAATCTTGCGGCGAGGACAAGGTAAGGAAAGAGACTTGGATACAGTATCCAGAAAAGTGAGTACACCCCTCACATTTTTGTAAATATTTTATTTTATCGTTTCATGTGACAACACTGAAGACATGACACTTTGCTACAATGTAAAGTAGTGAGTGTACAGCTTGTATAACAGTGTAAATTTGCTGTATCCTCAAAATAACTTAACACACAGCCATTAACGTCTAAACCACTGGCAACAAAAGGGAGTACAGCCCTAAGTGAAAATGTACAAATTGGGCCCAAAGTGTCAATATATTGTGGGGCCACCATTATTTTCCAGCACTGCCCTAACCCTCTTGGGCATGGAGCTCACCTGAGCTTCGCAGGTTGCCACTGGAGTCCTTTTCCACTCCTCCATGACGACATCACAGAGCTGGTGGATGTTAGAGACCTTGCGCTCCTCCACCTTCCGTTTGAGGATGCCCCACAGATGCTCAATAGGGTTTAGGTCTGGAAACATGCTTGGCCAGTCCATTACCTTTACCCTCAGCTTCTTTAGCAAGGCAGTGGTTGTCTTGGAGGTGTGTTTGGGGTCCGTATCTTGTTGGAATACTGCCCCGTGGCCCAGTCTCTGAAGGGAGGGGATCATGCTCTGCTTCAGTATGTCACAGTACATGTTGGCATTCATGGTTCCTTCAATGAACTGTAGCTCTCCAGTGCTGGCAGCACTCATGCAGCCCCAGACCATGACACTCCCACCACCATGCTTGACTGTAGGCAAGACACACTTGTCTTTGTGCTCCTCACCTGGTTGCTGCCACACACGCTTGACACCATCTGAACCAAATAAGTTTATCTTGATCTCATCAGACCACAGGACATGGTTCCAGTATTCCATGTCCCTAGTCTGCTTGTCTTCAGCAAACTGCGGGCTTTCTTGTGCATCATCCTTAGAAAAAGCTTCCTTCTGGGGCAACAGGCATGCAGACCAATTTGATGCAGTGTGCGGTGTATGGTCTGAGCACTGACAGGCTGACCCCCCACCCCATCAACTTTTGCAGCAATGCTGGCAGCCCTCATACGTTTGTTTCCCAAATACAACCTCTGGATATGACACTGAGCATGTGCACTCAACTTCTTTGGTTGATCATGGCGAGGCCTGTTCTGAGTGGAACCTGTCCTGTTAAACCGCTGTATGGTCTTGACCACCGTGCTGCAGCTCAGTTTCAGGGTCTTGGCAATTTTCTTACAGCCTAGGCCATCTTTAGGTAGAGCAACAATTCTTCTTTTCTGATCCTCAGAGAGTTCTTTGCCATGAGGTGCCATGTTGAACTTCCAGTGACCAGTATGAGAGAGTGAGGGTGATGACACCAAATTTAACACACCTGCTTCCTATTCACACCTGACACCTTGTAACACTAACGAGTCACATGACACCGGGGAGGGTAAATTGCTATTTGGGCCCAATTTGGACATTTTCACTTCGGGGTGTACTCACTTTTGTTGCCAGCGGTTTAGACATTTAATGGCTGTTTGTTGAGTTATTTTAAGGGGACAGCAAATTGACACTGTTATACAAGCTGTACACTCACTACTTTACATTGTAGCAAAGTGTCATTTCTTCAGTGTTGTCACATGAAAAGATATAATAAAATATTTACAAAAATGTGAGGGGTGTAATCACTTTTGTGAGATACTGTATTAAAAACATCTATACATTTCTTTCATTGAAGTTAAAATGTTGTCATGCCTAAAATCTCCACTAGATGGAATATATGCATATACCTTACTCTGTTGTCTCACTGTTTGCTCAGTTCCGTGCCTGGCTGTACAGCGTGTGGAAGCAGATTTTTGCAAAGCAGGAAAAGCTGCAAAAAAAGTCTTTTTTTTTTTTTTTTTTTTTTTTTTCTTCCCCTGATGGGACCACAGGGTTAGGGGGACAGCAGCGCTGTACCCCCCTTACATTACCCCCCTCCCCACGCTGTGGGGGAGATGGAGGGTCCCACTATTATACCGCTGAAAGTTTGTTACTGTGGCTGTATTTTTTACACAGGTCTGTGCCTCACTGCAGGGGGCTCTGCCGCCCCTCCCCCCTTATGTTGGGTCTGGGGAGGGGGCGGGACCTAATGCAGGTGCTGTGAAACGTCCACTGACGAACGTCAGGCTAATAGCAGATAAATACAGCTGTGTCAGTCTCTCCTCTGCTGATGAGGAGGAAACGAGCTGCCAGCACATAGGGACACACAAACTGTGGGACAGGTATGGGTTGCAAAACTGGCATTTCCTGATTCAGGAAGGACACTAAGCTGAACTGTATAGCAATTTTAAAAGTATTGACTATTTTCAGTGATTTAGTGCAATGTGTATAGCGCCTCTGTTTTTGTACTTAGGACTATGCCTGCCAAAAAAGACACCACAAAAGCCAAAAGAGTAAAAGTTTCACCCACAGGCATTGGGATTTCATGCTGTATTTCCATGCTGTCTTCCTCGTCTGAATCGCCAATCATGGCAACTCAGGGTGAGCAATTAGAGCAAATTGTTGGTGCAGCTGCCTCTCATCTCAGCACCTGCATACGTGACTGAAGAAACCCTTTCCTCCTCACTCCAGGGTCTGGAAGAAAGACTAGTGGCTTTAATTGCATCCTCCATTCAAATGGATAGGAAACGTACTAGGTCCCCCTCCCCCCGCTTCAGCTTTACAAGGGGAACGGTGGGCACACGATGAGGTTCTACCCTTAATAAATCAAGAAGAGCTTACCCATGATTCTTCTAATGAGGAAACAATGGTAGATGAACCTTTTTCAGCGTCTCAATCTGAAAAATTGATGATACAAACTCTTACAGAGATGGTTCGTTCCTCTTTCATGCTGCCTCTAACAGAGTCTCATGAAAACGTGGCCTCTTCCTTAGGTTCCTTTAAAACCTTCCCATCTTTTGCATGCGTTTCCTGCGCATGCATTACTTAAACAACTTATTTTTTGGAATGGGATAAACCGGATAAACATTTTCTCCCTCCTAAGAGGTTCTCAATTCTCTATCCTGTGGAGGAGAAATTCTCCAAAAAGTGGAAAGTACCAGCAATTGACGCTGCAATTTCCAATGTGAATAATAACTTGTCCTGACAATGCACAAATGCTGAAAGATCCAACAGATAAGAAGTTGGAATCCCTGCTAAAGTCCTGCTTTTTCCATAGCAGTTGCCATCACCCAGCCCGCAGTCGCCGCGATAGGCGTCTGCCAATCCCTAAAGGACCAATTCAAACAGGCCCTTAGATAGCTTCCTACACAACAAGCTCAAGATTTGGCTGAACTACCTAAGGCATTATATTTTGCCATAGATGCCATCAAACACTCTATTCACCAGGCATCCCGCCTCACGCTTATGCTTGTACATATGCAGAGAATCCTGTGGTTGAAAAATTGGTCAGCTGAAATACCACGTAAAAACCTCCTAACTGGGTTCCCCTTTCATGGGGAGCGACTATTTGGAGAAGACTTGGATAAATATGTCAAGACAATTTCTGCTGGGAAAAGTACCTTTTTACCAGTCAAAAGAAAATATAAACGCCCTGCATTTAAACTGACTCTTTCCCCTGCGCCAGGGGCTTCCACCTCTAGGCAGTGGCGACGTCCTCCGCCATCAGACCCAGGCTCAAAAGAAGCCTTGGGGTAAGAAATCTGCAAAACAGAATCCTAAAGCCTCCTCATGAAGAGGCAACCCCCCTCACCAAGGTGCGGGGAAGACTTCTGAAATTTTTAGAAGTCTGGAAAATGGAAATTCAGGACAGATGGGTCATTTCCACAGTAACGCTGGGATACAAGCTGGAATTCTGGAAATTCCCACCGTCTCGCTTCTTGAGGTCAAGCGTTCCCAAAGATCCAGAGAAAGAACAGTCTCTGTTTTAGGCACTAGACTGATTAATATCTCAAGGGGTGATCATACAGATACCCACAAAAGAGCAAGGTCTGGGATTTTATTCAAACCTACTTTTTTTTTTTTTTTTTTAGTACCAAAACCAAATGGAGATGTCAGACCCATTCTAGATCTAAGAAAGCTAAATCAATTCCTGAAGATCCTTTTGCATGGAGACAATCAGGTCGGTAGTTTCTATCCTTTTTAGGAAGAGAATTTCTGGCATCAATCGACATCAGGGATGCATATCTGCATGTCCCTATATTTCCTGCTCATCAAAAGTTTCTGCGGTTCGAGTTAGATCAGCAGCATTTTCAATTTGTAGCCTTGCCCTTTGGGCTAGCCACAGCACCTCGGGTGTTCACCAAAGTGCTGGCCCCACCTCTAGCCAGGTTAAGGGCACAGGGCATAACAATCGTAGCGTACCTAGATGATCTATTACTTATAGCTCAATCAGCGGAAAAGTTTGGGTTGGATTCTCAACCTAGAGAAATCTTCCTTAACCGGTTCAATACAGGGCAATTTCACCCCCTTCCTTCCCGGCCAATTTTTAGTTTTCAGCACTGTCGCACTTTAAACGTCAATTGCGCGGTCGTGCGACGTTGTACCCAAAAAAAATTGACGTCCTTTTTTCACCACAAATAGAGCTTTCTTTTGGTGGTATTTGATCGCCTCTGCGGTTTTTATTTTTTGCGCTATAAACAAAAGAAGAGCGACAATTTTGAAAAAACACAATATTTTTTACTTTTTGCTATAATAAATATCCCAATTTTTTTTTTTTTTTTTTAAACAAATTTTTTCCTCAGTTTCGGCCGATACGTATTCTTCTACATATTTTTGGTTAAAAAAAATCGCAATAAGCGTATATTGATTGGTTTGCGCAAAAGTTATAGCGTCTACAAAATAGGGGATAGATTTATGGCATTTTAAAAAAAAAAATGTATTTATTTTTTTAGCGGCGATCGAGATTTTTTTCCGTGACTGCGACATTATGGCGGACACATCGGACACTTTTGACACATTTTTGGGACCATTCACATTTATACAGCGATCAATGCTATACAATTGCATTGATTACTGTGTAAATGTGACAGGCAGTGAAGGGGTTAACCACTAGGGGGCGGGGAGGGGTTAATATGTTTCTTAGGGAGTGATTACTAACTGAAGGGGGAGGGGACGCTCAAGGGGAGGAGACCGATCAGTGTTCCTCCGTTCTGGGAACACAGATCGCTCACCTCAGAGCTGACAGGCTGTGGATCTGTGTGTTTACACACACAGATCCACATGCCGGCCCGGTTAACGGGCAATCGCGGGTGCCCGGCGGACATAGCGGCCGCCGGGCACACGCACCGGGTCCCGAGCAACGTGGCGCGCGCACTCCCCCCTAGGCGGCCGGGAATCCCAGGACGTCATATGACGCCCACCCAGGATGGGAGATCCCATCTGTGGACGTCATGACTATGGGCGGGTAGGGAAGTGGTTAATACCGCTAAGAAGGCTGGAGTACTTGGGTCTGATCATAGATACAGCCCAGGAAAGGGTGTTCTTACCTTAGGCAAAAATCAACTCCATAGGAGAACTGGTGCAGAGGGTCAGGTCAAATGGAATTCCTTCCATTCGCCTCTGCATGAGGTTGCTAGGAACCATGGTAGCTTCATTCGAAGCAGTTCCCTATGCCCAGTTCCATTCAAGACTGTTGCAAAACAGTATCCTGTCTTCTTGAAACAAAACAATTCAAGCTTTAGACTTGCCAATGCGGCTGTCGCCAAGAGTGGCTCAAAGCCTCACTTGGTGGCTATTAACCCAGAATCTGCTGAAAGGAAAATCCTTCAGACCAGTCATCTGGAAAGTAGCAACGACGGATGCCAGCCTTTCAGGCTGGCGAGCAGTACTAGAAAAGACAACTGTCCAAGGACAGTGGTCAAGTACCAAGAGAAGCTTGCCCATCAATATCCTAGAGATTCGGGCAGTACGCCTGGCTCTAAAGGCCTGGACTTTCAGGTTACGGGATTGTCCTGTCAGAATTTAATCCGACAATGCCACAGCTGTGGCCTATATCAATCACCAAGGGGGCACCAAAAGTCTCTCAGTGCAGAGAGAGGTGAACCATATTCTAACTTGGGCAGAAAGGAATGTTCCATGCCTTTCTGCCTTCTTCTTTCCGGGAGTAGAGAATTGGCAGGCGGACTACTTAAGTGGCCAGCAGTTATTCCCAGGGGAATGGTCTCTTCACCCCAACATATTTCGGGCTGTTTGTCAAAGATGGGGGCCTCTGGACGTGGATCTTCTAGCATCCATGTTCAACACGAAGTTGGTCAACTTTGTGGCCAGAACAAGGGATCCATTTGCATGCGGAATGGATGAGTTAGTGACCCTATAGAATCAGTTCTCACTGATCTATGCATTCCCCCCTATTCAGTTGCTGCCTCGACTTCTTTGCAGGATCAAGCTGGAAAGAAAGTCGATAATTCTGGTGGCACCAGCATGGCCCAGAAGGTCATGGTACACAGAAATCGTAAAGATGGCAGTGGAGGGCTCATGGTCCCTCCCACTATGGCCAGATCTGCTCTCTCAGGGACCGATATTCCATCCTTCCTTACAGTCTCTAAATTTAACGGCTTGGCTATTGAAACCCACATTCTGAAGAAATGTGGGCTTTCAGGGTCAGTTATCTCTACCCTGATTAATGCTAGGAAGACCACTTCCAGAACTATATATTATGGAAGAGTCTGGAAGGCTTATGTTTCCTGGTGTGAATCCAAGGGTTGGCACCCTCGGAGATGTATCATGGGCAGAATTCTTGCCTTGCTACAATTAGGGGTAAAAATTAAATTGGCTTAAGTACTATTAAAGGCCAAGTCTCAGCTTTATCGGTCTTATTTCAAAGACCACTTGCTACTCATTCTTTAGTCCGGGGCTTTATACAAGGGGTGACGCGGCTTAATCTGCCCGTCAAACCTCCATTGAACCCTTGGGACTTAGACTTAGTTTTGTCTGTGTTACAAAAACACCCATTTGAACCAATATAACAGATTCCCCTAGTCCTTCTGACAAGGAAGTTGGTATTTCTGTTTGCTTTATCCTCAGCAAGGAGGGTTTCAGAATTGGCTGCTCTTTCTTGTAAAGAGCCATATTTGATTTTTTATGAGGACAGAGTGGTGTTACACCCTTGTCCAGGCTTTTTGTCAAGTCATTTCAGGTTTTCAACGGAACCAGGATATTGTCCTGCCATTGTTTTTTTCCAAAACCACGTTCCAAGGAAGAAAAGTCACTACATTGTCTTGATGTGGTGAGAGCAGTGAAAATCTAGGACTGATGTCTTATTTATTCTGCCGGAGGGTTTTAAGAAGGGACAGGCAGCGTCGAAATCCACTGTTGCCAAGTGGATTCGGCAAGTGATAACTCAAACTTACGATATAAGGGGTAAAATTCCCCCGTTTTAAGTTAAGGCGCATTCTACCAGGTCTGTTAGTGCTTCTTGGGCAGTGCGTCATCAGGCCTCCATGGCTCAGATCTGTAAGGCCACAACTTGGTCTTCAGTGCATACATTTACAAAATTTTATCAGGTGGATGTAAGGAGGTATGAGGATATCGCCTTCAGGCACAATGTGCTGCAAGCAGCAGTATAAATCCTCAAGTCTGAGTGTACCCTGCGAGTTGTTTTCTCCCACCCCTCATGTGGCATTGCTATGGGACGTCCCAATAAGTAATTACTTGAGGCTCTGTGTCCCATGATGTACGATAAAGAAATTAGGATTTTTATAACAGCTTACCTGTAAAATTCTTTTCTTGGAGTACATCATGGGACACAGAGGTCCCTCTCCTATTTTTTGGGATACAAGTATATTGCTTTGCTACAAAAACTGATGTGCTCCTGGAAGGAGGAGGGGTTATATAGGAGAGTAGACTTCCTTAATTAGAGTTTACCAGTGTCAACAGCTGACGGTAGGCTATAACCCATTATGTAATTACTTAAGGCTCTGTGTCCCATGATGTACTCCAAGAAAAGGATTTTACAGGTAAGCTGTTATAAAAATCTTATTTTTCTGCCCCCCCAAAATAACTCAACACAACAATCATTAATGTCTAAACCACTGGCAACAAACGTGAGTACACCCCTAAGTGAAAATTTCCAAATTTGGTCTAATTAGCCTTTTTCCTTCCCGGTGTCATGTGACTCATAGTGTTACAAGGTCTAAGGTGCGAATGGGGAGCAATGGTGTTGGAGTCACCAATAAATAAAATACGCTGTGCTTCTGGATGTGGGGACAAGGTCACTTTCTGCCATGATGCAGTTTTCAGGCCTATCAACCAATCACCAGGTTTAAAAACTTTTACATAAGGAGGATAGCATGTCATTGACACTAGGTAAGTTCGTACACAGAGCTCATAGATGTTTGTCATGTGGTGGGCTTGTAAGAGACTTTGTCACTTTGCCCTATATGGAACACTGGACTATTTGGATATTTCTCATACAAATTTCCTGCTTTAGCAAGGCTAAGCAGTCAAATGAAGCATGGTTGAGTGAATTAGGGCAGAATGTTGGTATTATTCCATGAAAACCTTCAAGTATGTAAGTGTATGAAAGATGTGCGTGCAGAAAGGTGGAGGGGTTGTGTCCAAATACAAACATTGTGTGACCATGTCTAGCTTTGAATATTATTTAATCAGCTGTGTGTCATTTTGTGCCGTTTATGACTTTATACATTTCAGATAAGGTCTGAATACCATATGCTGACATGATAATCTGATTTGAGCTTATTCTCTGTTAAAGTTGAATTGCATGGTGCCTGGTAAATGAATGAGTGCTCCCTTCAGAGTGCAACTTTAATCTTGGGATTGGGAATAAGGCTCCTGTCCATTACTGTTTTGCTTAATAGATTTATGTGTTTGCTTTAAAAACCATATGACTGTTCCAAAGGGCTTTAACAAGTAGGCAAGTGCCTTTCATCTGTTATCCCAATATGATTTTAGCTTATGATTGGTTATCACATAACCAGTGGCTGAAATTAGTAATCAGATTATCACCGTTATGCAGACAAACAGCTAAAATAAATGTATGGCAGCTTTTTACCTGCCAAGGGATTTGTATTTGTCAACCCAGTACCCTGCCAGATGGCATAGCCAATTTGGTAACCTGCCATTTAGCTAATCCTGTTAAGCCATTCAGGTTAAAACCTCCCTTTTCTCCAGAATTGTGCTGGCAAATAGTATGAAATTTCCACTATATGTTAACTTTATTGTGTAGAGCTTTAATGTACAGGTCACTCCCTAGCAGTATACAAAGTGATCAGAATCTGCTTTGTTTGTTTTTCCTTCCAGAAAAGAAGCCCCTATATGAAGTGCAGTATGAGAGAGATGGGACACTGGGTTCTGATTACTATGATGTGGTGATTATAGCTGCTCCGTTGCAAAAAACAGGCTTCCCTATCTCATTTCTGAATTTCCAGCCTATTCTTCCAGAGCACACAAGTTCTTACCATCGAGTGGTGACATCCATCGTCCATGGCTACCTCAATTCTTCCTATTTTGGCTTCACAGATCCCAAACTGTTTCCGTTTGCCAGTATCCTCTCCACAGACAGCCCAGAAGCTATATTTCACAGTCTAGAGAGCTTGTGCCCAGTCAATGTGTCTGTTGGCTTCCGGCGCAAACCTCCACAGGAAGCTGGGGTTTGGCGGGTGCTATCTTCGCTACCTTTGGATAGGAAGGAACTGAAGACTCTTTTTAAGTCCTATTACTCTGTTCAGGTCATTGAGTGGCAAGCATTCCCAAACTATGGCACAGCCAGTTCTTCCAAATCGCTTCCTCCTATCATTCTCCATGATGGTCTGTATTATGTTAGTGGTGCAGAATGGGCAGCTAGCTCAGTGGAAATGATTGCTGTGGCTGCAAAAAACGTGGCTTTGCTTGCCTTCAACCGCTGGTTTGAGCTCACTGAGAAAATAGACCAGCAAGATTTGATGCACAAAGTGAAAACTGAACTTTAAATCAAACAGCCATTGAATGGTTTATCAACACTTTACCCATGGCATTATGCATTCAACACTGGAGAAGTTCAGCATCATGACTGTGCATTTGTATGTTCTCTACTGAACAGTGGAGAGATGAAACACCATATCTTATAGCAGCTGAAGCAATGAAATAAAGGGCCTTATGTAGCAAACAGAAACTCATCGACTTTTTCATCACTTATTTTAGGTTTTAAAAAGACTTTATTTTGTAGTGTGGTAAACTAGAAATGATTTATATGTTCAAGGGACATTTTCTTTTATAGCAAAAAATTTTGTCCAGGGGTTTTTGTTTGTACGTTACTTTTACGTAATCAGATGTTTTCCACATTTATAGAACTTAGTCATTCACTTAACACCCACAGTCCGTTTTATTCATTGCTACCCTCAGCAATGTCATGTGTATACTTTGTTACAAACTCACATCCTATGCTATTGTATTGTGTCTCAGAAAAGCAGGCAGGAATGGTGTTTGGATAGGAACCTCATGGAAACTAGAAAAGTTCCTGCAAAATGAAAATATTTATCCAGTGATCCCGGTATGTTTATACCAGACAGTTACGATGGGACTAAAAAAAAAAAATATGCTAATGTCACTTTAAATGTGATGAAGAAATTGGGTTTTTTCCATTGTTTTTTTATTTGATGTGTTTTATAGCAGAAAGTAAGTTTTTGGGGTTTTTTTGTTTTTGTTTTTTTTAAATTGGCGGTCTTTTTTTTTTTTTTTTTTTTTATAGCATAAAAAATAAAAACCGCAGAGGTGATCACATACCACCAAAAGAAAGCTCTGTTTTTGGGGAAAAATGACATAAATTCTATATGGACGCAGCGTCGCACGCCTGCGCAATTATCAGTTAAAATAATGCCATATTGCAAAAAATGGCCTGGTCATGAAGGGGGTAAATCTTCCGGATGGCAAGTGTTTAAACTAACTTACCACAAATCTGGGAAATTGAAACTATTTTTATGATAAAAAAATACATAAGCCATGCTATTCTCAGTTCACATGTGATAACAGTCAGTGGATTTAGAAGTGAAGGCAACTAACACTACTGTATTTGCAGATCTCAACTGTAAATGTTGAGCAAGCCCCATTCCTGTGCCTCCTTTTTGGTCTATCAGGCCACCTGTTACATGGCATACCCACCAAGAATGCAATAGTGGAATGGGACCATCTTAAATTATGCAGGAAAAGGCATTTGCTTACAATTTCACTTACATATATATCTGTGGATCTGCTGATCATTTTTGCATGCTGTCTTCAAGTTTGAATTACCAGGTTTGTGACAAGTATTCTTTAATGTGATCTAACACTAACTGTGTTCATTAATTTGTCTAGAGCTATCCAACACAGGCATTTTATGATCAGCTTTGACAATGGCCCCCCATGTACTGTTAAAGCCATGGTAGTAGTCTCATCTTTATCGTGTTACTTTGCAGTTCTCTGCCTGGGAACATTTGTGATTGTCTTGTGTTTTAGGTTGTATTGAACATACCTCACAACCACTTATATGTACCGTATTTATCGGCGTATAACACGCACCGGCGTATAACACGCACCCCAATTTAGGAGGGAAGTTGAAGGGAAAAAAACGTACATTTAAATGCCCATCATTGCAGCCTTCTCAGTGCAGCCTTGCCCCAGTGCAGCCTTGTCAGTGCAGCCATGTCAGTGCAGCATTCCCCAGTGCAGCCATGTCAGTGCAGCCTTCCCCAGTGCAGCCTTGTCAGTGCAGCCTTGTCAGTGCAGCCTTCCCCAGTGCAGCCTTCCCCAGTGCAGCCTTGCCCAGTGCAGCCATGCCCCATTGCAGCCGTCGATCCCCTGTCCCTGCCATATTGGGCTTCAAAATCGCCCACCGCGATTTGAAAATGGCGCCGCCGGCGCCGAAATACACAGAGCCGGTCCTCGGCTCTTTCCGGTGGCTCTCGTTCATTTTCGGCTCCACTCGTAGTCCCGAGCGGAGCTATCCGAACCTAGCCGAGTAGGTTCGGATAGCTCCGCTCGGGACTACGAGTGGAGCCGAAAGTGAACAGGAGCCGCCGGAAAGAGCCGAGGACCGGCTCTGTGTATTTCGGCGCGATTTTGAAGTTTTGACACCACGGGATCGCAGGGGATCGGCGTATAACACGCACCTGCGACTTTCCCCTGATTTTAAGGGGGAAAAAGTGCGTGTTATACGCCGATAAATACGGTACATACTAGATTGCCAGTAATTAAAGCGGAACTTCAATAATTTTTTCAACTTTCCATCTATTAAATCTTCTGCCCTTGTTGTTTTAACTTTGGATAGTAAAACTTTTTTTTTTTTGCCAGTAAATCCCTTATACAGCCTACTTCCTGTTTCTTGTCTGGTCATTAGCCTAGGCTTATGACATCCTGTACAGCTTTCTCTCACTCTCGTGAGAGTTTGCCAGGAAGTTAGGGAGGATGAGTCATCATAGGGCCAATGAAAGCTGCATTTTGCCTCTGTGTGTGTAAATCCAGGAAGTGAACAGACAGCAGCTTCAGCTGCCCACAGTTAAAATGGATGCAGCCAGACTTGGTGGAGGGAGATTTCTGCAACATATTTGGCAAGTACAGAATATATAAAATATAATGCAAAGTGGTTGGAAGGAAGCTTTCGAATGGCAAAGATGTTTTTATTACAAATTATGTGAGCAGACTGCAGTTCCTCTTTAAGCATTTTGGTGATATATTATCTTTATTGTATAGATTTTCAGTTCATCTGAAAAGGTTTGGCTTCTTCATCTAGGAAGACAGGTCATTCAATGATTTGGCTAAGAAAACACAGATTCAAGCACCTGTTAAAATTATAGCATGTATGAGTAATGAATGATTCTGGTTACCAATGAGCAAATATGGAATAAATCGATCTCTTTAATGATCTTATAAGATCTATTAGCCATGAGTCTAGACATAGAACCCTGGGCCCTAATGTTGGGGTAGAGTATTCCTTACCCCTCAGCTTTCCACAGCTCTCTGTGGTACCTGCTTCCCTGCTATTTAGCAGTTGCTAGAAGTCTTCATCACTAAGATGGGAGACATTCAGTAGGCCTGTAATGTTCAGCATATCAAGGGTTTTGACCGTACTGGTTCTCCATTCCTCTAGGGCCTAATTGCCACAGCTTTTACCTTGATGTAAAATGTATTGGTTCTCCTAAAGGTTAGTCAGCTGAGTTGCTGACCCAATCTAGTGTCTGTGTAGACATTTACCAACAAAAATGGTAGAAATCTCTTTTAGAAGGCCGGCCATACATGGGTCGAATTTCTTACTTCTATTCCTGACTACTTGAGATTTGTGTGGCTGAAGTTGAATATGTGTGACTGAGATTATACAATAGGGCTCTGATAATTGACAGTGTCTTTGTATGATTTATGATAGTAAGCATAAAGCTTGAATATGAAGTGGGAGTGATTGCACCTTTAAAAAGTTGTATCATGAAATGTTAATTTAACAGAAGACTTGTATTTCTCATAATAAATCTCATGAGACAGTATACACTGTGCCATCTGCTTGTATTTTTGCATTATTCTGTTTCATGGAAATTTCACAGAGAAATAAATGAAAATTTTAAAATTAGTAAGTATCCTTTTATGTGTCTAATATATTTTTATATTTTTTAATGGACCTACCATCATATATGCTTTTCACTACTAAATGCATGCACGGTAAGTAATATTTTAATAAAACACCTACATGTATGTATTAGCTCTTAAAGAGATCAGAATATTCCCCTTGACAATGCTCTAATTTGCTTTTCTCAACAGAAAAACAGAGCCATCTTTGTTCAGGTACCACTAAAGGTCAACATTTTCTTCCTGAACAGGGATCACACAGTCATGTAACTCTTGATGCTTGTGCTGTTCTTGTGTTCACAGATATTTGACACAGAGCAACTTCTACCTAGATAGTCACTTGCCTATTTCTTAGTGAAGGCTAATGATAAAAGATGCAGCTTTTGCTTATTTATTTATTTTTTATTGTAAGAAGATCACAAAGACTGAGCTACAATGAATTGTTATGCCGCATACACACGAACTGTTTTGCCGTCGGAATAAACTCCGAAGGTTTCTCCGACGGAATTCCATTCAAGTGGTCTTGCCTACACACGGTCAACCTAAAGTCCGACCGTCCAAAACGTGGTGATGTACAGCACATACGACGGCACTACAAAAAGGAAGTTCAGTAGCCAATAGCTTCCGTCTCGTACTTGCTTCAGAGCATGCGTTGTTTTTGGTCCGTCGGGACAGCATACAGACTAGCGGTTTTCCCGATAGGAATTGGTTCCGTCAGAAATATTTAGAACATGTTCTATTTCTAGGTCCGTCGGAATTTTCGAAAAAAAGTCCGATGGGACATGCACATGATCGGAATAGACCAGTGGTTCTCAACCTTCTAGTGCCGTGACCCCTTGATAAAATTTCCCAAGTTGTGGGGACCCCTAACAGTAAAATTATTTTCGTAGCATGGGTTGTCAGCACCCAAGGCAAGACAAGTAATTTGCTCCCCTAACCCACGGAGACAGTTAGCGTTCCCTCAGTCCTTTTAATGACAACTATAATTACAGGTAGTGTTACTCACTGTGTCTCCGGCTTCACTGTGTCTCCGACTTTGTGGTGTCTCGTAGCAGTGACACCTATGCCGAAATTAGGAGATAGGGTCTCCTCCAGCCCCTCCCACTTCACATTCCTCACCAGTCAGCTGACCTCTAGTCTCTGCCCCCCAGCTATACCATGAACTGAATGGGCATCTGCGAAGAGGCTGAGTGGGTGGCCGTGGCCTCCAGGGATAGCCCTGCTGGGCGGCCGCAAAAAGGCTTGGAGAACGGTGCAGACTTTAGGAACAGCCCAGGATTCGGTGACCCCTGGCAAATCATCATTCGACCCCCCAGGGGGTCCCGACCCCCAGGTTGAGAACCACTGGAATAGACAATGAAAAGCTTCCGTCTGACTTTTTCTGTTGGACATTCCGCTCGTGTGTATGGGGCTTTACTCTTCCATACAGTTACCAACTGGTAAAATTACTTGGAAGAGAACAATGAGAAAGGAAGTTTCCACAAGAGAAAGGAAGGATTTGAGATCATATCCAGGGGAGGAAAAAGGTGGGGAAATGTAAAGCTGGCCATAAATGGATCAAAATGCAGCTGTTCCGCAGGGACAGGCTGAATTTCGATCCATGTGTGGCTGCTCCCACAGGACAGGAGTTGATCAGGAATGCTAGAAAACCTTTGTTGGTCAGCGGCTGCAGCTGGTGATCAATGTATTCTGACAGCAGAGTCCCCTGCTGTCAGAATACAATGTCCCAGCTGGGGGGATTCCACCATCCACCATGCTAATGTGGTTGGCAGAATATCCCTCTATGGCCAGGTTGAAAATGAAATGGGAGGGGGGACATGTGGGGCCTGCAGTTGATGGGAGAGTAGAAAGGAAAGTAAATTCTTAGTGTGAAAGAAGACATGTCAGACCAGGACAGAGAGCTTTGAGGGTACATTTTGTGTAGTGAATTTGAGGTCTTGCACCATCATGGCAGAAGCTTATATTCAGATTCCTGGATTTTATTGGAAACTGAAAAATGTATGTGCTAAAATTAGGATTCAGTCAATTTTGGTTTTCTGTAAAGGAACACTTGAGATTTGTTTCCCCTGGCTCAAATATAGGGAGGTCGGGAATGAGCGAGTCCAGTAAAGTTGAATGTACAAGGGAGAGTGTGTGCTAACGTGGGGACAATTCTAGGCAAAGCTTCTAGAAATGTGTGGTGGCTCAGAAGAGCCTTTCGTTGTGCAGTTTTTTAGCAGGGAAATGAGAAAGTTGTACTAGACGCCAGTCCTCCAACTGTGGACCAAGCTGTATTTTACAGTGTGAGAGTGAAAAATCTCCAGCACTAGCAAAATGAAGGGCTCGAAATGAGCCTGCTCGTTTCAGATTTAGAAAGGGAGCATCAGAAGGTCAAAAGCAGGCTTGTCTAGGAAGGGAGATCCTAAGGGGATTGAAAAATGTTTCGGGACACCCAACAAGTGGATCCTAATAAAGGATGGTGTCTGAGAACGGTTGAGAACCTAAAGTTTGATTCTTGCCTTTTCCTGGGCCTATAAAACAACATAGGAACATCAACCTTGAATCCCTTTTGAAAGTGGTTGGATAGTTTGGAAAAGAGAAGTCGCGAGGGGGATATTCATATCAATACAACTTTTTAAAGCTGCAGTCACACGCTTATGGCTAAACCAGGTGAATATACACTGATGTCATTTAGCAGGTTTATGTTTTTCTGTGTGTAGCATGGGTTTAAAACTAAGTTTAACCACTTGCCGACCGCCGCACGCCGATATACGTTGGCACAATGGCAGCGGTGGGCAAATGGGCACACCTGTACATCCCCTTTAATTTGCGGGCTAGTGGGAGCGCGCACACCGCATACTGCGTGACCGTGCCCGCGGGCCACGTGCACTCGATGTCCGCCGGTGTCCCGCGATCATGTCACGGAGCACCAGAATGGGGAGATGACTATGTAAACAAGGCTATCATGGTTATGCAGTAATCTTTCTCTGTCAACTTACCCCATCTCATGTGTTCAGACTAAGGGCCAGCCACTCTCGCCTGTTTTTTTTTTTTATAACCTCTCTTCTAAGCATGGCTCCACCCCAGGCCCTATCAGGGAACCCTATATTAACCTGTGCACTGCAAGCCAGCGGTGCTGATCAACCATTGTGTATTCATTGTGTGTTTGGCTTCCTGTTTCCTGCTTGCTGTGTGCTCTTCGTTTGTCTGTCACCGACCTTGGCGTGTTCCCGACTATTCTTGTCTGCTCGTGACCCTGACCTTTTGGCGTGTCCCCGACTATCCCTGTTTGTCTGTGACCCTGAACCTTTGGCGTGTACTCTGTTGTTCCTGTCTGCTAGTTGCCCTGACCTCTGCCTTATTCCTTTACTATGCTTGTTGTTCCAGCCTGCTGCTTCCTTCTCCTGTAGTCTACCATGAGCGTGAGCTGTGTGACCCTAGGGGCTGCAACCTGGAGCCAGATTGCAGCGCAGACCATCCTCACCACTAGAGGCTCTGGTGAATACCTGCTGGCTCTTGGACTCCGCGCTCTGGGGAATCTATGCTCTAGCTCCCACTGGGATCTGTGTTAGTGATCCAGTAGTCCTGCTTCCTAAACCTCCCTGGGTACAATCCGCAGCAGTCAGTCCTGGGGTTCACTATCTTAGCGGTGCACTTCCGACTCCTACGGAGTGCATCTGTCACCTGGTCTCAGGTGACCTGACAAAGGCATTTCCCTGTTCTACTTAGCAACATGACAGAGGTCTACTGCTCCCTGTCATCGGGAGCAGTGATCTCTGTCATGTTGTAGTGAGCCCATCCCCCCTACAGTTAGAATCACTCCCTAGGACACACTTCACCCCTTGATCTCCCCCGCAATGTCGCAGTCACGATAAAAATCACAGATAAATAAAAAAGCATTGTTTTTTTATTTATTTTTTGGCGATATTTATTGAAGCAAATATAAAAAATATTGCTTTTTTTTTTTTTGCAAAATTGACACGCTTTTTATGTTTATAGCGCAAAAAATAAAAGCCACAGAGGTGCTCTATTTGTGGGGACACAAAGAACCCCAATTTTGTTTTGGTGTAACGTCGCAGGACTGCTGAATTGTCAGTTAAAACTACACAGTGTTGAATCGCAAAAAGTGCTCTGGTCAGGAAGGGGATAAATCCTTCTGGGGCTGAAGTAGTTAAAGAGTTCATGAAGCTCTGCAGAGATATTAGTCTCCAGATATCTAATGCGAGAGAATACAATTTTAGGGGAAATTTAGCCATAAGGATTTTTATTGTTAAATTGAGCAGGAGAATCCTCCGGGCTTCAGATTGTGGTAGTTAATTTTGTAATTGGAAAGCTGACTAAATATCTTAAGTTTGGCCATAAGTGAGGGGAGGTTGGTTTTGGTGTCAAAGGAAGAAAACAAAAACATTTGCATAGACTACTACCTTGTGGTGGCCGAATGGGTTGAAAAGCAACAGATGTCTGTTATAGTACAGATTGTACAAAGAGGTTCCAAAGTAAGAATGAATATGAGGGGGAAAGGGAGTACCCTTGTCTCATGGTTTGTAATGGGAAATGTATTTGAGAGGAAACTATGGGGGAAGAATATATAGCAGGGGTAGGCATCCTTAACCACTATTTTTCAGACTCTCTGATTGCAAGTTAAAATCACTTTTTTCTTTGCTTGATAACTTAGAACTCCCCATCATTATATTTATATAAATGTATACATATACATTTTTTTTTTCAGACACCCTAGAGAATAAAATGGCGTTGCAATACTTTGTCACACCAAATTTGCGCATCAGTCTTACAAGCCTCTTTTTTTGATTAAAAAAAAATTTTATATTGTGAAAGATAATGTTACACCGCGTAAATTGATACCCAACATGTCACGCTTCAAAATTGCACCGCTCGTGGAATGTCGACAAACTTTTACCCTTTAAAAATCTCCATAAGCAACGTTTAAAAATTTCTACAGGTTACCAGTTTTGAGTTAGTGGGTCTAGGGCTAGAATTATTGCTTTTGCTCTACAAATCACTGCGATACCTCACATGTGTGGTTTGAACACCATTTTCATATGCGGGCGCGACTTGAGTATGCGTTCGCTTCTGCGTGCGTGCTCAGCGGGATGGTGCGCTTTATTTAATTTTTTTTATTATTATTTATTTTACTTATTTTTTATTTTGACATTGTCCTTTTTAAAAAAGGTTTTTTTGGGTCACTTATTTGTATTAAAAGGAATGTAAACATCCTTTGCATGGCAGGACCTCTTAAATGTGAGATCTGGGGTCAAAAAGACCTCAGATCTCATATTCACAGTAAAATGCAATTAAAAAAAAAATCCCCTTTTAAGAGCATTGGGCAGAAGTGACGTTTGACGCCACTTTCGCCCTCCAGTGCTATGGAGCCGAGTGGGGGCCATCTTTCCCTCACTTGGCATCCAGGCAGTGAGGGGAGAGGAATCGATCGGCTCCACCGCTACCGACGGCTCCGATAAGCAGCGGAGATGACCGGAACGAGGCGGGAGGGGGGTGATCTTGTGGCGAATCTGCCGCAGAGACCACATTTATCTGAAAGAGGACAGTCCGCTAGCTGCTACCATAGCAACGGTATTTAACGTCAAAGTAGCGACGTATAACGACGGCGGCTGGTCCTTAAAGGGGTTGCAAACCCTTGTGTTTTTTTTTGTTTTGTTTTTTTAAATAACAAACATACTTACCTCCACTGTGCAGTTCGTTTTGCACAGAGTGGCCCCAAACCTCGTCTTCTGGGGTCCCTCAGTGGCGCTTGCGGCTCCTCCCCGCATCTGTAAACCCCCAAGGAGTAGCGCTCTCCCTGGGGGTTACCGTGCGGGCACGCTCCCGAGTCCAGCATTTGCGTCCATAGACACAGAATGATGGACTCAGCCCCGCCCCCTGGTGCCACATCATTGGATTTGATTGACGGCAGCGGGAGCCAACGGCTGCACTGCTTTCAATCTATTCAATCAAGAGCCGAGAACCCTGGGCAGTGGGGTAGAGCGCGTCTCCGCCGTGGGAACGAATGGGCTCAGGTGAGTAAAATGGGGGGCTGCTTAGTGTCAAGTGAAGGTTTTTTCATCTCAGTGCATAGGATGCATTAAGGTGAAAAGACACAAGGGTTTACAACTCCTTTTAAGTAGTTAAGGAGGTGGAGATCTACCCGGATAACATGGGAGAAGTCAAAAATCACCAGGCACAGTGCCATCTAGTGTCGGCTCCTCACTCCTGATTTAATCTTCCAATTGCCGTACTACCGTGTTGCAATCGCATGCATTGCACAACAATGTTGCCTCCTCCCCACCTGTCAAACACAATTGGATCGCTTTTCAGAAGAGCCCTTAGTTGCATTCGGCAGTCGCACCTTCAGTACTTGTTCACATGTAAATTTGGGGGGGGGGGGGGTAGTCCCCTGTTGCTTTTGGTAGGTGCCACCACCTGCCAATCGTGACTCATTTAAGTAAATGGGGCCAATCTGCAAGTGCCCCACAACTGCCATGCTTATGCGGGGTCCAAGTGGTTAAAGCAGGTGGTGAGAAAGCAACAGAATGATTTAACTCCTTGTCTGCTGTACTGTACAAGGTTGCAAGGCTATTGCAGAGCGGCCTTATTCACTTGAATGTGTCATGCTCATGCTGTGGCTGGGAAATGTGTACACCCCTGGCCCCTGCAGCAAAAGGGGGTTGGTTGGGGCAGGGTGATAAAAACTTAAGTATGGGGGTTTACCACTTCCCAAATTGCAAGTGTAAATGAACCCTTACTGTTTTGAGCCCCCTATAAGACTGCTTTAGCTGCCCTTTGCCATTGACTTTTATTATATCCTGTGGGTTTGGTGCACTTTCTGAAAGTGCTCCAAAACTCCTGCATTTTGGTGTGCTTTCAGAAAGTGCACCAAACCCGCAGGAATTAATATAAGTCTATGGCTAAGCACAGCAGGTACACTGCACCTTTCACATCAGTGTGAAAGCAGCCCTATATTATTATGCCCAGTGTATTGCTTCTCACTGACCTGAAGATTTCTTCTTTCCTGCTGCTGGCACCACTCTGGAGACCACTAACCGGGATAAGAGATGGAGTGCAGTTGGTACCACTCCGCAAGGGACAGGAGCCAGGACTACAGAGAAGGCATCGGCTTATGTGGCTCTTGCTCCCTATACTAAAGCTCCAGTATATAGCCCGAATATATTTTCGCATGTTGGGCCCTGGACTAATAGAGGTTAAAGTTTCATGGATGAATTACCAGGTAATGCTATTGAATGCTTTTTCAGCTACAGTAGCATAAGGGAGAAGCTGTGTTTTTGGGGAGGTCACATGGCGAATCAAATTTAGAGTCCCTCGCTTTTTTGTCTGATAAATCAAGCTTGATCAGGGTGTATCAGGAGCTTTGACTGTTGGGGGAGGAAGCGGTTAGTAGGGCAATAATTACTGCATTTGTGTATATCCTTTCCTTCTCTAGTGCATATTCACACCAAAATGCGGTGCAGGAGAGGTGCATTTCGTGCACTCTAAACAAATCTTGCAAACACGTGTATGTGACCACCAAACCATGCGGTTTGGTGTTGCGTGATCTGAAAAGGAGCTTGCACTACGTTTTCCGCATTTTAGTACATTTGGCAACCCACTGAAATTTAAAAGGCTGTCAAAAGAAGAAGAGGTCCAGTGTGAACCGGTCATTAGAGATTATTGAAATGTGAGGCAAGAGTGTGTTTCAAGGGAATGAGATCAGATTTTTTTTTTTTGGAAGGGTTTGTAGTAGGGCAGAGTGAAGCAGTCAGGTCAAGAGGCGTTGCCTGGCTTTATAGATCATGAAGCTATTGCAGCTTCTGTAGTAGGCTTAATGTTAGGTAAGGAAAGATGATAAGCTTGTATGGGGTTAAAAACTGAAGATGGGCAATTATATGCCTGATGGCCTAAGGGTCTAATTCCATCTCACCTCAATCCCAAAACAAATCGGAAGAGCAAGGAAGGAGGGGAAGCCACTCAGGATATCTATGTGGGGGAAGAGGAAGACAATGAGGTGAGAGCGAGTCACGTATGGTGCACCTTTTTCCCCAGTAGAGGCGAATGGGAGGTCGTAGAATGCTAAGTCTAGCAGGGACTCCAAATAAATGGCTGCAGGAGCAGAATCATTAGGCATTTAACAATGTACAACATCTCTAATTGGTTAGAGTCCCTTAAAGTTAGATACACAGTTCGAATATTGGCTGGTTCAGCAGGAACTGGCTGACATTCTGACCATGTGTACAGCTGTCCTTCTGACAGAAGGAAGGGGGCACTGGTGGTCCCTGACAAACGACACTGGTGGTCCCTGACATGGTGGTCCCTGACGAGCGGCACTGGTGGTCCCTGACATGGTGGTCCCTGATAATCAGCACTGGTGGTCCCTACCATGGAGGTCCCTGACGAGCGGCACTGGTGGTCCCTGACATGGTGGTCCCTGACAAGTGGCACTGGTGGTTCCTAACATGGTGGTCCCTGACAATCAGCACTGGTGGTCCCTGCCATGGAGGTCCCTGACAATCGGCACTGGTGGTCCCTGACAATCGACACCGGTGGTCCCTGACAATCGACACCGGTGGTCCCTGACAATCGACACCGGTGGTCCCTGACAATCGACACCGGTGGTCCCTGACAATCGACACCGGTGGTCCCTGAGAAGCGGCACCGGTGGTCCCTGACATGGTGGTCCCTGACAAGCGGCATTGGTGGACACTGATAAGCTGCACTGGTTTGCATTTATATTAAATGTATTAATTTAATTTAAATGTATTTATTAAATGCATTAAATTAATATTATATTAATATGCATTTATATTAAAATGCTCTGCGTTTATAAGGCTGTATCCTATCATACCGTGTGTTATGTATGGCTGGCCGGCTGCAGAATGAGGGATGTGATTTATGTTGAAGTGGGCGAGTTCATATATACATGCACAAGCCTAGTGTACCCTCCCACATTCACTCCTACCCCAAGGATTCATGGGAAATGTAGGCTGATTAGAGCTTAGAGCAGTGGTTCTCAACCTGGGGGTCGAATGACGATTTGCCAGGTCACTGAATCCTGGACTGTTCCTGAAGCCCGCACCACTCTCCCAACCTTTTTGTGGCCGCCCGGCTGGGCTGTTCCTGGAGCCCTCAGACGCCCACTCAGCCTCTTTGCAGCCGCCCATTCAGTTCACGGCATAGCTGGGGGGCAGAGACTGGTGAGGAATGTGAAGTGGGAGAGGCTGGAGGAGACCCTATCTCCTTATTTCAGCATAGGCGTCACTGCTGCGAGACACATTGAAGCCGGAGACACATTGAGTAATACTAACTGTAATTAGAGTTGCCATTAAAAGTCCCCCACTACAGTTTTCAGATCAGCAGATGACCTTGATCAAGAGCACCTAAGTTGGTTGATCAGAACTCCCGCCAGCACTGCCGCTCATCCCATTCCCCCCACCAGCACTGCCACTTATCCCAACTCCCGCCAGCACTGCCACTCATCCCATTCCCCCCACCAAGGAGTAAGAGAAGGAATAAAAAAGAGAATACACGGGAGGGAGAGGAAAAGAGGGGGAGGAACAAAGAAAAAGGGAGAGAAAGAATAAGAAAGACGACTAGAGAGAGGGATGGGGGGAAAAAAACAAGAAATTAGGATAGATAGAGATAAAAGTGAAATAAAGGAGAACAAAGAAAAAAAGAGTGGTACATCCTAAAATGTACCATAAGGGGTTTTACTGTACGAGTGGAAGGGACTTGGGGAGCGCTAAATGTCCGTGGGTTAGGGGCGCAAATTACTTGTCTTTACTTGGGTGCTGACACCCCATGCTACGAAAATAATTTTACTGTTAGGGCTTCCCACAACTTGGGAAATGTTATCAAGGGGTCACGGCACTAGGGGGTTTTAGAACCACTGGTTTAGAGAGAGGGAAGAGTATATGATGCAATCACTGTTCTAAGAGATCCTCCCTGCCAGAAAAGATGATGCATTTTTTGAATCACAAAACTGACTTCCTGAAAATTCAATCAGTCATATCTCTTAAACGGTAAGAAATTTCACAACTGTTTGAAAATCCCGGAGTTCTGCTTTAAGGAATTTTATGAAGTGATTTAATGCCTAGTACACATCATGAGAAAATTGAACAATATATTATATTAATATATGTTTTCGTATTAATTGGTAGATTTTTTTTTTTTTTACTGTCTGTTCCTGGGGACACCACAGGAAGTGAGAGGGGAAGAATGAAGGGAAATTCTTTTTTAGACAGTTCTCACTAGAACAGATTTCTCCTCACTTCCTGTTCCACTAGTGGCTGTAAAAGTTAGTAATTCCTGACACGTTCTGTTCTGGTGACAATGGTCAGCATGACAAATACAGTGAATCTTCCCAGCCAAGACACAGACAGCAATAAAAATCAAAGTAAATAAGTAAATTGTACAGAATGCCAAAAACTTGAATGCACATCAGCCAAACTCTAGAACCAGTTGCAAAGAATAAAAGCAGCCTCGTAGGGCAATCGCTTTGCATAGGCATGGTGGGTTTCCTCACTGTATGGAATATGCTTACCAAAGCACAACAGCTAACAGCTTGAGTGAAGTCATGATTCAGTAATAGCTCGCAAGGTCATGAATTTCTGCACTCACACATTGGAGTTCTCTGAGACCTGGAGAGATTTGGCTGTGTGGGTTAATACTTTATAAACCGTATTTGCTCTGCATAGCCTAAATATCCCAAAAAAGATTCATATGTGATGGAGAAAGTTCGCAGGTGATTTCATAGACTGCATTGCATATGGAAGTGTGTGTGCCTCACTATGTCAGATGTGATACTGTCCTCTACAACTCATAAATAAGTTTACATTTACTTGTCCGTAATGACCTATGATTGAAACCAAAAGATCCTGAGCAGATGATGGCTTCCAATTCCAGTGTGTCTGGGACTTGTCACTCGGTTCCGCTTCCTGTTTCATGTGTATATTTACACACCGGAACACAAGGATAAATATCTCTTTAGTGCCAGACTTTTTTATTTTACAACTTACAAGCAACATTTATTATCAGCAGTTCTGGAGAACCTGTCCTTGCTCTGTTAATTATATTCTGTTTAGTAAAATAGCTTAGTTCTACAAATTCTGTTCTACATATACCTAAACATATTACACAGGTGTAAAGAAAGAGGGTTTTTTGGGACTTTATGTGAGGCATGTGACATGGATGAATCAAAAGTAATTCCATAAAAACATATTTATTTGCAGACAACATAGTAAACTGCAATGTGTACGTACATAATTGTAGGATAATGAAATAGGTACACACATCAGCGCCATTGGCGTGTGTTCTCACCGCTCCGGTGCTGACGCTCCTCCCCACTCAGCGCGCCAGCGTGATGTTGGGGCGGGGGCCTTGTTGTGGTGCCGGGTGTATTTATATCCATAAGTATAGCCTTCCCTGCTGCACACTTTGGGCACTGAGCACACCACCTTTGGATCATGGTTCCAGATGAGAACTTAGGTAACCACCTTGTTAGTTTGCTCCTATATCAGATTTTTTACACATATGTCCTGCTCACTTTGTTCTTTTCTCTGGGAGCGTGCATGGTGGGTTCCATGTAATGTCTCCTTCACTAGTATCACTCCTCCTTTACTTAAGTCATGGTCTATGCTTTTTCCCTAATCACATCTGACTTTTTCTACAGTCACAGTGGTTACTGGCTGAAATTGACAGTCACTTTATTTCTAAATTATACTTTTTAGTTTCACATACAATCATTCACCCTTTAGATTTTTTTTGGAGCTACTGTTCTACACTATCAGACCACATCATGGGAATCTCTGCTCTCTTGGGGAATTTATTGTGTACACCTGGCTTCCCCCTCGTGGTTTCTGCCACCACAGATCCTGTGGCAGACAACTTAGTTGGCCCTCGTTTTTTAGCACTGCCTTTTAGCCGATATGTAAGTATTCCTCGGATGTCCATCTACTTGTTGGTCACTATTCTTTCCCTCTAAGTTTAAAATATTTAGACCATATTGGTACAGTTTATTTATATATATATATATATATATATATATATATATATATATATATATATATATATATGTATCCCATATCCAATATCGTTTGCAGATATAGTGTGCATATGCTCCTGAGGAGGTGGCGAGGAATCCACGAAACGCATAGAGCTATCACGATGCAGCAAAAAATTTTTTTAGATACGGTTCACCATATTCTTACCATACCATACAAGTGTCATACATTTTATTGAGTTTGTGATATGGAACACTTATCGGCTATTACCATCCACCAATATGTGTTATGATACCTACTTTGTATATGTATGAACTATACTGTGCATGTTTTTGATGTGTGTACCTATTTCATTATCCTACAATTATGTATGCACACATTGCATTTTACTATGTGTCTGCAAATAAATATGTTTTTATGGAATTACTTTAATTTATCAATGTCATGTGCCTCACACAAAGTCCCAAAAAACCCTCTTTCTTTATCCTAGTATTTAGGGATGGAGGCATCACTATGTACGCTTCATATAAAGTCCCAAACAATCTTGCTTCATTATATTACACAGGTTAATTGATTCATTAGCATGTCCATTACGCATTAGCTGGACTTTGTTGGGAACCCCTTAAATAACGATAATCACGTTGGGGTGTGTATGAACCTTTTTTCCTCCCACTGACCACAGATGCCTGGGCATTTTCTCACATTAACTACCAATGCCTGGGCATTCTCACTCCAACTGGCTACAGACATAGGCCTAGTCTTACTCCCACTGACCACACACTGGTTATGCTTCACCATCCACAGGAATGCCTGATCATCGCCAGACCTTCTTCCTCCCACTGACTACTGGCTCCTGGTAGCTGGGCAGACTGGTGGATTTTGTGACTGGAAGGTGCAGGGCCATCTTTAAGGCAGGGCAAAAGGGGCAGCTGCCCTGGGCCCTGTCATTGTTGTGGGGCCCAAAGCAGCTGCCTCATACTAGCCAACTATCCCAGTTTAAATTCCCTCCTCCCTTGAGGTTTTAGTCCTGTGCTGTGTCCTGATTAGGGATGAGCCGAACACCCCCCTGTTCGGTTCACACCAGAACATGCGAACAGGAAAAAAGTTTGTTCGAACACGCAAACACCGTTAAAGTCTATGGGACACGAACATGAATAATCAAAAGTGCTAATTTTAAAGGCTTATATGCACGTTATTGTCATAAAAAGTGTTTGGGGACCTGGGTCCTGCCCCAGGGGACATGGATCAATGCAAAAAAAAGTTTCAAAAATGGCCGTTTTTTCGGGAGCAGTGATTTTAATAATGCTTAAAGTCAAACAATAAAAATGTAATATCCCTTTAAATTTCGTACCTGGGGGATGTCTATAGTATGCCTGTAAAGGAGCGCATGTTTCCCGTGTTTAGAACAGTCTGACAGCAAAACGACATTTTAAAGGAAAAAAAGTCATTTAAAACTACTCGCAGCTATTGCATTGCCGGTCCGACAATACACATAGAAGTTCATTGATAAAAAACTGCATGGGAATTCCCCACAGGGGAACCCCGAACCAAAATTAAAAAAAAAAAAATGACGTGGGGGGTCCCCCTAAATTCCATACCAGGCCCTTCAAGTCTGGTATGGATATTAAGGGGAACCCCGGCCAAAATTTTAAAAAAATGACGTGGCGGTCCCCCTAAATTTCCATACCAGACCCTTCAGGTCTGGTATGGATTTTAAGGGGAACCCCATGCCAAAATAAAAAAAAAGGCGTGGGGTCCCCCCAAAAATTCATACCAGACCCTTATCCGAGCACGCAACCTGGCAGGCCGCAGGAAAAGAGGGGGGGGACGAGAGAGTGCCACCCCTCCCTCCTGAACCGTACCAGGCCACATGCCCTCAACATTGGGAGGGTGCTTTAGGGTAGCCCCCCAAAACACCTTGTCCCCATGTTGATGAGGACAAGGGCCTCATCCCCACAACCCTGGCCGGTGGTTGTGGGGGTCTGCGGGTGGGGGGGCTTATCGGAATCTGGAAGCCCCCTTTAACAAGGGGACCCCCAGATCCCGGCCCTTCCCCCTGTGTGAAATGGTGTGAAAGAGACAGTTTTTGACAATTCCTTTATTTAAATGCTTCTTCTTTCTTCTATCTTCCTTCATCTTCTTCTTCTTCTGGCTCTTCTGGTTCTTCCTCCGGTGTTCTCGTCCAGCATCTCCTCCGCGGCGTCTTCTATCTTCTTCTCCTCGGGCCGCTCCGCACCCATGGCATGGGGGGAGGCTCCCACTCTTCTCTTCATCTTATTCTCTTCTTCATCTTCTTCTCTTCTTCATCTTCTTCATCTTCTTCTCCGGGCCTGGTACGGTTCAGGAGGGGGGGAGCTCTCTCGTCCCCCCTCTTTTCCTGCAGCCTGCCAGGTTGCGTGCTCGGATAAGGGTCTGGTATGAAATTTAGGGGGACCCCCCCACGGCATTTTTTTTAAATTTTGCCCGGGGTTCCCCTTAATATCCATATCAGACCCGAAGGGCCTGGTATGGAATTTAAGGGCACCCCCACGTTTATTTTTCTATTTTGATTCGGGGTTCCCCTGTGGGGAATTCCCATGCCGTTTTTTATCAATGAACTTCTATGTGTATTGTCGGACCGGCAATGCAATAGCTGTGAGTAGTTTTAAATGACTTTTTTTCCTTTGAAATGTCATTTTGCTGTCAGACTGTTCTAAACACGGGAAACATGCGCCCCTTTACAGGCATACTATAGACACCCCCCAGCTACGAAATTTAAAGGAATATTACACTTTTATTGTTTCACTTTAAGCATTATTAAAATCACTGCTCCTGAAAAAAAGGCCGTTTTTAAAACTTTTGTTTGCATTGATCCATGTCCCCTGGGGCAGGACCCGGGTCCCCAAACACTTTTTATGACAATACCATGCATATAAGCCTTTAAAATTAGTACTTTTGATTTCTCCCATAGACTTTTAAAGGGTGTTCCGCGGCATTCCAATTTGCCGCGAACACCCCAAATTGTTCGCTGCTCGGTGAACTTGCGAACAGCCGATGTTCGAGTCGAACATGAGTTCAACTCAAACTCGAAGCTCATCCCTAGTCCTGATATCTCAGTGTGAAGTTCTGCAAAGGTAAGCAGATTAGTGGGGGGGGGGGGGTAGTGTGGGGTGTGCAGAGGTAGGGAGAGAAGGAATCACAGTTTGGGGTGCACAGGTGAGCAAGGAGGAAATGTATGGAGGTAAGGAAGGTGGGTGCAAAGATGAGCAGAGGAGGCAGGTAGAGTTAAAGGGGAGGGGGATTGGAGAGGAGAGGATGGGGGAGGTTTGGGGTGCAGAGGTTAGCATGGTTTTTAGGATGCAAAGGTGTACTGACAGGGTGGATAAAGATGTAGGTCACGTGTAGGGCATCCCATTCATTTCATTGGGCTGCTCTATGCGCTGCAAATGTGGAAGAAAGTCCCAAACCATTTTTCAAATTACACGATGCCAAGGCACATGTCAGCAGATGCGTGAGGGTATCATTAACAATTAATGGCACTGCTGTGTATCTGCTAAAGGGCAGCATGTTTCTGTGGTGTCAAGAAAGCGATATTGCATGCGTTCCCAACACACACAAATGTGAACGCAGGCTAAATGTCTCAGTTACAGTGGTGGTCAGTGTAAATCTTCTCATTACATTGGAGCTTAGTATAGAATCCTTTCATTCACACTAGTGGCCATTGTGAATGTCCCCCTTACATTGATGGTCAGTGTAAATCCCTCTTTACATTGGAGGTTACTGTGAATGCTTCTATTAAATTAGTGGTTAGTGTAAACCCCTATTACATTGGTGGCCAGTGAAACTCATCTTTATATTGGTAGGCGGTAAAAAAAAAAAATCAGCACTGCCACTGATCCCAGGAGTCCTAGGATCCCTAGGAGTTTTCTGTCTATTAATGGGTCCCCTCACCTCCCCAGTTCATGGTGTGCAGGCAGTAAGGAGATGATGTGCTGTAACCTCTAGCAACCAATCAGTAAGCAGTAATGATGTTCAGTAACCTCTAGCAACCAACCAGTGAGCAGTATTGATGTAGAGTAATCTCTAGCAACCAATCAACAAGCAGAAATCATGTGCTGTAACCTCTAGCAACTAATCAGTGAGCGGTAATGATGCACTGTAACCTCTGGCAACCAATCGCAAAGGCTGCCTGACCTGATTCAGTAAACTGATTTTGAGTCTGGCTGCTATTTATTGTATGTCACAGAGCAGGCGGAGAGCGAAAATGCATGGAGGGGGCCCAAGAATTTTTTTTGCCCAGGGTTCAATCAATATTAAAGACGGCTCTGGGAAGGTGAGTATATGCCTCAGTCGAGGTCTACATTAAATTGAACCTGTAGCTCTGCCCATCTATGGTCACTGTAAAATAATACATTTTCAGACTTCATGACCTCTTTGTTGGCTTTGCACAAATCAACAAACTATCACAGACCACTCTGTGCTGGGTAAGTCCTAAAAACACTTAACATACATATAAAAAAAAGGAAAAACAGGATCTCCAATAAATTGAACCACATTATTTAATATGGTCCTTACAGGCTGCCTCTATCTCTACACTTGCTGGATGGATCAGGCAAGTCCTAAGTCAGGCATATGAGCCAAAGGGAAAGGCTCCTCCACTTTCTGTGAATACTTACTCTACCAGAAACATTGATGTTTTGTGGGATTTTCAGCATCAAGCCTTTGGCTTCCCAGATTTGTGAAGCTGCCACTTGGTTTTCTACACACATGTAAGTGGGGTGCAGCGGTAACGATTCACACAGTCAGGCCCAATTTAAAAATTGTATTAAAGTAATGCAGCAACAGTTTACAACAAACCTGATATATCTTGTGAGTTTGGTGCACTTTTAGAAATGTACCAAACCCACAGGATATAATAGAAGTCTATGGCTCAGTGCAGCTGACCCGCACGAAAGCTGTGAATCAGTGTGAATGCAGCCTGATTGTTTGTGACCCTTTTATAGTGAAAACAAAAATGATAAAATGTGTCCTCCAGATCCCCTGTCTATCACCTCCAGAAAATGAGAGACACCACTGCTATTTACTAGATTATGAAAAAATAATAAATAAAAACCTGACTAATGCCGCATACACACGAGCGGACTTTTCGACCGGACTGGTCCGACGGACTTCCAACAGACTTTCCGAACGAACGGACTTGCCTACATACGATCACACCAAAGTCCGACGGATTCGTACGTGATGACGTATGACCAGACTAAAATAAGGAAATTGATAGCCAGTAGCCAATAGCTGCCCTAGCGTCAGTTTTTGTCCATCGGACGAGCGGATTTTTCGACCGGACTCAAGTCTGTCGGAAAGATTTGAAATATGTTTTATTTCTAGGTCCATCGGACTTTTGGGAAAAAAAGTCCGCTTGAGCCCACACACGATCAAATTGTCTGACGGAGTCCGGTCCGCCGGACCAAGTCTGCCGGAAAGTCCGCTGGTGTGTACACGGCATAAAGCTCTACCATTCCACCTAAGATAAATGTACCCTCCAAGACCCAAATAGAATAAAATATTGGACCTGGTAGACAGATCTGCACCATATTCTCCGTATAAATATTCTTTATTGATGTCCTAAATAATAAAAAAAAACCTACCAAAACAAAATAACACAGTTAAAATTATGATTGGCCAATTATGAAAAAGAAGAACCCACAGCAGCTGCAGAAAAAACACCCCACCAAGAAAAAGAGTCCTGGTGATGGACATGAAAAATAATCATTAAACAACTCCTTATTATCCTATAATAAACCACTTAGAGTAAAAATTGTCTTCAATAAAGTATATAATTCTCTTATGTATCTTCACTCCTATACCACGCATGGAAATTTTGGGATATAACAGGACAAGATCCAGACTTAAAACTCAGACCATCCACATTTTTCAGCCTGGGTGCTGAATGATCTTGCTTCTGAAAGGGAATACATTGTTGCGGCACTTAATTGTAAAAAAAAATTGTTTCTTTTTTCAAAATAGTTGTTTTTCTTTGTTTTTGTTTATAGCAAAAAATAAATAAAAACCGCAGAGATGATCAAATACCACCAAAAGAAAGCTCTATTTATGGAAAAAAATGGACATCAATTTTATTTGGGTACAACGTCCCACGACCGCGCAATTGTCAATGAAAGTAATGCAGTGCCGTATCGCAAAAAATGGCCTGGTCAAGAAGTGGGTAAAACCTTCCGGAGCTGAAGTGGTTAAAATCCCCCTCATGAGGGTTCCTTTTCATTACTTAGTCTTCTAGATAGGTTAGAATGGTTCAATTCAGCTCAGAAGCTATTTTTCCTTTTGACATAAGTAATTATTATGCAAAATAATAAGCAATAACGTTTGAAAATTATAATTATTTTGTACTTTCTGCTATAAAACATTCTCAATACATTTTTGTAAATAAATCTAATTTCTTCATCAATTTAGGCCATTTTGTATTCTGCTACATATTTTTGGGGAAAAAAATCCCAAAAAGTGTATATTGATTGGTTTGCGCAAAAGCTATAGTGTCTACAAACTATGGGATAGATTTAGGTTTTTTTTTCTGTTTTTACTAGTGTATAGCGCTACCCCCGGAAGGGCCGCTGTAATATACGGATCTTCTGTCCCACATCAGTGATGGCTCACCCTCACCTGTATTCAAGTAACATCAATACACCGTTTAAACTTTTAGCTGGGCTTTATTAAAACTAGCTATAAGCCCTGAAAAGAGATAAACTGATTGACAGAGAATACCAATATTAAATGCAATGATATATTACAACCGCTCGGTAAATTAAAACAGGATTGGTGTTCGTTCACTTTAACTGCCAGTGAGAGGCCTTGCCTGAAATGCAGTGAGCGAGTGGTGAATGAAACTGTCAGTTGTACAATACAAAAATAATGTTCAACAATTTCCCAAAAGTGATATTACTGACTATAAGAGCCTAGCTAGGTCTTGTAGGTTCTAGCTAACCACTGTCCAGTGGGAATTCACACACACACACTGCCAGCGTTGGGGCCCTTTAATTCCTGTGTTTGAGTACTCAGACTTTTGTGAAGTAATATTTGTAATCCACAGAATGGAAAGGGGTATCTTTGTAAAGTGTCACAGGGTAACAAAGATTAACCGATGTGATGATCCACCTTCAAATAGAGCTGCATTGGCAGTAAATAGGACCTAGCAGGATTAAGCAAGATCCACTTACATAAAGATGGCAGAAGATCTCTCACCATTAGATGCACTTAATATATCTTCCTTCCAGCAATTGGTAGATTGATCGCTGTGACTGGATGGAAATGGGAGCAACACAGGCCGCAGAATTCTCCAAACAAGATGATGATGATTGCTGCAGTACTGAAATTCGTCTCTTGATTTCACTGCTATGTTAGCACTGTTGGCACATCTTCGGTAATCAGGCGAAAGGACAGAACACGCTGTAAACTCCCCTCACAAGCTCTGGAAGTGCTGAGGAAACAAACACATGAGACACTTTCCCCTGTCTGGCTGCCACAATGCCAGTCCGAGTCTCCCCTCCTGTGTCTTCCTCTCTCCCCCCACCAATCACAGCTCCCCTGCGCTGCTATCCAATCCTGTCCTTCCTTGTTTTTGTTGTTAGGGGTGGGCTCAGTAACCAATCTGCTTTCAATCCTGCAGCTGTACCCAATAGAGTCTCTCCTGGGATTCTATCAGTTTAGCCAGAAAAGGCAATGCAATGTTTCAGAGAGCAATACTCTGCATATATTACAGAGGCAATACTAAGCCAGTGCTACATCCACCCCCTTCCAAAAAAATCTTTGGTCCCCCAAAGAAAGAAATTAGTGTAGTTAATAATAACATAGCATTTTTATAGTAATCTTACACATGGACCAACAACTTAGGCCTGTAATCTTAGGCTGATTTTTTTACATTTCCTTACAAATGCATTAGGTAATGAGAACTGCCACCAAAGTGTGTTGAGAGATGGGTTGGGGACATCAGTCACTGGTACCACCATAGAATGTGCCTGAGAATCAGGAAGTCTGCGAAAAGTGAGAATAGCTTCTTCTGAGCTTGTTCCAGGAGTGTCATATGTTAATCTGAGTGGGGGTCTCACTGTTCTCTTAACTCTCTGTTCTTTGGGCTCAAGATGAATCTCTTCACAGGATTCTCCATCAGGTTCAAGGTGGCTTTCCTCAAACAGTTCTCCTCGAGTTCAGAGGAACTCCCACTCAGAAACCCTTCATTGGGTTCATGGACTAACTGGTAGGCTTGCTCTACTAGCTCTGAATTGCCTTACACCTGAGGCACAAATTCAGATGCATCAGGCCAGAGCACACCCGAGGGTTGAATAGCAGTTGATGTGGAGGGAGTGGCATCCATGGGCTCAGATGGCCACAACCATCCTACCTCCAGATCATCATCACTGTCATCTTCTATTGTCATGGCCTCATCTGGCAGTAGAGGTTGAGACCTGGTAACTAGACATGTGCACACTGAAATATTTTGTTTCGGAATTTCGTTTTCGTCCGCAAAGTAAATTTATTTAGTCACTCCCGAAATTTGTTTTTATTTATTCTGTTTAGTTAAAAAAATGCATTCGTCCGAAAATCCGATATAATTAAGGTTGAATCTGTCATTGAAGGCTTATGGTGTCTGTTGAATGTTCTAAGAAGATTTGACGGAGCAGCTAAACTGTACGACGCCGAAATTGTACATTTCCGGTCGAATGTTCCGCCTACAAGCTATAGTAGAATTCTAATGTTGTATAACACTAGTAATAATTATATTTATTAATTATTATTACTAGTCAACCAACATTAGAATTCTTCTATAGCCTATGGGCGGAGCATTTGACCATAAATGTCCATTCGCGGCGACTGCTTCGTCAAATCTTTATGTCAAATCTTTTCTCTCTATGTCGAATAATCTTGGACTAATAGAGTTAGGTTAGTCACATTCAACCTTTTTTGCTATTGTCTCTATAATGTCAAATCTTTTCTCTCTATGTCGAATCTTTTCTCTCTATGTCGAATCTTTTCTCTCTATGTAGAATAATCTTGGACTAATAGAGCTAAAGGTTAGGGACATTGGATCACAGGTTCGATGGACACAGATCACTATTGTCAGCGTCATGTCGAATCTCCTATGTATATCGAAGTGTTGTCGCAACGGAAATAAAGCATTTGTTTATGTCGGATCTCCCCTCCTGTGTTTTCCTCTCTACTCCCCAATCACAGCTCTCCTGCACTGCTATCCAATCCTGTCCTTCCTTGTTTTTGTTGTTAGGGGTGGGCTTCCTTCTTACTCACAGCAGTAACCAATCTGCCTTCAATCCTGCAGCTCTACCCAATAGAGTCTCTCTTGGGCTGCTATCAGTTTAGCCAGAAAATGCAATGCAATGTTTCAGAGAGCAATACTCTGCATATATTACAGAGGCATTACTAAGCCAGTGCTACACTAGTAATGGCGGTGATCAGAGATTTTTAGCAGGACTGTAACATTGCGGCAGACAATTCTGACACTTAATAACACTTTTTGGGGACCAGTGACACCAATACAGTGCTAAGACAAATGCACCAACGCTGTATAAATGACACTGGCAGGAAAGGGGTTAACATTAGGGGCAATCAAAGGGTTAACTATGTTCCCTGGGAGTGTTTTCTAACTGTGTGGGGGACAAATACACTAGAGGAAGAATGACATCTGCGTTCTTGATTAGCAGGAATCACAGATGTCTTGCTTCCTGTCTGTCAGAAAGACGATATGCCTTGTTTATATAGGCAGACTGTACTTCTGTCTCTCCAGTGAACGATCACGGGTGGTCAGCGCCATCGCGGCCGCGGGACCCGCTGATTGGCTCCCGCTGTGTACATTCCCAGCGGGAGCTCACGCCCCAGAGCTGTGCACGAGAACCACGTACAGGTACGTAATTTTGTGCTTAAGGGCCACCCTGCCGCAGTAAATGTACCTGGGGTAGTCTTTAATGGCAACAGGGTGATGTACAAAAATATAGCACTGAAAATGGTGTCATATATTATAAGGGACAAGTCACACCAGAAACTGCAGGTTGACTGCATGTTTACATGCATTTGAAGCGCGCTTAAAGCACATTTAAAGTGTGCTTGATGCGAATTTAAAGCACGCTTCAGCGCTGCGTTTTTATGCAGTTGCAGTGCATTTTTCTATATGTTTTTAGGCTTGGCTTTCCTGTATTTCCTTTGAGGTCACTTCCTTCTTCTTTGTAGTGTGCGGAGAGAAGTAAGAATTTCTGCTCTTGTCGGCATAATTCTACCATTTGGATACAACGTACTCGTAGGAGGCATCATTACTGAGTTCATCCACTACTGATGGAAAGAGAGACCAAGAGGCAATGCTGGATACTCTACAATGACCTTTGTTGACATTCAGACAAGCTTATTTAAGCAACAATTTATTTTTGTGGTCTCTTTTTTTGTCTGTAATAAAGGAAAAAAAAATAAATATATATATATATATATTTCATTGAGGAGCCAATGAACAGGGCCATGTATTGTAAGATGTGATGAGAACCTTCTTCCCTCAGCCAGAACACTGAAGATGGGTGGTGGATGGGTCTTCCAGCATGACAATGGCCCAAAGAATATGACCAAGGCAACAAAGGAGTGTTTCAAGAAGAAGCACATTAAGGTCATGGAGTGGCCTAGTCAGTCCCCAGACCTTACTCCTATGGAAAATGTTTGGAGGGAGCTGAAACTTCGAGTTGCCAAGAGACCGTCAAGAAAAGGATTTAGAGAAGATCTGTAAAGAAGAGTGGATCAAAATCCCTCCTGTGATTAGTGCAAACCTGGTCACTAACTACAAGAAACATCTTACCTCTGTGCTTGCCAACAAGGGTTTCTCCACCAAGTATTAAGTCCTGTTTTGCTTGGGGATCAAATACTTATTTTACTCACTGAACTGCAACTTAATTTATAGCATTTGTTTTATGTGTATTTTTCTGGATTGTTGGTTGTGAATGAAGGCCTTCCCTGTGAGTATTGAGATCTGATTAACATTCATGGGCCATCTGATACTTGTGCCTATGACTTGGAACAATACAACTAGCTTTGGAGCACACATTGCTATCCGAGAAAGTGAGTAATCTGTTACATCCTGGTACCAGTGAGCGAAAAGGAAGCTGATAGCTAGATCTTGATAAGAACACGTAGCATTGCCGTGTCAGGAACATGTGTGCTAGTCTAACTTTGCCTGAGGCATAAGGGTGCTGTAAAGATATGCTCTTTGTACATTCATGTTCAAACATTTATATAGCAAATTAGCTCCTTTTTTATTTTCCTTTCCTATGTATGGAAGCTATATGAAAAAGGAATGTTTATCTTTAAAAAGTAGATCAAAATGTACAATAAACACAGAGCTTGTACAGTTTGTTTGATATTGTTGCACTCCTCATTTTGCGGTACTATCTCTGAAAAAATAAATAATATCAATAAACTGTTTTAAATTGTCATACAAATATATATTTGAAATCAAATCTTTATTATTTTTTTGGCAATAACATGTTGTGGGTGGATTTCTGCCAGTCACAGTCTGTGTCGAGCCCCTACAGCCTGTGTCTTAGGATAAAAGGGAGGTGAAGCCTCCATCATTTTACATGTAATATTCTGCCACATTTGTGTTAGGCTGGTTAGTGGGCATGGAGGAGGAGGGAGGGAGTGGGCTGTCATTTACTACTGTGTATGCGCCCACGTGTGACTCTATAGTCATATGGGCTGCTCAGATGTGGTAGGAAATGCTCAGCATAGAAAGCCACTGAAAACTGAGTATGGGTAGAGCTGCCAACACTGCTCTCCAAAATCCCTAGCTGAATTTGGGACATGGACAGAAGGGGGAGATAGAGAACAGCAGGATCAACAAGTTTTTGTTTTTTTTTGCAGAATACAGAAAAATCCGATAGTGACTGAGTTAGTATGAACAGCATGTACTACACTATTTATTGATAGTTTTTATGGTGTGGGACTCCTGTCAGGCTTTTTTTGTCATTTGTATTCCATTATGGAGATTTTCCTAAACTTCTTTCCCTGTCGAGACAACAGCATGACAGGGATATGTTGATTTGTGTTATGTGTCAGGACGGCAGCGAAAGAAAATCTCTCCAAAGTTACATAGTAAGGCTAAGTTCACACTGGCATTAAAAGCAGGCCTATGCAAATGACACAATAGACAGTACATAGTGCTGTTCACATTATCAAAACATGAGGTTTTAGGGTCACTTTACTTCAAAATTAAAGAGTCAAGTCAGGAGGCATTTGAAGCCTTTCAACGCCTCCCATTCAAGTCTATGGTAACGCTTTGCAAATGCTCTGGTAGGCGTTTGCAGTGTGGTTGCAGGGCATTTAAAATATTTTTTTTCCCTGTAACATCCTATTTGTGTAACGGTTTTAACGCACCTTAATGCTCATCAAATGCTTCAAAACTGAACATAGGGCATTTGGGGAGCGTTTTTAAGGCTTGTAAAATGCCAGTCTAACGCCCATACTAAAGCTCACTGGCGCGAGTCTAACGCCCATACTAACGCTATTGGAGTGTTTGTTAAGCGTTAGTCAAGTGTGAATAAGCCCTTAATCAGGTTGAAAAGTCCATCTAGTTCTATAGGAAAAAAATAAATAGGAAGTGAGTAAAATCTCCTTTTATTCCGAGCATGCATGTTTTACTTTGGACTTGTGTGTGATGGACTTGTGTACACATGATAGGAAAATCTGACAATAGACCGTTGTCTGCCGAAAATTTACTAGCCTGCCATCAAACAATTTGGCCAACAATTGTCTGATGGAGCGTACTAACAGTTGGATTTTAGGCAAACAGTCTGTCATCACACAATTCCCTGCCGAAAATCCGATCGTGTGTACGAGGCTTTACACCCTGATAGGCGTTTTAATACTCCCTCACTCCATTCAAATGCAAAAAAACAAAAAATGTTTTTAAAAGGTGAAAGTCCTAAATTGCTGTGAGAATCTTCCTTATTTTTTGTCTTTGTAGTAAAGCACGTACTACCCAACAGTGCTCTACCAAGCTTGGTGTTATCTATAGATAATGTAGCCCAAAACTTAAACCAAAATTACCCAAAGTGGTTAGAAACCTCAATAAATATTAAAACTTAACTCCGGGCAAAAAAATAACCATTTTCCCGTGCAGTGCGGACACAGCAGCTCGTTTTGTGTAGGGGTGAGGAAAAAGCATATACTCACCCAATCCTTCGTTTGACCGAAAAACGTCACTTCCCCATGGTTACACATGGATATGCTTTCACCTCTACTTTGAGTAGCGGTAAATGCAATATAACAGGTCACATTATTGAAACAATATTGTGTGTAAGTCCAAACTTTAAAATATAAGTACTATATATGAGGACAGCTTTATTTATGGAGAAAACAAAACATTTAGTAATAACACCAAAACCTTAGTCCAACTTTAAAATATAGGATGCAGGAGTATCATAGTATGGGGGTGGGGGGTGATTTCCTGCCCCAGGGTCTGGATAGCTTGCAATCATTTAGGGACCAATTTATCCCTTGTCAAAAGATTTTATTGTACATACAACAGAGTATTTGACAATAAATTGAATACATATAATACAACAAAGGGAATGAAGCTCAGTGGTATATATTCAAAACAATGTAAACCTTATATTGAACTATAATTTCTACGATCTCAATAATATATACAGATGGTATGGTTTATAAGAGGAGTTATACTCTGTAATAACTAAGAGCTTCAAAATCATAATAGGAATATGTAGAAAAGAAAGGAGAGATGGGAAAAGAAGAAACTAAAAAAAGAAGAAGAGTCCACAGGGTCAAGTTGAGGACCCCCACATCCACTGGAGTCCATATAATGTATCCACTAACCCACTGGGTCAGCTATCATGGTAGCAGAACTTCTTTGTTAAAAGTTGATGGTAAATAATTTACTTTCCAAGGATGCCACACTTTTTCAAATTTGGAGAACGTGCCTGCTTCAAGAGCTGCCATTTTGGCTTGAGTCATAGTGTTATTCATTCTATTCACTACCTCCTCCACTATCAATAAAGGGGACCTCCAGGATCTTGCTAGCATTTGTTTTGCTGCAGTAAAAAGTTGAATAAGTAACTTAAATCGGGTATGTGTTAGAAATTCTGGCTTCCAATTGATGAGAGCCATTTTAGGGTCAGGGGTGATGGATATTCCTAACATTTTAGATGCTATAGTAAAGATTTCATTCCAATAAATTTGAGCTTTAGGGCATGACCACCAAATATGGAGGTGTGTTCCTAAATCCGAGCATCCACGATAACAATCCGCTGAGTAATTATGCACATATTTCGCTATTCTAGCCGGTACAAGGTACCATCTTATTAGTACTTTATAGTTAGCCTCTACCGCTAGTATATTGGGGGAGGCTGTTTTGGTTGTTGACCAGATTTGATTCCATTCTGTGGTTTCCAATGTTCACTCTAAGTCCACCTCCCACTTCTGGACATAAGATGGTTTATCTATTTGGGACCAATTTATCCCAAGTTGTATCAGAAAGTCTTGTACAGAATATCAGTACAGTGGTCTGTAAACTAAAGCCTAAAACGAGCAAGGTCATACAACACAACAGTAATTCAGAAAACAGAATGGCTAATAACTAAGGAAATTCCAAATTTTAGAACAGCCAAATCATAGTCCTGACCTTAGTCCCCTAAAATGCTGTGTCTTGATCTGAAGCCACTAATTTTTTTTTGGAGTTTGACTAGCAAAAGTTTTAAAACAGCTATTGTTATAATGTATTCTGTTCATCTTAAAGCAAAAATGATTCTTTTGTTATTTTGGTAAATAGCACAGGCAAGTTTTTAAAAAAAATTAAATAATAGCTTTTTTTTCTTAAAATGATGTGTTTTTTAACACAATATTACAAAAAAAAAGAAGAAAAATTGTACATAAATAAAAAAAAATCCACCAAGTTAAAGTGGTTGTATACCCGCTGACACTTTTTTTTTTTATACCCCTGTAAGGCAAAAGGCATAATGAGCTAGTATGCATCGCATACTAGCTCATTATGAAATACTTACCTTAGAACGAGGCGTCGGTATCTTACCTGGTCCACGCCGAGGTAGCTGACATGTTGCCTCTGCGTGTCTTCCAGGTATCGCGGCTCCATCGCTGTGAGTAGCTGGAGCCGCGATGTCGTCACTCCCACGCATGCGCGCGGAGGATTTCTTTCTGGCAAGGTCCGGCATCTGCCAGGCCTTCAGCCGAGAATCCCCTGTGCGCATGCGCCGCTGCAGTCAGCGACTCATAGCAAGGGGAATTACGGTTTAGGAGATATTTTTTTTACCTACAGGTAAGCCTTATTATAGGCTTACCTGTAGGTAAAAGTTAAAAAATTTACTATACAACCGCTTTAACTGTATTTTCTGTTATTTGTTTTTATTATTAAAGTTAAACTACAGCCAACATTTTTTTTTTAAAGTGTAGTGAAGTGTCCATGCTTTGGAGATTTTCCCTTGCTTTGCACCAAGTGAGATGTCTCAATGACAATGGTCACTGTGGGAGGTGTGTTGCATTTGTTAAAATATGATTTTTTTATATTAATCATACATAACATTACAAAATAGTGGTTGGTCATAGATTACTGTCAGGTTTTTTGGCTTGAGTAGATTTTTCAAATAAATGCTGTTTCATACAATGGGTACGTAGATACCATTGTTGTATTCAAATTGACAGTTTGAATATGCTATTGTCTCTATAGCTACAGTAAACAAGAAAGAGATTTACTTGTTTGAGATTCTTTCAGCTCTCAAACTGAAAGAATGACTGTTAGTCAGTTGCTATGGAAACAAGTTTGTAACCATTAACTTTTGGCAACAAACTTGTACAAATAAAAAGGGATGAGTAGAGACTGGGATACACATCATCATACTGTAAGATTAGAAGCCACCCATGATAGAAGAAAAGTGCCTGATTTCCAGAAGAATCGTTGCCAATGGAGATCACGAACATACAGTAACAGAAGATAAGTAACCTTTAAGTGTATGTGTACTGTTATAGACCATAGGCTGTTCATTTGCTAGGCATTTTGCTTGTTATAGATATCTGTCAGTCTTGTATTGTATTCCTAATATTGTAATAGTTTTATATGTACAGCATCTTTGTATAGTAAAAGCACATTTACACACTGAAAACGTCTCAGCTTCCTTGCCACAGAGTAACCTTGCTAGATAGACGCAAGCAAAACATTTGAGGGCTCGTGCCGCGATCTGCGCTATTGTTCAATTGAAGCAGACCAGTTTTTCTGTAGTGTGTTGTGTAGCTTGTGCTAGGTAAAATGCTGCGTAAGCTGTTTAGGAAAAGCAAGGCTGCAGAGGGTTCTGGTGGCCAGAAGGAAGTGTGCAGCTTACCTATCTGGGCCAGAGACAATGAGTGGGAGTCTCTTGCTAAAGAATTTGTGAAGTATGCTTCTCCCTTGAAGCTGACTTGGGTTGATAAAGTCTCAGATCATTTTGTAGATTTTAGCCTTAAGGGGTTGGATTTAAGTAAAGCAGAGAAGAGGACAGTGTCCACAGTGGGTTGGCACTTCCTTAATGCTAATTATACCGAATCACATAGAAGGGAGAAGGCAGAGGCAGAAGTTAAGGTATTAAAAGACCAGCTAGCAGTTTCTTCAGAGTGTGTACGTTCAACTGCTAGTCGGGCTGATGATTTGCAAGAGCGGTGTGCAGCCCTCATGACCAAACCAATTAATGCCTTAAGGAAAAGGAAGGGCCATAAACCTGTTAGTAAAGCCAGGGAACGTGCCATTGTCACATCCCAAAATTGGGATTGTGAGGATGTACTCTCCTCAAATGATAGTGAGGATGAGGAGATAGAGTTTGATATTTCGCATGATGATCTGCTAGTGGGAAAGAAAAAGTATGCCAGACCTCTCATTACTAAGCATAGGAAATGGCAACATGATAGAGAGGATATGGCAGATGGGGAGGTACATTATTGCAACCCCAGAGATGTTGAATTTGAAGAAGTACGGGAGTTTACACAAACTGAACTCCATGAGCTGGAAAACAATACAAACAAAGGTCTGGGGAGCCCCTTTTGAGTTGGCTCCTATGCTAACGGGATGAAGGGTCGGACAGTGTTGTTTTGTCAGGTAAGGAAGCAGTGGCTATGGGAGTGTTAACCCATGATCCACAATTGCGTCAGGCAATGTAAAAAAGCCAGAGAGTTTAGCGTGAATTTTTCAATGTTAGACCTCGTGAGAGATGGAATAGTCCGAGTATATGCTAGTCCTACTGACCTGGAAAATACCTACTCCTGGAGATCAATAGGAGAGGGTATTTCCAGGTTACGTGAGATGGGTTGTATAACTGGATTAAATATGTTTCCAGATTGGATGGGTCCAGATATGGAACCCTTTACATCTGCTCTGCGCTCTAAGCTGATGAAGTCTGCGCCATTTAATCTCAGGACATTATTGTCCTTGTTGGGAAGCCTGGGATTAAACAGCAAGATTCATAAAGTCACAACCCTTTTAAGCCAGTTGGGGGAGCTAGAGGAGACTAAAACAAAACCTGTCAGGGCAGTAGATTAGGTCAAGGCCAGACACAGGAAGAATACAAAAAGAAAAGAACAGAGAAGAAAGGGAATGGGGTAGAGAAGACAGGAGGTGAAGTGAAAACCAGGCTAGTTATTTCTAGAAAAGAAATGTGGGTGGACCTATTAAAGGCAGGAGTACCTAAAGATGAGATAGATGGCATTTCTACTGCAGGCATGCTGAAGAGGTGGAAACATTTAGTAGGGAAAACTGTCAGGGTTAGAAACACTACTCCTAGTGAAGATAACATCAGCTTAGACTTAGAGAAAACAGAACAGACCCCTCCTGTGAGCCCCAAACCAATTCCCAAAACTGAACATGAACCCAAACCCAAGTTGATAGCGGAGCTGAAGTTACATTTTTGCAAGGCAATCCTTCCCATCACAAAGGAGAATTGATTTATGTAGAAGGTTTGGGAGGGCAAACTACACCAGCAGTTAGGATGCGGGTGAAATTGGCTATTGGCAAGGGATCAGGATTTATGACAAATGTTTTGGTATCAGAGTTACCCAAAAATATTGTTGGGATGGATGTACTTCAAGGTCAGTCAATTCAATTCAGACTGAAAGAGGTACATTCACAATCGGGTATCCTGATAAAGCGTATCTGGTAAGGGCGGTGAAGGCTGTGGTCAGAGGTCATGCGAAATGGACCCCTATCTATATTCCTCCACCAGAGAAGCCAGTCTGTCTCAAGCAGTACAGACTTTCTGGAGGCCACAAAGAAATTGGGAAGAACATTCAAGAACTGTTTAGAGTAGGGATCCTTAGACCTGCTGTAAGTCCTTTCTCATCTCCGGTGTTCCCAGTATAGAAACCTGATGGGACATATAGAATGACTGTGGATTACAGAGGTCTAAACAAAGTGGCACCTCCTTTGAAGTCAGCTGTACCAGATATGATCTCAATTGTTGAGAAAATTGCTAAAGATGCAGGAGAAAATCATGCTGTGATAGACCTGGCTAATGCTTTCTTTTCGATTTTGATAGACCCAGAGTGTCAAGACCAGTTTGCTATGGTGTGGGACAACCGCCAGTACACTTTCACTGTGCTTCCTGAAGACTATGTTCATTCTCCAACGATTTGTCATGGACGGATTGCCCGAGATTTAAGCACCCTGAGTTTGAAAGTCGCTGTGTTTCACTACATTAATGACATTATGATCTCTGGAACAAAAGAAGATGTAACTGAAGCACTGCACCTGCTGATACATCACATGGAGAACAGAGGGTGGGCTATCGACAAAGACAAAGTCCAAGGACCTGCCACAGAAGTGAAATTCCTGGGAATGATGTGGACTGGGCTGCAGAGGAAAACTCCAGAGACAGTTGTGCAAACTATCCAGGCTCTGTCGCCCCCTACTACCAAAGAGGAGGCACAGAAGTTCATTGGAGTTGTGGGGTTCTAGAGATCGTTCATCCCATATCTTACACTGATTCTGAGGCCTATATATAATGTCACCAGAAAAAATACTGAGTTCTCATGGGGTTCAGAGCAGTGAACTGCATTCCTTGCTGCTAAAGAAGCTATTTTGCAGCATCAGGGATTAGGACCCGTGAGACAAGGAGTACCATTTCAGCTGGATGTAGCGGAGTAGAATGGTCTCCAAATCTTGGAGTCTATGGCAGCCAAATGAAAAGAAAGAACTGAGAGCAATACCCATTGGATTTTGGTCCAAACAACTGACAGGGGCACAGAAGAGATACACGCCCCTAGAGAAGTACCTGTTTGGGGCCTACACAGCACTTCAACATGTAGAGACCATTACAGGAAAGGACACAGTCACCATCCATACTGCATTGCCAATAGCAGGATGGGTGAGAGATAATGGACTGACCACTAGGGAAGCTGGAGCCCAGAAACAGACACTGATGTAGTGGAAGTGGTACCTTCAGGAAAGAGGGGGTATTGCAGCTGGGGATGTTAGAGACATTTCAAAACAGTTGGCAGGGCTGGTTACTTTTACCAGCACCCGGCCAGAAGAAGAAATTTCTGTGCTGCAGTCATCCCCCATTCAAGAGGCTCCACCCTTTGAGTCTCTGTCAGAAGACATGAAGGAGTCGGCGTGGTTCACTGATGGTTCAGCCATAGTCGCCTAGTCTGGGCGTAAATGGACAGCAACAGCTTACAACCCAAGTACCGACACAGTCCTGCAGGAGACCAGAATTGGAGGGTCAGGTCAGTATGCAGAGTTGAAAGCTGTAGGGATGACTCTTCAGGAGTATCCTTCTTCCCATGTCATTATCTACACTGACAGCTGGGTGGTTTTTAAAGGACTGACAACTTGGATGCCCACATGGAAGTCCAATGAATGTATGATTCATGGAAAGGTGGTGTGGGGAGGCAAGGAAGCTCACTCCCACACCATAAAAGTGGGGCATGTTAATGCACATGTGCCCCTAGTCCCAGACTTTGAGAACTATAACAGAGTTGCAGATGAAATCGCCAAAGTGAATGCAGTTGTGCCAATTGATCCTGTTTTGATGAACTTGGCCAACTGGGCCCACAAGCAATCTGGACATTTGGGGCAGAAAGCAACACATAAGAAGACAAAGGGAGGGGGACACCTTAAATTCATCCAAAATAGGTTTAGGGGTATATGAAGGAGGTTCAGTAACCAACCAAGAATTGCCTACCTTAAATATTATACCCCTAATATCACAAGTACCATTTGTTAATTGACTCGACGATACTTGGTCAGCAATCAAACAAATGGTTGTTCAATGGACCATATAACATATGTGAAAGAGAGGAAAAGGGGGGCAAGAGGGAATCCCCAGAAAAAGATGGTCTGCTCAAGAACAAGCTATTGTGAACCTAAATAACTTTATTGGGTCATAATAAATACAGAACAACTATCCACAAACCATGTATTAAAAAATAGGATAAAGGTCCTATTATGTGCAGGTGGCCACCATTGACATTCCACATACATCTATCACTCATGCACTCGCACCCATATGAATCATTACAGAGAAGACCCGGGTCTGTACAATTTCCACAAAGTTCCTAAATAGGATAAATTATGTGAGTGGTAAGCCTTCGGTCTTTCCTCAGTAAAGTGCAAATGCTGGTGATTGATGAGAATCCTATTTTTTAATACATGGTTTGTGGATAGTTGTTCTGTATTTATTATGACCCAATAAAGTTATTTAGGTTCACAATAGCTTGTTCTTGAGCGGACCATCTTTTTCTGGGGATTCCCTCTTGCCCCCCTTTTCCTCTCTTTCAGAAAGCAACACATGAATGGGCACAGCAGAGAGGATTGCCTATATCCATGGACATGGTAAAGACGGTAATAGGGAACTGTGCAGTGTGTGGAGAAGTGCGACAATGGCCATTGCAAAAGTACTCCACCGGGTCGATTTAGAGGGGTGAAAGGCTTGCAGAGATCTGGCAGATTGACCTGTCCCGGGGAAACAATGGACTGAGATATTGTTGCACTGCAGTGGACACCTATTTAGGACTTATGCTTGTTTCAGCCTTGCAAACATGCAGATCAACTGCAATGCTTCAACTGCTTCAGAAATTTGTCGTTGCTTATGGTTTTCTCAAACAAGTCCAAAGTGATAATGGCTCACACTTCACCGGATCAACAGTACAGCAGTGGGCCAAAGATTCTGGAGTGTACTGGTTGTGCCACATCCCATACCATCCACAGGCAGCTGGTTTGATTGAATGATACAACGGGCTTTTGAAGGACCAGATACGCAAACTTACACCCACACATACACTAAGGGGGTGGGATCGGGTCCTCACACAGGCAGTCGTGTTAAATTCTAGGCCAATAGCCGAAAGCACGCCATATGAGAGGATGGTAGGGGCTGGGGCACAGATTCTACAGCTGGAGTGCAGAGTTCAGTATTTATGTAAGGTTCCTGAAAGAACAGGGCTTAAAAGATACCATGTTACTGCTTCCCATGACATAGAAACCAAGAGTGACGTATCTGAAGCTGAAGTCTATCTAGGAATGAGAGGGAATCTGGCAGGAAGGTTTGAAGTTGTTATATTTGCATTGGCAGATAAGCTTGAAGACAGTGGCTGGGACTCTGACTGGTTAGTGGATACTTCTCAGCAAGAGTGGAAAGTGAGGCTACATTACATCAAACCTTCCAAAAATAAACAGCAATGATCTTCTGGGAAATATCAGTATATTTCCTCTCCTTGCTATTGATGTTCTTTGGGAGGGTCAGAAGTGGATACAGGCAGGGGGCAAAGTGTTAGAAGCCACTTAGAGGAGAGATTTTAGCTGAAGGGCCTGGATCTACTGTTTATGTATTATTAGAAGGAACAGATAATCCACTTTGTTTTCCACTCCACAGGCTGTCTCCGATTTGATCCATAGGAAGACCAGAGAAAATTGGTTACATGATGGAAAGGATGACGGAAGATTGCATAAGCTGTGGAGAACAAGGCCTTTGATGTATTACAAGCCCGGACTTGTTTCTAAAGATCTTTAGAATAGACTTTCTAATGAACAATTAGTTAAAGACTGAAACACCTTTTCAATGGCAGAAATATGGGAGGTGTCTGAAAGAAAAAAAAATCTAGGGCGGAATGTGTTGCGTTTGTTAAAATATTATTTTTTTTATATTAATCAGACATAACATTACACAATAGTGGCTGGTCATAGATTACTGTCAGGTTTGGCTTGAGTAGATTTCTCAAACAAATGCTGTTTCATAGAATGGGTACGTAGATACCATTGTTGTATTCAAATTGACAGTTTGAATAAGCTATTGTCTCTATAGCTACAGTAAAGAAGTAAGAGATTTACTTGTTTGAGATGACTGTTAGTCGGTTGCTATGGAAACAACTTTGTAACCATTAACTTTTGGCAACAAACTTGTACAAATAAAAAGGGATGAGTAGAGACTGGGACATACATCATCACACATGATAGAAGAAAAGTGCCTGATTTCCAGAAGAATCGTTGCCAATGGAGATCACGAACATACAGTAACAGAAGCTAAGTAACCTTTAAGTGTATTTGTACTGTTATAGACCATAGGCTGTTCATATGCTAGGCATTTTGCTTGTTATAGATATCTGTCAGTCTTGTATTGTATTCCTAATATTGTAATAGTTTTGTATGTACAGCATCTTTGTATAGTAAAAGCACATTTACACACTGCAGAAGTCTCAGTTCCTTGCTTATACCACAGAGTAACCTTGCTAGATAGACGCAAGCAAAACAAGAGGTCAGTCTCTAAAATGGGAACACAGATTGTAATAAAAACACACGTTCTAAACTCCACTACTGTATATTTAAACCTACAAACATGTTTTGAATGGCGTTCCACTTTATATTTCAATCTTTTTTATGCATTTTGGAGAAAACAACTTATACTGTACAGTTTTTTCACAGACAATACCATAACAATACCATAACAATACCATAACATCAGTGGGATATCTAGAAGGACATAGCCAAGAAAGTGACAATCGAAAACATATTCAATAGCCATATAAGCATTAACATACAGTGCCTTGAAAAAGTATTTATACCCCTTGAAATTTTCCACATTTTGTCATGTTACAACCAAAAACATAAATGTATTTTATTTGAATTTTTTGGTGATAGACCAACACAAAGTGGCACATAATTGTGAAGTGGAAGGAAAATTATAAATGGTTTTCAAAAATTTTTACAAATAAATATCTGAAAAGTGTGGCGTGCTTTTGTATTCAGCCCCCTTTACTCTGATACCCTTAACTAAAATGTAGTGGAATTAATTGCCTTCAGAAGTCACCTAATTGAGTCCGCCTGTGTGAAATTTAATCTCAGTATAAATACAGCTGTTCTGTGAACCCCTCAGAGGTTTGTTAGAGAACCCTAGTGAACAAACAGCATCATGAAAGCCAAGGAACACAGCAGACCGTTCAGGGATAAACTTGTGGATTAGTTTAAAGCAGAAATAGGTTATAAAAAAATATCCCAAGCTTTGAACATCTTGAAATTCATCATTTGAAAATGGAAAGAGTATGGCACAACTGCAAACCTATCAAGACAGACCGGCAAGGAGAGCAGCCAGGAGGCCCATGGTAACTCTGGAGGAGCTGCAGAGATCCACAGCTCAGGTGGGAGAATCTGCCCACAGGACAACTATTAGTCATGCACCCCACAAATCTGGCCTTTATGGAAGTGTGGCAAGAAGAGAAGTTTGCGAGAAGCCATGTGGGGGACACAAAAAATGTGGAAGATGGTGACCAAAATTGAGCTTTTTGGCCTAAAAGCAGAACACTATGTGTGGTGGAAAACTATCACCTTAAACACACCATCCCCATCATGAAACATGGTGGTGGCAGCATAATGTTGTAAGGATGCTTTTCTTTAGCAGGGACATGGAAGCTGGTCAGAGTTGATGGGAAGATGGATGGAGCCAAATGCAGGGTAATCTTAGAAGAAAACCTGTTAGAGTATGCAAAAGACTTGAGACTGGGGTTGAGGTACACCTTCCAGCAGGACAACGATCCTAAACATACAGCCAGAGTTACAATGGAATAGTATTGATCAGAGCATATTCATGTGTTAGAATAGCCCAGTCAAAGTCCATACCTAAATCCAATTGGGAATCTGTGGCGAGACTTGAAAATTGCTGTTCACAGCCACTCTCCATCCAATCTGACAGAACTTGAGCTATTTTGGAAGGAAGAATGGGCAAAAATGTCACTCTCTAGATGTGCAAAGCTGGGAGAGACATCCCCAAAACGGCTTGCAGCTGTAATTGCAGCAAAAGGTAGTTTAAAGTATTGACTCAGGGGGCTGAATACAAATGCATGCCACACTTTTCACATTTTTTTTGTAAAAAATTTGGAAAACCATTCATCATTTTCCTTCCATTTCACAATTATGTGCCACTTTGTGTTAGTCTATCACATAAAATCCCAATAAAATACATTTAAGTTTTTGGTTGCAACATGACAAAATGTGGAAAATTTCAAGGGGTATGAATACTTTTTAAAGGCACTGTAGGTTGCCATGGTTTATCACAGATAGCATGGTGAAAAAAATATAACCCCACATAAGCCCATGTCAGAAATGCAATGGCCCTGATTGATCTACACTCTCCGGCCATTTTATTAGGTACACCTACCTAGTACAGGGTTGGACCCCCTTTTGCCTTCAGAACAGCCTTAATTCTTCGTGGCATAGATTCAACAAGATGTTGGAAACATTCCTCAGAGATTTTGATCCACATTGACATGATAACATCACGCAGTTGTTGCAGATTTGCCGGCTGCACATCCATGATGCAAAACTCCATTGGAGTACAGTGAACTCATTGTCATGTTCAAGAAACCAGTGGTGAGATGATTTGAGCTTTGTGACATGGTGCATTATCCTGCCTGAAGTAGCCATCAGAAGATGGGTACACTGTAGTCATAAAGGGATGAACATGGTCAGCAACAATACTCAGGTAGGCCGTAGCATTTAAACAATGCTTAATTTGTATTGAGGAGCCCAAAGTGTGCCAAGAAAATATCCCCCACACCATTACACCACCACCATCAGCCTGAACTATTGATATAAGGCAGGATTGATCCATGCTTTCATGTGGTTTACGCCAAATTCTGACCCTACCATGTGAAAGTCGAGACACATCATACCAGGCAATGTTTTTTCAATCTTCTATTGTGCAAATTTGGTGAGCCTGTGTGATTTTTTAGCTTCAGTTTCCTGATTTCTTAAAAAAAAATCATAATTTTTGGCCACATACAAAATAGCAAGGTCACATTTTAACATTAAAGTGGTTGTAAACCCTCACATATACCCAGTGGTGGAAATAGCTTCAGGTGTTGCACAGAGATGTAACAAATTCTTCTACATAAGTTTTACTTATTTATCTGCAGCCTCTTTTCTCTACAGCCATTCAAAAGAGCAGATTTGTGGTAAAATCCTTCTGCATCTGTGAGGAGTAGAGAGGAGGGGGTGGAGAGCTGCCGTTAGTGTGTGAGAGCTCATTGGTGGAAAAGGACAGCCCCCCCTCCACACATGGCACAGGAACCAAGGAAGGATACAGAGCTGTCTTCTGAATAGACAAGCTGTGTACTGAGCTCTCTCCCCCATCAGAAATGTATCTCACGTGTCGGGAAAAACTTGTTAGAAGTGACTCATGCTGATAACAGAGGAATGAAACACCAGAGAGAAACGACACTTAGAGTTTTGGAGATAGACAAGAAAACACTACACATACATGTGCTTTGTTCAGGTTTTGTGACTGAGGTTTAAAACCACTTTAAAGCAAAACATTTAGGTTCATTAGTATATCTAAACTAACAGCACTGACAAGTTGCAGGCATTTTGTAGTGGCTGCAAGTACCTCAACAGTCCAATAGCAGAGTGTTACATCCCGAGTTCACACTATTAACATGCCCGTCAGACCTAGACGTAAGCACTACGCCTTACCATTCGACCAGTCCAATAACATAGTCTAAAGCCTGGTACACACAGGCTGAATATTGATTTGTGTGTACACCATCCTGTCAGACAGAAGCCGAACGGATGTCAAATGGGCATGCTGGAACAATCAGCATCTGATCAGCATTTGATCGGTGCTGGCAGCCAATGGCTGTGAGTGCTGGCTGGTGTGTTCTGGGGGGGTAGTCCCAATCCCCACCCCCCGTCAGAATACAATAGCTCAGCAACAGGAGAGATTGCTGTACTAACATAAATGCCAGGACTGATTTCACTTTGCTTGTCAATCGAACATACTATATATACATTATGAGTAATGGAAGATAGTAAATGCGCTAAACCTAAAAATTCAAGGAAGAGCTGCTATATACAATGTGACAAACATGAAAATATAGAGGTGGGTAAATTGTAGCGCTGGTATGAAAACAACATAAAACACACTGTGAAGTTATATATAAATGTCTCTCAAACTATATAACTGTACATCCCAAAAGAAACGAGTGTACTCCAAGTGTTTCTAAATAAAGTCCGTGCCAAAGTGGTATGATACAATGAATCGGAGGGGGAATTCCATCAACAATCTGAATGTTCAATATGGGACCATCAAAACATTGGATAGATGTAAGTATGCTTACCGGAACCGGTGGACTCTAGTGCCAGCAGCATAGAGTCTATCGAGCAGTATGCCACCACAGGCAGATGGAAAGATGGTCACAAGAAGGATGGATGGTTTCCAGATCGTCACAGGCCACACGATTGGATCTCCAGGGGGAAACAGGAAAGACCTCAAAATGCAGACGTCATCTCATGGCAAGGAGATATGTGGAAAAAATAAAGTGCCTCCACATAGTGCAAATCAGGGTTGTTTATTTACTAAAAAAAACACAATGCATAAAAGTGATCACAGAGTAAAAACAAAATGGCAATGTAGAGAGTGGTAGCCACCCTACGCGTTTCGATCAATAGACCTTCAACAGGGGCAAGGTCTATTGATCGAAACGCGTAGGGTGGCTACCACTCTCTACATTGCCATTTTGTTTTTACTCTGTGATCACTTTTATGCATTGTGGTTTTTTAGTAAATAAACAATCCTGATTTGCACTTTATTTTTTCCACATATCTCCTTGCCGTGAGATGACGTCTGCATTTTGAGATCTTTCCTGTTTCCCCCTGGAGATCCAGTCGTGTGGCCTGTGACGATCCGGAAACCATCCATCCTTCTTGTGACCATCTTTCCATCTGCCTGTGGTGGCATACTGCTCGATAGACTCTATGCTGCTGGCACTAGAGTCCACCGGTTCCGGTAAGCGTAATTACATCTATCCAATGTTTTGCTGGTCCCATATTGAACATTCAGATTGTTGATGGAATTCCCCCTCCGATTCATTGCATCATACCACTTTGGCATGGACTTTATTTAGAAACACTTGGAGTACACTTGTTTCTTTTGGGATGTACAGTTATATATTTTGAGAGACATTTATATATCACTTCACAGTGTGTTCTATATATACATTATACTGGTGAAATTCATGTGACTCTCCTACAGTATTGAAAGTATATCCCTCTGTTCTGCTTTAACTTCAATGTGTTTTATAATTAGTGCATTTCCTCATAACAAAAAGGAAATAGTTTCAAGAATGAACAAATGCTGAATCATTTGTTTTGTAGGACAAAAGAATCTACTTGTGGCCAACATAATTTCCCGAAAGACATGACCAATCTTAAAGTGAACCTGTACGTAGAATCACACAACTTCACGCCTACTTTTCACTTCCATGGCTCTCCATCCATCCACCAGAAACAAAGAGAGAAAACCCCATGTAGGGTCCTGAGAACACCCATCCTGCTCCCATTTAACAGCGCTGGACTAATCACCAAGCGCCAGAGCTGTTACAATGGTAGAAAATGGGTGTGTGACATGCTTCTTCATAACTTTATACAAAGAGAAGGTACAGAACCTATAGAAAGTATTCAACCCCATGAAAGTTTTCATGTTTTATTGTCATAGAAAATTGAATCAAACTAGATTTGATTTTTTACATGGAATAACAGAAGGCCGTGTATTTTTTTTGTTTTTTAAATTAAAGCGGTATTAAACCTAAATACCAAAAATTTTTGGATTGGAGCTTACCAATCAATAGACATAGTGGCTGCATTAGTTTTAAATTTTTAGGCTTTTCCCCTTTGTTTTCAACCGGTGATCCGGCCAGCAACAAACCTCCTGTATTAGTGTGCCCCCACTCTGGGTGAAGGAGCACAAGATGATGTCCTGGATGTGATGAAACATGTAGGGATGGGGACCTCCGGCTGCTACGTCACTCCTGCTGTTTGAAATGCATGCTGGCTCAGGAGTGGATCGGAGCAGTGGCGTTTCCCTTTTGATACATTGGCAGATCATTCCGGGTGCCGGGATTGGCACAAGACTTGTGAGTGCATATATTTTACATGGTTTTAAAGGTTTTGGAAAACAACAGACCTACTAGCCAGATCACTAGGTGAAAATAATAGAATGGCTAAAAAAGAAAAAAAGTGTAGCCACCACATCTAATGCCCCATACACACGAGCGGAATTTCCGTCGGAAAAATCTTGGATGGTTTTTCCAACGGAATTCTGCTCAAGCTTGGCTTGCATACACACGGTCACACAAAAGTTCTCTGAACGTTTGACCGTCAATAATGTGGTGACGTACAACACTACAACGAGCCGAGAAAATGAAGTTCAATGCTTCCGAGCATGCGTCGAATTGTTTCCGAGCATGCGTGTTTTTTTGCGAGTCGGAATTGCATACAGACAATCGCATTTTCGGGTAGGAACTTTTTCCGACCGAAAAATAGAGAACATGCTCAACATGCTCTCAATATTTTGCTGGCTGGAATTCCGCCAGCAAAAGTCCAATGGAGCATACACACGCATTTTCCAACCAAAAGCTCTCATCGGAATTTTGCTGGCGGCATTTCCGATCGTGTGTACGGGGCATTAGGATTATTAAGCTGAGATATACAAAATGTTTGCTTTATGGGATAATACCATTTTAAATTATATCATTTAGCAGAGATCTATTTTCACTTTGTCAAGGTCTATTTGAGTTGATCAATATAGAAAAGAAAATGACAGTAATTCTGCTGTGATTCAATGTTCTATGGGGATAAAAGATTATAACTTCTAGACACTAAATAGGCTTCTGGGAATGGTGGAGGTCAGACACCTATTGAACTGACCTGCATAGATAAAGCAAATGCGAAAACTCAAGCAAAGAAAAGTGAAGCTTATAAATGTGGCAACCGAGCAATTCAAATGTTTTCTTAGGTTCACACTGCTCTGACATGAAAGTGGCGCAACTTCCCAACCGACTTTGCTCTGCAACTTCAGTCCAACTTTGATCCGACTTGATGTGACTTTTTACACTCTATGGCAGTGATGGCGAACATTGGCACCCCAGATGTTTTGGAATTACATTTCATTTCCCATGATGTTCAACTACACTGCGGAATGCATGAGCATCATGGGAAATGTAGTTCCAACACTTCTGGGATGCCAAGGTTCCTCATCACTGCTCTATGGCTTTGAAGTCGTATTAAAGTCGGACCAAGTAGTAGTGCTGGAACCTTTTCTAAAGTCAGAGCGACTTGTGTCAAATCAGTTAAGACAGCTTTCATAGGGAAGCACTTGTCATGCGACTCGTGCTCTCACAAATCAGATCCCATGTTGCATCGGTGTGAACCAGCCTAATGATGGGTTACTAAAAACCCGTTGCATTTTGCATCAATTTTTATGGATCATACCATTGTTGTTCTGTGCTCCTCACAGTTTACCAGACATCTTTAATCATACAAATATCCTGCCATTCATTTCTAAGTTCAAGCTATGTTTATTCCCTTCCTGACAAGTGGTGAAGACAAATTATACATTACTATTTCTTCACATACAGTATGTTGTGCATCTTTATGTGTGTTTGGTTTTCTAATATTTGGCTGTGGATTTGGAAATCAGGAACACATAAGAGGATTCCAAAAAGAAGAATGTGTGTTCAGAAAATGCATGTACAGCCAACTGCAATATTTTCCATGACTGTTGTGTATTCTTTTTGGCACTTTTTCCTTCTCCTTCCCCGTTGACCCGGTGAGTTGTCACACAGTCGTCTGCGCACAGGAATCTTGCTGTAGATTGGAATACTGGACATGGTGTGGTCCTCCTGCATGGTGAATGGGTTGATGCAGCCGGTGCACAAGCAACGAGCCTCTGGTATAGATGCAGGGACGCGATTCTCATCATGATTGATACTGAAAAGGGATATAAAAGAATATCATTATTACTGAGTTTGCTCATCTAGTTTCATAACTATACGCTTATCTTGTAAAATGCCACTACAAAATGAATGACTTGCTTATGTAAATCAATGACACCAGGTGCAGTCTGTTATGAAGCCCAGAAACTCTGTAGATAAGTAAGCCCATAGGTGAGTCAGTTTTGTTCGTTCAACCAGCGGGTTGAATAAAAAAAACTGACTTGATTTCCCTATCCACATACTTGATGTGAATGGGGGAATCCTCCTCACTGAGCTATTACGGGAAGAGTGGGAAGACTTCCCTATCGGTAGAATACACTGATCAGCGTTGCACGCTATACCTTGCAGTGCTGGTCGAGCTTGGAAAATCTGACAGGGCAGTTGTACAGCAGTTGATCGGTAGATTCAGTAGTCCCTTCTGAACCTTTAGAATCAGAAAAGTAGGATACCGGTAGAGCTGCACGATTCTGAATAAAAAATTTTTTGCTTAGAACTAAGATCTCGATTCTCAGCGTAGCATCATCTTTCACATTATACAAAAAAATTGGGCTTTTTAATTCAATGAAGTGTATTTTCTCCCAAAAAATTGCTTTTGAAAGGCTGCTGCACAAATTGGCCACTGGCTCCCACTGCTGTCAATCAAATCCAGTGATACGGAAGTCGGGGGACGGAGGCCGAGAGTCCTGCTGTCTGTGTCAATGGACGCAGCAGCAGGACTCGGGAGCGTGCCCTTACGAGTGCCCCCATGGAAAGCGGCTCTCCGTTGGGGCACTCGATAAAGAGGAGCCAGGAGCGCCGCTGGGGGACCCCAGAAAAGGAGGATTGGGGGCCACTCTGTGCAAATCCCTTGCACAGAGCAGGTAAGTATGACATATTTGTTTTTTTTTAAAAAACAGAAACGAACCTTTACAATCACTTTAAGTGGTTAAACTGCCCTCATTTGCAGACCGAAGTTTATCCCTTTGATCTAAAAGAACCAAATGATGCAATGGGGGTTATTTACGAAAGGCAAATCCACTTTGCACTATAAGTGCAAACTACAAGTGCAAAGTGCACTTGAAATTGCACTAAAAGTGCACTTGGAAGTGCAGTTGCTGTAAATCTGAGGGGAAGATCTGAAATGAGGGGAAGCTCTGCTGATTTTATTATCCAATCATGTGCAAGCAAAAATGCTGTTTTTTATTTTCCGTGCATGTCCTCCTTGGATCTACAGTGACTGCACTTCCAAATGCACTTTCAGTGCAATTTCAAGTGCACTTTGCACTTGTAGTTTGCACTTGCAGTGCAAAATAGATTTGCCTTTTGTAAATAACCCCCAATGTGACTTTCTATCTCTCAGTGCTGAGCAATGTTGTGATAAACTTTTCCTGGTGCCCTCTTTTTTTCTTTTTTCTGACAGCTGTTAGCTGTGATCAGAGAACAGCTCTGCACTTGTTACATGAATCATAGAAATACCGTATTAAAATCAAGAGGGGCGGGGGGTTGAATCGAGATCACGATTTTTTAACGATTAATCCTGCAACTCTAGATGCTGGCTAAAGAAAATAGTGACAGTTGCAGTTGTAGTCAGTTTAGACACTAGCTGCTTTCAATGTGCTGGGATGTCTGGTATACTTTTTATAAGAACATTCTTTGAATATAGACTTTTTAAGTAATGAAAATGTAATGCTAAACAGACATGCAGCTAAATACTCCATTGAAATACATATATGAGAACTGGTTTACCTGCCAAAGGATTTGTATTTCTCTCCATCCAATTCCATGATTTACTAAGCCCTGCTACAGAACACATACTTCCACTTCCAGTTTTAGCACTGCTGAGTCTATTTCATTTACTTACTTTTTTTTTTTTTTTTACAACTGCTTATATTATGGGCAAAATAGAAATTTTGTCAATGAATTGGATTAAACATGCATATTAGAGCATTTGGATTTATTTAGAAAATATGAAATGCTGAAATTGCTAGAAAAAAAATCTGTGTCTATGATCAGCATTTGAGATTACAGACTTGTTTATATTGATTAAATGGTGCATCTTCTAGTAAAGGCTGTCAGTTTGGGGGATCACTTGTCCCAGGTTTCAGGAAACTTATCACTGCTATACGGGTACAAAACAATGATAACTTTGTAACATTCATCCCTCTGAACACAGGGAATCTCAGCTATCCTAGTGACTCCCTATATACACTTACAGAAACAAAACATCTATGGGAACCACTTGTTCATCTAGTTAATTTGCACTTGCGGTTCAATGTGCATTTGCTGACAATTTGGTTAGTTTCTTAATTTGCCTCCACCTCCAGCAACCCTTACCAATAGTCTTTATATATGTTATAACTAGCCAAATCCAGGCCAGTCAATGTGTCAAGATGCACCCAACTTAAGTTATACCTATTTTCCCATTATTTTCCAATTATTCTCTTGTTACCCATAGTTTCTGATGCTTAGCAGACTTCTTTATCCTAACTGTTATTCAGAATATTTTGATACTTACAGGTTGATAGTCAAACAATTCACAAAGTGCTGATTAGGTCTTAACAGAAGAGTTGGAAACTGTTGTCATAGAGACACATGAATGATTTACCTACTATGTGCGCCTATTGAATTTAGTGGCTCTTACTGTCATAACTAGTCAATGGTGACACAGCTAATGCATAGTTGCCAACATTCTGAAAACATTTTTAGGGACACTTTTTTTTCTGTAGGTATAGTATTATTTCAATTAGGGGAGGGGCATTAATTTGTAGGCATGGTCTAGCAGGAGTGAGAAAATGCAGTGAAGTGCCCTGTGGCGAAAATGGGCGTAGTTTAAATTACGCTAAATATTAGCTGTGGCTTAAAGGGGTGTGGTTAAATAGAGTCTGAGATGACTTACATAGTGGAGAATGTGGTAATATATAGGAAATGTTGGTAGGGCAGTGTCCAGAGGTCAGTAGTAGGCAGGGGGTTGGGGGAAAGGAGAGGAGAGCGTGAGCAGAGTTCGGGGGATGGAGAAGAGGGGGGGTGAGCAGAGTTGGGACTTGGGGGGGTGAGCATAGTTGGGGAGGATGGAGAACAGGGGGGATGAGCAGAGTTGGGGGTGAGCAGAGTTAGGGGGGATGGAAAAGAGGGGTGATGAGCAAAGTTGGGGGGGGATGGAGAAGAGGGCGTAAATAGGGTTGACAAAGGGGGGGTTATGAGCAGGGCTGTTCTGGGCTGCTGGGAGGGAAGACACTGGGACAGGTAGGTGGGGAACAGGCACACAAAAGTGTACATGGCATTGACACTGAAGAGTCAGGCTCGGCACAGGACAGTCAGCAGACAGCTTTCTATAGGACTCACCATGGCTGTAGCTTTTCTGGTGGCAGGCATGGGTACCTGCCTTGGGTGTGTTCACCACCAAGCCATCCTTCTCTTCAATAAGCCAGAGATTAGCTATGTGGAAGGGGCAGTCCTGCAGCTTCATAAGGGCCACAGCAGACACCCAGCCCCTCCACAGCCAATCACAAGCTAAGCCGGAACAAGACTGGATACCGAAAGGAGTAGCATGAGTGGTGGGCATGAGTCATTGTTACAGGGGACCGCACGGGACCCCTGCAGCTACGCCATTGGTGTTTTCAGGTGCGGTCAACACCAACATAGTGACGCCTGTGACAGAGCCTATTTTTGGGGATTTTGCCTGGGACAGGCTCAGACCGGGACATCAGTCTGATTTCCATGAATGTCCTGGGCAATTAGGGACTGTTGGAAAGTATGCTAACGACATAGGCCCTCGCCCTAATGAACATGCATCCCAACAGGCCATGCACAAAGTCATTCCACAATAGTTACCTTTTGACTCCAGTTTCTGTAAATACCACTGATATTATGGCTCAGCAGCACTTGTCTTATCTAGGCATGGCCCTTGAGCTGACAAAGGTTGGGCACTTGTGGTTTAAGGGAATCTCGGCTAGCATTTTTCTCTATTTAAAAAAGGATGCTTATTGTCTGCGTATTTGCACATTTCAAAAACCAGAAAGGTCATACTGTAACAGAAACAGTGAGCTGTTTATAAAGAACATTATCCTATTCATGTGTTACCTGAATCTTTAGAGGGTTTTCAAGCACCTTAGTTAGTAACTGAGTCGCTACTTGAAAAATGAATGTGTGGGGAGTTCTGACTTGTTGTGTAGTGTCTGGCAGAGGATAAAGGACATCAAAAAGAGAGGCAAAATGTGTGTGTGTTAAACTTGGAGAGAGAAGAAAGTGATTTAAAAAAAGCACAAGGTGGTGAGTGGTGACAGGCACTTGGGAGAGGTTGTAAAATTTCTGGGATGGTTACATGAGATTAATGCATGGGGTAGAGTGTAGTGGTTTTGGCAGTATTAAATTCCATTTCATCCCAAGGTTTGTCATAGTATAGCATTTGCAATAAATGTTTACACTTACATGATAAGTGGATTTTATGAAGGTATCTTAAAATGTATCATCGTATGTAATACGTTTGAACAGTAAATATACCTATGTACTGATATATCTGTTTTATATACACTCACTGGCCACTTTATTAGGTACACCTGTTCAATTGCTTGGTAACAAATTACTAATCAGCCAATCACATGACAGCAACTCAATGCACTTAGGCATCTAGACGTGATGAAGACAACTTACTGAAGTTCAAACCGAGCATCAGAATGGGGAAGAAAAGGGATTTAAGTGACTTTGAACGTGGCATGGCTGTTGGTGCCAGCAGTTTTTGAGTATTTCAAAAACTGCTGATCTACTGGGATTTGTATGCACAACCATCTCTCGGGCTTACAGAGAATGGTCTGATAAAGAGAAAGTATCCAGTGATACCGGCAGTTGTGTGGACAAAAATGTCAGAGGTCAGAGGAGAATAGGCAGATTGGTTTGAGTTGATAGAAAGGCAACAGCAACTGAAATAACCACTCGTTACAACCAAGGTATGCAGAATACCATCTCTGAATGCACAACACATCGAACCTTGAAGCAAATGGGCTACAGCAGCAAAAGACCACACCGGGTGCCACTCCTGTCAGCTAAGAACAGGAAACTGAGGCTAAAGTTCAAACAGGCTCACTAAAATTGGATAATAGGAGATTAGAAAAACGCTGCCTGGTCAGATGAGTCTAGATTTCAGCTGCGACATTCAGATGGTAGGGTCAGAATCTGGCGTAAACAACATGAAAGCATGGATCTCTCCTGCCTGATGTGTAATGGTGTGGGGTATATTTTCTTGGCACACTTTGGACCCCTTAGTACCAATTGTTTAAATGCCACGGCCTACCTGAGTATTGTTGCTGACCATCTCTATCCCCTTATGACTATAGTGTACTCATCTTCTGGCTACTTCAGGCAGGATAATGCACCATGTCACAAAGCTCAAATCATCTCAAACTGGTTTCTTGAACATGACAATGAGTTCACTGTACTCCAATGGCCTCCACAGTCACCAGATTCCAATCCAATAGAGCACCTTTGGGATGTGGTGAAATGGGAGACACGCATCATGGATTTGCAGATGACAAATCTGCAGCAACTGCGTGATGCTATTGCGTCAATATGGACCAAAATCTCTGAGTAATGTTTCCAGCACCTTTTTGAATCTATGCCACGAAGAATTAAGGCAGTTCTGAAGGCAAAAGGGAGTCCAAAGGGGTACTAGCAAGGTTTACCTAATAAAGTGGCTTGTGAGTGTAGATGTCAATGAGTTAAACAACTTCTTTATCTTAAGAACTTAAGATATCTTCCTGCCAGAATTCTTAGTCTTGTCTTATCCAGCCATTAAGTCTCACTCTAATCACTGCATTCTCTTAAATGTAAGATTATTGCAAGCACGAACATTGCAACAGCGAGGCTCCCTTGGGGGAATCTGTAAATGTAAAGCCTAGCTCCACTTTGAAGGCCCATATTGATGGGCTTTAGTGCACTCTGAATTGGTTTTACGTTCCCTTATATGTCTGGGGAATGAAAAACAGCTTGAAGTAGGTCAAATGCAGGTTAGAATGAAGTCTACTGCAGATGTCAATTAATTCTCAGTGATCTCAGAACTGTTGTCAAACTGATGCCATTGATACAAGCCCAAAGCCCACTGACACAAGCCCTTACTTAGGTTAATAGTCAGTGTCATTCATCCTGGGAAGAGAAGTAGTGGTCATCAAAGAAGTAGGATGCACTATGAGGACTTTGTACTTTTGTTAGTCAAAAACAATGCCGAACTCCCTCTCAATTTTAGGTGGAGGTTAGGTTAAAAGGCTTAATCTTGTTTCTGAAGTACCATATGCAAGTCACATTTCGCAGACTAAAAGACCAGTTACTTGGACGTAATAGACACTGTACAGGCTTAATGAAATGAATACTGATTAAGAAGGTTTAATATTTCTACGCAAACATTAAATTTAATTAAGCAAATCCTGTACCTTTATAGCAAAAATAGTAGGTAGTCTTTAGGCCCAGCTGCAGCATGGTGATTTCCACACATTTCATTTATACCTCATGTGTTAATGGGTGCTTAAAATATATCTTAAACCAAATTTATTTTGTTATGTTTTGGATCGAGTGGGACAGGATTAGAACCTAGAACCCCTGTCAAGTTTATATTCTGGTCTGTGTTCCTGCTGTGCGAATTTGCTCTCTGTACTTGTCTTGGTAACCACTGTCTCCAAAACAAAAAGTTATGTATAATGCACAACATTTCAGTTGCCACTTGATCTAGAGTGGATGGTAAACCTTCTTAAGGGACGCCTGTTCTGGTGACAACTGTTGAAGAGGGGAATTCCCCTTAGGATCTTCTCTCACTTTCTTTTGCATCTCTTTGCCTGGAACAAAATGGAACTCTCCCTAATGGGATGCAGACTGCAAAAAATAACCTCATGGGATAAACATATGCTTTACCACCTGTACTGGAAAAGGAATGAAAATTATAATCTGATAATATCTGCAGAGAAATACAGACAGTTATTTTGTATGTTTTGATAATAAGGTTTATTTTTATGGGATGTAGCACACCCCACGTAGGAGCTGCTGATGAACAGGGATCCCCCACTCCTGCACAGCCAGGCACACCGAATCTTCACAGGCACACAAAGTCAGAAAACAGCCCATAGCTTTGTTTTTGTTGTTTATTAGGGGGGTTAACAACTTGGAGGTTATGGGATGCTCACTTGACTGCAACAATAACTTCAGGGACATCTTCCTATGTAGAACTTTAAATTTTTTTCAGTTAATGCTAGCCTACCTGGCTGCAGTTGCCTCTTTCACCAGCTCAACCGGCTGACTCTCTATACCAGCCCACCCGGCTGACTTTTCACCAGCCCACCTGGCTGACTCACTTGAGATATCTTAGGGAAAGGCAGAAGACTTAACCCCATCGCTGTCTTCAAGGGAGAATGGCTACATGTGGCAGTCTGCCCCCTTTGTTAGTCCCCACAGTGTTGAATTACTGCTCCTGTGCCTCCAGGAAAGCCTCCTACCTTTGCTTCTATAGCAGCCGAGTTCCAGCTCACAGCAGGACCCCCCCCCAGACTAGGGGGTAACCCTCAGGGATACCGACCACCTCCTCAATACTGCATCTCCATCTTCCTCCCGACTCCCCTGCTGGCATGGCCCATGTCTATTTATGGGGTTGTCTCTGCCCCCTGCCAGCTAACCACTGCGGATTGGCTGAGGCTTCATAAATATTCATGGCAGCTCCTCCTAACCCCTGCCCTCTAATTCTAGAAGGTTCTCCAACCTTTCAGGCACCGGGGGGGGCCCTAGAGAGCTGCCAGGATGAGTCACCCAGCCCTGAACTCTAGTGAACCTTGACCCAATTAAGACTCACCGGCCTTAACATAAGTCATGTAAATGTTCCCACTCTGTCACTACTAGTAGCACACACTAGAGGGTTCCACAGGCATATGAGATATGACTCAATCTCAGTTGAGTATACTCAACTGGACAGTATACTATATTTAAAACATTGAATCTGATTAAAGAAAAACTCTGCTTTTAATCCTAATTTCCTTAATCCTCCACTTATTTTTTTCAGTATCATTTAGAAACAAATATATTTTTATTGTGTATAACAATAAAGTAACAATAGAGTAATACCCTCACATCCAATAACAAAAACGGGACATTGATAAAAGATGTAACTATTTTGCATGTATCAGACTATTGAGGATAGTAAATTCAGGTGCAGAAAAATACAAGTACATACTAAAAACAGAAAGAACATGCTCCAGCTAACATAAAGAAGAAAATGAAGAAAAACTAGAAGAAGAGGAGGGGAAGAAAGAGAGAATTAGGCAAATATCCTGGACCAAGCTGTGGGGAAATGATCACAGTGTGGTTCCATACTGATCATTAGGTAATAACATGCATTTGAATGTTTTCAGTATCATTTAAAAATGCTGGTCATCTGCATAAAACTTTTCTCATATAGTTTGGCATGGACCTTGTTTTGGTCAAAAAGTAATTGCCTCAATACATTGCTCTTATTGAGTGCAATAAGAGGACAACTTTCAAAAATCATACCCATGTTGTATGTGTAAGTTGAAAGGTTCTAAAGATATCTTCCTTCTATTCTATTTTTGTGGGTTACATACATTTATTTTCTGTAGCGTTATAGTGCCTTTTCTTGGCCAAGGCAGTATGTTTCCAGACCATAGCATTCTCATTAGATCTACCAACAACTATATTGGACAAGGACCTACTTTATTGATTAAGAATCAAGTGAAAATATCTACATTGTGCAGAGATGAGTGTTCATTTTAAGATGAATAGATCCCACTAAAAACTAGTCCTGTGCTAAGTTCAAACACAGTGGTAACAACTTTAAACCAACATACCATAGCACAGTAAAATCTGACTATGTTGAACATTTATTTTTGTATTGTTAGTGTTACCAATGTTACCTGTAAGTCCAGGGTGAAAGACTCCTCCTGTTAGAAAGCCAGAGTCTCAGGTTCACTTCACATCGGCCACTTGAGGACTCAGAGTTGTTCCTTAGCTGGTTCACCATCTCATTTAAACTTTGCTCATATTCTTCCACTAAACTATAAAACTGAGATGGGGCAAAAGAGTTCACTCCTAGAACTGGATCTGGAGATGCTTTCCCATGGCCTTTATCCTGGAAAGTGCCTGGATTCTCCTTTCCCTTGCCATGCCCTTTCTTTCTGTTCTTAGACGGTTTTGAAATCTCTGAAGTGAAGACCATGGTCAGCAGGAGAGAACAAGTGTACACCAGCAGCTATGAAGAAACATTGTATTGTGTCAGTAAACAATAAATACAACATTCATTCCCACTTTAAAGGTACGTTTACATTTTAAAGATATCTAGCCCCCAGAACAAAAAAGTTATAAATGGCAACTTTTAAGTCAATAGGTATGACGGTTGCTTTCATTTTTCTTGAAAGCAAAATATTTTTTCTGTAAGTACAGAACATTGCAGTGGGTTCATATCTGTGTTGTTGCCCTAGGACAGGAACTGTGTTATTTGTAGAATCACCAGGTCAAAAAATAGGAAATAAAAGCCTGACAAAAGAAAATGAATACAGCCACCAAAGTTAAGGACTGTTAAACCACAATATACTAAATATTATGGATCCAAAGACTCTGGCACTACCATGTATTACTATGTTATTATGCTATGATGCTTGTATGTATTACATGTATGGAATAAAACATTTTATCTTTATATAAAATGGTTCCCTCTCTATATTGTACCATGTTATAGCGGTTTTATACTACTACAATTCACCTATTGAAGGAGCAGTGGCTCCGAGCGCGTAGCCTTCTCTCAACCTCTCTGCTAGCCCTCCTCCCTGGACAATCCCTCCCCTGGATACCGAACCCGGAAGCAGACGGACGACCTGTGATGTCATGCACGCTTCACGTGCGCTCCACGCCGACCCCTAGTCTCTTCCTGATGGCCACAGAAGGAGCTCCCGGCTTGTAATCCACCTTCTGCAGCCCAGCATCCCTGCAGCGTCACCACCACGGAATCAGAGGGAACACCGAGGACCACATACCCATACAGATGAGCCTTTTATATGTTTTTATCCTGTAAGTGTGTTTTTACCTGGTGTCATTAAACATCATTTGTTAATACTACACTCAGGTGGCGCTTCCTTCTCTACCCCTCTCTCATCCATCACAGAGCCAGCTCTCTTAAGGAAACAGCAGCCGCCTAGCCTACCAGCCTACTTTAACCATTACATTACCGGTTACCACTTAACCCTTGAACTTCCAGCCTGTCCCCTATGGACTAAGTTGCTCAGCCTTTTATATCTCCTGTTATATATGGACTTGTGTGTTTGCGCTTACAGTTACCAATACTCTACTACAATTCACCTGCCAGACATATTTGTAACCCATTTACACTGCATGCTTCATATAAAGTCCCATTTTTTCCTCCCCTAGTTATACTACATATTTGTTATTGGGTTTAGATACACATAAAGCCTCTAAAAAGTTACAGTATCCCACAAAAGTGAGTACACCCCTCACACTTTAGTACATATTTTATTATATCTTTTCATGTGACAACACTGAAGAAATGACACTTTGCTACAATGTAAAGTAGTGAGTGTACAGCTTATATAACAGTGTACATTTGCTGTCCCCTCAAAATAACTCAACACACAGCCAATAATGTCTAAACCGCTGGCAACAAAAGTGAGTACATCCCTAAGCGAAAATGTCCAAATTGGGCCCAAATTGTCAATATTTTGTGTGGCCACCATTATTTTCCAGCACTGCCTTAACCCTCTTGGGCATGAAGTTCACCAGAGCTTCACAGGTTGCCACTGGAGTCCTCTTACACTCCTCCATGAGGATATCAGGGAGCTGGTGGATGTTAGAGACCTTGCGCTCCTCCACTTTCTGTTTGAAGATGCCCCACAGATGCTCAATAGGGTTTAGGTCTGAAGACATGCTTGGCCAGTCCATCACCTTTACCCTCAGCTTCTTTAGCAAGGCAGTGGTCATCTTGGAGGTGTGTTTGGGGTCGTTATCATGTTGGAATACTGCCCTGCGGCCCAGTCTCCAAAAGGAGGGGATCATGCTCTGCTTCAGTATGTCACAGTACATGTTGGCATTCATGGTTTCCTCAATGAACTGTAGCTCCCCAGTGCTGGCAGCACTCATGCAGCCCTAGACCATGACACTCCCACCACCATGCTTGGCTTTAGGCAAGACACATTTGCCTTTGTACTCCTCACCTTTTTGCCACCACACATGCTTGACACCATCTGAACCAAATAAGTTTATCTTGGTCTCTTTAGACCACAGGACATGGTTCCAGTAATCGTTGTCCTTAGTCTGCATTTATTCAGCAAACTCTTTGCGTGCTTTCTTGTGCATCATCTTTAGAAGAGGCTTCCTTCTGGGACGACAGCCATGCAGACCAATTTGATGCAGTGTGTGGCGTATGGTCTGAGCACTGACAGGCTGACCCCTCCACTCCTTCAACCTCTGCAGCAATGCTGGCAGCACTAACACGTCTATTTCCCAAAGACAACCTCTGGATATTACGCTGAGCACGTCCACACAACTTCTTTGGTCGACCATGGCGAGGCCTGTTCTGAGTGGAACCTGTCCTGTTAAACTTATGGTCTTGGCCACTGTGCTGCAGCTTTGTTTCAGGGTCTTGGCAATCTTCTTATAGCCTAGGCCATCTTTATGTAGAGCAACAATTATTTTTTTCAGATCCTCAGAGATTTCTTTGCCATGAGGTGCCTTGCTGAACTTCCAGTGACCAATATGAGAGAGCGATAACACTAAATTTAACACACCTGCTCCCCATTCACACCTGAAACCTTGTAACACTAACGAGTCACATGACACCGGGGAGGGAAAATGGCTAATTGGGCCCAATTTGGACATTTTCACTTAGGGGTGTACTCACTTTTGTTGCCAGTGGTTTAGACATTAATGGCTGTGTGTTGAGTTATTTTGAGGGGACAGCAAGTCTACACTGTTATACAAGCTGTACACTTTCTACTTTACATTGTAGCAAAGTGTAATTTCTTCAGTGTTGTCACATGAAAAGGTATAATAAAATATTCACAAAAATGTGAGGGGTGTACTCACTTTTGTGAGATACTGTATAAAAGAAATACAATTTTTACCAAATATGTAATTCAAATATGTTGCGTAAAACAAATTGAACATGTTTTAAATGGAGGGTGTTTAGGGCAGTGTTTTTCAAGTAATGTACCTTAGCACCTAATGCACTCATCAGGGTGTCACTTAAAAAAAAAACAGTTGTGTTAATGATTCTATTATACCTAGAGCATAGAGTAAAACACCAACTATTCATTAGGAGACTTGATGACTGAGGATATACTGTACTATCTATGGATCCTTGCAGTGAAGATCAACTGCTGCCAATTTTCTGTGCTTTTTCCATCACCTGTCTTCATGTTCCACCTTGCTATCAGGGTAATGTCTAATCCCCAACTTACTTCAATGGAAAGTAATTTTTTATATGTAGCAAGAGTGTGAATCTAAGGGAGGGGAAAGGATAAACCACTTTATTCAGTAGCAGTAGAAGCATGCATGGAGTTATCAAGGCACCTTGATAAAGTCGGATATGACAAAACATTTTGGGCTGCGACATGGTGTAAGCAGTAAGAGTGATTGGTGGTGGTGGTGATGGAAATAAAGTCCGGTGGCTGAGTGCTTTGGTGAGATGCCAGTATCTGTTAGTATGTGGTGTTACCTCTGCTTATTGGATATCGAGCTATGCAGAATTTTTAGATGTGCCTGTGACAAGAAACTTTCTGGTGAGATATGTTCTAGTGGAATAAAAGTTTTTTTTTTTATTTTACTGCACTTTGTGGAGCAGTTTTCTTTTCATGAGATCCCTGACCACTTACACCTGCTTTGGAATAGTGGAGCTAATTATAGTAAATGTAAATATAGATACATGAGTGTATCCATTCCTCAATTCTCCTCAATTTCCAGAAAAATATGGTGGGTGGAGTTGGAAGTGAATGGAGATAATAAGCCGATACTACAACAACAGACCCATATCTGCCAGTCATAGAAGCTTACTAAGGAATGAACGGATCATTTTAGTGTAACCCTTCCCTAATAACTGCATTTACCTGGCAGCCACGGTGACACTAGTGACAGTTTTTAGGGATCATTTACCTCTATGCTGGCTCTACTCTCCCCTTTCCACTGTATATAATAATAACCAGTAACAGGACACCCATTTTCCAACGTTCTCTATACAACACAAAAGCAGAGATGGCATATATTACCCAACAAGCAACTGGAGAGTTGGGTGAATTTATAAATCCTCAGCTAATTTATGATCGCCTTCACAGGGTATCCTTGGATGAGAATGAGTTAAAGATATAAATATTTGTTTTATTACATCCTGCACTTAGGTGTAAATGAGTATTCAGGATGAGAAGACACACAAACATATCTTATCTACTGATCTCATGTTCATATAAACATCCTCCTTCCAAGAAGATCGAGCAAAACCATAACACACACAAGCAATGACACTGTTTGCAGGCTATTCCACTGAGACTGAAGTAAAGTATGATTAAGGAAGGGTATCTGTGTATGACCCCATAGTAAGTTGTGTGACCAAATTAAACATTGTCTGAGGAGGTCCAGCATTTATTAGATTGTGAAGAATAACTAGACAGAGATAACCAGTGCTTTGAAAGTTGATAAAAGTGGTTATTGTACGATTGAGATGTTACATCAAGTTAGCAAATTTATGCAGAAGGGGAACCAATCTTTTACACCATGTGGAAAACAGTACTTACTGCCAGATAGTTGAAGATCGCAGTGGGTTCCAACACTCCAGATCACCATACATGATTAGACCATGGCTTTCCCTAGTTTTTCTTCAATTTATACTGCTTGATGTAGAATAAGTTTAGCCAGAACTTATATTTCAGTGGTTAGTGGAAAATGTCATGTTAAACCTTTCACTGCTTTTTTCAGTTTCTCATAGACTATGATCATAGGAGCTCTACTTTCTACATTCTCATGACTGCCCATTACTAATGGCTATCAAGAGTTATGCTTTTGTCTTTAACGGAGAAATCTACAGGAGGACCAAGGCTCCCAATTGTAGAACAATCCAAGGTGATGGAATCTGCTAAGCATTACAGCAAAGTTATGTTACAATAACCACCTGAAAAATAATAGAATAGGTTTTTGGATAACTTAGGTTGCCAGTAGCGTGAACCGTCTGTAAGCCACTCTTATATTAACCCTTCCTGTGACCCTAATACAAACTCTCCTTGTAACCCTTGCCTTATTGTAAAATCCATAGAAGAATGCTCTGCTCTAAACAATATCTCTTCCTGATAATAGATACCAGCAGCAAAGTCCTAATGCTTTAATCTATTGCTTTGGGCTAAACGTAGATATTATGTTGCAAAATGTCTACATCTGATTAGATTTTGTTATGATTTATTAGGGTCCACGTCACATGGGTGATTCTGACGCTGGCAACTGCCCAACTAACTTTATTCTGTGGAATGTCTTCTTCACTGCCCTAACCCCAATATGTCTCACTGGGGGTGATTTACTAAAACTGGAGCACTCAGAATATGGTGCAGGTGTGCATGGTAGCCAATCCACTTCTAACTTCAGCTTGTTCATCTAAGCTTTGACAATAAAACCTGGCAACTGACTGGTTTCTATGCAAAACTGCACCAGATTTTGCACACTCTATTTTTAGTAAATTCCCCCCACTGTCTTTCTTGCTACTGATTAGTTTCTGCAGGGGGTTGGATATTGAAGGAGCAACATACAGTAATGATAACGAAACACTTGCACTTGTACTCCAGTCAAATATTATCTAAGCTTGGTATAAAAAATGTAGATCAAGTATCTGCAATCTTAATGCAAATGGGCAGATCTGTCACTGTTAGCATTTGAGAGATCTGCTTTTCTATGGGTGCCCTCCTCTTGAACAATAAACTGTTTACTGGAAGCAACTTATACTACAGATATTTGTCACTTACAGTGCTCATTTTAATAGCTTGTCACCTGACGGAAGGTTTCTCTTGAACTGCAAAAAGGAAGCCTACAGAATATAATGTTTATCTGCATTCAATGTCACCCTTGTCATTATGAGGTCATTGAGAGATTGCTTACTTTTTATAAGCATTCCACTTATAACAGTGAATGCCTGACCTACTGACAGGTTCCACCTAAGCTGATGACTTGCAGGTATTATCTGTAGCTATACTCTTTCCTGTTTGGTGACAAGAAGTTACTTGAAAGCGAACAAGGTAAGTCTTAGTATAGGGCAACAAACTAGAGCAAACTAATTCTGACAATAATGGGAAATCTGTAATAACACACACTATGTATCAAAAAGTAAAACTGTCATTTTAAAGTATATCTCTATATTCACAGCTTTCATTATATAGATCAGTTAATCAATGTTAATGAACTGTTTACTATTTCAGTATCCACCTTTAAATTGTATTTAACATACTGCATAAAGATACTCTGTGCTGTAGTACTTAGCAGATTATATCCAGCACAATGCTATGAACAGATCATAACTGGTGCAATGGTAATTATATTAAAATACTATTAACAGTTTATACCCATTATATTCAAATGCAATTTTTAGATATTAAGTGCAATTTCAATACCAGACTCTTTCTGGTGCAATACTAACATACCCAATGCAATGGCAATAACTGGATTATATTCTGTGCAATGTTAATTAGCATGTTATATACAGTACAGTGGTTATTTACAGACTATACCCAGTACGATGGTAATTAGCAAATTATATCCAGTGCACAGGTGATTACTGTATTATACCCAGTAAAAGTGTAATTGGCAGATTATATCCATGTCTTTGGTAATTAACATGTTAAACACGGGCAGTTATAAAATACAGAAATACAGTGCTATGTCAGTGCAAAACACTTGGGTAAAACACAACATATGGTCATGACAAATGTCGAACCTGACCACAGTTAATGGCCACATATGATTCTACATAAGTATATTGACCTTGTAAGTGCTGTAAAATGTATTAGAGAACTTACCAGCTTATGTGAGCCAAGCATTCTGCCAAGAGAGACTAGCAGATGCAGCTGCAGACTAGACAAACCTCAGGGACTATCCCCCAGTGTCAGTGGGTCACAAGCTGCACCTACTCCAGTCCCTCCAATAGGGCTGGGCCCAATGCAAGCGATTTTCTAAAGGTGCTGAGTACAATGTTAACAAAGGCCCAGCTTGTCCCTTTTCTCCTTGTGTTCTGTGCCTCTTGTTTTTGTCCCTGACTGTACATGCAGGGACTGTTTGCTGACTGGGAACACGGTGCACAGCGGCTCTGTTCTCACACTTGACACACAGACCTGGCTGATATATGCTGTTTGTTTGCTTGTTCTTTAAATGTGGGAATTGGAATCTCCCAATTAACAGTTCAATGGAGAATTGTGAAAATGTAATATTACCAGCTGCGGGAGAGGGTAGTGTATCCCTTTACACAATCTGGGCGGCTGTGGCTAATTTAGGAACAGGCATGAAGTTAATGGTTGGACAGTAAATGCTGTGTGCTAGAAAGCATTACAATGTATGCTAAGTGTTTGTGGTACCTTTTATAATGCCTGTATTTATGTATGCGTTGTATTACAGCAACTGATAACTTTATGTGGAGAATATTTTAAGGGGACCCGTCAGAACAGAAATATGGGAGCCACCATTGCGCAATTATTTTTAAAAGTGCATGCTACAGGATTATCATCTCTCTTTGTTTCTTTAGTCAGTCAATGGAATATGCATGAATAACACCTCACTATACTGGCTGTATGTTTGTTTCACATCCATTCCCATCCAAGTAGTAATGGAAGCTCCCAGTTCCCAAATTTCTATCCAGACAGGTTCCTTTTATGAATGTATATAACCATGTTACTTTTCTTTTTTTCTATATTTTAGTAGTTGTAGAGATACAACATGTGATCTTGTTACTGCAGCAGAGTGATTGTGTGTAGACTGGACCACTTTGCAGGCCTGAAATGGGATATAACAGTTCTGGCATTTACCACAAACACTATGAATAAAAAAATTGCTTTGAGAATGTCTCATCAGTCACACAAAAATAACAAATAACACCAAATAATACCAATAATGTTTGCAATATATTTGTAATGTCAGTTTAACATTCCCTTATCATTCAATCTTACGAGAAAACAGCCATTAAAAACATTCAACTAAAAGAGTTTAAGAACAATCATCAATAGAGAAATTAGCCTAACACTATAGGCTAAGAACATTCAACCAGAAGGGGAAATACTATGAGGGAGACCTCTGCACTGTGAACACAATCTATGGCAGTGGTTCTCAACCTGGGGGTCGGAACCCCCTCGGGGGTCAAATGATGATTTGCCAGGGGTCACTGAATCCTGGGCTGTTCCTGAAGCCCACACCGCTCTCCCAGACTTTTCATGGCCACCCAGCTGGGCTGTTCCTGGAGCCCGTGGTCGCCCACCTAGCCTCTTCGCCCATTCAGTTCACAGTATGGCTGGGGGTCAGAGACTATAAGTCAGCTGACTGGTGAAGAATGTGAAGTGGGAGGGGCTGGAGGAGACCCTATCTCCTGATTTCGGCATAGGTGTCACTGCTGCGAGACACCACAGAGCTGGAGACACAGTGAGTAACACTACCTGTGATTATAGTTGGCATTAAAAGTCCCCACTACAGTTCTCAGATCAGCAGATGACCTTGATCAAGAGCACCTAAGTTGGATGATCAGAACTCCCCCCAGCACTGCCACTCATCCCAACTCCCCCCACCATGAAGTAAGAGAAAGAATAAAAATATAGAATGCATGGAAGGGAGCGGAAAAGCGGGGGAGGAACAAAGAAAAAGGGAGAGAAAGAATCAGGGAAAGAACAAGAGAGACAGCTAGAGAGAACGAGAGAGAGAGAGAGAGATGGGGGGGGAAGACATTTAGAATAGTGAGAGATAAAACGCAAAGAAAGAGAACAAAGAGAAAGAGTGGTACATCCTAAAATGTACCATAAGGGGTTTTAATACTGTTCGAGTGGTAGAGAATCAGGGAGCGTTAAATATCCGTGGATTAGGGGCGCAAATTACTTGTCTTGCCTTGGGTGCTGAGAACCCACGCTACGAAAATAATTTTACTGTTAGGGATCCGAACAACTTGGGAAATTTTATCCAGGGGTCACGGCACTAGTGAGGTTGAGAATCACTGATCTATGGAGATTGGCTGGATGAATAGGTGTTCAGCCGAGCAAATCTTCTGGTTGTTAGCTAACAGGCACCTGTGTCCTTGCAACCAGTGACTCATACCTTCTTGGAACATACAACCGTCAGCCAGAAATTCCCACTTGACAGGTGAAAGTAAACACTGGGTTAGTGCAACATGAAATTGCATGGGGTCCTACCAAAAGTCATACCAGGCCCTTTGGGTAAATCCCCCCCCCCAAAATTCAATGCAGTCTGATATGTATTTTAGGGGGGACCCCCATGCAAACAAAAACAAGAAAAAAATCTAGGGATCCCCCACCCCATCCTAAAATCCTTACCAGACTCTTATTCAAGCATGCTACCAGGCCTGGAAAGAGGGGGTGAGCATGTGCCTCCCTCCTAAACCATACCAAGCCACATGCCCTTAATATGAGGGGGTACTTAGCCAGCACCCCCCTGGTAAAGCACTTTATCCCCATGTTGATGAAGACAAGGACTTCTTTCCCACATCCTTAGCCCAGTGGCTGTGGTGATCTGCAAGCAGGGCACTTATCGAAATCTGGAAGGTCCATCCGTTTTTAACAAAAGGATGTACCTAAGATAACGCTCCCCCATGCTATGGACAATGCAGACCCTGCTGAGATTTGGATGTATACTAAATTCATAATTTGGAGAATCTTGGCCTGATCTTGGATACAGGCCTGTCAAGGGTCTTTTTTCCTGTGCACAAACTCCTGGCTCTCCACTCCTAAGTTGGTTTCTACAATCCAGAAGCCACCCAACTATTTGCTTTTGCATGACGGTTTAGGGACTAATATTAGCCTCCTTGTCTCTTTGCCCAGACATGTTCCAAGGTTCAACAACAAACTGGACAGGTTTATCACAAGGACCAGGCCTTTGCAATGGATCCTCTGGTAACTGCATGGGATCAATTCAACCTGTTCTTTGCCCTTTTCCCTCTAAAGCTCTTTCCTCGCCTACTTTGCCAGATCGAGATGGAGGACATTTTGGTAATGCTTATTGCACTGAACTGGCCCACTAGGATGTGGTACTGGGACATACTCAGACATCTGGCAAACTCAACGTGGATCCTTCCAGGAAGGTTTATATCTTCTGTCCCATGGGCCAGTCCACATCCTGCTTTATGTGTACTGGCTTGTTGAAACCAAGTTACTGAGTGACATCGACCTATCGGATTCGGTCCTCCCTATCTCTCCTAAAAGCTAGGAAATGTTTCATGAAATCACACCTGGTAGGCTTACTTTTCATGGTGCAGGGCAAAGAAACTCCATCCTAGGAATTACTGCGGAAGGAATTCTGTCTTTTCTCCAATCTGGTCTGTATCGGAATTTGGCCTTGAGTACCATTAAGGGTCAAATATTAACGCTAGCTATTCTTTTCCAAAGACTGCTTGCTTCTCACTCTTAGGGAAAACCTTTGTACAGGGAGATGCTCACATTGCTACCTCTGTGTGTTTCCCAGTGACACTGTGAGATCTCAGTAAAAATTCAACATCCAGTGCTCAGGTGAATCCCAATACCCTCTCAATTTGTATATTTAGCACCCCTAGTGTGCTAGATGTAAATAGGTTAGTTGTTAGAGTAGGCAAATTGGCTTGGCTGAGAGCCAGGCCTGGGTTGTGAATCTGGGTCAGGGTTTAGTGACTAGTGGAAGCTAGGAGGGGCTGTTTGGAATATTTATGAGAGCCTCAGGCAATCCCCAGAAAATAGACTTGCAGGGTGTGGACTCACCTCATAAATATTCATGAGTCATGCCAGCAGGGGCAGTCTGTTGGAAGATGGAGTGCTGAGAAGGCTGTCGGAGGCCCTTGCAGGGAGCCCCCTAGTATGGGGGGGTGACCCCGGGTGCTGGAAGGATCCACCACAGCACATGGAGGAATCTTTTCCTGGAGGCATGGGAGCAAGGAGAGAGGACAGTGGGAGCAGGTCAGCACGTCCAGGAGATCTCCTGAGAGTCAGCCAGGGGGGCTGGTGAGTGTCAGTCTGGAGGACTGTGAAGAGAGTGTCAGTCTGGAGGACTGTGGAGATAAGTTAGCCTGGAGGGCTGGTGAAAGGGGCAGCTGTAGCCAGGCAGGTTGGCAGTGCCTAAAGAGGTGGTGCTGGGATCAGTAGCCACAGGAGTGATTAGTGCTGGACACTGAACTTTTGCTTTACAACTAAGGGGCCTCGGGTTCCTGCCTATAACAGGCTTTTAATTCAATCTGACTGAGTGCTTTGTCAGATCTTCACAAGTGTCCCAGCTGGGTTTCTGCAAGCAAGTGAGTGCTGGAGGAAGATGTGGAGTGTACATAGAGGTCTGTATATAGGAGGAGTTGTCCCTGATTTTGTTTTGAAGTCAAGTGGGCATCCCACAATTTCCAATCTCTATCCAAGGTATTATTCAATAAATAACAAAAACAAAGTCACGGACTGTTCTCTGAGTGCCTGTGGAAATTTGGTGTGCCTGGCTGTGCAGGGTGGGGAATCCCAGTTTCTTACAGCCCTTAAGGGGGTGAGCTACATATACAACAACCCCCAGTAGCAGGAATGACCCTGTCGCCTTGGGCAGGTAGACAATATGATTAAAAAAATTCCAGCACTTTTTTGTCAAAACAGTGATCTATAAAATAAACACAGATATTTCAAATAGTCCATAAATTAGTGCTCATAAACAAAATGTTCACAATTCCATGCAGCTATTTCTTCCCACCATGGAAAATCATCTATGTGCAGTACACCACATACAAATTGGACTCCCACCAGATAATAAGGCCCTTACAAATCAGTGGGTCATATAATGCATGATGCAAGTAAAAGTGTGGCCATCTGATGTCACTCACCTTCCATCAGATCAACCTTCTAAACATCCATCCAGTTACTCCAGAAAATATTATGAAAAAATAAGAGGCCAAATCCTTAGAGTGGTAATTATTGAAATAAGATTTAGAAATACAAATATGATATGGAAATCCAGCTTCCTGTTTGTTGTATTCCATCTTATATTGTTCTTTGTAACTTCAAACTTTCTGTACAACATTGGCAACCACATTGTTCATTTCGATCTGCGATGTATGCAAACTCTGTATTGCCTACATCTATAATATAAACATATTGAAGAAGAAAAAATAAAATATGCTTACATGAAATAAATGTGCAACAGCTCTAATCACCAGTGATATGAACATAAGTGCAAAAAACTCTCCCCATCAATCCACTTCACCATTGTGAAATACCCGACATACAAATAGACTCTCACTAGATACTCAGACCCTTGGATCACAATGAGTCATATCAGGCGTGGAATATTGGGACATGACTCGCAGGCACCTCCCTCTTTCTTTCAAATCCGCTCTCCAAACCACTTTCAATTGCTCCAGGAAAAATATAACAGGAAAGACCAAAAGCAAAGCTCATAGTGTAGTAAAATAATCAAACCATTTTTTTCAATAAAAATACACTTAAAGGACTTACAGATTGTACTAGTCTTATCAGTATATCAAATCAGTAGCATCAAATATGGTGGTTACAAATAGTTTCGGTTCCATTCAGAGTCTGATGTCACTTACATGTTTCGTCTCATAGACTTGAAAAAGTCTATGAGACAAAAATTGTCCAAGAAGTGATATTAGGGATCACTGTTTTGATAATGTGTTGATAATGTGCTTGATAATGTTTTGATAATGAGTGCTGGTATTTTTTAAATCATACTGTGGGATTCCAGCCTAATTGGGATATTCTACTGTGTACCCTTAAGCCTGGTACACTCCAGTAAGGTTGAACAAAAAAAACCCTTCCTACAGAACAATAAAGTTGTCTTGGATTCTAAGTTCTCTTTTTTTCCCGAGGTAATTTCCTCCTTCAACCTTAATCAGGACATTGTTCTTTCATCTATATGTCCTACTCCAACACACTCCAGGGAAAAGGGGTTTTGACTTTTGCCAAGCCACATCCGAATATACAGTAGATACCAACAAAAAATGTGGGTTGACTAACTCAAGCCAAGCGGCTTGGTGTTTGGTTCGGTAGTTTGGCAGCACACTTCTATCTGATGGTCCCTGGACTGATTATATGGACTTTCACTCTTTTGATGACATCATTGGCCACTTGTTAATGTTTTTTTCCACCGATTTTGGCTTACGATTGCGGGAATAGTGATACTATCTAGTTTTTATGTAAGCTATGATAATCTACAACTTGCAGTTCCTGCCTTATAATTTTATCTCTGATACTCTGTGGCGGTATCCCCGCCATATTTTGTTGGGTTCTGATGCCCCCTGTGCCAGCCTTCAGGCTTTGCAATAGGTTGCTTTGTGATCCGCCATATTGATTGCTGCCCTCTTATTGTATTGGGTCCCAGGGAAGCCAGAATTGGCGAAACATTGACCAGGTCACCAGAAGTACACAGACTCTACATCTACATCCTATATGCTGGTTACGCATATAATTCTGGCATTTACCTCAGGTTCTGTCTATCACTTGGATCATGTTAGGGCATTTTATGTTGGTATTTTAATCAATGTATTTTAATGTATGCAAATAAATGTACTATGTTTTATAAGTGTGTGTCGGCTTCCATATTGAGCCTATAAAGTCTGTTTTTTTAGGATGTGGTTGAGTTAGTCAACCTGCTTTTTTTTTGGTATTCACATTCCAGGGAAATTTCTCACCACTGTCTGGATGTGGTACACAGAGAACACCCCATCTGTAGGGATAAAATGAGTTTCAAATTAACAATTTTCTGGTTTGTTGTCAGAGTATCCATTTAAACTGTAAAAAAACTGTTGAATTTTGATTTACTGAAACAAAACGTAACTCGATGCCGTCTCTCATTCCACTCTTTCCAGATGGATTAAAAAATCATTTAAGCCTATAGTCTACACCAGTGGTCTCCAAACTGCGGCCCAAAACTTTGCTTGACTTTATCCAGCCCTTGGGGTACTTTGCCTCCCACTAATACTAGATATTATTTCTCCCACTGACACCAACAATGGGCGTGTTTCCTGCTACTGACATCAACAATGGGGCACTATATCTCCCATTAACGCCAATGATGGGGCACTATTCCTCAAACTGACACCAACAATGGGGGCCTATTCCTCCCACTGACATCAACAATGGGAAACTATTACTCCAGCCAATACCAAAGATGCATTGTTTACTCCCACTCATGCCAAAACTGGCCCCTTGTTCAGAAAGTTTGGAGATCCATGGTGCACAGGATAAGGTTCCACCTTCCTCTGTGAAGGCATACTCAACCAAATCTGTTAGTGCTTCATGGTTTTATTAGCATCAGGTGGGTGTGTCCCATATTTACAAGGTTGCCACTTGGTCTTTTGCTCACATGTTTGGTAAGTTTTACCAGGTGCATGTGCTGGCCTCAGCTGATTCCAGTTTCAGTCGTAAGGTTCTTCAAGCTGCAAAACCTCCTGCTACAGTGTGTCCACTGTTCATTCATATGCAAATCACTACATTGCTACATGACTTCCAGAATACCTAGTTGTTTCCCCACTCCACAGATTCCTGCTTATTAGAGTTGCATGGTACTGTCCAATATATTTATGATGAGAATTCCAATAACGTAATAAACTTTTCCCACCTGCTTTGAGGATATATATTGCCTAGGTGGATGCATTGTAGAATTCAGTCAGTGTTAATATGGTACTGGAAAGTTTAATTTTATAAATAAATCCTTGAACTAAAAGCATATAATTTCTATACTATGGTCTGACATGTTTAAAAAATCATAACTGTGTCTACATTTCCACTTCATCATGCTGATGGACATTACAACTTTCAATGCATAAACGCTCATATTGTATTAGGGCGTCAAATACTTAAAAAACCCCCAAAAAACACCACTTTATACTACTTAGCTATAAAATGCAGAAGAAGAATGGGTACTTGCCCCTTTTTCTTTCATTTCTTTACTAGTGTCATGACTGTTGGGAGCAAGTCCTCAATTCATATTTTTCACAGAAACATTTTTTAATTCTATTTGAGCTGCCTTATATTCATTCTTTAAACACTACTTGGTAAGTTTTTCTTTATGGATTTCCTTGTTCCATTTTTTCAGTGACCTTGTGCATTCATTACATTACATGGCATATACAGTGAATATAAAAAGTCTACACACCCCCGTTAAAATGTCAGGTTTCTGTGATGTAAAAAAATGAGACAAAGCTAAATAATTTCAGAACTTTTTCCACCTTTTAATGTGACCTATAAACTGTACAACTCAATTGAAAAACAAACTGAAATCTTTTAGGGAGGGAGTAAAAATAAAAAAACTAAAATAATGTGGTTGCATAATGCCCTGTGCACACGATCGGACATTCCGACAACAAAATCCATGGATTTTTTCCGACGGATGTTGGCTCAAACTTGTCTTGCATACACACGGTCACACAAATCTTGTTGGAAATTCTGAACGTCAAGAATGCGGTGACGTACAACATGTACGACGAGCCGAGAAAATGAATTCCAATAGCCAGTTCGGCTCTTCTGCTTGATTCCGAGCATGGGTGGAACTTTGTGTGTCGGAATTGTGTACACACGGTCGGAATTTCCAACAACAAGCTCCCATCAAACATTTTACGTCGAAAAATCCGACCGTGTGTACGGGGCATTAGTGTGCACATCCTCTTATAATTGGGGATGTAGCTGTGTTCAGAATTAAGCAATCACATTCAAACTCATGTTAAATAGGAGTCAGTACACACCTGCCTCCATTTAAAGTGCCTCTGACTAACCCCAAATAAAGTTCAGCTATTCTAGTAGGTCTTATCTGACATTTTCTTAGTCGCATCCTACAGCAAAAGCCATGGTCTACAGAGAGCTTCTAAAGCATCAGAAGGATCTCATTGTTAAAAGGTATCAGTCAGGAGAAGGGTAGAAAAGAATTTCCAAGGCGTTAAATTTACCATGGAACACAGTGAAGACAGTCATCATCAAGTGGAGAAAATATGGCACAACAGTGACATTACCAAGAACTGGCTGTCCCTCCAAAATTGATGAAAAGACGATAAGAGAAATGGTCAGGGAGGTTGCCAAGAGGCCTACAGCAACATTAAAGGAGCTGCAGGAAAATCTGGCAAGTAATGGCTGTGTGGTACATGTGACAACAATCTTCATATGTCTGAGCCATGGGGTAGAGTGGCAAGACAGAAGCCTTTTCTTAAAAGAAAAACATCCAAGGCCAGCTAAATTTTGCAAAAACACATCTGAAGTCTCCCAAAAGCTTGTGGGAAAATGTGTTATGGTCTTATGAAACCAAGGTTTGAACTTTTTGGCCACAATTCCAAAAGATATGTTTGGAGCAAAAACAACACTGTACATCACCAAAAGAACACCATACCAACGTTGAAGCATAGTGGTGGCAGCATCATGCTTTGGGGCTGCTTTTCTTCAGCTGGAACAGGGGCCTTGGTCAAGGTAGCGGAATTATGAACAGTTCCAAATACCAGTCAATATTGGCACAAAACCTTCAGGCTTCTGCTAGAAAGCTGAACATGAAGAGGAACTTTATCTTTCTGCATGACAACGACCCAAAGCATAAATCCAAATCAACAAAGTAATGGCTTAATCAGAAGAAAAAGAAAGTTTTGGAATGGCCTAGCCAGAGCCCAGACCTGAATCCGATTGAAAATCTGTGGGTTGATTTGAAGAGGGCTGTGCACAGGAGATGCCCTCGCAATCTGACAGATTTGGAGTGTTTTTCCAAAAAAGAGTGGGCAATATTGGCATGTCAAGATGTGCCATGCTGATAGACTCATACCTAAAAAGACTGAGTGCTGTAATAAAATCAAAAGGTGCTTCAACAAAGTATTATTTTAAGGGCGTGCACACTTATGGAACCATATTATTTTAGATTTTTATTTTTACTTCCCTCCACCTAAAAGATTTCAGTTTGTTGTTCAACTGAGTTGTACAGTTTATAGGTCACCTTAAAGGGGTTGTAAAGGCTTGCATTTTTTCACCTTAATGCATCCTATGCATTAAGGTGAAAAAACACCTGACAGTCACCGACCCCCCAGCCCCCCCCATTTTACTTACCTGAGCCCCTTCATTGTCTTCGGCAGGGACGCGCCGTCCTTCTCTCCACGGAGTCCCGGCTTTGATTGGATAGATTGCTTCTGTCAATCAAATCCAATGACCCGGGCACTGGGGGGCGGGGCTGAATCATACATTCGGTGTCTATGGACGCCGAATGAATGACTCAGAAGCGCGCCCGCAAGTTAACCCCCTCGGGAGAGCGCTTCTCCGAGGGGGTTATCTAATGCAGGGAGGAGCTGCGAGAGCCGCCGAGGGACCCCAGAAAAGAATGTTCGGGGCCACTCTGTGCAAAACAAGCTGCACAGTGGAGGTAAGTATGACATGTTTGTTATTTAAAAAAAAAAAGCTTTAGTATCATTTTAAAGGTGGAAAAAATTCTGAAATGATTTATCTTTGTTTCATTTTTTTACATCACAGAAACCTGACATTTTAACAGGGGTGTGTAGACTTTTTATATCCACTATATGAGAGATTTTTCCTTGTTTACCCAGTACAACATGGCTGCCATTTATTTAATTTGTTTGAGGACAAGCCTTGAGTTACTCTGGCTATTGGCAAGTCCTGTGTCCTGTGAAATATCCAAAGTTCTTGTATTGTTTGACCTTGCTTTGCCTTGTCACTTTAGGAAAGGAAGCAGAAGTAAATGTTTGATTGCTCATAGTTAATGTGTTCCTCCTAATATTCCATACAAACCATTTCTCATAGATGAGGTGCAGTACAAGCCATGCATCTGCTGGCCTCTTACATCCTGAACAGAAGATTGCTGTTGAAAGAAGTGTGCGTTGTATGGGAGACACTGAGCATCAGTTCATCCTCAGGGAGGGCTTTGTGTATACAACATACAGAGGCAGGTGAGTTAAGCCTCAAACAGGTGTCCACCATCCAAACATTGCCTGATAAACAAAGGCAAGCTGGATAGCATTGATCATTCTGGAACAATTGATGCAGAAGAACCACTTTCCTTTAATAATGGTGGCTATTTCTCTTCCATCGTTACACATATTGTGCTGAAATAATAATGTATGAAATGTAATAATGTCAATCCTTGGGAGTTTGTTTATCTTAGCTTATTAATGCCAACTGTAGCCAATAGTTTTTGTTGTATGATTTGTTGTAGTCTTGCATAGATATGTATTTATATGTATTTCAGGTTTTACCATGTCAAGTTTTTATTGCTGTTTGTATCCCTACTGGGAAGCGAAACGTGAAGGAATATTCTTGAATTGGGAGAGCTGTTCCTATGACAATTCTGTAGAATAACACAAAAGAATCTTAAACCTTAGATGGGATTTTTAAGGCACCGAACAAAACATGAATACAAATATGAAACTAGGGATGAGCCGAACACCCCCGGTTCGGTTTGCACCAGAACCTGCGAATGGACCGAAAGTTTGCGTGAACTTTAGAACCCCATTAAAGTCTATGGGACTCGAACGTTCAAAATCAAAAGTGCTCATTTTAAAGGCTAATATGCAAGTTATTGTCCTAAAAAGGGTTTGGGAACCCGGGTCCTGCCCCAGGGGACATGTATCAATGCAAATAAAAGTTTTAAAAACTGCTTTTTTTTCGGAAGCAGTGATTTTAATGATGCTTAAAGTGAAAAAAAAAGTGAAATATTCCTTTAAATATCGTACCTGGGGGGTGTCTATAGTATGCCTGTAAAGTGGCACGTGTTTCCCGTGCTTAGAACAGTCCCTGCACAAAATGACATTTTTAAAGAAATAAAAGTAATTTAAAACTGCTTGCGGCTTTAATGTAATGTCGTGTCCCGGCAATGGATGAAAATCAAATGGCATGGGTACCCCCCAGTCCATTACCAGGCCCTTTAGGTCTTGTATGGATATTAATGAGGGTGGTGACGGTAGCCTTAGGGAAGAAGTCAGCTTGCCCACATCCCTATGAAACTATACAATAGAACATTGTTTTCCTCTAAATGGGACTTTGTAAGGCAAGAGTCTTCAAACAATATATTAAAATCACATATATAATTTTATTATCAAAAAAATGTAAATCATGACAGAGGACATGAAGAAACTTGGATAAAAAGATAAGGATGCTGACAATTCAAGTGGTGATAACAATGACAATAGCATATAAAGGTACAATGATAAACACAGAAAACCACACCGACTATTACGGCTGAGGTCTGCACATACAGAGAGCCCGACGCGTTTTGAGGTTTTTATTGGGTTGGAACCTCTTCTTCAGGGGCAGGTGATGAGATGATTGGTATCTATACATTTACAAAAAAGGGGCAAAGCATCTTAAAAAACATTCATGGTATGAGAACAACATATGGTCATAACAGTCAGAATTATTTAATATGTTTAAATGACATTCTCACCATGTAGCTTTTTGAACACACATTAGAAAGCATCCAACTTTAAAAGAAAAACAATGGGCACAGTGGCCCGCTGACAGGAAACGAACACATGAGCCAACACTAGCACCAAGTTAATTTTTTTCGTCATTAATGTACACACAGCACCCCATATTGACAGAAAAACACAGAATTGTTGACTTTTTGCAGATTTATTAAAAAAGAAAAACTGAAATATCACATGGTCCTAAGTATTCAGACCCTTTGCTCAGTATTTAGTAGAAGCACCCTTTTGATCTAATACAGCCATGAGTCTTTTTGGGAAAGATGCAACAAGTTTTTCACACCTGTATTTGGGGATCCTCTGCCATGCCTCCTTGCAGATCCTCTCCAGTTCTGTCAGGTTGGATGGTAAACATTGGTGGACAGCCATTTTTAGGTCTCTCCAGAGATGCTCAATAGGGTTTAAGTCAGGGCTCTGGCTGGGCCATTCAAGAACAGTCACGGAATTGTTGTGAAGCCACTCCTTCGTTATTTTAGCTGTGTGCTTAGGGTCATTGTCTTGTTGGAAGGTAAACATTTGGCACAGTCTGAGGTTCTGAGCACTCTGGAGAAGGTTTTTGTCCAGGATATCCCTGTACTTGGCCGCATTCATCTTTCCCTCGATTACAATCAGTCGTCTTGTCCCTGCAGCTGAAAAACACCCCCACAGCATGATGCTGCCATCACCATGCTTCACTGTTGGGACTGTATTAAATAGATGATGAGCAATGCCTGGTTTTCTCCACACATATCGCTTAGAATTAAGGCCAAAAAGTTCTATCTTGGTCTCATCAGACCAGAGAATTTTATTTCTCACCATCTTGGAGTCCTTCAGGTGTTTTTTTTAGCAAACTCCATGCGGGCTTTCATGTGTCTTGCACTGAGGAGAGGCATCCGTCGGTCCACTCTGCCACAAAGCCCCGACTGGTGGAGGGCTGCAGTGATGGTTGACTTTCTACAACTTTCTCCCATCTCCTGACTGCATCTCTGGTGCTCAGCCACAGTGATCTTTGGGTTCTTCTTTACCTCTCTCACCAAGGTTCCTCTTCCCCGATAGTTCAGTTTTGCCGGATGGCCAGCTCTAGGAAGGGTTCTGGTCGTCCCAAACGTCTTCCATTTAAGGAGTATGGAGGCCACTGTGCTCTTAGGAACCTTAAGTGCAGCAGAAATTTTTTGTAACCTTGGCCAGATCTGTGCCTTGCCACAATTCTGTCTCTGAGCTCTTCAGGCAGCTCCTTTGACCTCATGATTCTCATTTGCTCTGACATGCACTGTGAGCTGTAAGGTCTTATATCGACAGGTGTGTGGCTTTCCTAATCAAGTTCAATCAGTATAATCAAACACAGCTGGACTCAAATGAAGGTGTAAAACCATCTCAAGGATGATCAGAACAGCACCTGAGTTAAATATATGGGTGTCACAGCAAAGGGTCTGAATACTTAAGACCATGTGATATTTCGATTTTTCTTTTTTTAATAAATCTGCAAAAATGTCAACAATTCTGTGTTTTTCTGTCAATATGGGGTGCTGTCTGTACATTAATGAGGAAAAAAATGAACTTAAATGATTTTAGCAAATGGCTGCAATATAACAAAGAGTGAAAAATTTAAGAGGGTCTGAATACTTTCCGTCCCCACTGTATATCTAGTGTGTATTAGTATTGATATAGTAGGGATATCAATCCATCCACCAGCTTACCTATAGGCTCATACAGAGTGGAGATCACTTCTAACAAGTAGGAGGAAATTGCATAGAACTTTAGCAGGGTAGGGATGGATGTTGAATCCCTCCATGTGACCAGGTCTCACATCAAGAGGGAGAGCAACATAATTAAATCAGCAAACAATAGCTGAAAAAGAAAAACAGAAACAAAAGGTATTATGTGATTAGTTAAAATCACAAAGGGACCAATATACGAAAAACACTGCTGCAAGCAGTGTCCCAGCACAACCAATCAGCTGGGGCAAAACAGTTTTGGGGACTCCTCAGGAGGACATGGTGGGGCTAGGGAAGGAGTGACTGATGCCATTGAGCCGAGGGAAGAGGCCGCGTTGGCAGCTGCTTTGCCAGACAAAGTACCCTGAGCCTGGGTGAGAGAGGATGAGGACAGCTTGGTCATCTACTCTACCAAGTCTTCTGCATGTTGCGGCTCAACAAGGCCAGCTGCCGAAAAAAAGGACAAGCGTGTCCCACGGCCACGTGCTGATGAGGATGCACCGTCTCCACGACAAGCACTGTTGCCTCTAGACACAGAGCCTGCTTGCCCTCTTTTATTGGCTTGTGACTGTCTGCCTCTCCTTGTTGGCCTTCCAGACATAGCTGGGATGTATATATATATACTGATACTGCAGCTAGCAGAATCAACTGTCTGCCTGTGGTACTAATAGGATCAGAAGAACACCACCAATTTTCTTCAGGTAGCTTTAGGTGCACACTGTGCAGAGGACACAGTACACTAACTGTAAATACTGTAGCTGCCTGCCTGTGGTATTAATAGGAGGAGAACAAAAGCAATTGTCTTCAGGTAGCTTTAGGTGCACACTGTGCAGAGGACGCAGTACACTAACTGTAAATACTGCAGCTGCCTGCCCATGGTACTAATAGGATCAGAAGAACACCACCAATTTTCTTCAGGTAGCGTTAGGTGCACACTGTGCAGAGGACACAGTACACTAACAATAAATACTGTAGCTGCCTGCCTGTGGTATTAATAGGAGCAGAACAACAGCAATTGTCTTCAGGTAGCTTTAGGTGCACACTGTGCAGAGGACGCAGTACACTAACTGTAAATACTGCAGCTGCCTGCCTGTGGTACTAATAGAATCAGAAGAACACCACCAATTTTCTTCAGGTAGCTTTAGGTGCACACTGTACAGAGGACACAGTACACTAACTATAAATACTGTAGCTGCCTGCCTGTGGTATTAATAGGAGCAGAACAACAGCAATTGTCTTCAGGTAGCTTTAGGTGCGCACTGTGCAGAGGACACAGTACACTAACTTGTAAATACTGCAGCTGCCTGCGGTACTATTAGGATCAGAAGAACACCACCAATTTTCTTCAGGTAGCTTTAGGTGCACACTGTGCAGAGGACGCACTACACTAACTGTAAATACTGTAGCTAATAGGCCTAATATGATCAGAAGAACACCAACAATTTTCTTCAGGTCGCTGTAAATACTGTAAAAACACCTGCCTGCCTGTCAGTAGAAAGAGAATAACAGGAACGTATCTAGCTAAACTGAATACAGTGTATATATATTATATATATATATATATATATATATATATATATATATATATATATATATATATATATACAACACCTAGGATGCATATATATACACAATACACTGTAAGTGCAGCTAACTGACTTGCCTGCCTACTCTATCTAACTTAAATCAAATGACACTGTCTCTCTCTCTCTCTATCTCTCTCTCAACATCGGAACACACTACACAGGGCTGATGTGCATGCGGCCTTATATAGTGTGGGGCGTGTACTAAACCCCCTGAGCCATAATTGGCCAAAGTCACCCTGGCTTTGGCCAATTACGGCTCTCTGTACAGACAGCGCTGTGATTGGCCAAGCATGCGGGTCATAATGCATGCTTGGCCAATCATCAGCCAGCAATGCACTGCGATGCAGCAGTGAATTGTGGGCTGTGACGCGCCACTCGAATTTGGTGCGAACGGCCCATATCGTTTGCAATTCGACGAACGGTCAAACATGCGATGTTCGAGTTGAACATGGGTTCGACTCGAACTCGATGCTCATCCTTCTTTATTAGTACAAAAAGATTCAAAACAATGACAAGTCATACAATACAACATGGTTTTAAAAGATATGGACCATCAGAGATCTAGTCCTCATAGCAATGTCCCATGCATGCAATGACACTGTTTTTAGTACATGCATAAAAATCCCAACATGTTTCAACTCCAAAGAGTCTTCTTCAGGGAACAAAAGATATGCTGAATTCTAAAATACAAACATAAATCAAAAGAGCATAGAATAGGAACACTGTCAATTATGTAACAAAGATCTCATGCTGTCATACATTACAAAAAATGGATGCAGGTAGATGGAAGTGAAGCCCTCTGCCCAAGTCTGTCTCACAGCGTACACCGGTATAAACACAAGGGACACAAAAAAGCGGCAAACTAAAAACAGGAACACAAATTACTAGAACAAAAACAAAACAAAAAACAAGCGCAAAAAGCAAAAAAGCAAAAAAAAAAAAGCAATTCTATTGTGTCTCAAGGACAGGAAGTGAAGAGAGATCTCCCCTAGAAGGATGCAGGCACCAAACAAAGGGATTTGTTTCCTTTAACTATCTAAAGCTAAAAAAAAGATTTGACTTTACATACACTTTAGATGCTGTTTGTCTCCCTTTTGGGGAGATTTAAGGAACCCATTTCTGAACAGTAAGTCAAGAGAAATTCTCCTCAAAAGTATGACAATCCTGACAGGGGTTCCCTTTCCACTTTAAGAAAAATAAAGTTTTATTGCAATTTATATCTTCGTTGGGGAAATTTCCACCTAATTCCTAGACAGGAGGTGACAGAAACTCTTCATAATGAGGACACAAACAGAAGTAAAAACTGTATAGAGGCTTTGACTCTTCTCACTGTATCCACTTGAAAAAGTTTGCATGTTAACGTAGAAGTCTCCTTCTAATGTTTACAAATACCTGTTTATTCTGCCTGTAGAACCAGCTCTACCTACTGCCTTTCTGTCTCAGACAGGAATTTTTAATCACTGAGAGAGAGACAGTCCATGAGATTACCACTTGGCGGCCCAGTGGTGTAGTGGATAGACACTACCTGCCTGGAGTTTCCATGTTCTCCCTGTGCCTGCGTGGGTTTTCTCCGGGTACTCCGGTTTCCTCCCACACTCCAAAGACATGTTGGTAGGGTAATTGGATCCTGTCTAAATTGTCCCTAGTATGTATGAATGTGAGTTAGGGACCTTAGATTGTAAGCTCCTTGAGGGTAGGGACTGATGTGAATGTACAATGTATATGTAAAGTGCTGCGTAAATTGATGGTGCTATATAAGTACCTGAAATAAATAATAATAAATAAAAGATTACAGGAGCATTGAGACAGAGGGGTCATGGAGGTGGTCAGGGCGCACTGGAGTCATAGGGTGACGCAGGTTGCGCAGAGTTCCCTGAAATCACAGGAGTTACAGGGTGGCACAGGATACTCTGGTACTCTAGAGTCACTTGCCTGACAATGGGGCCCTGCATGGCTCCGAAATGTTGCCGTATGTTTATCATGTGACCACGAAAATAAAACTTTGGACCCTTTAGAGGAATTCTTGTGTTGTGCTGATGACATTTCTTCACTTTGATCATCCACAATTCCCAGCCTATGGTCATTACAGCACCCAGCACTACTGTACAGCCAGTTTCTTGAACGTGTGCATGGGGAATATTGCGTCTGGAGCAACTAGGGTTGATGGATGGCTCAGGGTGCTCAAGGAACTCTGGAGACATGGTGCAGTATAGAATGCTTAGCGTGCTCTGGAGTCACAGAAGTCACAAGGGTCACTGGAGGCACAAGAGTCTCAAGGGTAACTGAATCCTGGAAGAGGTAGTATACTTTCTTCCCAGGATACATGACCTTGCTTCCTTGCCTGCTGTATGTGTTTTCATCCTAGAAGAATAGAATTTATGTTTGCACAGGTTTCTACCTAGTGGCAGGAGGTCTCACTTGCCCCCTTTAACTCTACTTGTGGCTGTTTCCATCAAAGGGAATTTTACACAAGTCTTGTTTGAATGTGAGGTTCGCTATCCACACCTTTAACCAAAGAACCCATGTTCCCATAGCTGCATGGATTATACTATACAACTGGATCAGATCTAAGTCTCTTTTCCTATGATGTTTTTTGCATCTTAAGCTAATCTAGAGCTCTATGTTTCTGGGTTCCAACCCACTGTTGACTGTTGCTATATTGTCTGACCCTGGCTCCCAAGGTTCGGAACACCGTTGTATGGGCTATTTCGGGCTTGCAAGCTCCATCTGCTAACTGATATATATTCTTAAAATCTTAATTCCCTTCATTTTTTTCAAATCTTTATTTCCATATTTAGGATATTGCAAAAGAAAACCAAATCCTTCATAGGAAAAGTTACATTTCAAGCTAGTGTCGTCACTGCCACATCTACTAGAGGCAGGAATGAGGCGAACCAGCGTTAGACTCTGATAGGGGTAAAGTTTTTCCAGGCCAGGGGGGCAATACTAGGGAAGAAGCTTGAGTTAGTCCTTTGGGAGGGAACCCTTTATAGTCTGTGTCTGATAGGAGGAACTTGATTCAGCTGAGCACTCTGCACAGGATTCCCTCATGACCTGGCATAGGACAGAAACATCTTTGGTATAGAATCTGGACCGTTCTTGCTGGTGATGCTTATGAGCTCCTGGTGAGCAACTCCTTTGTTTGAAACTAAATCTGCAGCTTCTTTCACTTGAAGCTTGTGTATCAATTGGGCTGGCTGGGTTATTACAAAGAGAAACCCATCAGTCACCACTGCACTCTTTAAATCAATACATACCTGCAAGATGACTCGTAACTATATGAACCAGGGGGATCTTAGCTAAACGGAGCACTCGAGGTGCAGGGTGTCTGAAAAAAAGAGTACATGAAAAGATATTAAGCAACTGAGGGTCAAGCCTTGAGAGAACCCCCCGCGGATATATGAAGGTACACCAACCAACATGCCTCCACCCACTCTTGGTCAATACTAATACAGTCTACCATGTACACATCTTCTGAACACCCCCCCTGACATTCCATGCCTGGGAGACCAAAATCCCTCCTCCCCCTCCCTCTCCACTCTTGACCATTTCCTCTTTTCTATCTCTCTAGTTTTCATTACACTATCCTCTTTAGCTCTCTATATCCCCACACAAGGGTTTTTTTTCTTTTTCTTAATAAAAGGGAAAAGACAATGCAGGGATGGGGCGCATGGACCTCGACACCTAAATAGCCATTACCTAAACTGGCACATCAACACTCGCACTAATAGTTGGTTTGCCATAACTAGGATGACCACCAGAATGGAAATGTTCCTGAGGTTGCATCTGTGAAAGATGTAACATCTGCCAGAACAGCTGCTGAAATGTACACTGGGAAGCAGAGAGGCTGTGGCTATCACAGTGGGAAAAAGCAGTACCTTGCCAGCTCCAGAATAGAGTTGGGCGAATGGTTCGACCCGAGCAAGAGTTCTAGATGAACATTGGCTGTTCGCCCATTCGATGAACACCCAAATTATTAATAAAACAGATTATGGAGCTTGAGAAACAACTTGAGCAATTTCCTAATCAGGACGAGTTGTCTGACTTTAAAAAGAATAATGATGAAAAACTTAGTGGAATTCGAAAAAATGTTCAATTACGAAAAAGGTCAAAATTGTAATGTGATCGTGATGATTACAGCAATGATCGGGTATATAACTGGTCTGACCCCAACTACTACCAGAACAAATCATTCAGAAAAGGCCAATAAAAACAGCAAGAGGACTGACTACAAGACGCCAGAACCAACAGAGACCCTGAACAACAATGTGGTATATAATATATCTTCTATTTCTTTAACAGAAACTGAAATATGGGTTCTAAATAAGGGTTTGGGATTTTGTCCTAAAGAAAAAATGAATGATTGAACACTTTACTATGTAACCATTTTTGAAATTATTGAACAACTAACATTTTAAATGCAGCAATCCTTCAAACTTTTTTCTTATATGTATGGTTGGTGGGAAGACCAGATTGCTTTGCACTAAATAAAAACCGAGTGCGGCTCCCCCCAACTACATTGAATATATATATATATATATATATATATATATATATATATATATATATATATATATATATATATATATATATATATATAGTGTGGCAGAGTGTTGCTCTGCCATGGTCCAGAAGGAGGTTGTGACCCAGAATTCTCAACCAGACGGGTTGAGGGGCTCCAGGGAGCTTGTAACTGGCCTTTCAGTTTCCTCAGTGTTTTGAAAAGTCCACTTTGGGACCTGGAGCTCGGGGATTTCTGAGAGATCCGAGTGGGATGAAATCCTTAGTCCTGGGTCCTGATTTTGAGAACAGCTAGCATACTAATTGGTCAGGTGTGTGCTGGCTTTTAGTAACAACCTGACCATGGTTCTGGGCTCCACCTGGCAGATAGGAATTCTGAGTACCAGGAGTCAGGAGGGCTCCACGCGGGAGCCAGTGCAGGAAGAGGCTGCTAGCTGTGTGCACCAAGTTGGTCGGTGAAACACTCTGTAGGAGACAGACAAGGGCCTGGCTTGTAAGGCCAAAGCAGCAGTGCTGCAAGTGAGAGCCATCTAAGCTGAATGTCATTTTGTTGATGGGAAAAGGAATGCTGAAACCCCTGCGATGGAAATCTATGTTTGTTTGCTGAACTTGCTTTTAAAAAAAAATGGGCAAACAAAGCCCTTAGAAAGAAGAACCAGCGAGTGGCGGTGTACTTAAAGCTCTACATTTGACGTTAGTCCTTTACACGTGGCGGAGAAGTGCTGTGGGCACAATCTGAGATCCCTACAATCAAGTAAGTTCATCTGTTATATGAACTGTGTTTTGATGCATGAGACTGCATAATCTGTGTGTGCAGGGGAGGAGAACATGCAAGAGAAAGGTAACTAGCCTTAAAGAGACAGTGCTCCAATTTGTTGCTGAACTGTGCAAAGTTACCTTGCAAAGCAAAGGTCTGCATCTTTGTTTGATAAGCCTGCTCGGAGTGCCATGAGTGAGCAACAGGCTTACCAGAAGTTTGAAAGGAGTGAAGTTGCCCGTAGCAACGCCTATGATGTCAGGTCGGAGAACTGCAAGATAAAGATATTGCCTATAGAGGATTGTGGCAAGTTTAAAGTGACACCGCTTCATGGAAAGATAAATCTACATGTTTGGGAGTGCCAGCAAAGTGCAGCTGGGAAAGCACCGCTTCCGTCAGCAACTAGAGAAAATGTGCCAATGGGAACGAAGAGCTACAGGGAAGAGGTGGCTCACCATCCTCATAAAAATGCCAGTGAGATTCTGCATGTTGGGAGAGTGCCATCTCCCTTAGCAACAGGAGAAAATCGCCAAGTGCCATGCCAGGAATGTGGTCAACTGGGGCATGGGATCTTTTCTTGTCCCAGCTTGTGGAATACGGCTGGTGATATTGTTGCTGGGCTTAACTCTTCGCCTGCAAGTCCGGGTTCCTGTGTTAAAATGTTTGCAGTCACCCCTGAGGAAATTCCTAATGTGCCTGCTGTAGTTTTATCCCTTGGCCACCAGAGGGAGTGGGCCAGTGGAAGTGCAGTACAAGAAAGTCAACGTACTCAAATGAACATGGCAAGACCTGTTAAACTGATGGGTAAGACTGTTGCTGTTGAAGTCACGGAAAGACTGAAGTGGAAGTGATCCCAGAGGGGAGATCCACTGTTGGTGCAGAAAAGGACTTGCCTCACTTCAGTGCCCTGTCCAGTGGTGAGGCAAGTGTTAAAGTTGAATGTGATGATGTGAAACTTACTGAGGAGTATGTTCATACTGGTATTGAGTTAACTAATGCCGATAATGTAATGCTTAAAGTGGGGTTCCACCCAAAAAACAAAAATACCTGGAAAAAATCTAAAAAAAAACACAAAAAAACATTTGGTTATTTTTTTTTTTTACTTACCTCCTAAATGCCTGTTGCTAGGTGGTCCCTCGTAGTCTGCCTGTTCCTTTGCCTGGGCTGGTGACATCACTTCCCCCCAGGCACAGGAAGGGCTCCGCTCTGCTCCCTCCCTCCTGTCAATCATCTGGGACCCATTACAGGTCCCAGGTGATTGAGCGGCCAATCGCGGCGCCGCTCGCGCATGCGCAGTGGGTGCCAGGCTGTGAAGCCACAGCCAGGCGCCCACAGTTGAAATGCCGGCGCCGATGAGCGGAGGGGGGGGACGAGCGGGGCCTCGATTCCCCGCATCACTGGACCCAGGGACAGGTGAGTGTCCAATTAAAAGTCAGCAGCTGCAGTATTTGTAGCTGCTGACTTTTAATTTTTTTTTTTTTTTTTTTTTGACGGCCCCCTGGGTGGAACTCCTCTTTAATGAGGTAGGGGTAAACACTAAGCAGGATGGGCTATTCTCCTTAGCAACATTATATAAGGCTGCAGAGGTGTCCCTAGAAACCTCAAGAGAGCCCTGTGTGTTGGAGCCAGAGGTTACCCGGGACAACTGTGGTGCCACTTTGATGGATAAGAGGGTACTTGACCTTGGTGATAATGTGTAAAACTAAAATGTCTCAAATTACCTGTGGTGATAATGGGTTACTGCGGTCTGTCACTGCTGACAGCAAAAGTCTTCATGAGTTTAATGAAGCGCCACCCGAGCAAGGTGGTGAAGTTGTGGTATTGCAGCCTGCTGTGTTTAAAAATGTTTTGCCACAGGTTAGTTTAAACAAAAGTGATATATGCAATGTGCCTGCTGTGGAGCCACTCTGTCCTGTGTCTCCTTTGGCAGTTGGAGCGGTACTGCGTGGTACCTCTGATGGGAGCTCAGAGAAAATAGACTGGGACAGATGGGCAACAAGTCTGTTGGCTTTATTGAAAGAAGTCTCAGTGTGTAACAATGGAGCGGACACCATTTCTGCTGTGCTAAATGGAGGGACTGCAGAGCAGATTCTGGACCAGGGCTCACTTGCTGCTGTCGCAGAGGATATTCCTCAGGAGATGGAAGGGCCAAGAGATTGAGCACCTAGCAGAGGTTGTGTCCACAACCCATAAAGGAGTTATTGATGTGGTATACCAAACTAATGCTATTCATAGAGAAGACCAGGAACAGATCATTGACACTGACCCGGAGAGTTTTTTGGTGACTCCCACACCTGGCTGCGCTCTAGGAGAACACCAGATTATTGCATTGGATACCTCCAGTGAGGAGGAAGCCCTTTTAAGAAGTGCCACCTCTAAGGCATCAGCAAATGAGTCTTTCCACATCCCTAGGGACATGAAGGACCCCAGGAAGGTCTTAGGTGTGGAATTACACTAACTTGTATGACAGACATGCTGAAGAGTAAAGCCGGTGTATATCCTGCCATCCTCCCCTGCGTTTGGAGAACTTGCACCATGGGGTATGCATAAATGGAGCTGGATGTTACAGGCTGTACGATGCAGAGGCTGCCAAAGTTGGAAGCGTTTAATGCGATTATTGTTCATGTGGAAAGTTGTCTCAGTGTGCTGGATTGCTTCATACGGAGGTTGTGTATGAGAAGCACTCTGGGGTACTGTTGGACGGGACAGAAGTCTGGGCGGAAGTGCCAGAGGGCACAAGTATATGTGATGTGGTTAGGGTCATCAACCCAAAGCTGAAAATGGATGAGGATGATGATGATGATCAGGTATCAGGACAGTTGCTGGAAGAGGATCATGTGGCAGTGGAGTTGAGGGTTAGTGACGTTGCCATGGTAGACAACAACTCCACTTTGTGCGATTCTCCTCCAGACACTACCTTGCAGAACACTGGTGAGATGAGTTGTGAGAAATGTGGTGATATTTCAGACAATGAGGAAAAGTGCAACGCATAGTAAATGTTTCGGTTACCATGGGTAACAACAAAAATAAGGGTAGACCTGATGGTCAAGGTGACATGGTTGCTGTTAATCTTAAATACAGGAAGATGAATAATAAGACAGACACAGAAGAGGGAATAGGTGCAGTAGAAATAGGCCCCATACAGGTTCAGGAGTGTAATTCTGGGAAGGATTTCCAGAGGTCCAGGAACCTCCCAAGTTGCAAGAGTAAAAGGTCTGAGGACACTGGCACAAAGCTTAACAAGGTGTCATTAAAAGAGTTTAATTTACAAATAAAAGTGCCCACACTTATGGCTAAAAAGCTGTTTAAAAATGTGACCACTTTAGAAGTAAAGAGGAAAAGGTTGAGAAACAATATCCAAGTCCTTGGTAAGTCCCTTAGTGTTAAAGTGTTTGAAGGTGTGGCCCCAAGGAAAATGGGCAGATGGCGTATTTGGAAGGGCATCCGTAAAAAGTCACTGGGGTGTCTTTGTAGCACCCAAGTCAGTGTAGCAGGGGGACATAGGGAAAGTCACCTGATAAGACTGGGTTTGGCCCTTGTTGGTGGTAACTGTCACAGAGGTGTCATTTTGAAGAGGTTTGGCTGGTGTGTTACGCCCCCTCTGGGGACGAAACAGGGGGGGGGTATGTGGCAGAAAGTTGCCCTGCCATGGTCTAGAAGGAGGTTGTGACCCAGAATTCTCAACCGGATGGGTTGAGAGGCTCCAGGAAGCCTGTAACTGGCCTTTCAGTTTCCTCAGTGTTTTGAAAAGTCCACTTTGGGACCTGGAGCTCCGAGATTTCTGAGAGATCCGGGTGGGATGAAATCCCTAGTCCTGGGTCCTGATTTTGAGAACAGCCAGCATACTAATTGGTCAGGTGTGTGCTGGGCCTTTAGTAACAACATGACCATGGTTCTGGGTTCCACCCGGCTGATGGGAAGTCTGAGTACCAGGAGTCAGGAGGGCTCCACGCGGGAGCCAGTGCAGGAAGAGGCTGCTAGCTGTGTGCACCAAGTTGGTCGGTGAAACAGTCTGTAGGAGACAGACAAGGGCCTGGAGTGTAAGGCCAAAGCAGCAGTGCTGCAAGTGAGAGCCATCTAGGCTGAATGTCATTTTGTTGATGGGAGAAGGAATGCTGAAACCCCTGCGGGGGAAACCTATGTTTGTTTGCTGAACTTGCTTTTAAAAAAAATGGGCAAACCTAAAAAAGAAGAACCAGCGAGTGGTGGTGTCCTTAAAGCTCTACATTTAATCTAGTCCTTTACTATATAATAAATAAATTTTATATATATATATATATATATATATATATATATATATATATATATATATATATATATATATATATATATATATAATATATTACACAGGCATGTGTGTTTGAGCTTTGGCGTGCAATGTAATAAGCTGTGCACACCTATGCCCGTACCTTAGTAGCTGCCTGGCTGTACCCTACCTGTCAGGAGGAGGTCAGATCAATCAGCAGGAGCCGGGCTGATCCTAGTTGGCTGTGTGATGCACTGGTTGCTAGAATCACCTGCCGTCCAGCGTCTAGCAACCAGTGACGTCAGAGGCCGCCCCAGCATTCAGAGAGTTCAGCCTTGGCGCCTAGTCGATTAACTCCGCCTCCACCCACCCACCTCTTCCATATTTCATCTTCTTCAGCGTGGCTCAGAGCCCGAGGGAAGGGAGCACGTCTGAAGAGAGCTGCCTGTGCCTGAGTGTGAGCTGAGCAGCTGTCCACAGTCCACCTGCACAGCACCTGCCACTGCCTGAAGTGTTACAGCCTGCCTGTCACTGTGTCCATGTTCTGGAAGCTCGGCATTGACCCTCACCCTGTCCATTCTGCCCCCATTGAGTTCCCCATAGCAGCATTGTCTGCAGAAGTCCGAATCCGAGTACTGTAAGTACACGGTCACAAATCACAAGTTGTATGAGACATGAGAGCCTGAGAGGGACTTGCGTTGCCCAGCCCTGATTAACCACTTCAGCCCTGGAAGAATTACCCCCTTAATGACAAGGCCATTTTTTGCGATACAGCACTGCATTACTTTAACTGACAATTGCCCGGTTGTGTGACACTGTGTCCAAAGAAAATTGATGCCTTTTTTCCCCACAAATAGAGCTTTCTTTTGGTGGTATTTGATCACCTCTGCATTTTTTATTTTTTGCGCTATAAACAAAAAAAGAGCGACAATTTTGAAAAAAAAAACTATTTTACTTTTTGCTATAATAAATATTCCCCCCCAAAAAATGTCTTCATCAGTTTAGGCCAATATGTATTCTGCTACATATTTTTGGTTAAAAAAAAAATCGCAATAAGTGTATATTGATTGGTTTGCGTAAAAGTTATAGCGTCTACAAAATAGGGGATAGATTTATGGCATTTTTAATCTGATTTTCTGATAAATGTAATTTTAGTTATCATGATATATATATAATTAATGTGGGGGGCCTTTTGGTGGGCGTGATTTTTTTTGGAGTTTACCGCAGTATATTGCAGTGCGTTACTGCACGTTTAGCGCAGTATGTTTCAGTGTGTTAGTGCACGTTTAACGCAGTATATTTCATTGCATTATTGCAGGTTTAACGCAGTAGACTGCAGTGCATTAGTGCACATTTAAGGCAGTATATTGCAGTGCATTACTGTACATTTACTGCAGTATATTGTAGTGTGTCTGTGTAGTGAGTACTAAGTAGAGTGCACCAAAAACCACTTTCCATTGATTCAAGTGCATCCACGTACACATCCCCCCATCTTTGTTACATTTTGTTAATAAGCCCCCCCATCATGTTTGAGAGGCCAACAAGAAGAGGCAGATGTTCCCATGGCATTGTGAGGGGGCCAGCAGCATGTGTGTCCACAGGCAATGGTGGGACCTGGCCTCAGGCAGGACATCGTTTTCTCTGTTAAGTGATGTTGCCCATGCTATCCAGCCACAGCACGCAGAGGAGGTGGCGGACTGGCTTACTAAACCATCCTCATCCTCCATCACCCAAGCAGAGACTAGTGCGCAGTCCACCGCAGCTGTAATGCCGCGTACACACGAGCGGAATTTCCAACCGAAAGAGTCCGATGGGAGCTTTTCATCGTATTTTCCAACCATGTGTATGCCCCATTGGACTTTTTCCCGTTGAAAATTCAGGCGGACTTAGATAGAGAACATGTTCTATATTTTTTCATCAGAACAAATTACTATCAGAAAAAAACGCTTGTCTGTATGCTGTTCCGACACACCAAAAACGACGCATGCTCTGAAGCAAGTATGAGACGGAAGCTATTGGCTATTGAACTTCCGTTTTTTCTAGTCCCGTCGTACGTCACCATGTTCTGGATGGTTGGAATTTGGTGTGACCGTGTGTATGCAAGACAGCTTGAGCGGAATTCCGTCGGAAGAACCTTCAGAATTTATTCCGACGGCAAAACCGGTCGTGTGTACAGGGCATTAGAGTGGCTTATTTTGCCTCCTTATCCACTGCCAACTCCCAAAGCCCAATTTTTCTGCCACTGTTTGACTGGGGCATATCATTTCAATTTTTGACAGCAAGGCCAATTCTTTTCTTCATCAGGAATACCTCTATAGGGTTACGGTGGGAAGGCACCACCAACGCCCAAAGCCCAATTTTTCTGCACCTGTATTTCTATCCAAAGTCTGCGAAAGAGACCCCAGAATTTATCCAAAAAATCTCAAATGATGTTCCGAGTGCACTAAATTGTGGTCTCATCATACAGACTGGCTCTCCAAGCCGTTGTTTACAAAATAAAGAAAGCTTACCAGGAAAATGTCAGTTTTTTTTTTACTTTTTTAAATATCATTATTTCTGCAGCAGGTTCTATACATGGTACACATGTGCCACTTTACAGGCAGACTAGGGGGACCTCCCAGGCACTATATTTAAAGGAATTTTTAATTTTTATTGTTTCAGTAAAGCATCGCTCATTCAAAAATTATGTTTTAAAAACTTTGTGTTCATTGATTTATGTCCCCTAGGGCAGTACCCGGAGCCCCATAACCATTGTATGCCCAATTGCTTGCATATAAGCCTTCAAAATGGTCACTTTAGATTCTCCCAGTTCGGGTACAATAGACTTCAATGGGGTTCGTTATTCGGTTCTGAACGTTTGCGATGTTCAACAGATTGGCAGCGAACCGAACCAGGGGTCATTTGGCCTATGTGTACTCCATAAGACAGACAACCAGCAGGGAGGTTGTGTCTTATAGAATCTCTTGGGGCAGGCTGAACTGACTCCAGATAAGGAGGAAAATGCAGAGTATACTAGACAGATTGCTAACTACAATATGGTAATGAAAATCCATTGCTTTTTCCACAGCAAAGATCCGCAAAAGAGGTTCCCTGACTTATTGAAACATTTAGGGATTTTGCTTCAGGAGAGGCTGAACCTGCTTGAACACCCACAATATGTGGCAGGTAATGGCTTTCTTCTTCACATTGGTTGTGGGTTCTGTGAGGACAAAAAGGGAATGGGCTAATGTGTGGACATCAACACTTTACAGCTATGCACTGGCCCTGAGAGCAGAAGTAGGCGGGGCTACTACCATATGTATGCTGCCATGTTGGCGCCTGGAAATAATATTTTTTAAATGCGTGGGGAGTCTACCCAGTGGGGAGATTTTCCTAATTTTCTTCCTGTCCAGGTGACAGGCATCTGAAAAAATACGAAGTAAGGAGCAAATCTCCACAATGGGGGAATCAGACAGCATTTTAAAACTTACAAAATATTTGAACCCCCTGATTCTATCCAGGTCCATTTATACTTGCCCCTAACACCTCCTCCCTGTCTTATACTTGCCTTTCCCCAATCCAGCAAGATATAATTAATGAGGTCTTACACTTACAGAGTATGTAGAGGTACTCGTATCAGTCCCTGTTCCCCAGATCTAATGTCCCTACCACCCTACAACCAGGTGACACCAATCCTAGTGACCCCACTGCATTCTGTTGTGAGCTGGGAATCCCCAGCTGACAGCAGGGATAAGTCACGGTTTGTTAGGACGCTAACAAGTGCAGGCTCCTTAACAGCCATCATCTCTGTGGAAACTGTAAAATTAGCAACTGCTAAGTGAATTGAGCAGTCTCCTTCCCCTACAAAAAATGCAGCAGCATTAAAAAAACATCAAAAACTAACAAATGCATGAATGTTGCATTATAAAAAATCTGATCAAATCGCAGCTGCGCTAGTGTGAACTAGGCCTTAGTTATTCTTTATGTGGCCTTGTAACAATACTGCAGAATTGAACAGACCAAACAGGGGTAAGCCCTGGTTCACACCAGTGCAGTTTGTCATGCGACTTGACAGTTCAAAGTCGCATGACAAGTCACACTCCATGTACGGCAATTGAATCATTCAAATCAGTGCAATTCAAGTTGCAGTGACTTTGAAAAAGGTTCCTGCACTATTTCTGTGCGACTTCATTGTGGCTTGCATTGACATCTGCTAAATGAAGTCACACAGAATGTCAGCAAGCCGTAATTAAATCGCACTGAATAGTTGGCTTTGAAGTTGCGCTGAGTAGCGTGACTTCAAAGCCGCATTGGTGTGAACCAGGGCTTAATGTAACACATGAACATAACAAGAATTGGTCTTTGCCCATATTTGATCCACTTTGATGACTATTAAATCGAACAGACATAAGAACAAAGCTATCCAAAGCAACCTTTAGGTTAGTTCTGGCCCCATGATGTTGGCATATCTTGTTAAATAAAATCCAAAGTGTACATTACTTGAAAAATGCGATTGCTTTTACGTTTTCTACCAGCAGAGAGCAGTATCCTCTGCATTTCGCCAAGTGCTTTCAATGTTAAAGTGACAAATCTGTATTAATTTTTTATATTATAGACACCTTATTTTGATACTGCATGTTTACACTATCTATCTGTCTGTCTGTTTGCCTATATATATATATATATATATATATATATATATATATATATATATATTTTACATTCTATATATTGGTTATTTGGGTATTTATTACCCATACTTACCTACTGTCCCTGATTTGCTAGCCAAATGCCTCGTTTTGTTCAACTTAAAGTGGTTATACAGCCTAAACATTTTTTACCTTAACGCATTCCTTGCATTAGGTTAAAAATGTTTAAGTATCAGCATTGCTGTCTCACCCCACTTATGGGGCGTACACATGGTCGGACTTTTCGGCTACAAAAGTCCGACGGACGCCGACGGACCAAATCCGGCGGACAATCCGATCGTGTGTGGTCTTCCCCGGACTTTCAGAGGACTTTTCCAGTCGCAAATCTGACAGACTTTAGATTTGGAACATGCTTCAAATCTTTACGTCGTAACTCCGCCGGACCCAGAAATCCGCTCGTCTGTATGCTAGTCCGACAGACAAAAACCCATGCTAGGGCAGCTATTGGCTACTGGCTATCAACTTCCTTATTTTAGTCCGGTGTACGTCATCACGTACGAATCCGTCAGACTTTTGTGTGATCGTATGTAGGCAAGTCCGTTCGTTAGAAAGTCCGCCAAAAGTCAGTCGAAAGTTTGTCGGACGGGCTGTCGGACTTTTGTAGCCGAAAAGTCCGACCGTGTGTACGCCCCATTATACCTACCTGAGCCCTCATTCGATCCAGCACTGTCCCTGTCTGCAGCTCCTCTCTTCCCTCACTCCCACTGCTCTCACTGATTGGCTCCCAGTGCTGTCAATCAAAGCCAGTGATGAGGGATGTGATGTGAGTGATGTATCTATAGATGCAGACAATGAGGTTTGTTAGTGAGCCTGCACGAGTACACCTATAGGAAGCAGCTTTCTATGGGGGCACTCGCCAGGGAGGAGTAGCCAGGATCTCCGTGGGGGACCTGAGAGGAGGAGGTTAAGGGCCACTCTGTGCAATTCCATTGCACAAAGCAGATAAGTATAAAACTTGGGTGGCGGACCCACCTGGAGCAGCAGCATGCATATTTATTAAATATAAATCTGTTTGTGGAAAAATTGATTTACAATCACTTTAAACCAAGCAAAAAAAGTATGTGCTCGGTGGGGAGGTAAAGCAGCTAGCAAAGGGATCAATATATGCTAATTTCAAAAAAAGTATCAATAAATAGCAGCACCAAAGAATAATAAAATCAGTCCTTATATCAATACATAATGAAATAAATCCATCAGTGCTGATAATGAATTAAAGTGGATCTTCACTGCATCTGAGCACCACAAACCAAAAACACAATTTAATTATTTTTTAATATATAAAGCAAACTCGCCCATCCATTTCTCCATGCTTTATTTTGTTAAGTCCCCCCTAGCATTTCTGGTCGTGGCCATCTTGAGTAAGGGCAAATGATTCATGTAGCATTTGCATCCAGGAATCCATCTGCCCTTAGCTCAATCATGCATTCAGGAGGATGTGCTAAGCTGAGAAAACCCCTCCTCCTCTCCTCCCCTCCTGAAGACTCCTGGGTTATTTAAAAAATAACCCAGTTGTTGACCATCCTGAAGACTCCTGGGATGCATGACATCACTTGCCTAGGGAAGAAACCAGAAAGTAACTGAAGAATTGTAAAAAAAAAAAAAGGCTTAAAACAAGTAAGTATGATATACTTTGCTATCTTTTTACTAATACTAGCAGAGTGAAGCCATTGCTGTGTCCAGTAAAAGAGCAATGTGGTTTGCATATGAATGAGCCACATGTCATTTATATGTACCGTAAATTGTTTGGATCGCACAATTCATGTGCTTGTGTGTGACTGAAGAGCAAGACAGTCCCTCTTTAAGGGATGAAGCCAGGGGTTGGTCTGGTACTGAAGAGGAAGCATTGAAAGAGCTAGTGAAGGGGAGGGAGGGGTTGAGATGCTGTTCACCAACATAGATACTAGAAGGCCCCTTTGGGGGAAGGCAAAAAGGGGCAAGCCATTTTAGGTTGAGGTGTTGTGGGGCTCCAGTACTTCACCTTCATACGCCAACTTTTGGGCATGTTTTCATCCACTGACCAACAGTAAGGAGTACAGTATTACTTAGAATTCCATTCACATTTACTACTGTAGTCTCCTCTCCCCAGAATAGAAGACAGGTGGGTCTGGGCTTAGTTGGCCTCCAATGTTCAACAAATGCAGAGGCTGCATATACATGTTACCCCACCTGATCCAAACACCAAAGAGTGCTCCCCTGTCTGATTGTCATTTTGACTAGCTATATAGCAGTAATCGCATATGCCTAGACAGTACAGGTGTGAAGGTAAATGTTATAGTAAGCTGTCTCTGGTGTTGTCTGCAGGGAAGGTGATATCTAGCTTAGCGAAAATGCTGGACGGAGATAGCTATAGAGGGAGCAGTTGCTACAATGTTATACTGTAGCTCACCCATAAATTGGGCATCAGCCTGGGGTGGAAATTACAGCCAGCAAAATCAAAACCAAAAAATACTTGAATACTTTAATTGCACAACCACAGTGTGGATCAGAATGTGTTCCAGCGCTACATGCAGTTGGTCCATTGAGAGATGCAACAACAATTTTTATGTCCTGGTGATACTTCTTTAAGTGATAGGAATTTAATTTTAAAGTGCAATTTAGACCACTTTTTTATGAAAAGGACACAGTCAGGAGCAAATGCTCCCAGGATTGGAGCATTGTTGATTGGAGCACCATGCAAAGAGTGTGTTGGACCACTGGAGATCTGAATGGCTGTTTACTGTGTGAGAGTAGGGGTTTGGCTCTTTAGTGTGCTGCCAGGACAGAGGACTTTCTTGAAGGCTGCAACATGCAGAAAAAAAAAAAATCTGTCACACACTTACTTATGATGCAGCCTGACTGCATCCCTGTTATGAAAAGGTGGGTGTAAAAAGGCTTTAAAATGAATCCCTTAGCACTTAAAGCCCAACTTCAGGCAAATAAATGATTTTCCTTTGCAGCGAGGCTGTGCCCGCACTGCAAGGGTTATTCGATTGTTTTGTCTAAGGAAGAGGAGAAACAGTTTTATTTACCTGATCCTCCACTCCCAATATGCACTTCCCCATGATCCGGGGGTGGGGTGTACTTCAGTGTCCTCACGTACAGTCAGGGCTATGGACCCTGCTCTGGTCTTGATGGTGTCAGTTTTAGGCGGGAGTGAAGGATCAGGTCGGTAAATTTTATTTTATTTTTTCTTTAGGCATAAATGAGCATTTTATCCTAGCATTGCAGGCACAACCACTCTGCGAAGGATCTTTTTTTGCCCGGAGTTGGGTTTTAAATCAGAAATAGAATTAATCCTGACACTTAAAGTGTTACTAAACCCATGACTCTGCATTCAGTATATCTGGTCTCCCACAGTACACAGAACATGGAAATGCAATAGTTCAAGTAAATATAAACTGCTAAATACCCTTTCTCATCAGCAGTTAGAGCAGTCTTGTGACTTCTATCAGTGTCTGGTTAAAGCTTGTAGGAGTTGTTTTCATTCTACTCTGACTGTCCTATGAGGCTACAGGACCCCTGGCCCTCTGTCTGGACAGTGCTAATTGGCCCTGTGCTGATCACATGCACTCTCCAAAAAAAAAAAAACTCTCTAGCAATACACACCAAACTGAGCATGTGCAGACTTCCCCAAAGGCTCTGTTCTATCAGGAGATGGCTTAGGGACTGAGGAAGAAGGGGAGGGTCAGAGAAGACAGGATCAAACAGACTTTTTACACAATGCAGAGGATTAACCCATTAGGTTCCACAATGAGTATAACAAGCATGCTTTACTGCATATACAGACCGATTTTACTGTTGTGGGTTTAGTAACACTTTAACCCTATCTTTCCCCTAACCTTAACCCGTAACCTTATCCCTAAACTGTACCTTAACCTTTTTCCATCCTAAACCTAGTTTTCCTCAACAACTAAAGTATCACCTAGGGCAAGGGTCTCCAAACTTTCTAAAAAGGCCCAGTTTACTGTCCTGCAGACTGTGGCCATTGGGAGTAGAAATAGTGCTGGCATCAGTGGGAGTAAACAATATACCTTTGGTACTAGGGGGGGAAATAATGCCCCATCGTTGGCATCAATGGGAGGACTAGTACCCTATTGTTGTCAGTAGCAAGAATTACACCTCGTCGTTGGTGTCAGTAGGAGGAATAGTGACTTGCACCAGTGGGAAGAAAGGTGCTCCAAGGGCCGAATAAAGGCAAGCAAAGGGTCACATCCAGCCCCTGGGCCTTAGTTTGGAGACCACTGGCATAGGCTATCGAGATTATATTATTATATAAGGGAATGGCAGTGCCAATTCAAAGAACTGCAGTAACTGTGCAACCTAACCTCCTTGTCCCGTTTTAAAAAATTAATTGCATATTAAAGTACTCTTTATAATTCCCTATGTTTCATACACAGTAGTAACTCTTGGGTTAAGTAAACATACCTATAATTGTCCCCATTCAACACAATTTGAGAAAACACACACACGCAAGCAATTCGAAGGTCACCACAGAATAAGAGTTATAGTCATGTAGCAGCATGTCAGATTGTATAGAAAGTCGGTGCTTTTGAAGTGACATCAAACATTTTCATGTAATATTGTCTATAAAATGAAGCCAGCTGCTGTGTACATAGGCACAATAAGGCAGCAGTGTCAACAAAGACGTGACTGATGAGTATGCTCTTCTTCTGCTATACAGAACTGTCATTGTTCCTTCATATTTCATGACAGTGTCACTGAACTTGTGGTTGTGCGAATGGTTCTAGTAATGACTTTTGTCCTTAATGCTTTGGTAATAATGAGTATATATTGCACTCATTGTATGTGTCTTTTAACTTTGGTTTATGTTGTGTGCAATGAACCAAAGCCAGCAGCAAGCTTGAATTAGGTTTTAGGACTATCTTGCAAGTGCAGCTTAAGTTTTATAATGATGTCAACATGCTACTACATGGCTTTATAGTGGGGCACATGATGATGTCATTACCCCAGCTAACCTATAAACCACAGGACAACAATGAAATGCTGCTCCATGGTGTCAGAGGTTAAAGTTGACCAAAGCTTTCAAAGCTCAAGTTTGTGGGACTCATCCAGTACACTGTGGTAGGGCTCAGATGCAACCCCTCTCCTTAAAACATAGTTCTGCCTCTGAATTATGTATAACTTTGGTTTATAAGAGACCATTCGAAACACTCACTCTTATTGAAAATACACCCCCCAGTCCCCATTTCCTTGTTTTATACAATAGTGGTCATATATCATAATTGTACCTCATGTAGTAAACAGTGGCGGCTGGTGCTTCATTTTTTTAGGGGGGCGCAAACAAAATCCCAACCAACCCCCCCCCCCCCTTGCCATCACTCGCCCGTGATGGGCCTATAGACACACAGAGGGATAGAATGGATTAGATAGATAGATAGATAGATAGATAGATAGATAGATAGATAGATAGATAGATAGATAGATAGATAGATAGATAGATAGATAGATAGATACAGTTAGATAGATAGATAGATAGATAGATAGATACAGTTATATAGATAGATATATAGATATACAGATAGATAGATAGATAGATAGATATATGCAGTTATACAGATAGACAGAGAGAGAGACATGTAGGTAGATATACAGGTAGATATACAGGTAGATATACAGGTAGATAGATAGATAGATAGATAGATAGATAGATAGAGTTATATAGATATACAGATAGATAGATAGATAGATAGATATATGCAGTTAGATAGATAGATAGATATATGCAGTTATACAGATAGACAGAGAGAGAGACATGTAGATAGACAGATAGATAGATAGACAGATAGATAGACAGATAGACAGATAGATAGATAGATAGATAGATAGATAGATAGATAGATAGACAGATAGACAGATAGACAGATAGACAGATAGATAGATAGATAGATAGATAGATAGATAGATAGATAGATACAGTTATATAGATAGATAGATAGATATATGCAGTTATACAGATAGACAGAGAGAGAGAGACGTGTAGATAGATAGATAGACAGACAGACAGACAGACAGACAGACAGACAGACAGACAGACAGACAGACATATGCAGTTATATAGATATACAGATAGATAGACATGCAGTTAGATAGAGATATACATATTATAGAGAGAGAGAGAGAGAGAGAGAGAGAGAGAGATGGAGATGAGGAGAGAGAGAGATGGAGATGAGGAGAGAGAGAGAGAGAGTGAATGCACAGCATGACTCCAGGACGCAGTGCTGGGAGCCCCCGTGATTTACACATACAGCAGATGTGTAATGAAGGCTCCAGCACATTTGTCCTGTAAAGGGCTGGAGCAGAGAGTGATGCCTGGCAGGGCAGAGGTGAAGCACGGCTCCCTCCACCCTCCGATCACAGACTGAGAAGAATAGGCTGTCAGTGACACAGTACCTTGTCTTCTCCCTTCTCCATTCACACAGAGCGGCCCGAAACAGGAAGTGACACGCCGCCGGGAGACAGCACCGCCCAGACAGGAAGACACACACGAGAATGGCCCAGTCAGCGTGTAGAGGCGCACTGCATAGCGCCACAGGGCATCAAAAAACCCCGCAAATGAAGCGTCTTGCCTGCAATCACGGGATTGCATTGGCATGACGTTTCCATAGTGCACCGTGTCCGGCGCCCGCCCGGAACACAGTGCAGTTAAAGGAAGTTTTTTTTTTTTTTAAAGGGACATTTTTTTTTTTTTTTTTGGGGAGAGGGGGGCGGCGCCCATGCGCCCTCTATGGACAGGCCGCCACTGGTAGTAAATGGACCAAAGAATAATGGGTGCCAAAGTGGCATAATGGACAGTGCCCTGATGCAACATGCAGATTAAAATGTGTTACCAGCACACCTTTTGTGTTCTTCAAGGAAACTTTCTTGTGCAAGTAATATGCAATGTTTCAAGGTCACGCAGGAGCCCCATATATACCTTCATGAACAGTGTCATGGATTGGGGTCCTAAGGGAACAGGAATAAGGAAGGCAAAATGATAAGTGAAATATCACTGTCTGTCTCATGTCCTCAGACATAGTCCAGCATGTTGGCTAATTATTGTGAGAACCCAAATATTCCTCCCTATTCTACAATAAATCTGGCAGGTTTGGAGTCAAACACCTAGTCTCTGTGCGACCAGCTCTTGCAGAAAGTGTCTAAATGTGCACTGAATGGGATGGAAATTTTGAATTATTACACTTTTCAGAATTTTGAAGATAGGCATACAGAGGCTAGGTGAAAGCTGTATGCCTAGTCTGTGCTAATTTGGGATGTGGTCAGATTCATTGTCTGGTGTACAGTGAGGAACACACAGGATCTAAATAACCCCACACTACTAGGGCATACAGATTAAACATTTAGCCTCCCGTCAACACTGTATTGTTAAAATCATGGCAGACTTGTACTGACTTTCAAAATGTTTATGAAAATCGGATCCAGGCCTATGTACTCTTAGATGGATCAGGGCAATATCTGACATTTTTCTAGTGGTTGTGAAATACTGTATATATGTTATTGTTATCCTAAGCCTCATTCCGTTGAGTACTTTTGAAGTAGTCACCTATAGACGTTCTAGGGGGATTGGACATTTTGGCACAAAATGTTCAGCGCACAGTAGATTTGTCCATAAATAATAATCTTGGCTCTGTGAAGCTTACAGGTTTTAAAAACCAAAGGGGCTGGAGGAGTGGTGAGGATGCTGGTGGTAGGGGGGGGAACAATAAAATTTGTTGAGCCTGTGTTATTGCTCGCTGCCCAGCTACAACCGCTGGTTTGGGGTTTAAGCACCCCTGGCCACACCCACACATGAGAACATATCTAGGTCTGGTAATGGTCAAATCCTGGAGGTTGTTGTCTCATGTCAAACAGCACAAACACAACAATGTGTACTGTATAGAGGATTCAACATTGATTGTGGAGGGAAATTTTGAAAAAGTTTAAGGAAAAATAATATGATAAGGCGTGTTCAGCGTCTATAAATTCTTTCTATGGCTGCAATAAAACACTGCATTGTGCTGTATCTCCCAAGTAATGAATGAAGCACACAATACATCACACATGGAGGAAGCATTGCACAATCAAAGTCCCCCATGAGGACAAGCCCTTATATACAGTAACTGTGTGTTTTAAAATGTTCTAAGCGATATAAGTCAGAAATGCATGAAGACTGTTTGGTCTGTAGCTGAAGTTCGCCTGTTAGAGGCACTCAAAGTTCAGAGCTGCCAGGACTAGCCTGGGAGTTTGTGTATTTACTGAGGAGCAAGCAGTGCTTTGGATGATTCCCCTGGCCAGTCGCCCTCATAATATCAACATTTGGAAGCAATGTTTAGACAAGAGGGGAAGGAAAATGTATGGCCACAACCAGTTACAAGGTTTTGATCTTTTTTGGTGAGATAGAAAGTTGGTCTATTAAACACTGCCAAATTTGATAAGGAAAAAGCAAAGAGAGAGGATAGAAAAGCTGCAGTGGCAAAAAATGTTTTAATAAGGCTCATTTTCTGCTTACCAGTTTCTTCAAGCTGAGGAAAGAGAAAATTTTAAATGACTGAACCTTCATATTCATCATCAATTTTTTTTTCTATTTAAACTCAGTATTTAGTAAACAAATATATATATCCTGTATCTTTCTACTTACACTTATGTATTTGGGTTCTCTGTTTTACACTTCAACTCCAAGAACAACCTCAAACCCTGTAGCGGCCCCATTGGCTTTGAGTAAATAACGAGAGGAGAGCTTCTGATGGGTGCAGTACTTTAATTCTTTTGTCTCAAAGGTGTGTATTAAGGTTGAACACCACAGAGGTTAATCTTTTGACTCCTTAAACACTTTAGGCACCATTTGTACCATAAGCACCATTTGCACCGTGAAAACTGTAAAATGACATAAAATACATTCGTTTACAGAGAGAACACAAAAAAAGGGGGTTACAACAGAATTACAAATGTGGAGTTACAAAGTGGTGTTCCATTATCTATATACATATATCTAAATTGACATTAAACATTTAAGAAAGCATGACTATATGTTCAAACATGTGGATTGTCTACAGCATATCTTTTAACTAACAGCATGGACTCAATTTGTGCCTAAAAACATATATACTGACAATGACAATGCACCTTTACATTTCCCAGAGAAACAAGAGGAAGGCAAAAAAAGGTTCCACCTGTCATTCAGTACGGAACAAAGATTTAAAGTGACAAGTGGACAGTTACAAACCCTTTGATGCACCTGGTTGAATGAAAGATACTGCAAGCACTTACAAAAATATGAGTATAGATATCGTCAACTTGGCTGTGAATTAGCACCAGGAAATAGACATAAGACCGTGTAGCAGAGCGTCTCAGAGAGAGTCGGGAAAAGTCCTGTTAGGGGTTTATACGTCTCCAAGGCTCCTCTCATGCACATTTAGGGATCTCTGATCCACGATTCAGTTTGGATCTTGGTCCTTTCCCCGGCTAATTTATGCTCACCTGAGACAGGCAGCCAGAGCTCTCTGCCTGTGAATCAGACAACTCCTGTCTGTGAAAGCAAGAGGTTGGTAAAAACTTATAAGCTGAATATGTGGAAGCTGACAAGCTGTAGGCTTGCTCAGCCTGTTAGTTAGGGCCTGTATTTTTCGTAGTTAGTGCTGAGATACGGCTAGATTTTGGTTTTGCTATTATTATTCCTGTTTGTTTCCTGAGACACTGTACAGCACCTGTATATAGACTTGTAAATATCACAAATAAACACTGCACTGTTTTGTCAATACCTTCTTGGATTTGGAATCTGTGCCTGAGAGACTGCTTATCCCAGGGGGCTTTGTACCTGTTGCTACCTGTTCCCCGCTTACAACCGTTTTGTGGTACATTAACTCAATGTATTGATACGGGTTAGAATAAATGGTGGTTTGACCATAAATGTACACACAGCAGGTAGGTTCAGACACAGTCCCCTAGACAGTATAATCACTATGTCAAGGTAACTTAGAGTTCTATATCACTTGAATGGAATATAAATCAGCAAAGTCAGCAATAAACAGTGCATATAAGCATTACATGCAATATGAACATTATTACTAAAAAAAAATAGTCTAGATTGCACTCTAGGAGAATGGCTAGGATATAGTGCAATGTCCCCTGAGAGGTACGCCTTAGCATAAGCAATAGGTAAAGGTCTCTGTGTAGCTATAAAGGGACAGTCTTTAGTTCTTCAGCCAGCTAGTGTTGGGGCCCAGCTGTATTGATGGTGCACACGAGAATAGTCCCAGTGAAGTCTACAGGCATCAATAAGGCTACTAGATGGCTGTATGGTTAGTTTCTAAATGGCTCAGTCTCTCTAGCAGCCGGTAGTAAATCCTCACAGCAGCAGCTCACCAGTCTCAGTGATATTGCAGCTCACCATCTGGTCACACACAGCGATTAGTCCACTCTCTGTTCTTCACCCAGGTGACTCTGTCTGTCGTCGCTCCCAAACTCAGCTCTCCAGATCCCGCTCAGGCAGTTGATGTGCAGCAGTGGTGGTGCACAATGGACAGCGATGTGCACTCTTCGGTATCCCTAATAGCAAGAGAGAACTGTGCCCTGTACAGCCTGGGAAAATGCTACTCTTTTACCTCTTCCCGCCAATCTCCTCTCTGGGGTATTGTAGTTTAAAAGCTCTTGAATACACAGTAGTCTCTCTTCAGAACTACATTTCCCACAGTGCATTGCTGATATAGATGTTAACCAGTTCAGCAATGTAGGACAACAGCTACAGAGAGCACCTGCTAGCATTTCTCTCACTCTCATTCTTAGCCGAGCACCTGGTTACACCTCTTACCCCTGCCACTCTGCTCACCCACTGGAACAATGTGAGATACCTGGTATTTCCTGGTCTGGTTTAAATGTGAATCACTACTTTCACCCTACACTGCAGTGCTGGGTGCTTGGTTTGCCAGTTCCCTGGCATGAGCAATGTAAAATTGAGACAGAGGGAACAGTCTTAAGCTCCAAGCAGGTCAATATGAAGCTTACATGGGACTTTTTTCCTTTACTCCAGCAGCCAAAGAGAATGTTAGTATAAACCCCATGTGGTAAAGGCATAGGTTTACTTTAAGCAGACAAAAATATAAAAAAGTATGTGATTTGTTCCTCCTGTTTATTTATTTTTTTTACCTGGGTGATAAATCTAATCCAACTCAATTAAGTAAACAACTAAGTGGTCATATATAAATCTGTACAGCCCTGACGCAAAATCAGAACAGAGTCCATTCATATTTTAACAAACAAGTCCTTTTGGAATATTTTATTTTTATTAAAATAGGGTTGAAAGCTTTATTTTAATGAAGAAAACCCAAAAACAAATATTTAATTTGTTTGTTGTACATTATGAGAGCCTTACCTAGACTACTCCAGAAAGAAGATGTGGGGCCAGCCTGTAATGTCACCCTCTGACCACTGGAGGGGCTAACCTAGGCACTTGGTGCAATATATTAACAGTATAGGATTTCATGTCCTCTGTGCCCAGTCTTGCCACGAAGAGTTAATCCAGCTCTGAGCAATCCTCTTATCTTTTTTCAGTAAGATAAAAACTGACACACAGAAATACAGTAGTAGTCCTTCCCCCTTGATGTAAGTGACAGGTGATTTACATATCTTATGCACAAGCCTGAGAAAGACATTCTGTGTACTTTCTTCTCCAGCTCTCTCAGGATTGGCTGCTCCACACCTCAGCATGATTGGGCATGTTGAATTAATGTGGTGACCTTTGTCTGGATGTTAGTGATCATAGCAGAAGTTCAGTGTAAGAAATACACAGGTGAAAATGCATGTTGACAAGGGGAGTGTAGAGATTGGCGGGGAGTCTACTGACATCACGATTCCACCCACCGAGCTCCGGACAACAGACCCACCCACAGAATCTGCAGTTTTTCAGGTCTCATAACAGACACTGAAAACTGCTACAATCACACTCCACAGGGGTTAACATCAGGCCATGTGCTTCTATAGTTGCAATGCAGTGGCTAGAACAGAACCCTGAGCAATTTTTAATTTGGCACCCAGTATTGGCTCTATTGCGGCTGGATGGGTCGGTTTCAAAAATGGCACCTACCAGCCACTCTACTAGGCCTGTGTGGGCCCATCTTGTTTGCCTTACTACATATGTGTGAGCCACTTTCTGACATGCACACCACTGTTAGCCTGTCAGCCTTCCCTGCTCCTAAAGTTGGTCATGAGTACACCTGCACATAGACATTAGTAGTATGTTAGATCATTTATTATAGGAGGAATGGTCCATCTCGGCTCCTGGTCTGTACTGCACCAGCAGGAACCCCACCCCCTTTGCATTATCAGGAGGTATTTCTGCAAGTGTGTTGATTTTTATGGCATAGATCCTTCCATGAAGGCTGACTCTGAATGCAGGGGACACAGACATGCTTTCTCATATCCTCTTCCAGAGTCTGTCTCTGATTTGTCTGCAGCTGTAGGGCCGCATTTAGGAGAGGAAGAGAGGGACTGTAACCCTTACTTTAAAAAGACATTGCACCCTAGGAGCCTCTGTTTATTGACATTACTCCAAAGCTTAAAGCGGAGTTATGCTTAAAAAAAAAGAAAAATTAAAAGTCAGCAGCTACAAATACTGAAGCTGCTGACTTTTAATAATCAAACACTTACCTGTCCCAGGGTTCAGCAATGTGGGGGAATGAAGCCCTGCTCGTCTCCCCCTCTTCTCTGCGGCGCCAGCATTGTAACTGTGGGCGCCCGGCTGTGGCTTCACAGCCGGGCACCCACTGCGCATGCGCGAGCCATGCTGCGCACCGTGACTGGCCGGGCAATCATCTGGGACCTGTGACATGTCCCAGATGATTGCCAAGAGAGAGGGGGAAGAGGTGATCTCCCTTCCAGTGCCGCGGTGCGCCGGGAGGAAGTGGAAGCTGGGGCCCTCTGAAAAGAGGGTATCCGCTCCTCCCAAAAAAAAAATGACATGCCAAATGTGGCATGTCGGGGGGTCACCTCCCTTTAAAGAGGAGGTTCCATTTTTGGTGGAACTCCGCTTTAAGGATACAATTTTGATCCTTACTGATGCAGTCCACATATGCTTAGATCTGAAGCCCCTTGTGTTGTTCACTCCAAAGGTAAATAGCCTGAGTTCTCTGAAGAGCCATTAACCTGTTTAGACTTTTTCAGCACATCTTCCATTGCAAACGGTCCTGTATAGTGATTGGTTAAAACTCTAAAGCTATGTACACACAATAGGATTTTCCGACAACAAAACCTTGGATTTTTTATCAGAAGGATGTTGGCTCAAACTTGTCTTGCATACACACGGTCACACAAATGTTGTCGGAAATTCCGAACGTCAAGAACACGGTGACGTACAACTCGTACGATGAGCCGAGAAAAATGAAGTTCAATAGCCAGTGTGGCTCTTCTGCTTGATTCCGACTTTTGTGCGTTGGATTGTGTACACACGCTCGGAATTTCCGACAAGTCTTGTTGTCTGAAAATTTGAGTACCTGCTCTCAAACATTTTGTTGGCGGAAATTCCAACAACAAATGTTCTATGGAGCATACACACGGTCGGACTTTCCGACAACAAGCTCACATCCAACATTTGTTGTTGGAAAATCCTATCGTGTGTACAGCCCTGCAATACCCAGGAAGAATTTTGGAAAAAGTGTTCTGTCCCTGTGGTGGACCAGACAACTTCCTGTCTTGATAAGACTCTAAAGCCCCTTACACACGATCAGATTTTCCGACAAGAACTGTTGGATGTCAGGCTGTTGGCGGAAAATCCGACTGTGTGTATGCTCCATCGGACATTTGTTGTTGGACTTTCTGGCAACAAATGTTGGCTAGCATGTCTTCAAATTTTCCGCCAACAAATGTGTGTTGTCTGATTTTCTGATTGTGTGTACACAAGTCCGTCGGACAACAGTCCAAAGTACAAAAACGCATGCTCAGAAGCAAAAGCGTTCGGTCTTGTAAAGTAGCATTCGTAATGGAGAATTAACATTCGTGATGTGGCAAATTATGAAATCTCCAAATGTAGCGCACAATTCTCTTCTTCTTTAATGGGATAATAATGATGCTGCTTTGCTGGTGATACTGATGGAGTTATTGCAAACAAATTTTCAAAGGCTTTTTTTTCTAGTGATATCAAAAATAATATTATTATGTATTTTTTTTTTTTTATTTGTGCAAGTTACCACAACACCATTATCCCGTAGTTTATAAGATCAAAGATACAACTATGTTGATGTCCCTTGTCAATTTTACATTGTATTTTATAAAATGTAACTGCCTACTCCCAAACTGTCATTTGAAGTAAAACACATAGCCAAGTATTATTCTACACAATTTTTTATTGTGTATTAAAGAAAAAAAAATTAGACATGCTATCTGCCAATAGAACTTAACCAAAAAGTGCATTCTATGCATCCAAAAATATAGAAAATATACCAAATCAAATCATTTATTCAACCAAAAAAAATGTCAAAGCAATAACTCCAAGACCAATAATGAATAACAAATTATCTCCTCCGATTCCGCAACATGGCTGGTTGACGAACGGCCATTCAGAAACGAACTGAAAAATGCGAAAAGAAAAGCACGAATCAACACTCATCAAACTTCTACTAACACGAAATTAGCAGAAGGAGCCCAAAGGGTGGCGCTAAAGAGCTGAAAAAACACGTAGTACGTCACTATGTTCGTAATTGTTGGCCAACATTTGTGTGACCGTGTGTATGCAAGACATGTTTGAGCTAACACCCTTCAGACAAAATTCCACGGTTTTGTTGTCGGAAAGTCCGATCGTGTGTACGAGGCATAACTTTCATCCCCATGTTTAAAGACCTGATGGAAAAAAAGGCCAGAAGCTCTTATTATAGCCTTATTCTCCTTGCAGACCCGGCTCTGCAACCCGTCATTGCCCCTATGTCCCTCTATTAGACATTAGCCATCATGTCCTGAGATCTTGGTTCTGTAATGATGGATCCATCTGTCCTCTTAGAGCACATGCCTATTGTTCCGTTTCAAGTGCCACTTTATGCATTGACATACCTCCTTGGACCCAGTTTGTCTGGACAGTATGGTCAGCTGCTGACTTGACCCTGTCACTAGTCCTGTCCCTAACAAACAGAGTACCTCTCCCTATGCTACCCACTGGCCTAGGAGCCAGGACTTTAAATAGGCTCTGCCTGACCCAAGATGGGGCAGCAGCATCCAATCAGATAGCTTCCCAAGTGACCAAGGAAACCATAGAGGAACCATATATTTAAATTTAATATTGGGGGTTGGAGACTTCACTATATGCTCTACCTCACTTAAATGAGTTAAAAAAAAGAATTGGAGTTTTTTTAGGTGAAAAAAATCTATGAAAATTGATATTACAAAATGTAACGAGCCCCTTGCTCGCTTGGTTCCACTCTCCCGACACTCCTCTGCTGCTATAGAATCAGATTGCAGATTGCACGTCTGATGGTTCAGTCATCCGATGCTCCGGGATTAGAACTACAGCTATGTGCTGTTCTAATCCAGTTGTGTAGCTCAGAACAAACACCAGGCAGGCTGTATGTAAGTTCAACCAGGAATCTCTTTTATTGAAAAATACAGGCTCTTTTATACAGTAAAAGAGGAGGTGTATACCTCCTGCTCATATTACTCTGAACATACACCTGTGATCAGAAACCTAATTAACATGAGCTAATTAACTAATCCCTTTAGACAGCCTAGATGACTCAGACATGACCTTTAGGCCAGACTGGCCATCTTGTAGCTCAGAAAACCCAATCAACATTATCACAATAGCAGAGTTAATTAACACAAACAATAATGGGGATCTAATGACTCTTAGATCCCATACTAGAGACTTATTTACAACACACATTCTAGCAGGCAACAGACAGAAAGGTGGCTGGAATTGACATCAGCATCTCCTAACAGTATTTGTCCCAGCATTATGAATCAGCCACTATTTCTAATATGGCAAATCCAGGGTCCCCAGAGTCTGTGTGTCCTGGGCGACCAGGACCCGAATCCACAGTAATACCACCTCAAGGGTCAACAGGCATACAGCTCACAAAGAGCACCGTTCCCCCAAATGCCAGGGCCCACGATCGATCGGCAAGAGGCTAGCATTCAGTCCCCTCCAAAAGTCTCTCTCCCGGCTAGCTCTGTCACACAAAAATTTATCAATTTTATTACATAAACATAAATAAAATAATTATAGAAAAAGGGGTAAATAGAGCGCTATGGTCACAATACAAAAGAATGGTTGCCTCTACATGTTTCACCACAATCGTGGCTTCTTCTGGAGCTTTTGTAGGACCTATATTTACATAACATATAGATCGTCTGATGGATGCACTCTCACCCCTTCAAAATGATCACGGTTCCGTAGAATCCTCAGGGCCCGCCAAGAGATCCTATGAGGTGTATGTGTGCCACAAAATAGGGAGGAACAATAACCCTGCAACCACACCTGCAAAAACATATGGTTGAAATCGATCAGTATTGGTGTCAACCAAAACAATTGTTTGCAACGAAGACCAATTAAACTGAAACCTACCCTGTTATAATACGAAGTTAACAAATTGATCAACTGACACTTATATCCTTTCCAAGATTCAAACTTCATATGCTGTAAATTTCAAGGGGACTGTACCATCTATTAAATATATATAGACACGGAACTTTCTATGTAGATCTAAAATGTATCCCCATGAATATTACAATAGATTTGGCAAACAGTTCTTACCTGAGCACTTCCTTCTCTTAGTTTACCAATGTTCCTTAACTTGGTATCAGTGTGATACCTTTAAACTAGGGAGTATCAAAGATAGTTGGTCTATCCCAAGGGATTAACCCCTGAAGAAAAAGAGCTCAGAAGCCATGAGAGATTGCTGTGGTCACTCACCCTGTTACCTGCAAGGCTCCAAACCAAGTTTAAAAGTAAGTCATTCCTGTGCTTGATTTTGGTAGTCAGACTTCAGCTCTCTGTGGGCGACAAGTCACAATTTTAATACTTACCTGTTTTTTTTTTCAGGGGTTTTTTATAATTATTTTCTTCCCTTTTTTAAATTATGTTTATGTAATAAAATGTATATGTTTTTGTAATATCAATTTTCATAGATTTTTTTATTTTTTTTATTTGCACCTTTAATCTCCAATTTTGCTCTTTTGGTATTCTTTTGAACTCATAGAGGAACCATGTTCCTCCTGAATTCTTCTCCAACTGCAATTCCGCTGCACACAAGCGCCAGCTGCAGAGGAGAATGCACTTGCCTACACATGACTTTTCTGAGCCTGTGCCTGTGAATAACTAGAAACATGACAGAAATGGGGAGGGTCTAGTTAAGACTGAACCAACTAGCACTAAGCAGGAGAGGAAGACAAAGAAAGATACCAAATTTAAAACAGTAAACAAGGTGTAGTGGCCAGAAACCACCATTTAGATGTCAGCATACTACAGAGAAATGATAACCTAATGCAGATCAATGCAAGACATAAAAAATGTATGAAAGTGGGACAGAACACCTGTGGGCCACTCTAGTGTATTATTATATGTCAAACATTCAGAATGAATCTCCTTTCAATTCTTATCTGTTGGACACTTTGGCTCAAATGTTGGTCCATGGATTAACAGTGCAAAGCACACATTTTGGGTATGTCCTTCAGGTGGAACACTTTTTTTCTTGCAACTCCATGAATAACTTCATAGAGGAAATCACTGTGGTGCAAAGTCTCACCCTTTTATCTCTGGAAAAAGAAGTCAAAATCTTCTACTCCAGAGGTTAAAATTAGCTCCTTTAATTTTTCTCAGGGCTCCAGGTCTAAGACTAAGCCTGGAACTTATTTCACCTGTAAGTCTTGGAGCCCTATGTCTTCTACATGAGCAAACCCTCTTCAGGATGAGGTGATGGTCTCACTTGTCCAAGTTGGGGGGTATCTGCTGTCCTTCATAGCAATCTTGTTCCAGGTTATTTTTGACATTTGGGTCCAGAACATTGGATCTTTCACCCCGCTTATGTTCTCAAACTTTCCAATGAGCCTTCATGCTGCTCTGGCGTAGCTCTTTTCTTAGGGGATAAAGGTAATTTAGAGAGGTTTCAAGGTTTTCACCTAAACGTGTTCCCCCCGCCACATCCTGGATCTACTGAACCAGAATGCTTATTTTGCTGTCTTTTTTTTTTTCAACACATAAAGGCTACCTTCATTTTGCTGTGGGTATGAAACATTGCCAAGTTGTTGCTCTTCCCTTTGATCTGCCTCTGCACCTTGGATCTTGTCCAAGGTGCTAACCCCTGTTTTTGCTCTGTTTCTCTTTCAGAGCACCACCATAGTGGATATCCGAATGACCTTCTTATGAAGGAAAGTGTCAGCCAACATCCAGTGGGCAGTGCGGACCCTACAGTGATTCAGGTGTATTCTGAATCTCCAGAATTCAGCACTGGAACCATCTTAATGCTTTGAGCATCTGGGCCTGTCCAAAGGTTTCCTTTCTCTGGACAAACCTCAGATTCTCTGCTCCTGCTCTCTGCAGTTTAGGAGCCAACCGACACCCTCCTTTCTTGCGTGAGAGTCTTATGGTGTCCTCCTTCAAGGCAGTTCTCTACATGCAATCTCAGTCAAGACCATTGTAACTCAAAATACTGGCAGCATGGGATAAAAAGGTACAATCTCTAGATCATCCCATATGCCTGACCATCAGGTCAAAGCTTGCTTTGCAATGGAGAGTCAGAAGTTTGGTGTTGGAATCAGATAATCCTTTCGTCAAATTAGTTTGGAAAGAATGCATGCCAGCCAATCAGGCTGGAAAAGAGTCCTAGGCACCTTCTCAGATGAGGGTATTTGGATGCCATCAAACTCTTATCTAATCTGGAACTCAGGCTATTTAGTTATCCCTTCCTGCCAAACTATAAGTCTTGCCTATAAGATCATTGATCCAAGGTTCAGGTAGACAATGCCACAGCAGTGGCAGACATCAGATATCAAAGTGGAACCAGACAACTCTAAGCTCTAAAGAGAGTGGATATGATTATGACTTGGGCAGAACCTCATACTCCAGTCCCTACCACTATGCGCATTTCAGGAGGGAAAAAGTTGGCAGATGGACTTCCTCACTTGCCAATGCCTGTTCAGCGTAGAACGGTATCTCCACTTCAAGGTGTTTCAGGATGCCTTTGGCAGGTAGGGCACTGGACGTGGGTCTTCTGGCTTTCAAGGTCAAAGAAAAACTAAGCAGGTTTGTCCTTGAATCCAGTGATTTTCTAGCCTTCTCAGTGGATACTCTGGTGACTTTAACATGATCTACACTTTTCTCTTTCTCAAGCACATTCATCACCTACTCTGCAGGATCAAGGTGGGGGGCATCACAGCTATTCTCATCACATCGGATTGTCCTAGGAGGACATGGTACTTGTACCATGTCAGGCTCGCGGCAGACTCCCTGTGGGCCCTCCCAGATTGTGTGGACCTTCTGTCCCTGGGGCCAGTTTGCCACTCTACTTCTCAGTTGCTGCCTCTAATGGCTTGGCTGTTGAAGGCCAGGTTCTGAGGGATTATCGGATTTAGCCAACCTGTGCTCTTAAAAGACAGGAAATCGACTTCTAGCTAAGTCTACCGCTGTACTTAGAATGTATATTTTCTGTTGGTGCAAGACAAGGAAATTCCACCCCAGGTCTGGATCCACATTTGGCCTTGGTTACAGTAAAGGGTCAAGTCAAAGCCTTAGTTATGATTTGTCAGAGACCGCTTCCCTCCTACTTCTAGTGAAAGCCTTTGTACATGGTGTCCTGCAGATTGCCCCCTTGTACGTTCCCCTGTGAATCCATGAGATTTCAATGTGGTTCTGTTGGTTCTTCCCAGACCTCCCTTTGAACTATGGAGAGATATCCCTGTTTGTCCTTACTCGCATGTCTGCCTTTCTCATTGCCATCACTTCTGCAAAGGTGAGTTTTTGAGTTGGAGTCTTTAACTTGTAAGGAACCCTTTCTTGTGCTACACGAATGCAAGGTTGTTTTGAGGCCCCCAGGGCCTATTTTCTTCCCATGGTGGTTTCTTTCTTTTACCATAATCATAACATTGTTTTACCATTACTCTGTCCTGCTCATAAACACCCTAAAGGGATTTCTCTCTACTGTCTGGATATGGCATAAGATGTTACAGTTTATCCCTCAGCCACAGCTTCTTTTTTGTTAGCCCATCTTTATGTCACACCTGAAGGTCCCTGCAGGGGACAGCCTGCTTCTCATTCCACTATCACTAGGTGAATTCAACAGGTCATCCCTCATTCTTATGACCTCAATGGCAAGGTTTCCCCTTTCCCTGTCAAGGTGGATTCTACCAGATTGGTTAATATTTTTTAGGCTTTTCAACTTCGGGCATCAGTTTCTCACAGTTGCATAACTTTCTGTATGTTTTATTAGGCCTCCACTTATGCCAACTTTGGTCATAATGTTTACCAGGCAGCTCCGTGTGCTCCTTTGAGCTACCCTTGTTAATGTATCACTTCTTTACTTGTGGGTGCATTGGTCTTTTGCTTGCTGCTGCGCTCTCCTCAGTTGGACTGCTTTTGGATGTCCCGTAATGTACAAAAGAGAACATAGAATTTATGTCCTACCTGTAGAATTCTTTCCTTGTAGAACATTGAAGGACACAGATCCTTCACCCTTTTTTATAATCCCCTCCTATCATTGCTTGCTACTGAACTAGGTCATGCTGGAAGTGGGAGGGGTTACTCTGGGCTGTCATCACAGTTTTGCTTTCCAGTTTCCAGTTCTCCTGAAGGTAGTAGTATAACTCATTGCTTCAGAATACTATTCTGTGTCCTGTTATTTACTCTAAGAAAAAGATTTTAAAGGAAAGACAAAACTCCTATTATATTGCAGCTTACCAAGCTTAGGTGTAGTGGATTCCTTTGTTTTCTTTTTTTCCTGGTAAGAACATTTTCAACAAGCACAGCAAATACCTGTTGATTTTGCCAGAAATAGTGTCTTTGTCATTTCACAAGAGCTGAATTGAAAGTGTTTTCTTCCTCCCGTAAACTGCTAATCTCCCTATCCCCCATGTAATGAGTTAAATGCAGACATGTCTGAAGTCCAGCCTGGATGGCAACCCAAGGACAGGAAGTGTGCTATTCACAGGATTACCAGGTGAAAATAAAGGGTAAAGCCTGAAAAAAGAAAACCTATGTAGCCACAATATTAACAGACTGGTGAACTGCAATATATCTATTCTTGTTTTTGGATTTATATACCTAAACACGATTAACCTAAAAAACCTTGATGGGGAAAAAAGTCAAAAGGGATGTGTAGGAAAGAGACATTTTGCATTATTTAATGCAAAAAGTATATGAATGTTATCCAACCTAGCATAGTTGTTGCCAAGGGATGAATTGAAAAATAATTGGATGTCAAGCCAGAGGATGCTACTAGGAGGTCCACAGCTTTGTATCAAAATGGTCAGAACCTGCAAAATTTTGAAGAGATCAAACAGATAATATCAGAAACAAAGGATAGTTCAAGAATAAAAGCATATATTGTACCTACCTTAACAACTAAACGGATACTACAACAGACAACCAAATGAACCAAAAATGTTCATAAAGAAAACTGCTGCATGTTCATATGATTTTCTGGCTTTATTCTAAGGGCCAGTTCACACCATAGAAATGCAATCTGGATGCGTTCCGGATGCTTTTCTGCATACGCGTTTTTAACGTGTTTTGATGGGTTCCAGTGCGTTTTTGATAGGTTCCAGTGCATTTTTCACCCCCTCTTTTTTTCTTCACCTTTAAATAAGGACATGTGTGTTCCAGTGTGTTTTTGGTGCATTCCAGTGCATTTTTGATATGTTTTATCACGTTCCAGTACAGTTTAGTGCAGAAAAAATGCAGCATGTTCTGCTTTTTCTGAAACTGGAACGCACTGGAACTGACCACACTCGTGTGAACTGTGTCATGGAAAACCAACCTACTATCCATGCATTCTGATGCAGAAAAAAAAAACGCACCGCACTGAATGTGGTGTGAACTGGCCCTTAATCTTAAAATTCTGTACCTAAACCTGCAAACTCTTAAGATGCATAGCATGACTGTCCTCTAAAGCCTCGTACACATGATCAGACATCCATCGGACATTTCCGTGCATTTTTGTCCGAATGGGCGTTGGCCGTGAAATTGTTCTGCATACACACGCAAGAACATTTTCAGCCAACTTTCACCAAATCACGTCGTTTTTCAGCTCATTACCGCCACCCTTTGGGCAACTTCTGCTATTGTTGACTGATGTTTAGCATTGGTTCTGAGCATGCATGTTTGTACTTTGGACTTTAGTCCGATAGACTTGTGTACACACGATCGGATTATTTGTTGTCAAAGTTTGAGAGCATGCACAGCGAACATTTGTCTGTTGAAAAAGCAACAACAATTGTAAGATGGAGCATACAGACGGTCGGATTGTCCGATAAAAAAGGTCCGTTGGACCGTTGTTGTCGAAAAGTCTGATCGTGTGTATGGGCCTTTAGAGTAAACCTTCTGTACTAAAACCTGCAAACTCTTATGCCTCGTACACACGATCAGACTTTCCGACAACAAAACCGTGGATTTTTGGTCGAAGGGTGTTGGCTCCAACTTGTCTTGCATACACATGGTCACAAAAATGTTGGCCAACAATTACAAACGTAGTGACATACGTATGTACGTACGTGATATCTCCATTACGAACGCTAGTTTTACAAAACCGAGCACTTCCCGGCTCGTACTTGATTCTGAGCATCCATGGACTTTTGTGTGACGGACTTGTGTGCACACAATCGGAAAGTCCGACAACAAACTTTTGTTGGCGGAAAATTTGAGAACCTGCTAGCCAATATTTGTTGCCGGAAAGTCCAACAACAAATGTCCGATGGAGCATACACACGGTCGGACTCTCAGCCAACAAGCTCACATCCAACATTTCCCGTGTACGCGGCATAAGAATGCAAAGCTTTGCTCAAATATTTTGACTCTGTATAATAGGACCAAGAATTAAACGACTCACTTGTCAGTGGCCCATATGCTGCATGTCATAGTATGTCTTACCTACAGTACATTTAAGGCATGCCATAGACATACGTGTACACCAGCCTGTGCCAAATATATACTCAGGAAGAAGTTCAGATTTCTTTTGGTATGTGTACAATTACATATTTGAGCTGGTGCCAAAATGAATGCTTGTGGTAAACTCTAGGTAAAGAAACCTTGGTCTAGATCTGGAGAATATTGGCCTGTAATTGTCTTCTTAACAGACACATAACAATATATGATGCCTAATTCTCTCTGCTTGCCTGCAGTATTGCAAGTATTTATAATTGAGTACAACCTAAACCACATTTCCATATAGGGTAAAAAGCAAGCTTGTTTCCTAGATATGTGTAACAGATAAGTCAATTTCTAAATTTAAAAACAGAAGCAATATTATATTATATATTTATAATAGAAAATATATATATACAACTAGTCAAATGGGGAAATAAAACTTAAAAACATGTAAAAGATTGTAGGTGGGGGAGTAGCCAGGTGGGGAGCACCCTGAAGGGAAGAACGACACACACTGAGGCTCGAAGTTGCAAAAGATGTATTGTCAAGAACGTTCCTACACACCGTAACAGAGTCTATGCAGAGGCTTAGAGCTCACAGGTGAGCATACAGTAATGGCGGAGAGTGATGCTTAGAGACTAACAGCACCTGCTGCAGGAGGCAGTTGGTAGGAGCAGCGAAAAACTAGCAGCAGAAAGGTTCCGCTTGAACAAAAAACGAATGCAGCCACCACATCCAATGATTGGTATACTACAATATATAAAATGTTTGTTTTTAGCTTTAAAGTGGTAGTAAACTCCTTTGTTTTTGTTGTACCTACAGGTAAGCCATTAATATGGCTTACCTGTAGCTACTGTAAATATTTCCTAAATGTGCATTGTTTAAGTGATCTTTACTTGTGTAGCAGCCGCTGATGTCTCCGCCACATGCGCACTGCTCTCTCAAACGCGAACCCGGAAGGAAGACTGGGTGAAAATGGAAGCCCTGTCAGCGGTGATAGTGCCACTAGAAGGCTTTGTTTTGGGGGAAAGTCTCTCATTATGTACTAGTAAGCGGTGCATACTAGCACATTATGACATTGCCTTGCAGGAGGAAAACTTTTTTTTTGTCTGACAGTTTACTACTGCTTTAACTACACCTTAACTGTTTTGTAAAACAGTTAAGCTCGGTTCACACCTAAACGGGCTACGGATTGCACAGCAACGCTGTCCGTCCCTGTCCTCCGTTTCAGGGACGAATCAGGGTAGAATCTTTTGCTGAATTCGGCCCTGAAACGGAGGCAAAGACGCACAGCGTTTCTCTGCAGTGCGCTCCGCAGCTGCCCCAGAGACATATGAACCAGCTCCATAGAGAGCCGATCACATTCTCCTGCTAGGCCAATTGGATGCGGGGAAACCTGCATCCAATTCGCATAGGTGTGACCCCAACCTTAAATCGATAGGTTAAGTTACATTTAAAGTAACATTTAAATCATAGTTTAAAGGACAGCATATAAAATGCTATATAGTTGTAATTTCAAGCTGAGTGTGCATTGATAGATCAGTGAAATCTGTTGTTTTAGACTTAAAAATTTCAGGTAATGTGCATTTTTCCCTAAAACTTCTTCTAAAGTTTATGCTCTGCTTAATTGGGCCATATTTAAGTGGATGGATAAAAAACATAATTCAAATATCTTTAACCAGTGCAAATCTGAATGATTGTTTTCTCTTGGGCAACACATGCCCATTAATGCCGCGTACACATGATCACGCATTCCGACAACAAAATCCATGTTTTTTTTCCGACAGATGTTGGCTTAAACTTGTCTTGCATACACACGGTCACACAAATGTTGTTGGAAATTCCAAACGTCAAGAACACAGTGACGTACAACACGTACGACGAGCAAATGAAGAGAAAAATGAAGTTCAATAGCCAGTGCGGCTCTTCTGCTTGATTCCGAGCATGCGTGGAATTTTGTGTGTCGGAATTGTGTACACACGATCAAAATTTCCGACAATGGATTTTGTTGTCGGAAAATTTGAGATCCAGATCTCAAATTTTGTTTGTCGGAAATTCCGACAACAAATGTCCGATGGAGCCTACACACGGTCGGAATTTCCGACAACAAGCTCACATTGAACATTTGTTGTCGGAAATTCTGACCGTGTGTATGCAGCATTAGACTTTTTGAGTGTAGGTGACCTTGTCTATCTACTTCCCCTTTGGGATACAAAAGGCAGCTTTTATTTACCTGACTTGCAGCCATTTGTTGGCTCTTGATTGTCCTTCTGAACTTGAGATTTGTAGAACAGAAGTTTCCTATCATCTTCAAAAAGTATTATAGAACTAGAAAAGCTACAATTTCTGGGGAAATTGTGTGAAATGTTCTTGCCTCCACCAGTAGTCTACAACTGGAGTGGGCGGAGTAACTGGGAGGAGTGGCTTGAGTAACTGTTGTGTGGTTGGAGTGGCTGGAGTAACTGTGGAAAGGTTGGACTGGGCAGAGTAACTTTATGGAGTGGGCAGAGTAACTGTGTGGAGTGTTTGGAGTGAGTAAAGATAGTAAACATTACACTAACACCGGGGGGCGTGACTTCCGCTGATACGACCGGATGTGAGTGGCGGAAGTTCTGAGTTCAGCCTCTCTGACAGTATCCTGATTAGTATCCACTACTACCGAGACCCACGACCCGGAAAAACAAACAAGTCTGGCGGCGAGATGAGCAGCAAACAATCGGCAGCAGACCGCCTCAAGGAGTATGCAAGGACGGAGAAATCAGACAGCGTGCCGAGCCCTCCGCAGACAAGGAGCGGCGGACCATCAGCACTGGATGTCCAGAAAGCCAGCACGCCCCAGTCCCAGTCTGAGAAGCCAGAGAAGCCAGAGAAAGCAGCTAAGCTGACACTGGAGCAGATGAGCGGACAACTAATGGCGGCCGTCCAAGCAAGCAGCGCGGGACTGACAGGTAAAATGGATGAGATTAAAATGGACATAGGACTGATCAGGCAAGATATGCAAAGTATTAGAGACAGGATGGCTGAAGTTGAAAATAGGATAGCTCAATTGGAAGATATAGTATTCATATACCCAAAACGATAACAACAGTAGAAAAGCAGATTGGTACATGGCAGCAGAAAACAGACGATTTCAAAAATCGGATGCGCTGCAACAATATAAGAATAATAGGTCTTCCGGAAAAAGCGGAGGGGTTTAACCCGGGGGACTTTATTGAAAAATGGTTGAGAAATACATTCCCAGATATGGAGGTATCAAAAGCATTTGCGGTGGAACGGGCGCACAGGGTCCCCGCAGTAGCACCAAAGCCCGGGTTTTCCCCTAGACCACTGCTGGCGCGACTTTTGAATTGCAGAGACAGAGATACAATTCTGCGGAAAGCAAGACAAAAGGGAGAGATTCACTATGAGAATAGCAGAGTGTCAATATTTCTGGACTTTTCTCTAGAGCTACAAAAGCAGCGGGCAACCTTTTATGAGGTTAAAAAGAAATTGAGAGAAGCAGCAATAGAGTATTCCATGGCATACCCAGCCCGGTTGAAAGTGGATGAAGGAGGAAAGACTTTGTTTTTCAACACACCGGAGCAAGCTAAAGAGTGGATTCGGACAGTTAAAACTGTATCTAAATAATAAGAAATGGAAAATCGTGAGATAACCTAAGAAAAAGACGCTGTCGGGACAAAATATTGCAAAAATAAGAGGGGAAGAACTATATTTGGTTAATGGCGGGAGGGGGGAGGGGTAAGGAGAGGAGATGTGCTGGGATTGTTTTTTTTTTTTTTTCTCTTCCTCCTCCCCCTGTGTCCCCTGCCTGCGGTTTGAAGCAGAGGACATCGGGGAGATGCGGGAGAACGTATTGAACCCCCCTCATCACAGAGCGGGAGTTTTGGTGTGCCCCTGATGGGGGATGGATAAGGGTGATGTTAGACATTAATATTTTGAGTGGTAAAAGTGGGTTGCTGGTGTGTTTTTTCTCTTTTTTTTTTTTCTTTTCCTCTTTGAAACACGAATCACAAACACGTGGGGGGAATATTAGAGGTGTCATGATAAATAAAGGAATTATCAACTAAGTAATTAGTGAACACAATAGATGGGATGGATAGAAATAAGGAAGGGGGGAGGGGCGGGAGTAATAGAAGAGAAAGAGGGATTAAAGGTATAATGGGCTAGAGGAACACAATGGGGAGAACAATATGTATTTACACATATATACACATATAGAGGAACACAGTAGAGGGGGGGGGATTGGGTGAGGGGAGGGGGGGAATGCTATATGTCGTGCGTTTTTTTTTTTTTTTTTTTTTTTCTGCTTTTTCTCTCTTCTTCTTTCCCCATTGCTAGGAAGGGGTATATTAATATTTGCACCCCTCTTTTCTTTTTTCTGGATGGGGGGGTTGAGGAGTAGACAGGCTGAAACAAGATGAATTACCTATATAAGAGCGGATGCGATATGTCGGTAATGCCCTAAAACTAAGGATGTGTAGGATGTATGAATGGATGGAAAATGAAAATATGGTTGCTAAAGGAAAAGAGGAGAAGTAGAAATCAGGCTTCCTGGTAAAAGAATGATTAAGAATGGGTAAAAATGGCTAGCACTTGTACTTTTTTATCATGGAATGTGAGGGGTATGGGCAGGCAAGTGAAACAGGCACAGGTATTTACAGAACTTAGGAAAATACAGGCCAAAATAATCTGTATTCAAGAAACACATATGGTTAAGGAGAGACTCGATTACTTGAAAAAACCATGGATACAATGGTCTTACCACTCATGTCATACAACTTTTTCAAGAGGGGTCTCTCTAATGGTGCATCGAAAAGTGGCGTGGGAGTGCATCAGGGTAAGGAGGGATCCAGATGGGCGCTACGTTTTTGTCTTTGCCCTGGTGCACTCACTGCCAGTTATTATGGGGATATATAACTCACCTCCAGCCAAATTGGGAGTATTGAAGGAAGCAATGTTATGTCAGAATACCCAGAGGCACATATTATATGTATGGGAGATTTTAATATGTGGCTGGACCCAAAGTTGGATAGATTTGGGAAAAAAATCCATGGGAGAGTAGAAGGATCTAAAATACTGGAAAACTTCTTGAAATAGGTAGGATGGTTTGATCTATGGAGGATTAGAAACCCAGGGGTCAGAGCCTATTCATGGCATGCACCAGGTAGAGGGAGCATGTCTAGAATAGACCTGGCACTGGGGAACGAGAAAATACTCCCAATGGTGCATTCGGTTACATATATGCTTAAGGGGGTGTCTGACCACTCTGGGCTGACCTGTGAGTTGAAGATAGGTCCCAGAGGAGGGCGGTCGGGATATAGAATACAGCCCTATTGGTTAGCCCAGATTGGGCCAAATGATCGTATACCAGAGCAAATGGTAATGTTTCTGGAGGCCCATGGTGACAGTATAATGGAGGGTGTAACATGGGATACCTTTTAAGGCGTATTTAAGAGGGATAGTAAGATCCACAATATCATGCATTAAACGTGCTAATAGACTGGGTAGTTCAGGAACAAGAAATGAGGGTGGAGAAATATTTGCTAAATAAAATGCAGGTAGAAGATCTACTGGTAGGATTAGGAACAACAGAATTAAGAAAGGTTGGAGTAAAAATTCCCCTTCTAAAGCTGGCCAGGTCAGTTTGGAAGGAGGTAAAAAAACTGATGGGATTTAAGGACACCCCACCAGAAACGGCCTTATGGAATAATGCAACGTTTGAAAAATTAGAAATATCTGAAGACAGTAATTTTTGGAAACAGAAAAAAGTAACAACTATTGGCCAGATGTACAATAACAATGTAATAGTGTCATATGAGAACCTGTGTAAACAATATATCCTCTAGAGTAAACAATTTTATAAGTATCTACAGCTAAGACATTTATTACAGGTACAGTTTGGAAGAAAAGAACTAAAAATTTCCAAATATCCCCTTATAGGCATATTAAGATCTCAAGGACCAAGGGGATTGATATCTAAGTTGTATTCACACCTATTACAGAGTAAAATAAGTGGGGACCCGGTGGGTGTGAGGGACAGATGGCAAAGGGTCATCCCGGGAATGAGTGATCAGGACTTTGACGAAATCTGCTAATCGCACTTGAAAGTATCGCCGGCAATGAACAACAGGATAATTCAATTAAATATAATACATCAGACATACTTGCCACCGAACAGACTGTATAGGATGGGGAGGATGCAGGCGACCAGACTGCACAAGATGTGAGGAAGGCGGGGCGGATTTTATCCATGTGATGTGGCAGTGTGGAAGTATAGGGAGGTATTGGCAATAGGTGGTCAAGAAAATAGGAAAAGTCATAAATAAATCTATTACGGTCACTGTAGAACTATGTGTGCTGGGGGTGGTAAAAGAAAGAGGGTGTGGATATACTAGGTTATTTTTGCAAGAAGTATTATGGGATTGCAGGCATCATGCAAACCAACAAAAATGCATAGATCAATAAATATACAACACACAAATATATGTATAATAAATTATTTTATTCTATCATTCATTGGATAAAATTGGCCACAGCCTGATTTATTGGTTTATAACAAATTAATTTATTATAACATCAAATTCTATTTTCATAAATCATATTATCAACCAAAATGTTATTTATCAATAAACCATACTCAACCCAGCCACTAAGACTCGAGCTGACTCGAGCTGACATCAAACCTTTTCTTAAATCTCCCCTTTGATTGTTCACCAAAGGGAGCCACCACATAAATCGGCCGCGACAGAGGGGGCGTTAGGGCGGGGAGCTCTTTGCGCTGTATTTTCTCTGGTGACTGGCAAAATTCCTGACTGAACAGCTTCCTTAAATAGGCCAGAAAAGGCCTTCTGGAATATTCTAAAAGGTCACACGACCTTTACTAGCCAATCCTGACTGACCTCTTAACCTTCTAGAACCTTCTAAAACACCTGACTTTAACTGACCAATCCCTAATTAAGTTGCTAGCCTTCCAGAATCTTCTATGACACCTGACCCTAACTGACCAATCTCTAACCAATCTATTAACCTTCTATAACCCCTTGAATCACCTGACCCTAAATAGCCAATCAGCTTTAAAATGACCTGAGAGGGGGCCAAAGATGGCTTCCCACTTTTATTTCCCCATTCCTGGCTCGAAAACAAATAGTGGAAAAATGGATCAAGCCAAATCCACCTACAATAAACTAATGGGTGAGAGCAGTAAACCAAGTTGTACCACATGAGAGAATAATGTATGAACAAAGAGGAAATATGCAGAAATATGATAAGATTTGGGCAAAGTAGAACAAATCACATTTAACGACAGATATAGGAAGACCTGAAAATATAGTATAAAATGAGTAAAAAGGGGAAGGTATTAGTGACCATAAGATGGATGAGAGGGAAGAATGAGTTGTAAGAGTGAATGGGTATGAAAATAGATATATAGGTTAATATTGTGGAAGAAAAGAAAGAGAAAAGATCATGTAAACTATGTTAAAACTATGTTAAATAATTTGTAAGTAAAAATTTTGTAATAAAGAGTTTATTAAAAAAAAAAAAACATTACACTAACCACTTGATCAAATTTAAAAAGTGCACATGACAAGCTTGATAGAGTGAGAAATACATTTCAACTTTTATTAATTTATCTAGCACATTTAATTGCAACGTTGTTGCCCAAAGTGCTTCACAGTTACATTAAATCATACATTTATAAAAACATTAGCAGCATTATCAAGCCTAGCAGATGAAGGTATGACCACATGCATTTGGGGGGTCTCAGCATCTTGACGTAAAATGGAGGTGAAGGTGTGCTATCTGTTTGATGATAATCAGTGTTTACAACCACTGTTTCCTGGCAACGCTCATGCCCTGTTTATGCTTCACAAACACTGCTCAAAACACAATACACAGGATCATGATAGCTGTAATAACTGTGCAGTACTTCAAACAGTCGTATTTTAAAAACTATAAATCCTACAGTGAAGAGCTTTATATTGTGAGAATCACAAGACCCATACCTATATTTTGGTGCATAGTATGTCTCTGAAATATTAAAAATGAAGGCACAGTTGCAGTTTAGCTATTGCCCTTCAAATTTGAAGGGGCTAGAGTGGAGTTTCAATGAATGTCAATGGACAGCGTGAGTTGAAAACAAATGGTCATATTGTGAAAACTATCAGGACTATGGCTTAGCTGTGGACATGTTTAGTGGCAGCAAGGAAAGCTGAACATTTTGATATAAGATTTGTGTAGGTGGGCTTCAAAATGAGGGAGTGGTGGTGGTTTAGAAATCATGTCCTGATTTTTCAGCTTTTGTCACCTCCCACTCTAGTTTTGAACATTTCGCCATTCATTCCTATGGGACCAATTTTGCCACAAAAACGAGGATATTTCGTGAACCATTCAGCGAAACGTTCCACAAAGTAATAGCACACCAATCGGGAGCAATCCGCACGTTTCGGTATATTACTGTCTATGTGTAGTGTAAAAGCTGAGGGAGGAGTTAGGGTGGTAAATTTGACTATAATAAGAATAATATATATGTGAGATAACACTAAGTGGTCTTGCTATGCAAGAACACTTAATACTATATATGTGAGATAACAGTAAGTGGTCTTGCTATGCAAGCACACTTAATTAAAATTTTAACTGCATTACCAGCATACTAGGAGGAGAAAACTGTAGCTCATATGGCAGAATTGGGTCTGTGCCAGCAAGAGCATTGCCACAAGACTCTCAACAAATATATGAACAAACATGCTAACTGCAGTGCCAAGTTTAGAATTATTCTCATGAAAAGCACAACTTCTCTAAAATTAGAATACTATAGAAAACCAAAGAGCATTGGAGACTGCTAAATAAAAAGGCTATGAAGATTTTTGTGGTTGGTAAAGGTACTGTCACTATACCCAGGGGTCATAAGTAGCGATTCAAAAAGAAAGTCCATTTTAATCTGGGGACCCCTAATCCTCTCAGCTCTTTACATATTGCTAATATGCAGGAAAACAGCTTTAAAACAAGCTTTCCTATACTATGTAATCTCTAAATCTCCTGAAAATCTGATTTCACAAATTCATTTCTCATAGGTTTATTAACTATTCTACAAACCTTTACCCACTAATACCCACTTGCCAACATGTAAAACCAAAGTGCAGCACAAAGCAAAGTAAAATAGGCACCAAGTACTCAAAGAAGGTATAATGTACTGTATGTACTTATATTTTCTAATAAGCTTGAATATTATAAACCACATGCGCTTATAGAAACGGATGAGCTTATGTTAATGGAGGCACAACTTTTAAAGGCATTGTGTGCATGCAGGGTTGTATTTAGAGATTGTGCTGACCTTGACAGACAACCTCTTTCTATGTAGATTCTACTTTTTGTCAACAGTAATGTTACATAAATACAATACACATAAAAGCTGAAGTAAAAAGTAATCTTGGAGGAGGTCTGTTCCCTGCCCAGTTGGATTGTATATCCCATTTTTACCCAGCTACCCTAGGTACAAAACCATAACTGGTGTATGGTACACACAGGCCAGCATCTACATAGTTTATTTGGTGTTGTCTGTGTGTCTACAGTGGCAGGTGTTTTATAATGTATGCATTAGTGGGGTTGTTTTTGCATCTAACCTAACCACAAAATAGCAACCCTTTCTGAGAAAACAGTGATTTAAAAAATACCCCTAGTTATAACAGTCAAACAAACCTAAATAGAATATCAAATTGAGGCCTGGGTTTGGCCAGTCCTCCTCCTTAGCATGTCATAGTTGTGTAGTTCTGAAACTGGACCAAAAAAATATTATCTTTTATAAACTAACAGTAGAATTCATTCTTAAGCTTCATGTGTCCATTATGGTGATGCAGTGGTATTGGTGGACTCAGACAGAGCATGGCATTCACTGACTCCTGGTGATCACAAAGGAGGCAGATCCCAGGTAGAAACTGACAAGACAAAAGCAATTGAACTATTTCGTTATTGCTAGCAAGCAGTTAAATGCTTTAAAACAAGCCCTCACTGACTTCTATACCTGCAGGCACCATGGAGTAAGTCATTATTAAAGGGGTTGTAAAGGTTTGTTTTTTCTAATTAAAATAATTAACATGTTATACTTACCTGCTCTGTGCAGGGGTTTTGCACAGAGCAGCCCTGTTCCTCCTCTTCTGGGGTGCCCCGCTGGCACTCCTCCCTTTCATTGGGGGCCCCCACGGAAAGTTGCTTTCCACGGGGGTGTCCAGGCGCGCTCCTGAATCCCACTGCTGCGTCCATTGACACAGACAGCAGGACTCGGCCCCGCCCTCCGCTCCTGTGTCACTGAATTTGATTGGCAGCAGCGGGAGCCAACGGCTCCTGCTGCTATCAATCTGTACAATAATGAAAAAGACCGTGGCTGGAGCCGCCCGCTGGGCTCGTGCTCAAAGCTGGATTGGGCTCAGGTAAAAAAAGGGGGGGGGGGGAGTCTGGGGGAAGCTGCAGAAAAGAAGATTTTTCATCTTAATGCATAGATTGCATTAAGGTGAAAAACATTGAGAATAAATATTTGAGAATAAAACTGTTTCAATTTTGTTTTCTCTTTATAAATACTTTTTGTTACCTCCCTGCCAGTAGAGAGTTGATAGTCTGCCAGTCTTCTAATGTTGCCGTATTGTTGTCATTTTTAAAAAAAAGGAGAGTGGAAAAGAGGGGCAAGAAGAGAGATTGTGGAGCCCTGTGTAGTGTATTTTTTTTTATATATCTACAAATTGTAATGAAAATAAATAATATGAAGCCATTGAAATGGCATGCACTTTGTCATTAAGCATATAGAGAATATCTCTGCCTTCACCTAGATCTTACTTTCGGTGAAAGGTTGCACTCAATGCATAGCGAGAACCAGACCTTAGTCCCTCAGGATGGACTATGTCTGGAGTGGTTGCTAGGAGAGGAGATGTGCTAGAAAAGAACCTGAAATGCTCATATTGCAGAAGCACCTGTTATTGGTGGATTTTGTGTATGGAGCAGACAATCAAATAGATCTTGTGCCCAACATTAAAACTGTATCATTGTTGTAGTTACATTAAAACACAATGTAACTTGTTTCATGGCTACCTAACACTTTTTTTCAGAACAGGGGATTCACATTATCCTGAGTTGGGGCTTTCAAAAAAACTGTCCAGAACAATAAGAGTGTAAAAAAGGGGTCTTTGATTGTCTGCTCCATATGCAAAATCAATCAATACTGGATGCTTCTGCAACACAAGCATTTCATGACCTTTTCTAGCACATCTCTTGTAAACATCAAAGAAAAATTGTTCCACAGTGTCTGCAGCTACATAGTCCAGTAAGATATTGTTTTAAAGCCTATTTACTGCTTGCTAAGGATTCGCAAATATGTAAATAAGCATAGCTTATACATAATTATTTTTAAACATGGTATATTTACCTGCTCTGTGCAATGGTTTTGCACAGAGTAGCCTTGATCCTCCTCTTCTCGGGTCCCCCGCTGGCGCTCCTGGCCCCTCCTCCCTGCTGAGTGCCCCCAGAGCAAGTTGTTTGCTCTGGGGGCACTTGTGCTTACTGGCTCCTATGAGACACACAGAGCATGGCTCGGCCCCGCCCCCACTCCCTTCTTATTGGCTGTGATTGACAGCAGTGGGAGGCGGTACCCAAAGGCTCTTGCTGCTGTGTCTCAGCCAATGAGGAGGCAGACACCCGAGAGAGCTTCTGCTGTCGTGCACATCGCTGAATCGGGCTCAGGTGAGTATGGGGGGGCTGAGGGGGAAGCTGCACACTGAAGGTCTTCTGCCTTCATGCATATTGTAAAAAACCTTCTGCCTTTAGAAGCGCTTTAAGCAATAAGTTTATCAAATCTGGACATTACTAAGCCAGGCCATATATTATGCAATTTTCTTTCCTTCCGCCATGGGTGAAAGGAAAAAAAAATTGCTCAAGTTTCTATCAACACAGGCAGTGTTGATGGTGATTCCCTCCCACAGTGCTATTGTGTTCTGCCAGCAGGCAGCCTTCCTTGCAGGTAGAGCGCAATGATTAGTGTTGTTGGCTATAGCCGACGGCATTGATCATTCGGGAAAGACCCAACAGTCTGGTTGTACACGAGTCGATCGACAGATTGACTTGTGTACAACCAGGGTGCCCATACATGGTTCGAAATTCAGCAAGACCCTGCTGAACAAGCTAAGTTTCGACCCATGTATGGCTGACTTTTTCTGGCTTGTAACCCTTAATTTAAATTGGCTTCCAGCAGAGGCTATAGATATTTTTACACTTATGTTCTTATGTAAACTGCATGTATATCCCACATTTTTTTGTATATTTTGGATTTGGATATTGTAGCAAAGGGTAAAGCCTATATCAGGTTATTTTTGCACTGTATTTCTGTGGGGAATTTCCTTCACTTTCTCTTTTTCTTCAAAGATTTCCCCGCACATCTTTCTTTCACGACAGTTCTAAAACAGAAACATATATATACATATATATATAAATATATATATAAGACAAAACATTGACTGGATTGTTATGAAAGTGTTAACAGGGCTGCAAATATGTCGTGTTTATCATCAGAAGTAGGATTAAGTGCTGTTCCCTGACACTTGGCTGGGAGAAGCAGGGAGGGGAATATGTGACTTTATTTTGCTGTCTTATTGACTAGACTAGAGAAAAAATCCAAATTTGGGCACATATGCTACATTTAGACGTCTGGAGGTCTGTAATAAAAATATTGGGCAGAGGGAGAAGGGGCCGGGAAATCTACATTTAGATATTGTCTCCTGCAAAGAACTACTTTGTGGTCCAGCTTGTAAGAAACTTTTAAGGTGCATGCACTGAACAAGATTCAACCAGTCATCTGCCAAAGATTATTAGGCCTATATATTTCAGTCAAATAATTATGTATTAGTTTTCATGTAAGGATGTACCTACTTCACTGTTAAGCTTATTTAATATAGCAAACAACAACTGGAAAAGTGCAGTGTTTTTCCTTTCCGTAAATTATTATTTATTCACTTGCGATATGCTTTTGAATGTGCTAGAAAATTAGACTAGTCAATTTCCTAGCACATACTTCTTCCCTTCTGACATGCCATAGTCCCCTACTCTTCTGGGAGTGTCCAATCACTATCTGTGCTGTCCAAGCTCCTCTCCTCATCCCTTTGCCTCCATACATACGTTTTTTTGTAAGATCAATACATTTTGATTGGTTTTAACAAAGAGAATACAATGTTAGGAATAATCCCAGCCAAACACTCATATAAAGACATGCTCAAGTCATAGAAATGTTAGGAATAATCCCAGCCAAACACTCATATAAAGACATGCATGCTCAAGTCATGGAAGCTGCATTAAGTAACAGTGCAGTTAACCCAAAGACAGCAGTAAACTTCCACACTGAGACTATACAGTAAGTATAGTATAGTAGAGTTGCTTTCCTAATCTATTGATATTCACATTTTGTATTGCTAAATGGATACATGACACCTATGGCTATAGGTGTCATGTATCCATTTAGCAATACAAAATGTGAATATCAATAGATTGGGAAAGCAACTTAGGTTGCCCCCAGCTGTAAAATAAGTTGAATAAATAGATAAAAAAAGATTTATCTTTATTCATTTATTATTGATTTTACCCTAAATTAAAATCTATGATCTACCACCCTCCCACTTCAGCCCTTCTGTGTTTGCATAAATGCAGGCTCTTTCCCTAGATTTGGGCTGCTTGATAAAGGGGATGGAGCACCAGAAGCACGTAGAAGCTTGTCAATTACTGTAATTATTGGATGGATTTGACAGCTGACTTCGGCCAAACCATCCCCATAATCACTGCTCACTTTTGACAGCTGCTCCTTCCTCTGTTTGGCCATGGATGTTGCTGCCCGCTAGTTTTAGATCTCTATCCAGTACTAGTACCTCTCACTCTGCTGCACCTCCTGCTTGATTGCCCTGGCTGTTTTACTCTTCAGTGTTTACGGTGCTGTGTTTGGCACCTGTATGCTGTCTATCAAGAACTTTACATGTAAGCGTGTTATATATAATAAAGTTTTTTATGCCGTTTCACTAACTCTAGAGCCCTTGTGCTGTTTTCTCACACTGCTTTTGAAGATCCATCCCAGATTTTTATTGAGGAGCTGCAGGAGTACACTGAACCCTTTCTCCTCCCCGCTTTTGGGCTGTATTTGTTGTACTGTGGACATTGTTAATCAAATGAGCTCTGAGTAAGCAGCACACAGTTTGGAGGCGGTACATACTTTCATCATAGTATGCCTTTAAATAAGCCCTTTGGCACAAAAGTAAGACTCTGTTGTTAGAATCACCTCTTTTACACACAATTGTTTTTGTTTGTTTTACTAGCCTATAACCTGAATTAGAATATTGTGACAATGTGTAAATAAAATTGTTTGAAATGACTGTATGTCTACTGATGATGAGAAAAAATGTGTATAATTATACAGTATATATCACAATGTACCCAGCACTTACTCTATATAAATGACAAATGTAGTGCTCACCTCCGGAGGGGCTGCAGGAAATATACAGGATTCCCCTGCCTGTTCAAAGGCTGCCATGCCCAGATACCCATTTCAGAGGACACCGACAAAATTCAGGCTCAGTCTAGGGGTATATTTTGAAAATGTATTGCAGTACTTGAACACAGGGGGCTAGAGAAACGATGGCTCAGGATAATCCAAAAACATGTAGTGCTACGCCCACATAAGCCACTTGGTAATTTGGATTCTCTGATCTGCCCCTCAACTCCAAGAACAACCTCAGCCCCTCTGACATACCTGGTTGAATGAAAGTTACTGCAACGACTTGAAAGAAAACCAGTATACCTTTTTGAGTATACCTTTAACTTGGCTGTGAATTAGCACCAGGAAATAGACCCAAGACCATTTAGTGGTAAATTATCTCAATATATTGATACAGGTTAGAATAAGTGGTGGTTGAGCGTAAATGAACACACAGGAGGTATATTCAGAAACAGTCCGCCAGACAGTATAATCACTATGCCAAGCTAACTTAGAATAGAGTTCTTTACCCCTAGACTGGGATTAGCACTTGAATCAGAAAAGTCAGCAATAAACAGTGCATATAAGCATTAACTGCAATGTGAATAATAATACTATAACTAGTGTAGACTGGCTTAGATATGGTGCAATGTCCCCTGGGAGATACCTCTTTTCATTAACAATAGGTGAAGGTGTCTGTGTAGCAGCTGTAAAGGCACAGTCTTTAGTCCTAACTCTTCAGCTGGCTAGTGTTGGGACCCAGTTGTATCATTGGTGTATGTGAGAATAGCCTTAGTCAAGCCTACAGGTAGTAACAAGGCTACTAGATGGCTGTATGGTCAGTTTCTAAAGGGTTCAGTCTCTCCAGCAGCAGATAGAAAATCCATACAGCTCCGACTCACCTGTTCCAGTGATATTGCAGCTCATCATCTGGTCACACATTGATTAGTCCACTTTCTGCTCCGCACCCAGGTTACTCTGGCTGTCAGCTCCCCCAAACTTAGCGCTCTGGATCCCATTTCAGCTGTCAATATGCAGCAGTGCACACTAGACTGCTACGTGCACTCTCCGGTCTCTCTCATAAAAAGAGGAAGTTGTGTCCTGTACAGCCTGAGAAAATGCAGCTCTTTCCTCTCCTTCTGACAATCTCTCTCTGGGAAATGCAGTTCAAATGCTCTTGATTACAGTTGAGTTTCTCTGGCTATACGTAAAAGGAGGTACAGGAGGACAGATTCTCCAATAAAGTCCTTCACTAACAGTCACAGTCCTTGTAGCAACTTCTGGCATATAACTCTCAAAGCATGGGTACACCTGGAGCTCTAAGCAAAAGGTCCTACTCACAAGGTCCAGGGACAGCTCCCCATCCAGCTTCCCCCGTAACACTCTTCAGTTAAAGGGGTCATTCTCCAGCCTTGCTTCCTAAGGGAGTTCCCTATGACTAAGCTCTGGGGGGCGGAGCGAAACACGTTGGGAGCGTGGCCTGGTTGGAATCCAGGCTGAGGTTGCCATTTCACTCATCTCTGTAGGATACTGTGGATGTGCGGCATTTAGGGGTCACCCTTCTTCCTTTCCTAAGGGAGTGTCTTCCAACAAGATCTTTAAGTCCAGGGAGAGAGAGAGCACTCTGATCAGACCCTTCCAAACATTTATTTTCTCCTCAGCCAAACCTTTTGGGCCAGCCTTCAAAGGATTGGATGAAGTCAGATAAATATTACCTTAACCAAGTGGTTAACACTCCTATTCTGTTTCTGGAAGCTACTTCCAGAGGTAGGCAGGAGCAATCACCCACCAGGCTTAGGGATAGACCTGAAAAATAAATTGTTGCTTAGCTGGATACAGCAGAGCCAAAAATGTATCCAGCCTAGGGCAGGGGTGCTACACAAATATATAATTGCACTCTTTAATATAAACGTTTACATCAAGCACAAAAATATAGCAAATACAAAAAATAAAACACAGACCATGAAATTCTTTTAAGGGTCCAGTAGTGTCCAAATAGTTCCCATTATAATCAACTTCCAAATTGTGTTCTTCTAGATTTCATATACCTAGTACTCCAAATCAGCCTTGGGTCATATACAGTATAAATAAATGGGTGCCAATTCCCTTCAATCACAATTATACCACTTACTGTACATAGTAGTAAATTCAGCTGTGCTAAAAGCAATGTAAGCCTTTTTTACTTAGGCCTCATGCACATGGTAATGAAAATTGCTGCCTTTACAGGTGTGTAGCATATTTTTTTTTGTCTCTAAATACAGTTCTGTGTTAGTTGGCCATGCACATCAGACATTTAGATCCGTATTTTAAAGCGGACCTTCACCCTCTATATCAAGTTCCCCTCTCCACCCTATACACGAATCTGGAAGTGTTTGTTTTTTTTTTTTTATTGACTTTTTTTTTGGGGGGGGGAAACTGCACGACCCGGCACCTGAATACACGTTATTTGCCCAGACGAATGATGTGCATAGTGCTCACTGAGCCTCCTGAGATGTAGGCTTACCTGACACGCACTGACCTACCTGATGCGCACTGGCTACACTGACCCACACTAATCTACCTGACACACACTAACCCACACTGACCTACCTGATTTACACTGACCTACACTGACATACACTGACCCACATTAATCTACCTGACACACACTAACCTACACTGACATACACTGACCCACACTGACCTACCTGACCAGACTTCAGGTGACTTGACCTCCTCCTGCAGCTCAGCCGTAGTGTGTGGATGTGCGCCCATCACAGTAGAGTAGACAGCAGGGCCTGCTGAGCAGGCACTCCAGGCAGCCGCAGCCAGAGCCATGAAAGGACGCAGGACAGGAGAGCAGGAGAGGATAGGGGGACAGGACAGGACACAGGACAGGAGAGCCGTGCTCGTGACAGGGTAGGAGGAGAGGTGAGGAGGACAGGACAGGAGAGGAGAATAGAGCCGCCTGCCCGAGCTGGATCTTCTCACAGTGACGCGGCAGGCACATTGTAATTCCTGCCTTCTGGAGCCTGCCTATGATGGACGTCACACGTCGCGCGGCCTCGGCATTCATTGGACCTGTGTGATGCCCATCATAGGGTCCAGGTCCAGAAGGCGGCGCCTTCTGGACCAGTCAGCGCCTATGATGGACATCTCACTGGTCCAATGCCGGGATCGCGGGCGGGACCATGTGACATCCAATAGACTTGGGAGTTAGGCGCTGCTGCCCGCGTGACCGGACTTTGTGCGAGATGCTCAGATCAATCCCTGCTCATGCGCAGTGCGGTGCCACACTCTCTCGGGTGACTCGGGGCTAATAATTGTTTTATAAATGGCTAAGACTCGGGGCTTTACGGGGACCCATTCAGGGCTCCAGCCCCCCCTCCCGACATCACTGCCTTTAGTCCTTCATCCAGTAAGTAGAGAGGGATGGGCCCTGCAGTGCGTCATCGCAAGACCCTGCTGGCTAAACTTGGAAGAGCCAGCGGGCCTCTCGATGATGCCACAAGTAAGATGGTGGCACGGGACCCATTGGCGTCTGTTGACAGATGGATGTCAGTGGGACAACGCTGGATCTGGTTGCTGGGGGAGTATCCAAACTGTGCCCCTTCAACACCACCAGGTAAGAGGAGGCAGAGAAAAAAAAATTGGGGGAGGGGATACACTGAAGGTCCTCTTAAGAGCAGCATTTAGAGGCATAAAAACACACCAAAGCTGCATTCATATAAGAGATTATGAGCATAATTTACATGCACACATGCGTGAAAACACACGTACAAGTGTGAATGTATTCCAATGACCAGAATAAATATTATGGCTAGTGGAATGCATATACGCTCAATGCCATACACACATAAATGCGTGTGGATAAATTTGGAGCATAAATTCATGCACCTGTGAGCATGAGATTATATACTTCTACCATTTGTAATCCACATTGATAAAGAACATTTGTTGAGGAGGGACCAGTAAATTCTGCAATAAAGTTGCATCAGGAAATCTATACTGCTGACTGGTGAGCAGGAAATTGCTCCCTTGCTGGTAAATAAATTGGGCAGTGTTTCCATCAATGAGGGAGGGACACATGGAAGCAGCTGATTATTTTCCTTGCAGTTTTTAGAGATCTTGTTATTGAAGACAACTAACTATACTGTATATAGACCGCTGGTGTGACATAGGCCTCTGCCAGAATATGACAGCCAGCCTCATGCACCTCTCCTATAGTAGCACCTATAAGCATGGACCTATCATGCATAGTTTAAAATATGGCCCTTGTCATGACATGTGACCATTATGATCCAAACCATGACCACTAGTAAATAAAATACTGGAATTAAATATGCATTCATTGTACTGTATGTTTTTCTCCTGCTTTTAACTGCTAGTTACAGTATTGATATACATTATGTGCAAAACAACCTTTGTTTAGTAAGCTTACCGTATATTTAAATAATCAGTTTCCCAGGAGAGAAATGTATTTTGTTTTATGGATTGTAAATGAAGACCCTTCCTGGGAATTGTAAACCTATCTACAAAAGCTGTTTCAGACTACTTAATATAGAAAAAAATGACATGTAATATTATGATAATGACTGTAGCGTGTCATGTAATAATGTATACTAATGGAACAGTAATCAGTACCACTTTCTATTAACTATAGATGACAAAACGTTCTTATTACCTCTGAGAAATGAGTCTGCTAGGGTTATTCTCACACTTTTCCCTTGCTCTCTTGGCTGCAGAGACCTTGGTCTCCTGGGATGATAGATTTTCCCATCTCTGTGTTTCCCTCCAAGCCATATTTGCACAAACCCACAAGCTTGGGTTGGGGTCAGCCAGCAAATGTATTTTAAGTCTCTTGAACTTAAGGAGTAGCCTAGTAGGAAACGTGAACCCACTGAGTCATCTGCGCCAAAGAAAACAAAGGAAAACGTCTTGCTTTCCCCACAGAGCACACGTAATTGCAAATCATTAATAACCACGTGATGTATGCTCTGAGTTTCTTGGTAAGGCACATTTCAGACTCTCTGTACATGGTTGTTGTAAAATACATGACCTACTACCAAAACAGGTTATATTTGAATGGCAGGTAATAAATATTTGTTATTACCCAAATTTTCCAATGATTGTTTATATGCACCTGTTGGAGGCAAGAGGAAAGAAGTGTCTGTACCAGCAATGGTAGCAATTACAGTCTGAAGTTAAAGCAGGACTTTGTAGAAAAAGTGAAGTCCCACTGATTCGCACCCCCCTCAGCCTCTAATAGTTATTGTAGCGCTACTCCCGTAGGAAACGCAGGATCACTATCCAGGTCTTCCTCACAGGCTTTGCCCCACAGTCAGGCACACAGGCTCATTCACACATCTTCAATGACCAGTCTAGGGTTGTTGTTTTTATTTTTGGAGAACTTTGATGGGGTTGAGGGTAGTAGGTGGGTTACTCCAAAAACAAGAACTATATACAACTGAGGACTTCAGGACAAGCTATATGAAAGTCTGTGCTTGTAGCAAACAGTAGACTTCAGCTTTAAGGTAGCAGTAGTAGTAGTTAGCTGTGAGCAGAGTCAATTTCAGTAGTAAATTAGGTGGACAAAGCTCTTCGTGACACCAGCCGATGTCCCCTTTAAATAGACCCACAGCTGACTTTCTTGGCAAAGCACAAGTGTTGGCAAAAGCACAAAGCACAAAAGCACAAAGGTCCCCAAGATCTTTTAGAATGTCTGTACTTACACAAGGCTCAAGGAACAGCTGGTTGGCTCCTTCCAGCTTCCAAGCCACACCTTCTCCTCTGGTGATAGCAGACTAGATCTTCTGCAGACAGCCCCCCTTGGTCAGCTTTCTTTAGCACCATGGTCTCAGCAGCCAGGCCCTTAGGTCTCCCACCTGAGGCCTCATGACAACAGACATAACAGCAGTATCTGAGAGGGCAGTGTGCTCTCTGGGCTGGACCGATCCACCCTGGAAAAGGACTCTGAGCTCAGTGTGCTCACAGAATATATACAGTCTCCCAGCATGCCATCAGAGCCAGCATCTCTGGGATAGGCCAGGGCTGTATCAATATTTATGCTGCCATCTGCATAGCTCCACACCAATCATCCAGAAACTTCTCAAGTTCCCTGGATACAGATGAAGCTGTAGACCAGACTGGCGGCAGCTGAACACACTGAGCAGACCTGACTAGTAGATTGCAGCTTCACTGAGTACAGTGAGCCAGCTTATGCTTTTACCTAACGACAAATACAGATACAGCGTGCCAGCTAAATTTACCTTAAAAAACACAAACTGATTCTATCTATCTAATTTCCAGCAACTATCTTGGAGGATGCTACATTATTATTTTTTATTTTTTTTGGGGGGGGGGGGGACAAGTACTGATTTTATCAGTACCTGCTCCTACTTCCATAATCCTAGGGGAGGATGAATTCTCTTGCTACACCACCCTCTCTCCCACAGTCTATTGGCACACGTCACATGTCCCAGGAGGCTGGAGGGCCATTCACAGAGCATTATGTGAGCTTATGCACAGAGGAGGGTCAGCTATGATTCTTCAGGAAGCCACAGCTGGCTTCCATATCCAAGATGGAAGTGCAGGGGACCCACAGCAGTAAAAACTCCACCGATAAGTACCTGAATTTTAAAAGTCAGCTACAGCTCTTTGTAGCTGCAGACTTAAAAAAATGAAGTTCCTCTTTAATGTACATTCTCGTCCATCACAAATACCTGGCAAGTAATGATTCTGGTTTGAACACAACCCTCCTTCTGAGTCCACACCTGCCTCGATGACGTATAGTACAGAATAACTTGACAAGAGGATGCAGGCCATCCAGAAATGTGAGATGGATCTTTAAGTTTGATGTGTAAAGGTCCGGATTACATAGAATTGTTCTGATCTTTCAGTCACTTGGAAAAATGGAGTTTCAACAAACGTTTAAAAAGATTTTTGAGAAAGGTTTACCTTTACATGCGCCAAAGAATATTAAAGAAGCCTGTTGCAAACCTGGCCAATCCAAAATGAGTGCATGATAAAAGAATGTATAAACAGATGTTGAAGAGCTGAGCTTGGTTTCAATCAACCTCCACGCTTTCCTCCACGACCACCACATTCTCCATATTGGTTAGTGAAGCCACTCGCCACACCAAATGACCAGAAGGGAGTCTTAGGAAGTGAGAGGGGCGTGGCCAAATTTTACTTTCATGGAAATAAGTCGGTATTTGTATTTAACTAACTGGATCTGCTGATTTTTTTTGAATATACGTTTTTACGGAAAAAAACTCAGTTGAGAATTTTAACTATGGGCTCAGTTTGCATTGTTCAGGTTTGTTACAGGTTTACTTTAAATCCTACATTTGACTCGTGTCTGTATATACATTTTGCTTACAGTCCTGTCTGTATATAACAATCCCCCCACCTTCCTGTACCCCTCTAGCTCTGGAGATTAGCTGTAGGGTTTTTCCAGAGTGACTGATTGCCTGTTAATACTTGTTAATGTAAATAATGTCTCTGTTTAGAAGGAATGGAGCATATTAGGCTGATGGGGAGAGGGGTCACAGGCAGAGCCGTAAATGGCAGAGAAGTAATGCTACAGATGAAAGCTTATAACAGAATTAAGGCATAAACAGAGAAATGTGACTGATAAAATTAAGGAAATGGCCCAGCCCAGCAGCATGTGCATAATAGTATCTGGCAAATGACAGACGTAGATCAGACGTATACTTATTATAATTACAGGAGTGTGAGCAGTTATATTTTAGGTTCTGGTTGCTGGCCTGATTACCAGTAAAGCAGCTATGCTATAAGCCATATGAGCACTTATAAATCTTTTTACATGCCATGAAAAAACATAGATTAATTGTCCATAGATATAGTATATACACCAACACTTAAACATACTTTTAAAAATTTTATTATATTTTCTGAACAGGCTAAAGTCTCATTATAACTAGATTTTTACCATAAAGCACCTGCGAAAAAAATAGCAATTTTTCATTACCCATTAGAGATTTTCATGTTGGGAGGGGAAATCCCAGAAGCCTATATGCAGGAATAATATATTTTATTTTTCGTTTCGCTGTGCTTTTTTCTTCTTTCCTGTAGAACTTTAACTGTTTTTCCTTAGTCTTAAAAAAATATTGTATTGAAAGTGTAGCGCTACCCCCAGAGGAGCCGCTTAAGTATGTTTGGTTCCGTACTCTGCTTCTCAACCCTAAGAACAGTCTCAGTCCCCTCTGTCACACCTGGCAATAGTGTAAGTGCAATGACCAATGAGAAACGCACACGTTATGATAAAACACAGATATTGTCTTTACTGCAAAATTTTTGTGGAAAAGGAACAGACAATACCAGTATATATAGTCAAGTGCTCAATTGGAGAGCTATAACTGAGATTAAGAGCAATATAGCTCAATGCTCTATTCAGGCTGCTCTCAACAGATTTCAACCCTGAGAATAACCCCAAGAGCAGAGGTAACACGTCAGCAATGGCAACTCTACATTGGGTTGGTTACCTCTACATAAATTGGCTCTATGAGTCCAAGCAGGAGGAAAGCAGAGGAATGACCCTCTCATATGTCAGACCTCTCTCTTCTGTCCCCTGACATCACAGGCCCAACTACAAACACTGTACCCAGATCAATGTTCAATGAATTAACCCTCAAGGTAAACTATTCCACACACCCACTTTATATACAGAGCCCTGAAAATGTGTGTGCGTGTCCGTATGGCACCAGTAACTTCAGTCCCTTAGAGAAGGGTGAGGCCTTGTGTCTTCAGCTAGCCACTTTTGTTGATGCACCTAAACTCCTGAATTGCAGAGCAAATCAATACAACGAGCACGGATTACCAAACAAAGAAGGCAGGATCTTCCTCAGGAAGGTGAATAAGGGCAATGGTGTCTGTATATAGTGTCTCTATATCTGGGTGGCCTGATGTTCTATGGCGCTACAAGTGTCAACAAGGTGACTAACAGCAATCATGTCTGTATATAGTGTCCATTCAGCTCTATCTGTGTGTAGTGTCCTTGTTTCCTGCAAATGGGCAAAAGCAGGCTTTTCTAGTGACCCGATAGGTCACCTCACACTGGAACGCTTCACACCGTCGATGCAGGTGCGTCTGGATATGCACCTGTGACCCCCCTCTCTCAGGCTAGATGTCCCAGACCGGCTGTGGATGCCCGAAACGACGCGGTGGACTGACCGAGGAGGCAGCACCTCTCTCCTAAGTCCAGTCTCTTCCCCTGCCTCGTGGTAACTCAATTCCCTCAGGAAATAAAGATGGAGTGTTTTTGTTTCTCTCCCCCCAGAGCAGGCTGGCTCTTGTAGTTCTGTGTCCATAGAAAGCTATGGGGCCATTTTAGATGGGGACTACATAGCCCAGAATCCTTTGCAGCTACTGTTAAAGTCCTTTGGTTCCTGTAATTGTCTTTACTCTGATTGGCTCCCTCTCCTCCTGCCAATAGGAACACAGGGGAGGCTGCAGAGTGAGCAGCTCTGTGTGAGTCAATGAAGAGAAAAAAAGGGAGGGGGAAAAATCCCCTTCAGATGCTGACAGGCACTTTTTCCTTCACAGACGAACCTCAGCCAGCTTGGCCAGGCCACGGGACATGCAGGGCACATTGATACACAAGCCAGGAAGTCTGGGTGCAGCGTTAAAAATGGTGAGATATATCCATAAGACTAAAAAAGCAGTGAAAACCATGGTGTTAAGAAGGTTAGTGGCAGAAAAACTAAAACTGCCCAAATAATTTATGTTTGGGGTGGTGGCCTGGGTATTGTTCTGAATGCAACAAAAGATGTCTTTTTATAAACATTTAACTCAAAAATGATATTTTAATTATAAATGGAACTGATTGGCTGGTTTATTGGATGGATACATGGACAGCGAGATCCCTTAATAATGGCCTTGGCTTGTGTGTAGACCCAGAAACTCAAGTTCAATTATATAAAAACCCTTTAAAATATAGCAGCCCAAAATTTTCTGAGTAACATAAATATGTTTACACTAATGGGGATATATACAGTAGATAAAAATACAGACATGCAGCCTCATCCACAAAGGACATATTCTCTTTTGTGTGGGCACTGGGGTCTTGCTTATGACACTGCATATTCTTCATATTGCTAGACTACCTATACCTGACAAAGATTCATTGCTTTCTTGCAATGCTCCTGTGTGGCAGGAGTTTTGCAAACTCCATGATGGCATTTTCTGGGCCTTTTTGGGATTTAAACATTTGCACAATTTGTACATTTATACTTGTGCAATGGTGAAACTTTTAAATCCTTCTTTGAACTTCTTTGTTTCTTTAACTGCATATTTTCATTACCTGCAACTGCAGCAGCCAAACAGTTGGGACTAGCGGGAGTACACACTTCTAACTTGGAACAAAACAACAAATGCTTTTCCACCAGGACAGCAAACGCTAGTGTCAACTTATTATTAGTTTTTATTGCGCTCCAACACAAGATATCTTACCTTAACCAAGGCCCAATGGCAAGAAGATATACCAGGCCCATCAGTGGATGCTTGGCAAGATATAGTAGGCATTGTCTTAAAGTGGTTGTAAAGACAAAGGCATAATGAGCTAATATGCATCGCATACTAGCTCATTATGAAATACTTACCTTAGATCGAAGCTGTTGCAGCGGTCCCCGTACACAGCTGTGACTGGCGACATGTCTCCTGGAGTTATTTCTGGATTCGCAGGCTCTGACGCTGTCATTGGCTAGAGCTGCGAGGATGTCGCTCCCGTGCATGCGGGCGAGAGCCGTCGTCATGGCACAGGCCCTTTAGAAACGACACGATCGAGCCGTTTCTTCAGTGCGCATGCTCCGATAATGTTGGCTTAAGCGTAAATAGTAAATACCTCCTAAACCGTGTAGGTTTAGGAGATGTTTACGGTACCTACAGGTAAGCCTTATTATAGGCTCATCTAGAGGTACAACTGGTGTAACAGGGTTTATAGCCACTTTAAGATTCAATCCTTCTGGTCTGATATCACCAACATTGCTAATTAGTATTGCTAATTACCTATGCCTCTCCTTTGCTTCTTGTTCTTCTGTGCTAAGAAAATTATAGACATTTTTTGGAAACCTTCTAAACTCCCTACATTTAATGGTTGGAAAAGGCTTAATAACTAAGTACTAATTAATTTATGTATTTATTTATTTATTACAGCTACTTTATATAGCACCCTCAATTTACACAGTGCTTTACATATTTATTATGCATTAACATCAGTCTCTGCCCTCAAGAAGCTTACAATCTAAGGTCCCTAACTCACAGTCATACATATATATACTAGGGCAATTTAGACAGGAGTTGCGTGTGTGTGTCACTGTGTGCAGTAATAGAAATACAAAGTTCCTCTGAAAAGTGCTGTCCCGTGTCACTACACATTGTTGCCTGTTGTATGATGCATTTAGGAGGGACACCACTGAGCCTCTGTGTACCTCTGCCAGCTCGCTCCCAGTCACAGAATGGGGTCCTGCCATGCACCTAGCATGGACCTCATGTGTCCACTCATTACCTCCTTCTCTCCCATACCATGTGACCAGAATATGGGTCTTTATAACGAAGGATCGGTCCTGGTGACTATGGGAAACTAACCACTGGGGAGGGAGCCAGATGCCCTCACTATCAGAGGACCCATCACATACACCAGGTACCATGCTTCACGACTGGCTCAATGTTCCTTGCGCTAGTTACTGGTTACCCATGGCAACTACATTCTTCCTCCTCCGACTTGTCTTATGGAATTAACCTTGAAGTAATGGCTTTGATTCATACTCCATATGTGCTTACTGACCATGCTCTTAGAGACGAGAGATGGTTAGATAACCATCATGCACTCTTTTAAATAATTTCAGACCAGGCTTAGAACAGTTGATGTAACTTTTACTTGAATTTATCTGAATAGTCCAACATGAACATGTAACATTAGAATGTCCCTAACTAGCTCTAGCAGATTGCCCAAGCGTACTGTATCTTGACAAGGTGGAAGTCCATTTTAGGTGTTCTCAAGGATTTTGTAGATCTCCAGACTCCCAGTGCCTCCGACATACTGCAAGACAAAGCAGTCCTCCTCTGCCGTTATCACATCATTCTTTTGAGTGGAAACTTTTGGACTCCGTCCTTCCCCCTTTTATAATACCGGGCGGATAAGCTGGGTCCAAAAAAGCCCTGGAACAGCAAAGTATGGCATTAACCCATTCCCAGCCTGAGTCAGCCACTGTCTAGCTAGCAAACTGTAGGCAACCTGCCTATATGTAGCTGCCCGAATAATTTAATAAAATGTTGGCACACACTGGCTAGTTACACAAAGTATTGTGCATTTGGACTAAGGTTTCTATATTACCAATATGAGACCCTGAAAGGTTTCATATTTGGGTTTTTCACAGTGTGTATCACATATCAGTCAACATGATTCTCCTACATGTTTGTATTGAATTGTATCTCTCATTGATAAAGGAGTATGTATTGCTTTGTGTCTTGTTGCTTCTGTAAACTGTTATATGGGGTGCTATTTCACCAGGCTTCCGTTGCACCTTTACACCATAACGTATGGTTCTGCAAGGCCACCATTGTTTTACTATTGGAAATCTAATAAGAATTACCTTTAAAAAATATAATTTTTTTCTTACTATGAGTGAACTTATTATCTCATAAACTAGCAAGACAAAGACATAAAGCCTATTACAAGACTGGCGTCAGCTCTGCTGTGTTGTAAACTGCCCTCGCTGGCACCATTGTGTTTCTTTGTAGAGCATAATTGAAATACTAATCATAGCTTTTAAAATTATTTGCATTACCTATCTAAAAATCATGCTAACATTAGTGTCATAATTGTGGCTATGGTAGTCTCTACGCTCTAATGGATGAAAATAGCTCTGCATATAGTGATTGTTGAAAGGGTTACTTAACAGTTAAGGAACTTCAGAGGTTGTATAATTTTTCTCGCACCCCTTGTCTATACCTATAATAATACTGCTGGAATAGTTTGAAAATGGCTGTTGAAAATAAAAGTTCATGGCGAGTGTTTATGTGACAGGACAGGAGCAGGGAAGCTGGGTTACATCTAAACATTGCCTTATTAAGTCTGCTCTGGAAGGTGGGGTCACGCCCGCTGGGTCATGAAACATGATTTTACCATCCCAAGAACAAACAAAAACTGACATTTGGATTTTCAGCTCGTAAAGCTTAGCTGCCTATTTATAGGACTAAACTTCGGAGGTGGCTTATAAGCATTTTGCAGTTTGGGTGGACGAGAAAGTGATTTTTACAATTACACTTTGAACTTAAATAGTATTATTCTCTTTCTATTATTTACAAGGTAGGTTGTACCAGCTATTTCTAAAGAATGTTTACCAAAGTTGTTCCGGGTTCTGCATATAAAGTTAGCAGGTACTTGCATGGCCAGAGCAGTCTCTTCAGATACACATGGTTGAAGAAAAAATTCCACTTAAAGCTGTCCCATTTTTCAACTTGTTTGAACATTAAAGTGTTTGTAAATGCTAAACTTTTTCTTAATTTTGAATAGCATGGGGAAGGATTATACCCTCCGTCAGGCTGTAAATGCTGTCTGTGTCCCCTTTGGGAAGATTCCCCCACTATTTATACTGGTGGTAACCATCAACACCAAGATAGATTTTGAGGGGAAATCTAAAATTTTACTTAGTATATGAGGTAAGGATAAATCTTCCGATGAGGATATCTGTTCTGGTGACAACCATCTAAGAGGGGAATTTTTCTTACTTTGGGATTTTTTTTTTCTAAAACTTTCTGCTGCATCTCCAGACAAAGGCATTTGGGGAGCTCTTATAAATAGTACTCAAACAGCAAAAAATAACCTAAGAGGGCTTTTAACTCCTCCCTACTGTATCCAAAACTAAAAAATAGTTTGGCTATACAGTGATAATCATGCAAAATTACTGTTGGATAGATATTTTCCAGCTAGAAATATATTGTGACCAGTGTTTTTGCCAATCTTTGTTTCTATTTTCATAGGAAAAATCACTTCGGACCTCCTGGCCATGAGCCAGTGGGAGTGGGATAGGTATGGAAGTGGTATGGTATGGCATGGGGAGCAGTGTATAGAACACTGCTTCCCATATTGCATCTGCCTAGACATCCAGGGGTAGCACCAATGTTTATGAAGGGGTACTCCTTTTTTTGTAAACCTTCTCCCTAAGCAACCCCAAATGCAGAAAAAGGGGGTGCAAATTAGCATGGAAGGAGTCCACACACTCATTGCTACAGTAAAAGGTGAATTCCACCCTCATGCCTTCTTTCTTCTTCCCTGACCTATAATCATCTACTTTCTGCCTTCACTTACTGGTACTGATACATCTCACATTCAGCCTGCATTCTTTCATCTAATTGCACAGAGCGCAAAACAATGTGTTATGAATCATTCAGGGCCATTCACACTAGAATGCAGTGCGGGAAACCAAAATTCCAACCATACTGCCCTTGCGGTCTGCAGTGGGTGTCAGTGCTAAGTTACCGACACCCCAAACGTAGCTTGCAAATGCAGTGCGTGTGCCTGCATCGGCCCGCAGCGGATCGCATGGTACAAAAGTAATATGCGATCCAGTTGCAGTGCGTTTCAAACAGTAGTGTATGCACTACTTTTGGTGCGGTGCGATTTCAGCCCATTCAAAATGAAGAAACAGCCCTAGAATGTGCAAAAAAGTTACATTTCCACTGTTAAGCCTAATGTTAGAGTAAGCACTTTTCCCATTTTAGAACAAACGTTGGTGAGCCTTAGGAGACTGGGAACCAAGGAAACCTACTGCAGCTAGCTAGGAAGGGACGCCAGGGGAGAGGATGCAGGGAGCAAGCGTAAAGTGCAGGTGGGATGCAGAGCAACGGTGCAGAGAGATAGAGACTCAGCAAACTGGAAGGGGCTGCAGGCAAACAACAACAAGAAGCAATGCTGAAAAAGACACACACAGCAACAGAAAATAAAGGGATCCATGGACAGAAACCAAAGGGAATATAACTGCACATCCAGAGGGAAAATACTGAGAACAAAGACCGGATCAAACAACACACAGAATATGGGAATATTCAGATGGCGGCGAACACCACAGGAACAGAGGGGTCCAGCTTCCACCTGAAGACACGTTGCTGGAACACTAACATGCAGGTGCAAAGATTTACGAATACCTAGGTTCAGGGTGGATAGGCAAGAACCTGAGCAACTCGGACAGGAGACAAAACCCAATGCCGGATCAATGTGTACGGAAGCGTGACATTCTTCACCAAACTTATTGGCGTTTTTAATAGACGTTGATGGAGATTTAAAGTCTGTCTGTGTTGTCTGACAGGGTTGTGTGGATCACAAAACAGGTGTGTAGGCAGGTGCAGCCTGTTGCCTCCACTGCAGGGGGTGCTCAACTGCATAGACAGTGCAAAGGGAGAGAAAGTCAAGAGGAACATGGTTCCTCTATGGTTTCCTGAGTCACTAGCTCAGCGATCCCATTTGATGTAGGCTGTCCATGTGACTCTGGCGGCCATATTAGGTGTGGCAGAATCTATTCAAGACCCTGGCCCCTGGATTTGGCATGGTTTCGTGTGTGGGTAATGTAGGGAAAGGTCACCCATCTGTCAGGGACAGTATTAGAGGCAGGGAAAGGTTCCAGATGAGTAGGGAAAGCTTAGGGCTCTGCAATCCCCTTGGACATCTTCCTGTTTGGACTAGGAATGGCCAGACCACATTCCGCCCTCCAGACAGACAATGTCAGTTCGCGTGATACCTGCTCCGCTAGACACTGTTGGCATCTGTGAGTGTTCCAGGTCCAGCCTCCTCCCTCTGGGCTTGTTGTTAGCTGTTATGCCTTAACTTCAATACAAATTCCACTATTTACATCTAGACTGTGTGTTATTGCCATGCTGCACCCACGCATAGGTGTAGCGCTCACCCCCAAAGGAGCCACTTGATGTGCTAGGTACCCTGTTACTGTGCTTATGACTTTGTAAACTGCGCCACACATTCTGACACACCTGGCTGGGCTAGGAATGTTTATTGTAGGTAGCTGTGTATAGAACCCAAAGGCTCAAGGTGTATAGACAGCAGGAAGAGAAAAAAATGAAGGCTTCCTATTTGTGTTCCTGTTGGAGAGGTTCTTCTAGCTTCTTGTCCGATTTATGACAAAAGGAGCACAACGATGAAAAACAGTCAGAGGTTTTTTTGAAAGTACAGGCTTCAAGATCATGTTTATCCAGGCTTTTCTACATAGTAAATAAAAGCCTGAAAATACCAAAGGTGTATTTTCACTATATCTTTTACACAGTCAATCTGTTACAGGCAAATTGATCATGTTGGCCACCCTGAATCCTACCCTGTATTTTAGATCTAAAGGGAGTAGGACCCCTTTAACATGGAGTGGCTGCTATTCGCTTGCTCAGCAAGGGAACCTGTCTGCAACAAATCCTCGCCAAACAGGCGGATGATAGGTCTGTGTCCCGTCAGCTTCTGCAGAACAGATACAGCCCGCTTTCCTCTATGGGAGGTCCGCCTGTCCAATTACACTCAACTGCCATCTGATCTGCTGGGTCCGTTCCTCTTCCATCTGTTTTTATCAAACAAGATTGACTGTAGGCGGGTGTAAATGGACACATGTAGGGGAGAATGGAAGTTCTGATCGGCACATTCGTGTGAAAGGGGCCTTAGACAAATCCACACTTTTATACATGTTAATAACCCAAAATAAATAACCCCCTGCTGCTTCTTTACAACAACAGCATTCTTAAATTCTCTTATTATGCGTAAGAGTTTTGGAAAGGAAAGAGAAGAGTTACCCTTATGAACTTTTTATCAATATTTGTGCCACCATAACTGAGATTCACACTCCCTGTTCATCCTGGTGACCATTGTAACCAAGAGAGAAAGCAATGGAAAATCCAGAATTTTACAGTTTTCATAGGAACAGCAAGTGAAGCATAATCCTACAATGAGGATGCCATTTCTGGCAACACCTATCTAAGTGGGAGAGATGTCCCCTTACTTTAGAGAGATTTCTGCTCACTTCCTGTAGTTTCTCTGTGACAGGAAGTAAAGGGAAATGGGACACAAGGAGCTAAGCTTACGCAGCTTTACTTACTCTATCCAACACTAAAAAGAAAAGTTTTGGCTATACACGCACTTTTACAAAAAGACAATAAAAAAAGCAGATAATAAGGAAATTTTCCTTTTTGCCTGGTCAGAGTTGTAAGCCAGGGCCACTTCTAGCAAAGAAAAATTCTAAGAAAAAAATTGATAAAACCTGAAATCATCCCTTGAAATCATTTGGCAGCTATACACAGCTAAACATCCCATTCATACTACTACCTGTGTTTTTTAGACAGAGTTACACAGTAACGTATTTGTGGTTTTCTGCTTCCATTTTATGTAAGGAATGTGAAAGCCCTGCTTAGGCTTCAGGAAGTTTTAGCTTTGCCTCCTCTTGATTACATGTGGTACTCCAGATTTCAAAGACATTTCTTAAGATTGCATTGATTTGATTTCCTGTGCAAGTCAGAGGGAGTAGTGTACTGAGAGCAGGAATTTGTATATAGAGTACATCTGTTGCTGTGCTTGCTGCCTATGGTGTGCAGTTGTACTGAGGCTCATTGTAGATAGTTTCTGACACTTGTGAGTGTTGTATTCCTGAGCTGCCCAATGCCTTCAGACTTTCCACCTCGCCAAAAAGGGAAATATAAAACAAATGTAAACAGATGCCCTTCTGTTTAAGGCTGGGCTACATATACAGCCGCATGCATAGAACTGGCACACTTGTGGATGAAAAGATGAAAAGCACACATAAATTTCTATATGTAAAACATTTCATACGGTGTTTAAGTGTTGCCATTTCCTATTTGGGAAGTGATATTTGAGAATGAATTTTAAGGCTAGCCATAGATATTAAATGGTGGTATGGCATCCAGCGCCTAAAATGTTTTTATTCCCTAACATATACTGTATACACATATTGTACAAGGTTGCATCTTTATGTATTCTACAGATGCTGGCAGGGGTACTCTAACCTTGAAGGGACAAACAGTTTGAACTGAAAGATTTCAAAGTAGCCAATTGGTATACTGTATCTTCCAATAGAGGTTCCAAAGACCATGCTTTGGTAGCAGATAATCTGTTGAGCTATTTAAGGTGTTTGTGCATCCAAAACTTTTTTGAGTAGAGACGAGATAAATCCCTTTATGAACTTATTTTTTTGCATTCTGTGTTCCGCTAGGAGAGATTTCATCATCCTTCCTGTCTTGGAGATACAACAGGAAGTAAGGAAAATCTAGGGAATTCTCATCTTAGACAGTTGTTACCAAAATATTTGTCCCCATTGGAATGTTCATCTCACCTTTCTTTTGTTCATATCAACTCTAAAATTGTACAGTTATTTTTAGTCCCATTGACAATGGTCACCAGAACAAAGAGGTGTGGATCTCCCTAGCTGGGACACAAGACTGCATTAAAACTTGCAGAGGGTCTACACCTACTTATATACACCTTGACAAACAGTGTAGTAAGCCATCGGCTGATCCTAATAAGACACAAGGGTTGATTTACTAAAACTGGACAGTGCAAAATCTGGTGCAGCTGTGCATGGTAGCCACTCCACTTCTAACTTCTTGTTCAATTAAGCTTTGATAAACACTAAAAACAAAAAGAATGGAAGCTGATTGGTTTCTATGCAGAGCTGCTCCAGATTTTGCACTCTCCAGTTTTAGTAAATCAACCCCAAGGTTTCACTGGGTATAACAACATGCTGCAATGTACTGCTTTTTCCTTTAGCCCCCTTTCACACTGAGGCGCTTTACAGGCGCTACAGCGCTAAAAATAGCACCTGCATTGTGTCTATAAAGAGCCGCTCCTGTCTCTCCAATGTGAAAGCCCGAGTGCTTTCACACTGAGGCGGTGCTCTTGCAGGACCTTAAAAAAACTCCTGCAAGCAGCATCTTTGGAGCGGTGAAGGAGCGGTGTATACACTGCTCCTAAACCACTCCTGCCCATTGAAATCAATAGGGCAGCGTGGCTATACCGCCGGCATAGCGCTGCTGCAGCAGTGCTTTGCAGTGGTTTTAACCCTTTCTCGGCCGCTAGCTGCCGAAAAGCGCTGCAAAATTGGCGGTAAAGCTCCGCTAAAAATAGTGGCGCTTTACCGCCGACGCACCCACCACTCCAGTGTGAAAGGGGCTTTATTGAAATAATCATGATTACATTTGTCACAAGATTATATAGATCAAAGAGAAAATTCCCAAACACACAGATTACACTTTTAGGCCCCTTTCACATAAGTGTTCCATTTGTTTAATCCTGTTTTTTTTTTTAAAGAAAAATGGATTCTATTTACCTCAGTTTTTCATCAGTTTTACATCAGTATTCATCAGTTTTTACATAGTTTTTTTTATTACATCCACTACCAATGCAAAAATGGACAGTTTGTTTACATCCGTTTTTCATCAGTTCCTTTTTTAAATGGAAGAATAATAGGACTTTCTTCCATTTCAAAAATTGGATGTTAACGGAGGCGTATGTCAGCAGATGATCATCCGCTGAAGGATGAAAAACGGGCACCAAAGCAGATGGTTGTCCATAGAAATACATTGGTGTCCGTTTTTCATCCGTTAATGGATGAATGGAAAACTGACAAATGGAACACCCGTGTGAAAGGGGCCTAAGTGCAGAACGCTGCAAGCACAATTATTTGTAGTTATGGGCTACAAAGGGGTTTGTGGAGACAACACATTCTGCCAATATTAACCAGCTTTCATTAGTTTGAATTCTCTAATCTCTACATGGATGAAAGGTGAATCTTTTTGATTGCAATGGGCATATCTCTAATTGGTTTATTTATAGGAATAATTGAAGGGTGTTTCCTGAGTAGGACCCTAGTTTGTGATCTATAATCTCAGATTTCATCTACATCTACAATATATATAATAAGGCAGACTGTAGCTCCTTTTTTTATTTTAACTCTCTATCATTAAAAACATCTGCACCTTTAATAAGGAACTGATTTGGCAGAATTTGATACATACAGTGGGAGAGCACAGCGGCAATGTGGTCTGCAGTGATAGGGGCTGGAAGGTAACGTGTTAGCTGGCTTGAGGCCTGGTCATAGTTGGGACAGTGGTGACCACCACTTCTTGTTTCATTACATATCTTACTGACTTCCTGAACTAGGATGAAATCAGCAATAAAAACATGACAGAGGTTCTCACCTTTCCAACCTTACTTGTACACTGTACACAATATTTAAAGCTACCTACAATGATTAATTTATTTATTATAAATTGGAAAAATAGTGAATGCATTCAAAGCTCTTCTCACATTTTATACATCATTTATGTATCCTGAGATGCTTTTCTTTAACTTTTTGAATATGCAGCTATAGGTCAGTAGCAATCTGTAATATATCAACATACATTTTTCTAATCATTCATCTAGTACAGTGCTAAAATGCAATAATCAACTCAAGCATAGATGAAACAATCGTTCATAATACACATATACAAAGGAAAATTAGCCAAAAGTGAACAATCCGTGTTTTTGTGAACAAATTTACCAAAATTCAGTATAGGTAAAAATATGAAAACAATATAATATATATATACAGTATCTCACAAAAGTGAGTAACCCCTCGCATTTTTGTAAATGTTTTATTATATGTTTTCATGTGACAACACTGAAGAAATGACACTTGGCTACAATGTAAAGTAGTGAGTGTACAGCTTGTATAACAGTGTAAATTTGCTGTCCCCTCAAAATAACTCAACACACAGCCATCAATGTCTAAACCGCTGGCAACAAAACTGAGAAAATTTAGTGTTACAAGGTCTCAGGTGTGAATGGGGAGCAGGTGTGTTAAATTTGGTGTTAGTGCTCTCACTATCTCATACTGGTCACTGGAAGTTCAACATGGCACCTCATGGCAAAGAACTCTCTGAGGATCTGAAAAAAGGAATTGTTGATCTACGTAAAGATGGCCTAGGCTATAAAAAGATTGCCAAGAACCTAAAACTGAGCTGCAGCACGGTGGCCAAGGTCATACAGCAGTTTAACAGGACAGGTTCCACTCAGAACAGGCCTCGCCATGGTCGGCCAAAGAAGTTGAATGCACGTGCTCAGCGTCATATCCAGAGACTGTTTTTGGGAAATAGACAAATGAGTGCTGCCAGCATTGCTACAGAGGTTGAAGGGGTCGGGGGGTTAGCCTGTCAATGCTCAGACCATATGCCGCACATTGCATCAAATTGGTCTGCATGGCTGTCATCCCAGGAGGAATCCTCTTCTAAGGATGATGCACAAGAAAGCCTGCAAACAGTTTGCTGAATAAATGCAGACTAAGGACATAGATTACTGGAACCATGCCCTGTGGTCTGATGAAACCAAGATAAACTTATTTGGTTCAGATAGTATCAAGTGTGTGTGGTGGCAACCAGGTGAGGAGTACAAAGACAAGTGTTTCTTGCCTACAGTCAAGCATGGTGGTGGGAGTGTCATGGTCTGGGGCTGCACGAGTGCTGCTAGCACTGGAGAGCTACAGTTCATTGAGGGAACCATGAATGCCAACATGTACTGTGACATACTGAAGCAGAGCATGATCCCCTCCCTTCGGAGACCGCAGGGCAGTATTCCAACATGATAATGAACCCAAACACACCTCCAAGACGACCAATGCCTTCCTAAAGAAGCTGAGGGTAAAGGTGATGGCCTGGTCAAGTATGTCTCCAGACCTAATCCATATTGAGCATCTGTGGGGCATCCTCAAATGGAAGGTGTAGGAGCGCAAGGTCTCTAACATCCCCCAGTTCCGTGATGTTGTCATAGAGCCCTGGAAGAGGACTCCAGTGGCAACCTGTGAAGCTTTGGTGAACTCTGTGCCCAAGAGCGTTAAGGCAGTGCTAGAAAATAAATAAGTATTGACACTTTAGGCCCAATTTAGACATTTTCACTTTTGTTGCTAGCAGTTTAGACATTAATGGCTGTGTGTTGAGTTATTTTGAGGGGACAGCAAATTTACACTGTTATACAAGCTGTACACTCACTGCTTTACATTGTAACAAAGTGTTATTTCTTCAGTGTTATCACATGAAAAGATATAATATAATATATATATATATAAAGGCCAGTATGGTTGCCTGAATTTATGGGAGGAGCCCGGGGGTATTTAAGAAGCCCACTCACCTGTATTACTTGTCGGTTCCGGTGAACGATATGTCATGTCACTAGGCCGGCTCTTCCCAGCTCACTTTGTGGATCATGAGTCTGTGCATTTAATTACCAGTGTGTTGAGGCTTCTCCGTTGGTGGTCCTCATCTGCGGTTCTCGCTCATATCATACACAATGTGGCAATTCGTTATGCTTCCTATCCCGCATCACTTCCGTAGCTAGCTGCCTCCGAGTCGTTGTCGATCGTGTCCCGACATCATTCGGCACAGGCCTACTACATTTGCAGGTTCCCTTTGCCTTGTTTGTCATCCCATCTACAAACATATGATTGGTTCGTAGATCCAAGCCTCCGAGCCCATGTCTGTCATTGTCCGACATCACTCGGCGCAGGACATGTTGGCTATCCTGTTGCGGTCCCCCTTCGGCTTACTGCCCAGCCTGGTCATTCAAGCGGCTATCTAACTGGCCTTCTACGGTTTCCTGCAGCAAGGCGAGTTTATCTACAGTGGCCCCGGTTGCCAGGTTCTGTGCAGGTGCCACCTGGCCCACCTCCAAGACTATTTTGTTCTACACTTAGCAGTGTCCAAGACCCAACAGTGTGGAACTGGGGTTGACATCAAGTTCTTCCAGACCCACAATGATTGGTGTCCAGTAGAGGTCCTTGACCTGTTGTTGTCACACCTGCCTAACCAGTCTAGCTCCAGCCCATTGTTTCCTTTTCCTACTAGCCCCCAAGTGCTAGCCAGTTCATTAAACATGTTTGCATTGTCCTGGCTAACCTAGGCCTCAACCCCACTGGGGAGGTGACAGGGCAGGGAGAGCCTGGAGAGGCGAGCTGTGACAGGGTGCGAACTGTACCACTACCCGGGTAACACGCAGGACCAGCCACTAGATTGCCACAGCGGAGCAGGAGAAAGAAAACACCCTCTCTCTTTCTCTCTCTCTCTCGTACAGCAGGGGAGGGAGAGAGAGACAGTGGGGCAGCGCTAAATAGAGGACAGGAAATGCTGGAGTCAACTTTCTAAGTTAATTAGCAGGTAATTGGTTGCTAAGTGGTCCCAGCAACCAATCATTAGCTTTTTAATATGAAAATTTAACTCCAGCAGTTCCCGCCCTCTGTTCAGCGCTGCTGTGTCTCCCCCTGTGCATGAGTAAGGTAGGAAGGGGCAGAGCTGTGCAACATGTAGGGGGTCCAGAGCAAGGAGGGGCTGTGTAGCATGCAGGGGGTCCAGAACTGTGGGGGAGAAGGGGGCTATGTAACATGCAGGGGTTCCAGAGCTGTGGGGGGGTTGTGTAACATGCAGGGGTCCAAAGCTTTGGGGGGGTTGTGTAACATGCAGGGGGTCCAAAACTCTGTGTGTGGGGGGCTATATAACATGCAGGGGTCCATAGCTTTGAGGGGGTTGTGTAACATGCAGGGGGTCCAAAGCTGTGGGGGGGCTGTGTAACATGCAGGGGGTCCAGAGCTGTTGGGGGGTTGTGTAACATGCAGGGGGCCCAGAGCTGCAGGGGGGTCTGTGTAATGTGCAGGGGTCCAGAGGTGCAGGGTGCTGTGTAATGTAAAGGGGTACAGAGGTGCAGGAAGCTGTGTAATATAAAGGGGTTTAGAGGTGCAGGGTGCTGTGTAATGTAAAGGGGTCCAGAGGTGCAGGGGGTTGTGTAATGTAAAAGAGTCCAGAGGTGCAGGGTGCTGTGTAACGTAAAAAAGTCCAGAAATGCAGGGTGCTGTGTAATGTAAAGGGGTCTGGAGGTGCAGGGTGCTGTGTGATGTAAAGAAGTCCAGAAATGCAGGGTGCTGTGTAATGTAAACGGGTCCAGAGGTGCAGGGGGTGCTTAAAGTAAAGGAGTCCAGAGGTGCAGGGTGCTGTGTTATGTAAGGGGGCCAGAGGTGGAGAGGGTGGTGTAATTCAAAGAAGTCCAGAGGTGCAGAGTGCTGTGTAATTTAAAGGGGTGCAGGGTGCTGTGTAATGTAAAGGGGTCCAGAGGTGCAGGGTAGGGTACTGTGTAATGTAATGGGATCCAGAGCTGCAGGGGGGGCTGTGTAATGTAAAGGGGTTCAGAGCTGCGGGGGGCTGTGTAATGCAAAGGGGTTCAGTTCTGAAGAGGGGGTACAAAGTAGTGACAAAGATATTGGGGGATGCAGAGATATGCAGGGGCCACAGTGGGGTGTTTTTACATTTTAAAGTTGGGGGGGTGCCAGTTATAGGATCCGCCCCAGGTGCCAAATGCTCTAGGTATGCCCCTGCCCCAGCCAGTTTTCCGGGCACTCCTTTTGTATCGCAGCAATCTCAGCCGCGTCTCGGCATGGGGTACCGGACCACATCATCAGAAGGTTGGGCAGGTGGAAGTCCTCTTGCTTTTCCCGGTACATTCTGAACCTTCAGGTTGAAATGTCGCAAGCCTTTACCAAGCTTGCTCAATAAATGTCACATGTCCAATAAAACATTATTTCCCTATCCTGGTATTTTTGCTCCTTTTTTTTGGCATACTGACCAGCTGACCAGGGCACACCTCAGGTTTGTGTTATGTTGTGAGTCTTGTGATGTCTTTATGTGGTTCCATGTCTGTCTCTGCTGGAGGGCTCCGACCATAAATAAGAAGGCCAGTATAGTACCCTGAATTTTTTGGGGGCCTGGGGGGTATTTAAGCAGCTCAATCACCTGTATTCCTTGTTGGTTCCAGTGCACAATACCCTCCCGCCCATTCCCCTTTTCAGGGCAACTTCCTTGCACATCCCTCCTCTACAATCATCCATTACTTATCTTGGGTATGCCCCCTTTTTTGGCATGCTGACCAGGGCACACCTCAGGTCTGTGTTATGTTGTGAGTCTTGTGGCATCTTTATGTGGTTCCATGTCTCTCGGTTGGAGGGCTCTGACTATATATATATATAAATATATACACACACACACAGTTAGGTCCATATATATTTGGACACAGGCACAATTTTAGAGTTTTCAGGTATTTTACCAAAACATGGATGAGCGGTGGAGAAACTTGACTGGCCTGCATAGGGTCCTGACCTCAACCCAACAGAACACCTTTGGGATGAATTAGAGCGAAGACATGCAAGCTAGGCCTTCTCGTCCAACATCAGTGCCTGAACTCACAAATGCACTTCTGGAAGAATGGTCAAACATTCCCATAGACACACTCCTAAAACTTTGTGGACAGCATCCCCAGAACAGTTGAAGCTGTTAAAGCTGCAAAGGGTGGGCCAACTCAATATTGAACCCCAAGGACTAAGAAGGTCATGTGTGTGTAAAGCCAGGCATCCGAATACTTTCGACAATATAGTGTATGTAATATAAGATATAATATAACAAAGGGTATGAAAAAAGTTTCCACAATTGTAAAGGTAGAAATTGTACTCTCAAAGACTTCACCCAGTGGACCTTATTTGAGGAAATCAGTGCACCTGTAGTGCAGAATTAATCTGTAACATACAGTATCTCACAAAAGTGAGTACACCCCACACATTTTTGTAAATATTTTATTACATCTTTTCATGTGACAACACTGAATAAATTACACTTTGCTACAATGTAAAGTAGTAAGTGTACAGCTTGTATAACAGTGTAAATTTGCTGTCCTCTCAAAATAACTCAACACACAGCCATTAATGTCTTGCTGGCAACAAAAAGTGAGTACACCATAGGTCACTAGCTCCTAAACCCCCAGCAGGAGCGAACCCCAGGGACATTATAGTACGTTTCCATTATTACGATAGTAACGAAGCTTTGACCATGGCCATTCGCATTAGATCTCGGCTGGAGGGAGCTAAAATACAAATTTTTAGCGACTTGTCTCCTATAACCCTTGCTAAATGCCGCAGCCTTCGCCCAGTGACCACGCACTTGCAAAATCATCATCTTCCATACCAATGGGGATTTCCCTTCCGCTTGTCTGCCTCGAAGGATGGTGTCCAATATTCCATGAGGGATTTTCAGGAGAGTGAGGCGTTCATACACAATCTTGGTCTTCCACCGCTGCCAGATGAAGACCCCATACCACTCCCGACAACACCTAAACCTGCATACATCCCAGGCCGGATTTGGACCCCTGCTCACCAGAAACCACAGAAGACCTACTCTACTCCCCAGCGTCATCCTTTCTCTAGACTCCCACCTTGAAAGATGTCTTTCCTGCAGTTTGTTCAATTTGGCTTCAGTCCTTGCCTCACTGAGTTTCCCCTAGCTTGGGGAGTTTACATACACAAGGCGTTCATACGCAATCTTGGTCTTCCACCGCTGTCAGATGAAGACCCCATACCACTCCCGACAACACCTAAACCCGCATCCATCCCAGGCCGGATTTGGACCCCCTGCTCGCCAGAAACCACAGAAGACCTACTCTACACCCCAGCGTCATCCTGTCTCTAGACTCCCACCTTGAAAGATGTCTTTCCTGCAGCTTGTTCAATTTGGCTTCGGCCCTTGCCTCACTGAGTTTCCCCTAGTTTGGGGAGTTTACACCTATGTACATGGGATGTCTTTTCTGTGGACTGTAGTTCAATTTTTCTACCAAGTTTCTTATATTTTGTCAGAAGACGGCGGGGATCACTCCAGAGAAGTTGGAGCCCCTCGTGTGCCTCCTTTTGATCCATGGCCACGGCTGTGGACTCCTGGGCGGTTTTTACCCCCCAGGCTATACTTCAAATCTTTTTTGTTTTTTTAGGTCCTTTTTTTACCTATTTTTCACTTTTTGCTTGTTTTGCTTACATCTTTTATCATCGTCATTCCTCACTAATGTTAAGTTCTATTTCATGTCTTCCCTCCATAAGATACACCATGGACTTTTTTGCTCTTTTTGTATGTCTTTGTTTTCGTGGATGTTGCTTTTCTTTTATGGTCACCATATCTTAACCATGTTTCACAGTGATGGCTTTACGAGTCCCTACTTATAATGTGAAGGGTTTGAACTCTGTTCATAAGGGCTGGTTAGCCTTGAAGGAGTTCAGGTCTTCAAATGCGGACATAATCTTAGTCCAGGAGACACATTTCCGCTCGGGTGGATCCTTTAAATTCGCTGCAAAACATTTTCCTGTTTCATTTATAGCTTCTGACCCCTCTGGAAAAGCGGGGGTTGCCATATTGATTAGAAAATCCTGCCCCTTAAGAGTAAAATCCTCATTCATGGACCCTCGGGGTAGATATATTTTCCTGGACTGCGATTATCTCTCACGCTCTTTCACTTTGATCAATGTTTATGTCCCCAACTCAGGTCAAATCCAATTTCTCACTGAAGTATTTGGGAAACTCAGCAAATATGCTCAGCCTTTTATGATTGTTGGGGGGAAATTTCAATATGACCTTGTCCCCTAGAAGAGACAGACACACACTATTCTCTTCCACCCCTACAGCTAAAGTAGAACGCCAATCTACCTCTTTCCGCAGACTCATCAGGTCACATAACTTACTGGATATCTGAAGAATCAAACATCCCACATACAAACAATTTTCTTTTTTTTCTCCTCCACATAAGATGTATTCCAGACTGGATTATCTGTTTGTCACAGCCCCTTTACTAACATTCTCTGTAGCCCCAGAATTAAACCCTATAACTTGGTCAGACCATGCCTCTGTTCAGCTTGATCTCACACTTTCCTCATCTACACCTAGAACCTGCCATTGGAGACTTAATGACTCTCTCCTTCGAAACCCTATCACTGAAACTCAATTGTCTCAGAATTTAACTGAATTCTTCCAATTAAATGGCAGCTCTGTGGCGGACGTGTCTACCCTATGGGAGGACCATAAAGCATACTTTAGAGGCCTGTGTATCTCAGCTGGTTCTCGCTTAAAGAGGGATTCCGCAGCTCAGAGATCTGATATTCTTTCCCAGCTACGAAAAGCAGAAGGTCTGCTATTAGCCTCCCCTGCGGTGACACGTCTGCACACAGTCACCTCTTTACACGAACGGTTAAAATCTATTGATATGAACAAATGCTTCAAATCCTTACTCTGGGATAAACAGAAATTCTACAAATTCGCTAACAAACCTCATAGGATGCTAGCAAATAAGCTCAAACCGCGTCCGTTTCACTCTTACCCCGAATTTCTTATCCAAGCTGATGGAACCACAACCCACTGCCCACAAACAATGTCTAAAGTCTTTGGGACATTTTATGATAAGCTATATAATTGCCTAAACACAGACCCCAAGCACCTATTCTCCCAAGAGGAATTTAACTCCTTCTGTAACCCTTTGAAATTGCCCAAATTGTCATCATCTCAAGTAGCTACCCTTAACGCTGCTATCATGCCAGAAGAACTAGCTGAAGTTGTCAAAGAGCTGGCTTTGCATAAATCTCTGGGACCAGATGGTTTACCCTATATCTATTACAAAACCTTTCTCCCAATTCTAAGCCCATATTTAATAGACCTTTTTACTTCTCTGCAGAAGGGCAATATTCCTCATTCTCAATTTTTACATGCCCATATTACAGTTCTCCCGAAACCTGGCAAACCCCCATCGTTACCAGATAACTACAGGCCCATAGCCCTACTCAATTTGGATTATAACATTTTCACAAAAATCATAGCTAGTAGACTTTCTCCTATAATACCTAGCCTTATTCATAATGATCAGGTAGGTTTTATCTAAGGCAGACGTGCAGGCGACAACACTAGACGCACCATTGATCTGATAGATTTACTTGACAAAACATCCCGCTCTGCACTTATCTTGAGCTTAGATGCTCAGAAAGCGTTTGATAGGCTCGGCTGGCCATATAAGTTGGCCACACTTATGCGCTTTGGGTTCACAGGCTCCTTTATGTCAGCTCTTCAGACCTTATATTCTCATCCCACATCCCAAGTACAACTGGCGTCTTTTGTGTCCCCATCCTTTTTGCATAGTAATGGCACTAGACAACGGTGCCCCCTCTCCCCCTTATTGTTTATATTATGCCTTGAGCCCCTAGCTGAAGCCATTCGAATGCACAAAGATATAAGTGGGGTCTCTCTGCGACAAAGAGAGTACAAATTGTCTCTTTTCGTAGACAATATATTGCTTACTTTAACAAAACCAAGTTTCTCTTTCCAACCTCCATGCTTTATTAGATACATTCAGTAAACTTTCTGGTTATAAAGTTAATACAGCCAAGACGGAAGCTCTTCCTATACATATTCCCCCCACACTTCTTACCACATTACAAAATAACTTCCCTTACCATTGGTGCTCTGTTTCCCTTAAATATTTAGGTATACACCTGATGGCATCTTATTCCACTCTTTATCAAGCTAACTTCCCCTCCCTAATTTCGGAAGCACATGGCTTACTCCGTAAACGGGCGGAATGTCCTCCGTCTCTTCTGGGTAGGATAAATGTCCTCAAGATGGCTATACTCCCAAAGTTCTTGTATCTTTTGAAACATTGCCAATTGCACTCCCTTACAACTTCGAAATATTCAACGGGCCTTCACTAAATTTATTTGGAGTAATAAAGCACACAGGATTGCTAGCACAGTGGTATTTGCTCCCCGTTCTCAAGGGGGGTTGGGTGCACCCGATATTAGTAAATACTACTATGCTACTCATGTCACAGCGATCATCTCTTGGTCACCACGCTTTGCGACAAGTAGATGGTCGGAATTGTAACTGAGTGTTACTAGTCCTGTACATCCTTGTTCAATGCTATGGGCCGACTTGACTTCTTCCATATCTCAGCTCAGACATATCTGTTTAGGACCAATGCTATTTACTCTCTCCATCTTGAAAAAATGTAACAAGGGGTTCTCTCTCTCTTCTCCATGCCCACCTCTCTTAAATGTTATTTTTAACCCGGATATTCCGGATAGTCTTCTATCCTATAATAATATGTGTCCATGGTCTCAAGCGGGAATTTTTCTGCTTCGCCACCTAGTACATCCTGTAACTCGCAAATTACTCTCCTTCCAAGATCTCCAAACCAAATTTAATATACCCAAAAAGCTCTTTTTTTCTTATCTTCAATTTAAACACTACGTCCATTCTATATCACCTGCCTTGACTTTAGAAAAACCCAATGCCTTTGAAGCTTTATGTGCCCAAGGCCCATACCAGCCTGGTCTCATTTCTTGAATATATAAGATCCTCCATGACTCAAAACTGCTTACGCTGAATTCTCATGTATACATGCGAAAATGGGCCAAGTTACTTCCTACCCCTATATCCCTCCCTCAATGGCAGAAGATCTGGACTTCTATATCTAAAGTTTCTAGATGCGTGGAGCAGAGAGACAACTTATAAAGTCCTCATGTTCTGGTATAGGACACCAGAGGTTATCCATAAATATGACCCCTCTATATCCCAGAAATGCTGGAGATGTTCACGAGATATGGGAACACACTACCATATCTTCTTGAAATGCCCGTTAATTTTGCCGTTTTGGTCCTCGGTCCAATCAGTGCTTCAGTCTGTGTTGGAGATGGACCTCCCAAAAGACCCGGCTCATTACTTACTAGGCCTTCCAGTCCCTGGAATATCTAAATATGCCAATAAGTTGCTGTCATATATTCTCTTAGCTGCCAAGAGAGTAATACATACCCACTGGTTATCTCCCAACACTCACACACAAGCCCAATTGATCTTGGCTATAGCACAGAAATGTAGAATGGAACATATGACAGCGGTGGTACATGATTCTCTGCCTCAATTCTCAAAGGTATGGGATGCTTGGGATAACTCCTCTTTCAACCCTGAATCACTATCCTAAACTGCTATCAAATGTTCCTGAGACAACTAGCCCTTTCATATTCGAATGATTAGCCTGAATACTATTATTTTTATATCCACTATTATATTTATGCTGTGTCAGGATCCATGGTGTACCCTCCCCTCCCTTGTTTCTTTTTTTTTTTCCTTTTTTTTTTCTGACTATGACATTGTTCACTAAGACATGCTTTTTTCTCTATATATAAGATAACAGTGATATTTCTCTGTAATGTGTTTGTTTTTTCCTGTTTTGTTGAAAAATTTCAATAAACATACAATTACAAAAAAAAGTGAGTACACCCCTAAGTGAAAATTTCCAAGTTGGGCCCAATTAGCCATTTTCCCTCCCTGGTGTCATTTGACTCGTTAGTGTTACAATGTCTCAGGTGTGAATGGGGAGCAGGTGTGTTAAATTTGGTGTTATCACTCTCACTCTGTCATACTGGTCACTGGAAGTTCAGCATGGCACCTCATGGCAAAGAACTCTCTGAGGATCTGAAATAAAGAATTGTTGCTCTACATAAAGATGCCTAGGCTATAAAAAGATTACCAAGACCCTGAAACTGAGCTGCAGCACGGTGGCCAAGACCATACAGCGGTTTAACAGGACAGGTTTAACAGGACAGGTTCCACTCAGAACAGGCCTTGCCATGGTCGACCAAAGAAGTTGAGTGCACGTGCTCAGCCTCAAATCCAGAGGTTGTCTTTGGGAAATAGACATATGAGTGCTGCCAGCATTGCTGCAGAGGTTGAATTGGTGGGGGGACAGCCTGTCAGTGCTCAGACCATACGCCGCACACTGCATCAAATTGGTCTGCATGGCTGTCATCCCAGAAGGAAGTCTCTTCTAAAGATGATGCACAAGAAAGCCTGCAAATAGTTTCTTGTCTTCAGAAAACTAAGGACATAGTTTCTTGTCTTCAGAAAACTAAGGACATGAATTACTGGAATCATGTCCTGTGATCTGATGAGACCAAGATAAACTTATTAAGTTCAGATGGTGCCAAGCGACAAGCATGTGTAGAGGCAACCAGGTGAGAAGTACAAAGACAAGTGTGTCTTGCCTACAGCCAAGCATGGTGGTGGGAGTGTCATTGTCTGGGGCTGCATGAGTGCTACCGGCACTGGGGAGCTACAGTTCAGGAACTATGAATGCCAACATGTACTAGGACATACTGAAGCAGAGTATGATCCCCTCCCTTCAGAGACTGGGCCACAGGGCAATATTCCAACATGATAAGGACCCCAAACACATCTCCAAGACAACCACTGCCTTGCTAAAGAAGCTGAGGGTAAAGGTGATGGACTGGCCAAGCATGTCTCCAGACCTAAACACTATTGAGCATCTGTGGGGCATCCTCAAATGGAAGGTGGAGGAGTGCAAGGTCTCTAACATCCACCAGCTCCGTGATGTTGTTATGGAGGAGTGGAAGAGGACTCCAGTGGCAACCTGTGAAGCTCTGGTGAACTCCATTCCCAAGAGGGTTAAGGCAGTGCTGGAAAACAATGGTGGCCACACAAAATATTGACACTTTGGGCCCAATTTGGACATTTTCATTTAGGGGTGTACTCACTTTTGTTGCCAGCGGTTTAGACATTAATGGCTGTGTGTTGAGTTATTTTGAGGGGACAGCAAATTTACACTGTTATACAAGCTATACACTCACTACTTTACATTGTAGCAAAGTGTAATTTCCTCAGTGTTGTCACATGAAAATATATAATAAAATATTTACAAAAATGTGAGGCTTGGACTCACTTTTGTGAGATACTGTATATGTAACACCCTCCTAGGTTAGGTTATTAGTGAGGATAAAGTGAATTTAGTCTTTTTAGCTCCTCTGTAGTCAGTGGAGCAGAGTGTGATTATTTTTGCCTGTTCTGGGCCTCACAGGCTGCAGGCTCATTTACTTCTCCCTGCCTTCTAGTAGGTTCTAGAATGTAGTAGGTTGAAAGAGGCAGACCCTGAGCTAGAATATTGATGGAACTCTAGCAAATCCTTGGGGAAATGTGCCCAGAAGGCAGGAGAGGGCCCATAAATAGTCTGAGGCCTAGAGCAGCAGGGTTCTTGTCCTGAAGGAGGAGATCCCAGCCTGGAAGGGCTACTGCCCTTCTGGGCAAGTCTGCTGAAGCCCATAGAGGGTTAATCGAGGATACAGCTCAGGAGGAGCAGGGGGGCCTTTTTTCCTGGAAGCAGTTCAGTCAAGTCAAGTGGGTGCATAAAGCATCCGTCCTGGAGATTCACGGTACAGTGTCTAGCCAATATTGGACAGGATCAATCCAAGTATCTGGAGACACAGTAGAAGCCTGGAAGTGGGATCTTAGTGACTCTCTGCTGTTTAACCCCTTGTGTGACTTTGTTAGTACTACGAAATTGGGATTTGCCCTGCTGGGGGTCCCAGAAATACTTGTGCCTTCGGTCTCTAGAAAGAAGTGGAATGCCCCTGAAGAGAGTAGGCTGAATAGGAAGATTTCTGTAAACATTTTGTGCATTCAATTCTGGAGTATCCCAAAGCTTTCCCACACCACATCCAAGTTTAACCAGTAATAAAGCCAAAAAAGGCAGCCACTGCCTGGTTATTGTGTGTTAGACTGAGGGAGCTACTCTGTGCCTGGCTGGCGTGCAATAACTTAGAAATAGAACCTGGGACGAATCTGCGGGGCCTGTTATAGGCATGTGCTACACATATATATTGGGGCTCTAGCCTTATGCACATGAACTACACTTTGACATGCATTTCCGTGCCTTGTGTTGCATTTTTAAGATGGTCCTATTTAGTTTAATGCTTTAACTTTGATCAAAGTTCCTAAAATACTATAGAGTACAGAACAGTGCTTGCTATAGGGATGCGCAGGGGGTGTGCCAGGTGTGCCCTACTGCCCAGGCTTTCCCTTGTGTTGCTCCCCCCACCGTAGTGCTGCTGGCTTCCATCCTTTCCTCTCATCACCCCTCGGCTGCTATGGGGGATGTTTTAAGGATAGAGAGTGGGGGGAAGGGGCAAATCAATATGTAATTTACTGACCCCTTCCTTTTCTAAATGAATACACTCGCTCACTGTGTTCAATCATAACTGGAGCATAGTAAACTGTGCTTCAGTTTGCAAATTAACCGGTAGCCGCTCAGCACAGATCACTTCCCATTCATTCACTGTCCAGTGCAGCTGAGGCTGCAGAGAAAGGAATGTGTGTTTGAGCTTTGGGGTGCACACCCTAATGCAATGGGCTGAGCACAACTATGGTGGTTGCATTGGCAAACACAGCAATATGTATGGCAATGCACCTCATGAGAACAAGGTTTTTTAGAATGCCAAGACCAAATTCCAGTTTTTCCACTTGAGTATGTAGCTACACCATGTTCAAGGCAGAACTGGTAGTAAATGGCAACCTTGGTATATAAAGCACACCAGGCCACACAGGTGTAAATGCCTACACTTTGCCTAACGTTAGAACATAACTGATTATCTGCTTGCACTACAGTCTCCTGTGTATCATTGTCAGTCTCAGGTAAACAATAAGAAGTGTCAGTAATAGAAAATATTTTATGGAAGCAGAACTGGCACAGGAATGCTCGTTTGGCCCAGTGACAAATGACAAAGTAGCCTAGGGAGACTATTGCTTTTTAATCTATGGGTAGAGGTGTGGGAGGTACATGGTAGATACCTCAATTGCTAGTTTAATAGGGGAAAATCAGTGCTGATGTGACAATGTTTATAACCTGTTTTGGGAAACCTCAGCTAACAGTGTCTGTGGGTACCTCATAGACATTTGATAAGTGGACAAAATAATGGCTAGTTCAGCACAATATCAGAATTAGTATGTCCTTATACAGACTGTGCTGTCTTGAACTCTAATGTCCTGTACACACGACTGGTTTTCCCCTCGGAATAAACTCTGAAGGTTTTTCCTGCATACACACAGTCACACCAAATTCCGACCGTCCAGAACGCGGTGACGTACAACACGTACGACGGCACTAGAAAACGGAAGTTCAATAGCCAATAGCCAATAGCTTCCGTCTCATACTTGCTTCAGAGCATGCGTCGTTTTTGGTACGTCGGAACAGCATACAGACGAGCGGTTTTCCCGATAGGAATTGGTTCCGTAGGAAAAATTTAGAACATGTTCTCTTTCTAGGTCCGTCAGAATTTTCGACATAAAAAGTCTGATGGGGCACACACACGATCGGAATATACGATGAAAAGCTCCCGTCTGACTTTTTCTTTTGGACATTCCGCTCGTGTGTACACGGCATGAGGCCTTGTGCATTCCTACTTTGGGGTTTTAGCCTTATTGCTGTGTTTTTCCTGACCTGTCATGTCCTGGTCTTTTTAACTGTTAACCTGGACAAGTGCTTTTTTTTGTATCTACACCCTTTATCCACGTTGCCCCAAGTTATGGCTTGAGACCTAACTTTAGGTGCAGTTCACAAAACTAAAACACCAGGATAAGACCTTATTTTAAAAAAAGTAACAGTACGTTTCAGCTAAGTCCAATGAGATTTGAAAATTACAGTCACAAGGCTATAATGAACATCCTTAGCCTTATGTTAATGCTTTGTGAATGTAGCCTTTTCTGTCTGAGCCGTTCACTGCCAACTCGAGTGCTCATCTTTTTGTAATGTAAAAAATATCACTGAAATTACATGATTACATCACTAAGTATTACATTACAGCGATTACATCACTGAGGGCCCATGATAGGAAACCTTGAAAGGGACTGGAGAAATGTCCAATCATGCAGAATTGGCTATTACATTATCATAAAAGGAATGTGTGATAGTAGTTATACACTAAAACTGAACATTTATATATACTGTAACAGTCAGTTCGGATCTTTTTTTACTTTATTTCTGATCTTTTTTACTTGATACAATAAGAACATTTCTTGAACCCACATAGAAACCCAAAGGCTCAATTCACAAAGCTAACACATCAGAATAAGTGTCCTTATTTTCAAAAAAGTGATGGTTACTTTTAAGTGCGGTACACACTATAAGAAAATCGGGTGAGCGATTGCCCGATTTTCCTTGTTGTATCGTTGTGCAAGTTGGAACTGAGGAAGGAAATAATGGACGAAAATCCCTGTACGACAAAGGCTTTTTTTGTTGTTGTTTATTGTTTCTGATCATGCGCAGTCTTTCGTTTCTGATTTTTCTCATACAGAAATCGTATGAAAATGATACACATTGAAAGAAAATTGTTCGTTCTGTTTCCCGTAAGAGAAACATTTTGGAGTTTGACCCTTAGGAGATTTCTGTTTGGAAGGTCGAAATCGGCTGTTGAAGGTTGTGTACTTACTATCAGAAAATTGGACGATTATTTTTCGGATGAAAATGTTGACCCAATTTTCGTATAGTCTGTACGAGCCTTAAGTCTGATGATATTTGAATAGTTTGTCACATTACTGAAAATACAGTTTCTTATTCTGTGTGAACTAAGCCTATATAATATCAAGCTTCAAACAAGAAAAAAAAAAAAAACATACTTTAGTTAGTCATAATTCAAAGCAACTATATTCACTGGTTCACAGTGAATATAAAAAAGTAATGTTTTCTGTGCACCTGCAGTCCCTTGTCATACTGGACAACCTCCTTTTTATGCTCCAGTGTGGGTGGGTGAGGCTGCTATAGGCTCAGAGAGAGCAAATATGGGACATATGGATCTATTCTTTTACATGGCCATCCCTGCAGTTAGATATGCTATTATTCTGTGGTAAAACCAGCTGCAGATTATTGCCAAGGAGAAGAAAAAGACCTGTTCAAGTATTCAGAGTAAACTGAACACCTTTATGCCCCGGCAACACATATAAGCGGCGGCAAAAAGCTGGGCTTTAATGCCCACATGCTGCACATGTGTGTCTCTGGGTGGGCAATGTTCCCAGCTCCCAGCACAAAGACTGACCTGCCAGACACGGCTTTTGGTCTAGAGAAAACATTGGTAGCCAGCGGAACTGGCTTCTGAACATATGACCACTGTGACCAGGGCAGATGATAAGGGAGTACAGCCAGCTCCCATATTGCTGACACCGATCCTCTTGGGCTCCCTCTGCAACACTCCTCTTCTCTCTTCCTATGGCTGCACTGCAGGGGGATCGGTTCTAGTATCTGCACCCCTACCTCTCTTCCACTGCTCTGATCACCCTCACCCCCCTGATGTCCGGGCTCCCCTGTGTACTCATTCTGAGGACACACAGGGTGGTCATTTCTGGATGGAGATCAGGGGGCTGGTAAATATGTCATATTTACCAGCATCTACCTTTACGGAAGAACACAGTAAGCAAACGTTACCGATCGCTCCGGTGTTTTTTCATCACTGAAGCATAGACAACTGCATTTATTATGCTTCAGTTTGTGAATGAGAGCTTTCTATTCATTCATCTGTGCAGCTGTGGCTTTAGAGAGGAGGATGGAGAAATCTATGTCCTTTTTCCCTTTTGCCCTGTTGGGGCAGTTTAAAAAATGTAAAAAAGAAAATGTCAAAAAAAAAAAAGAAGAAAATGAAGGGTTCATTCACATGTGCTTGCTGTCTGAAGAGCGAGCCAAATGCTGACCACATTTGACAGGAGGGGAGGAGGCATATTGACTCCCCATCTCCTGCTTTAACCCCTGCATTAGCATGCGGTGGGGCCCTGCCATGTGGGATGTACGTGGTCCCATGATTTCTAACAGCAGCCCTGACTGTGACAGCCAATCACAGTGGTCACATAAGTGCCAATTCTTGAAGAGAGAGTTGGAGTCAGATAACAGTTCTGCATAATACTTTATTTGGTAAAAGATAAACAATCTGGGACATCCAAGCAAACCCAGCAGAACACTAACGCGTTTCTGCCAAAGCCTCAATTACTAGTCTATGACTAAGGCTTTGGCTGAAATGCGCTAGAGCTTTCTGCTGTGCTTGTTTGGATGTCCCAGATCGATTACTTTTTACCAAATAAAGTATTGTATAGCACTGCTATCGGACTCCAGATTTCTCCTCAAATTTGTGCTTACGGGGTGTTAAGGAACCTAAGCTGTTGAGTCTGACATCTCTGGTGCAGGGCTTTTTTTCTCCGAAAATAGGTGCAGGAACTCAACCACGACCCCCCCAAAAAAAACTCCCCCCCACTCACACCTTGTGCAGAGTTCTGGGGGGGTTACACAGAGAGTGCCGAGTTCAGGGGTGAGCTATGTACATAGTGCAGAGTTCAGGGATGTACAAAATTCAGGGGAGCCCTACACACAAAGTGCAGAGTTCAGTTTTCTTCCACAACTGCTTACCTCTGCATCCTCATCCACATCTCACTTTCACTCCTCTTTAGCTCTGACCTTGGCATGCAGTCCCCCCCACTGCCCCCGCCCCATCCCCCCCCCCCTTAAAAGCTCCACCATCTTCCACAAGTCTTTCTTTTGTTGCTGTATTCAGCTGGGGTGTTGGCATCTGCACTGTACCCCAGGCACCTGCATCTCCCTTGTCCCCATCCTGCACCCGATGGAAGCCGCTCAGGAGATCAGATCTGTGGGAGCCATTGGGAGACAAGCGGTCACTTGTAAACACAGAAGCTGAACTTCTGTGTTTACAAGTGGTGAGCAGGGAGCGGAGGGCCTGAGCCAGAGGTGGTGGAACTGAGTTCAACCATGTTCCAACCATGTTCCAACCATGTTCCAACCATGTTCCAACTGAAAAAAAAAGCCCTGCTCTGGTGTATATACTGGCGTGGAGGCGGAGACACTCTTTTGATATTTTTATTAATTCCAAGCAGACATGTTTTTATTAAATTAATTACATGTGTTAAGTATATTTAATTTAATCTGCCATAATATCAACCTTTTGTAACCCCCTGCACTGCCAAGTTTTGAGACAGACTGGGACAGTGAGGGACAGCACTCTGGGGCAGTTGGGGGCATTTTGCTGAGCACAGTGCTGCCATGAAATAGAACAACAAAGGAACCCCCTTAAGGCTACTTTCACACTGAGGCAGTTTTCAGGCATTTTAGTGCTTGAAATAGCACCTGTAAAGTGCCTGAAAAGTGCCTCTCATGCCTCCCCAGTGTGAAAGCCAGAGTGCAGTGCGCTTGCCGGACATTACAAAAAGTCCTGCAAGCAGCATCTTTGGAATGAATGGGCAATGCTTCCAAAGCGCCTGAAAAGTGCTTCGGAAGTGCTGCAACACAGGTGCTTTTAACCCCTTCTTAACCCCTTCATGGGGGTTAAAAGTGCCCCGCCAGCGACCGAAAAGAGCAGCTTAAAGTGATTGTAAAGGATCGTTTTTTGTTTCTTTTAATTAACAAACATATCATACTTACCTCCACTGTGCAGCTTATTTTGCACAGAATGGCCCCGAACATCCTCTTCTGGGGTCCCTCGGCGGCTCTCACGGCTCCTCCCCGCATCAGATAACCCCCCAGGAGAAGCGCTCTTAAGAGGGGGTTACATTGTGGACACACTCCCGAGTCCAGCATTTGCGTCCACAGACACGAATGCTGGACTCGGCCCCACCCCCCAGCGCCTGCGTCATTGGATTTGATTGACAGCAATGGGAGCCAATGGCTGTGCTGCTATCAATCTAGCCAATCAGGACACGGGACACCGACTACAGCTGGTGTGCTCATCCCCAGTGGGAGAAAAAGAGGGTTCAGGTAAGTAAAGCGGGGGCACTGGGGGGCTGCTGCAATGCATTTTATGCATTTTCACCTCAATGCATAAAATGCATTGAGGTGAAAAAACACAAATGTTTACAACACCTTTAAACAGCGGTAAAGCGCCGCTGAAACTAGCACCGCTTTACTGCTAACAGACTTGCCGCCCTAGTGTGTAAACAGCCTAAGTGGAACTGTACTGGGCAGACAATTGGGTGAAAACCGTGTTTATAAAAGTAACAAAACTTTATTTATACAAAATTAGACAAAGTACAAAGGAAGCTGTAAGCATTGGTGCAGTTGATGCGCATATATATATATATATATATATATATATATATATATATATATTATATATATCATATACCAAGGTTACATAGATGGAATGGCTGCTGGTTCTGTCCACATGGGTCTGTGTATCTGTGTATCATAGGAGACAGAAATACCCAACGCGTTTCAAATGACAATTCTTTTGGATTCTTCTTCAGGGATACAGACATTCACAGTGTAATTATTCTACAATAAAATTAGTTAATATTAGCTAGTGTATCACAAAGAACAATAAACCATTCATTGCTATACAAATGATACTGACCCTTTTTTGTACATGACACGATTGAAACCGCTTTCATAAAAACATGTCACAAAAAGACTTGCCGATGTCTTGGCTAAGGGATTCTCAATGTAGTTGGGGAAGGGCAATTAGGTAAACTTATAAGTGTGCTGCTGCTCCTTCATTTCCAAAATACAGGTCGCATTGCTTAGCTGCACTGTATTCTGGAGGGAGGTTCATGACCTGGCTGCACTGTCTGGCAGGAGTGTCTTGACTACAAGGGTGAACATGATTATGAATTCTTGGGCAAGAAAAAACAGATGGATTGTATGTATTTTAGCTACTTATTTCGTTTTTGGTCAAGAGTTCAGCTTTAAGTACCACTCATTGCACATTCTCTAGGCATCAACAACCTTTGTAGTCTAAAAACATGATGTATGAGCAAAAAAAAAAAAAAGTGTTTTGCTCTTTATTCTTAAAGTGGAAATATCTATTTTTTAGAGTGGGAAATCAAATCAAGTTCCCATGGTCATCCAAGTAAGATCTTCCAGCTGCTACTTATAATAGCTCTTCCTGCAGAACTCCCAAATGATACAAACATACAACTGCAGAATTCCTTTAAAGACGCAACACCACAAATACCTTTACATTTCTACTTTTTAGTATACTCAGTGGCAAGACTAATAACATTATATCCTTTTCAGATACTTTTTTTAAAAATCAAATCTGAAATGAAAAAAGTCATTTAAATGGACAGTAATGTTTTACGTATGCAATATGTTTGCCATGCACTTTATAGATAAGTATAAAAATCGGACTCGTCATAGACAGATAGAGCTCATAGGTGCAACTATGTATAGGACACGTACACAACAAAAAGATTGTTCCCTTTTCTTGAAGAAAAGTCACTAGCAGTGACTGTTTCTCATTAGAGATGCTGAAATCAATCATATTGCTAGAGAATATTGAGCTATGGATATCCACGTTTAGAGACTAGGATCTTGCCTGTTGGGTATAGTGCAATACAGGCCAGTTTGGGACTGGCGGTGCTATTGACATTTATGAGACTTTGTAGGGCAGAGGAGGGTTAAGGGAGTTGTTTTGGTGCAGTCCCCCCATCCTTCTTTCTCATACACACTCCAAGACAATTCCCACACTCTTTAGGAGAAGTGAGCAGAAAAAAAAAAATTGTTAACTCCTTGTATGGCCCAAGCAATGCATTGGGGAAGTAATTGGTTAATAAATGCAGGACCCTTTCAGCTTGGTTCATTAGTGTTCCCAGACAAGTTGCTGGCACAAAGTTGGTCTCACTCTCTCTCTTTTCCTCTGTTTCTCTGTTTTTATCCCTCCTCCTGCTCTGTTTCATTCCCCCACCCCCCCTTCTCTTTCAACCCTAATGATTCCCACATGGTTCTTGGTATCTCAGCCAAGCCCCCTAGCATTGTCTGAAAACTCCAAATTTAGAAGAAATATGAAAATTGTCAAACAGACAGTCCTTAGTGGGTAAAGCTGAAAACCTCCTAAACTGTCACAGGTCAAGACAAGAAAAGGAGGGGTGTCACATGACTACACCCCCAACCAATGGCATCCCATGCTGACCTGACAGATGTGCCTTATAACTGCCTGGCCTCTCTTCCCTCCAGCTCATATAAGGTAAAAGAAAAAAGGTCTTTTCTCCCAGCTGGTTAGAATCTAGTGCCGGAAAAATCCCCAAACCCAAGACCAGCACACTTACAGAAGCTCAAGCTCTACGTTTGCAGCCCCAGGGGGGGAACAAGGTGACAAGATCAAGCCAACCTTGCAGACAGTAAGTTATTGTTTTTTTTTGTTTTTTTTTATTAACGGTGCCACTAATCGTGTTTTTTTCCTGGTGCACCCATTTGCAAGAGAAACCTAATAACCACATTTCTACGCACTGCAAACATTTCACTTTAAACCCGATATACTCGTACTGAATTTTTACATATAATGTAAAGTCTGATGTCACTGCATGTCACGTAAAGTTCCAAATGCGTCAATGTTTTGCCACGTGGGTTTTATTTTATACTTAGCAATCTAGTAAAGCCAATAAAATGACATATTTAAAAATATAGAAGGCACATGCTGATAGCTGTGCAGTTTTTTTTATTGCATATAAACATTCACAACTGCTCTTTATTATGAGACGTCTGTTTTTTTTGATAGCACAAAACAAAAAATGAACTGAATAACTGCTAAGGGCTTTCAGGTAAGCTGATGTATTATATGTCTGCTCCATAAAGTATTTAAAAAGCTAAATGAAAAGAAGCCATATTTTCCTTCTTATCTTCTTTACCTAGCACTCAACCACAACTCTTATCCCTTATACAGTGTTTTTTCCTTTAACCCCAAGCAGACAATGCAGATTATTCTTCTCGGAAAGATGATGCCTTCTGGGTTACTACATTTTGCTCAGCCTTATAAAATAAAACGCTGCATCATAAAAACATAACTGGTAACCTTGCACGGTGTATATAAAATGGCTGTATTTTATGGCCTGAACTTTTCATCATTCATTGACCTGCCATAGACAGAAAATTCCCATATCTGGCAATACCCAAAAAGTGCAATTTGTATTTATGGCATATATCCAATGAGATTACTGTTTCCTTTTCCCATGGAAAAGAAGACTATTAAAAATACGTCAAAAGACCTTCCTGCATTTTGGGAAATATATTCAAGCAACTGCCACATTCAGGATAAACAGCACCATGGGGGCTATTTACTAAAACTGGAGTGAAAAAAAATCTGGTGAAACTCTTTATAGAAACCAATCAGTTTCCAGGCTTTATTGTCAAAGCTTAATTGAACAAGATGAAGTTAGAAGCCGATTGGTTACTGTGCACAGCTTTAGTACATCCCCCCATCATGTCTCTTACACTATGCAGTAGGTACAAAGCAATACTTGTGAAATTCCTATACTGGATGGCTAGCCTTTACCTGTGACCATTGGGCAATACCTATTTGTTTATCGTGTACAGTACAAAATGTCAAGCTGTTTTCTCCATTCTCTAAAGCTGGCCATACACTTTCATCTGGTTCCCTAATGAACTGGAGAAAATTCAGTCAGAAGGTTGCCCTTTCAGCACCACTTTGCCCAACATCTGTCAACTGAAATATCGGAGCAGACAAGCAGAAAATTGTCGGTCGAACAGTGCCTGCATCCAATCAGATACTATAGCTGCAGTGGGAGGTTCATCTATTGGATGTAGGCATGTTTGATTTCTTTCGTTCAATCAAGGAAAGAAATCTATGGGTGTATGGCCAGCTTAAGTGTGGAATCATTCTGTGTGTTCCTTTGCATGTGTCTGTAGACACTCTCTTCCAAACTCCAGGAAAGGTACAGCCCCTCGTCTGGAGCTGTCTGGAAGGCATCAAGAGCATGTGTTTATATTTGCTGCTTTATAGGATGTTGAGAACTCCACGTCTTTCTATATGAGGTTATAATGTAACCCAGGTTATAGTTTAAACTATAAAGAACACAACCAATTTCTGCAAAGGGAACTTTGCATTTAGATATAATTGTATTGATGGGACAGATACCTGCTTCTAGACAAACATAGCAGATTGGATGACTTCACAAGAGTGTATGACTGTATGGGGTTGATTTACTAAAAGCACATAAGCTGTTCACTTTGCAAGGGCATTGTCTCCAAATTGTAGCAAATGAGGTGAAGCTCTGCTGCCCTCCATCCTCTAATTATGTGTAAGCAAAAATGCATTATTTTTTTAATTCCCTTCTTTTTTTTTTAAATTCCTTGCACCTAATTGGGTATTTTTGCCATGGTTACATTTTACCACATCCAATACGCTCTGGGGAAGTTCCCCAGAGTGCAACTTCCCTTGAAAAGTGAACAGCCCATTTGCCTTTAGTAAATCAACCCCTATATCTGGCTTATTTAAGACAGTAAGGCATAGAGAAGTTAAGATGTGCACAGTGTAGTAGCCAACAACAAAGAATCTGATTTCAGTTTACTGTATTCAGATCAATAAAATAATTTGTTTCTGGTTGGTTCCTATGGGTTTTTATATCTTACACACCATCAGTGTATATCTTGTAAGCAGTAATGGATTGGTTAAGGCTTGTAGTAGACATGCTCAGAAGACTGACTGGCATGACAGCCTTCATACAAAACATTTTTTCATAAACAGGCATGGTCAATTTATATAAATGTGCATGTTTATATAATGAGAAGACATTACTGAGATCAGAATTTTCTGAGAGAGAAAAAAGCTACCATCCAGGAAATCCAATTTAAAACAGTTAATTGTTTAACCCCTAGATCAGTCGCTAAAGAGGTACGTGCAAAGGCATACAAATGACTCTCAGGGGTTGATTCATAAAAGACAAATAGGCTGTTCCCTTTTAGGAGAAGGTGCACTTTGCAAGGGAAATTATCTGCAGAGCTTAGTGTTTGTGGTGAAATTTCACTTTGCAAAGAATGCCTAATCCAGTGCAAGGTGAATAAAAACACCATCTTTGTTTGACATGATTGGATGATGGAAGTCAGCAGAGCTTTACCTCATTTATTAAGCTCTGGAGCAAATTCCCTTGAAAAGTGCAACTTCCCTTGCAAAGTGAACATTATTTGCTTTTAGTAAATCAACCCCCAGTCTCTTTGTAATGGACCAGATAATCATGTCATGTCTGTCGGTAGCCCAAAAGGTGTAAATTCGTCATTAGCTCAAGGGGGAGACTTGCTTGCATCACCTATTACACAATCAAGGTAAAATTTGTTGATGTTCTATAAGGTGTTTTATAAAAAACAGAATAAGTGCATGTGTTGGCAATGGATCTTTAAGTGAGCACTGATGTTTATTTCTCAAGAAACCACCAGGGCTCCCTATGTCTGTTGGCCCATACCAACCAGATGTCATCAGTTAGGTATAGGTAGATCACCAAATATTTGATTGGTTGCTAGGGGATACTGCAGTTTGTCTTTATAAGTAATGGCTGTTGACCTGACACATCCCGTTCTTTATAATTATTTCTAAGCACTAAAATATTTGAAATGATGTACACCTGAAAAATAAGATTTTTAGCTGATGGCAGGTTTCTTACAATGCACTGCATAGTAATCTCTCCTAGCTGCCAAGCAGATTTCCTCTGTTGTAATTTATTGAGCATTGCATAATGAAATTTATGACAGCCTTGATGATAAGAATAATAGATTTCCTTAGAAAGAGTGTATTTTCTCTAGGCGAGTGTGGCCTTATAGACCTGCCAAACCTCACAGCTACTTCCTGTTAGGAGTAGGACATGGATTTGGCAATGGAGATGCAGCTGCTCCAGATGTGACCACTTTAACCGCTGGAAAAACCCCGAGGCTCTCACCGTCATGCTTTGACTGGCGAAGGCTTAAAGACTTCCCCCACACATTATACTCTTAAAGCTCCGTATACCTGAGTGTATGTGTGTGTGCACCAAATAAGGTCTTACTAGATCTGCACTACAGGAAGCAGCCCTTTTTGTCATGTTTCATATACAAAGTCGTTTAAACTCAGTAATGAATGACCAAAGCTGGTCATACAATATCCAATTTTCTTATTTAGTTTCCTTGAGGCTCCATTCACATTTGTGCAACTTGTCGTGCAACTTTGGACATCATATTTGCATGACAATTCGTTTCCCATGTTTTCCAATGATAACCATTCCTATATGTGCGACTTAAAGTTGCAGCAACTTCAGAATTGTTCATGCAACACTTTGGTCTGACTTTCATGCAACGTGAGGGCCATAGACTTCAATGTTAACCCTCAAAAGTTGCATGAAAGTCTTACCTGAATGTTATACAATGCAGCAGTTGTGCAACAGTTGTCCATTATCCCTGGACAAAGCCAAAGTCGTATCTAAGTCGCACCCATCCAAAGTTGTATCAAAGTTGCACCAAAGTTGCACTCCAAAGTCGGCGCAACTTTGGAGTCATACAAAAGTGAATGGAGCCTTAGATTTACCTTTAAGTATGTAGTACAAGGGTCTGCCTGATTGCATACGAATTGAATGTGTTTAGGTTTGACTTCATATTATATAGTTTTGGTAAATCTGAAGGAAAATTTTACAAGAAAATTGTATAATGTATGGCCAGGCTTGGCCATCCAAATCATTTAACATTTCCACTATATTGTATGCCCAGATATAAAAGTATTATTACACGGTATAACCTTGTGTTAAACACCTTAGCAAGTGTGTGTGCCTTCATTTAAAACTTAGTCCAATTTATTTATTAAAGCAAAGATCAATTTGTAAATTGCAGTATCCCACGAAAACCAATCATCTTTCTAGCATCTTTCCTACTCTTACTAACGTGACCCTAAACTCCTGGATTTAAAAAAAATCAATTCAAGTATGTATTCTTAACTCAAAAAAGTATCTTCTATTGCTTTCAGTTTCCTCCAAATCTCAAAATTCTTTTTTTTTTTCTCTGTTGTAATCCAACTTCCTATTAGAAGGTGGCTATGTTCATTTTTCATGGTCCCACTATATGTAGGAACATAGCCACTCTCTCTTGCTCACTCCCGAAATGGACTAGGGACTGTGGACTACTGGATTTGTAGTGTGAATAGAGCATTGCACGTGACTGCAACTAACACGCACTGCTCATTCCAAACAGACAGAAGTGAAGAGGTAAGTGAGAAGTTTGGGAGTGCGCTGAGGACATTACAAGGAGGCAAAAAAACTCACTATTTCATGAAAAATATATTACAGCCCTATTAAGTAGTGGATGTGCATGGAATATTTTTGAAGAATAAGGATATTTAGTGTCGCTTAGGGTAAACCAGACTTAGCTTATAAGATCCCTTTCTTTATTCACAGATTTATTTCTGCAGAATATTTCAAGCATTTGTGTGCCTGTCACAGCTGAACATCTGTCAGAACTGTGTGGATGTTTTCTGGTGTACGTCAGACATTGGGGTTAATTTACTAAAACTGGAGAGGACAAAATGGTGCAGCTGCTCATGGCAGCCAATCAGCTTCTAACTTCAGCTTGTTCAGTTAAGCTTTGATGATAAAACCTTGAAGCTGATTGGTTTCTATGCAGAGCTGCAACAGATTTTACACTCTCCAGTTTTAGTAAAGCAACCCCTTTCTCTCTCTAAAGTTGTAGAAAAATGCAGGTGTCAGAGTTCGAAGAGGCTGATTGGAAACCATGGTAGTAATACAGTGCTAGAAATATGAATATTTGCTTTAAAGCATAGGGCAGCCTTGCAGCAGTGGAGTCCCCCATTCGCATTCCCATCCAGGACACTACCTGCACAGAGTTTGAATGTTCTCCTTGTGCTTGCATGGTTTTCCTCCTACATTCTCAAAACATGCTGGTGGATTAATTGGCTCCTGTATAAATTGGTCCTGGTATGTGTATGTTTGTTAATGAGATAGGGACCTTAGCATACCTCCACAAGGACTTTTTTTTTACCATTACTATTCATTTATATTGCCTTTTAAAATGTAAAAATGCAGCAATTTAGAAACTGGATGAAAGGTTTAGCACTGGGAAATACTTTTTGAAAGATAAAAAGTGCATTTTATATACAACTATATAGATCTGACCAAAATGAGGTACAAACGAGGTGGAATGAGGGACAGAGGGACATTGCTTCAAATCAGGGACAGTCCCTCCAAATCAGGGACAGTTGGGAGCTATGCTTTAGTTTGTAATCTCCCTGAGGGCAGGGACTGATGTAAATATACCCAGAGCTACGTAATAGTGCATTCACACTTGCGAATGCATCCGAATTACAATTAGATGCGAAAACCCCAGTGAGGGTTCCTGCGATAAGTTGTGGGAGGCAGCCCTATTGAAAGCAATGGGAGGATGCTCGCTCCCGCAGCTAATTGTGGCCACTCGCACGTAGTCTTTAATGCAGCGATCACATGCAAGTGATTGGCCCTTGGCATAGGAAGCCCGAGTCCAGGGCTGATCTCTTGCATGGGATCAATGTATGAGAGATTACATGCTAGTGGCAGTGATTAGCTGCGGGAACTGTCAGCCTCCCATTGCTTTCAATGGGACTGCCTCCTGCAGCTTATCGCAGGAACCCCTCCTGGGGTTCTTGCATCGAATTCAGAGCATGGGTGCTTCCACAGGTGTGAATGCACCCTAAATTGTCATTGCCATATAAATTCCTAAAAGAAAAATGGAGGCTGACTTCTAATTCTGTAAGTTGCTTGGGTTGGAAACTGTCCCTCTTGTTTTTACTTTGAGTCACAAACTTAGAACAGGTATGCAGATGAGGGCTTACGACTTCCCTCTGACTTTCCTGACATGCATAATTATTGTGGGGCAGTATTGAAGCTGCAGTATAACAGCCACGCAACTAGCATATTCAGAATGAGGTCAGCCCCAATATTTCTCTTAGAAAAAAATTACTCACAGTTCCCAGTACATTATTTACAAAGCAATGAAAGTTATCCTTGCAGACATGCCTTTTTACTGCTGTATAAAAGATTGTATGAAAACAGCACCATTTGTAAGCATATGGCCATCTAGGGTTGTCAACTGTCAAGACATTTGCAGACAGTCGAAAAATGCAGTTAAAAAAGTCTGTCTGGGAAAATCAATGTTTAATAAAAATAAATAAATAAATAAATTATATATATATTCCTACATTTGTATCACATTGCACAGCATAGTACAGACTCCACACATTCACAGCATATAAGGACGGAATTATTTGCAATATGTTTTCTTTTATGCTGTGAATTTACCTTATGACCTTGGATCCCTAAACTGCTCAGCATTAAAGGGTCATTCATCCCAAAAGCGGTATTTTACTTGTAGGTAGGGTCTGTTAGGCTGAGTCTTCTATCTGAAAGTTTTGGAAGATCTCACAGCTCTGTTAGCATTTTCTATAAAATAGAATAAATAAATCCAACAGAGAGAGAAGGACCCCCTTAAAATGGCCACCACAAGTATGCAGACCCAATAACTCAAGCGAAGATAGCTACTAATAAACTACTAGAAAGATATATGTGGTTTAACTCTCTAGAGTCTAGCATCTTCAATAAGAATAAATAAAATATCATGTTTGAGTAGACAGACCTTTTAATTATGGTCCCAGTGACAAATGATGTGCTACCCAAGATCAATGAACTCAACGAAGCCACATAACTGGGTGGCAACCACTCTACAGTATTGGACACCTTTTTACATTTTGTAGTAATCATTTACATAGTTGGACTATTCATCTGTTTTGTTTCAGAGCTTTAGAAACTTAAAAGCCCCAAATATTGATTTACTGTGGCCCCTTGCTGAATCAGCATGTGTTAAGAATCAGCAGCTCTAAACAGAACTATTAATCTTAATACATGCAAAGGGAGATTCCAACTGCACTTACTTCATTGCCACCCTAAGGCCGTAAACACACGGGAATTATTTAATCCTAGTTTCCAAATGCTAGTTTAAAGGGCTTCAGATTCAGTAAGCATTTACAGAGTATTTGGTAAGCTTCAGGCAGTTTTCTTGAAGTCCTTAAAGCACCCTTCAGCTCCGAACTTGGAATACTAAATACAATTCTCAGCACAGCTAGAGAACTGACCAGAGTGTGTTTTCCTGCTTAGTCTGGTCAGTTTTTTTTATAGGAAAGCTGAGGGACTGGCAGAAACACCAGAGATATCATACAAAGGCCGCAATACAAAGAGAACAGGATACTTTCTCATACAAGTACATGGTACAGCAGGCACATATCAGGAATATCAAGTGTTGGGCTTACATACAAATTTTAACATGCAAAAGTCACGTGTATTCTTCCTGGAACCTTGGAATGCTTTGTGTATTTCTTCCAGAGCTCTGCAATAATCCAGTGTGACACTACAGGAGCTTCCTGTAGTAAGACCTGTCACTGCTGTGCAGGGTGACTGGTTTTGTGCCCACACCCTCCTGTAGTTTTAGGCTTAGGCTAGCCTTAGGCAGATTCACACTAGCCCACACTGTGCGTTCCAGTTGCGGGAATCTCATCGAATTCCCCGCAGCCACCTGCAGCAGAATCCCGCTACTCTTGTGAGAAACGTTGGGCTGCCATTCATTCTGACGCATCATTCTGATGCACACCCAACGCATCTCAGCTCACAGCGCAATCTCGGGAAACCACATGGTCAAAAAGACCATTCGGTTTCCCTGTGGCCACATTTTTAAAAAGGTGCATGCACCCTTTTTTCTGCCATTCATGCGGCACAGCAGCCCATTCAAATGAGAACCAAGCCTAAATGTTGGTCCTGAAGAGACATCTATTCTGTGAATTACATTGGCCTTTGTCTGTTGAATGGTCCGATATCTAAATTAAATGCGCACAAAGTTTAAGTGGTAAGAACATTGCTTTATACACACTATTTGTAACTGAGAGCGGTTTATAATTTTGTATGTATGTGTTTTGGTAAATTTTTTAAGTCATTAAAGTGTTTCTAAAGGTAATTTTTTAATTAAAAACATAAATAAAATAATGTTATATTTACCTGCTCCCCCCCACCCCCCCTCCCCCCCGATCTCGGCTCACAGGATTTGACTGACAGCAGCCAATGGCTCCCACTACTCTCAGTGTAGTGTAGTGGAAAGCCGGCAGCCGGTCACAGCCCTGGATTTATGTAGGCACAGCAAGTGGCAAAACTTTTTTTGCCACAATGCAGGGAATACATTAGGGTAAAGAATGTTATACCTTTAGAACAACTTTAGTAAATGTTTGTAATTTTTTTAAGAGAAGCTTTTTCTGTGATGCATTATTGGGGTCTATCATTTAAAGTACCATTCCAGAATCTTTTTTGCATATAGAATTGCTCAGTTGCTTGTGAGTAAGATTCTGCTAGCGACTGAGACTTGCAGCATTTTGGGCCAACAAGGGAGTGGCTCTATGGGTTAAATGGCTGTCCTGCCTTGGTGATACTGCCACTGGCATACCCTTACATTATCAATTTAATTCTCTTAGATCACTCCCCTCTGGGTGATCTATGTACATTGCTGGGGTTTTAACAAACTTTGTTGCAGATTCCTACAATTTGTTATTCTGAAGAAATCCCTGTGTGTTTCTCTGTGGCCCTGTGCTCAGTGAGTCTAATGGGAGTGGTTTCATAATTATTAACCAGCTGCTGCAGAAACAGGGCTCTAATGAGGAAAGTGGCAGGTTCTGCATCCCTTTAGATTGGGAGTATCTTACCAAAAATTGTTGCAGGGAATGCCAAAAATCTGCCTTGTATCTTAGTGCAGACTTCTGGGAAAATCAGTGAGCCAATCACACAAGCAGGAAATTATGTTTCTGGGGGGCGTTCTGTACGTATTCTGTGTACAGAACAACTCCAGGTAGCCATCTTGCATTGCAATTTACAGGAAATTACAGAGCTGCAGATTGAAAAGGAAAGGTCAAATATGACTTGTGTCGCAATTGTATATGCAATTTTTTTTTCCATGAAAGTGTAGTTACCCTTTAAGAATAACTAAACTCAAGAACAAAAACTAAATATATTGCAGCTTACCAGTACTTAACTGTGGAGTCTGCATTCATTATCTTTTTCCAGGTTTTTTTCCCTTTATTTTCACTTGGTGATCCTAATGCGGCATACACACGACCGGTTTTTCCGTCAGAATAAACTCTGACGTTTTTTTCAACGGAGTTCCGACGGAGTTCCGCTGAAACGGACTTGCCTACACACGATCACACCAAAGTCCGATTGTTTAGAACGCAATGACATGTGACAGGACTAGAAAAAGGAAGTGCAATAGCCAGTAGCCAATAGCTGCCCTTGCGTCGTTTTTCATCCATTGGAACAGCCGTCGGAAAGATTTGAAACATGTTCTATTTCTAGGTCCGTCAGAATTTTCAAAAGAGAAAGTCCGATGAGGCCCACACACGATCGGAATGTCCGATGTAATGATTCCGTTGGACCTTTTCTGCCGGAAAGTCCGGTCATGTGTACGCGGCATAACAGTGACACATTTCTTGTCCTAGGGCGTCAAAGCTCACTCACTATACTGGTCATATAGAGAAGCAGGATTGTAATTTTAAGACAGACTATGCACACCTATGCATCTCCTTTTCCCAGATAGCTGGGAACAATGTAACAGCACAGGTAGAGCGCACAGCATGTATTTGACTGACAAGGTTTCTGCTAGTTCAAATTTTTTTTGCCCTTATCAAATAGATATATCAAAATGCTTTCATTGGTACATTAATAGACCGCAGGGGAATTTTTTGGGTTTTCTGATCTTTTTTTTATTGATCAGGCTGTGCACTGATGTCCTGTGATGTATTCAAATAGGTTACGTGTCTTTACATTACTTGTTGTATGTATTATATTTTTTTAAGGATGAAAATTTTAAAGCCTTGTTTATTCTTGAGCTTTTTTGTATTATGCCTATTAATATGATATAATAATAGCACAAAACAAATCCATATTTCTTGATATACAGCATTGCTTACAGTAGATTCAGTTCATTGGGACATGCTGGTTAGAACTGTTTAATTATTAATTTGGGCAGTATTGTGGCTTATTGATTCTTAATGTGGCCTTAAAAGTAACTTGTTATGATAGCAATATTGAAGTTACAGAGATGTTTAAATGTGTAAGTTCAAGGGTTGTTATGCTTATCCTACCAGCACCCAGCTAACCACTTTCATGAATTAAAGACCAATCAGACTCTTTGAAAACCCTGTTACTTTCAACAATGAAATAATTTGGCACCGGAAATGCCTCCTACCCACTACTCCCATTTCTACAACATAAACACTGAGCACTCAGGTGAACCAAATCTGTACCAACCTGTCCAGGAAGGCTTTGTTGATGCCATTTTTTGAAAGGTGTTAGATTGTCATTTTGCCTTTCGTATACCAAACAACAGACAATCTTTTATACAATAACAGTTAAAAAGGGTGGCAAATGTTCACACATTCATGCAAAAGCCTAAACACTTTCAATTTGTATGCAATCACGCAGGCCCTTACACCACATAGTTGAAGGTATGATACAACCACATAGTTGTATAATGTATGGCAAGCTTAAAGCAAGCATTTCTAGAGGTAGGGTTGGAGTCTTTACACTGTAGCAGAGTAGCATTTGGAGTTTGATAGCATACAGTACGAAACATTGTTCTTGCAGCACTAGTAGGGATCAAATCAATGATATACTGTATTCTAGAACAGTGTTTCTCAACTCCAGTCCTCAAGGCGCCCCAACAGGCCATGTTTTAAGGCTCTCCATTATTTTACACAGGTGATTTGATCAGTTTCACTGCCTTAGTAATTACCACAGCTGTTTCATCTGAGGGAAATCCTGAAAACATGACCTGTTGGGGCACCCTGAGGACTGGAGTTGAGAAAAACTGTTCTAGAAGACATACTTCCATGGAGGCTGGTGGTAGCAGGCCAAGGCTTGCCAACATTTTGGTGTGTATCTCAAAGCAGTAATGGCTCAGCTTTGATAACATCTCAGGCAGTCCAAGTGATGTAGTAATCATAAATACTGCCATCGCAGACTTTACTGGAGTGGGCTGAGAAATAAATGGGTGCTGCAGCAACAGTCAGTTGGAAATTGGTACCATCACATATTTGCCAGTACATCTTCAAATAACGTCCAACATTTTTTATTCAAAGTGATGACATCACAGCAGAAGAGTGCAACGTTTCGGGCCATACAGGGTTTGTCAGGCATGTTATATACTCGACTAAGGGGTCCTGCGTGATTCCGAAACATTGCACACTTCCACTGTGATGTGATCATTTTCAACAACTTTTAGATGTTATTTGAAGATCCATGATGTGCTGGCAAATATGTAAGTTGACAAATAATAGAATAAACCAATTTTATAGAAATGATCAAGTGTATAGTATATGCAGTGGACCAATTTATATTGAATCAGTCTATTGGCTGTACTGATGACATCTTTGAGCCAGCAACTGGTAAATCCATCAAACATATCTGGGGATAGTGTAGGGAATGTAAGAAGTACACTTTTAAAAGGAGTTGTCAAAGGGCCGAGAACCAGCTGTTTATAGTAAGTTGTAGATGTTGGTAACTAACTTTTTGCTATGTGAAATCATGGAGGGTTGATGATATCAGCGTGACATTAATGAGACACACTTCTGAGATCATGATGCTTCTAAGAATTTGCTTACAAGTGCATTTGACCTGAGTTAGACCTACTTCAAGCAGATTTTGCGCTCCCATAGACCTATATGGGGATGTAAAACCCCCTTGAAGTGAAATAAAGTCCTTTGACACAGGGTAAGTGAATGTATTCTTGTCTGTGCTTTTGTGTGACTAGCACAATCTACTTCAAGGGCAGGTAGTGATAGAGTTCAATATGTAAAAAAAGTAATAATCATTATCAAATATAAATAATGCCTTGCATTAAAAATGCATGTTTACGGTATGTAATGTTTATTATTCACTTATGACAAGTGACCTTGCGTCTACCTTATATACAATTTACTATCCTGGGAGTTGGATTGAGTATTTGGTTCGCGCCCCAACATAAATCAGTCAGACAAAGATTTTAGTGACATTTTTTCAATGGCTCTGTCAATTATGGGAGCTTAAACTTACAATACTACTCTAATACTTGTTGAAGTAACTTTCATCCATTAAGAAAGTATCGCAGAAACCCAGGAACACATCAGGAAGGCTTTCCTAAAGTCACAGGCAGGTTACGTTTCTAACATATACAGATGCTATCTGGATTCCTATTGGATGGCTGTAGTAATGATGAATCATGGACCATCTTTCATGGATAGATCAGTCCAGGCTGGATAGGTCTTCGGAGATGACTAATACATGTGTGCTCAATGCATAACATAAACAGCTCACGCTTCTAATGTCCCACTAACAAACATACTGACTGTCCACACATGCTCACTCTAGTCATACAAAATGTGTGTGTGTATTTAACACTTCCTTTATTATTGCCACCCCAAAATTTTACTATTATATGTGTTCTAGAACAGTAAAAGTTTTCTTCTTTCTTTTCTTGTATCAGATCATAAGATCACAGTCATGCCAATTTCTTTATAATAGAAACATAGAAGACGTTAGCCTACTTTCATTTTATTCCTGTAATGGTTCCCTGTTCCAGAGTGCATTGAAGAGAGTGTGTACCCCAGTGTTATCATTGTATGCTTCTTTTATTCTTTTTGTAATAGGAGATACGCAACACGTTGTGAAATCTCCTAGAAAGGTGTGGGGTTTTTTTCATTGTTTTTGGCAATGCTCATAATGGTGGAAGATCTGCCACCAATATTTTCAACCTATGCAGGAAGTAAGATTGTAGAAATGTAACTTACACACTATCAACATGGAGGGCAATCTGTAACTGTAAATTTACTTTCATTTTCCAGACATGGCCACATATGTACAGTTATAAAGTAGGTATTAACCACCAAGGGTCTAGCCCTAATACAGCACCTTGATTCCCTAATGTTTATGCAGGGCAGATATATATCCTAATTGGTTTTGCAGTCCTACACATGCAGTAGGTGTTCTGTTTTGTTTGTTGCCAGCTTAAAGTACAAAATCATGAACCCGCAACCATGCACATGTACCTGCACATGCTGTGGAGAGTATGTACTGTGTTGTTATGTTCGGTCGAATCCCTGTGCTTGCTCCCAGTGAGTACTCCGGTTTCCTCCTACACTCCAAAGACATGTTTGTAGGTTAAGTGAGTTATATGAGTTAGGGACCTTAGATTGTAAGTTTCTTGAGGCACTATATACATACTTGTAATAAAAAAAATACAGCAGAAGGGTTTTGTCCTACACATTGCCAGATTCTGACAACCATTTCTTAAGAGACTCCATCCTACCCTTACACAAACTCTCACCATCTAAATAAGCAGTGACCAACCCAGGCCTAGGCTTCTTCAGTGCTTCAGGCTCTGGGTCACTGCATGTCCCTTTTGTCCCTTTCCATAGCCTGCCCATATGTCAGAGTATAGGGCAGGAGTGGGGTTCCCCACATACATCCTCGGCAACATTATAATGTACCCTATATTATTAATAATTTTGTTTAGTAAAAATATATTTGATATTTTATTTAAAAACAATTGATCCTAGTTCTTTTGAGCTCAATGGTATGTCTAAAATAACTACCACTGTGGATTGTCTCTAGTTCTTGTGAATCAACAGATGGTAAAAGACATTTTAAACATGGCAACAGTAACATTTTGTAATATGTAATGTGTAGTACTGTTACTATTACAGCTTCAGAATAATTTGTAAGCAGGACAGGAAAGGTAGTGCTGGTGAACTGAGGTGAGAGTAGAAAAAAGCAGCAGAAGTAGATGCCATGGCGCACATAAAACAGGGGCCTCGTTTTAAGAAGTGTAATTTTCTATAAATAAAATATGACAATATAAAACTTCAGTTTTCAAAAATTATTAAAATGTAAAATAAAATTGACCACAAACTGTCAGAAACTTGGCAGACTGACTTGCAGCAGGTAAAATGGTAAGACGCAGACTTCTAAGATTCTCAGATGCAGACTTCTAAGATTATTCTGATTAGGGAATCATCTGGTCACCCAACAGTAAAGCATACTGACATAAAAAGGTTTTAGCCTACATTTCAAAGACCAACCTGCTGCAAGTTGTATAGGTGTGATAAGCAACGTTTGATTCTAACAATACCAAAATCCATTCTCTATGGCTGAAATAATTATAATCAGCAGTCTTTGACTTTGAAAAGTGCATTAAACCACATGTCCTGGTATGCATTTTGGCACAATATAATAGACAGAATTCAGCATGCCACGTTCCCACAAAATTCATCGATGGGGTCTGTGGTTTAGAATAGACCATCACTTCCTGTTGTTCCCATCAGTGACCCTTCCATTCCACAACATGTGAAGAGTCCTCTCTCGCATGCTCCCTGACCTCCCAGTACTGTTCAGTTGTTTTTATCCCATCAAGAATGTTACTGGTAAACAGAGCAACTAAGTGTCTGTGTCACACGCTCCCCATTTCCTTTTTAAATTGAATTAACCCTTTCCTAGAAAACCTTGCCGGAGCAATTTATTGGGCATGAGAATTTATTTTGATAAAGAAAATGTATGTTGTTCTTGATTTATTTAAGATTCTATTTTACGCTACATTTCAACTAATACGAAAAAACAAGAATAAGCTTTGTTCTCAAAGCTCAATGTGGAAAATAATATACATATACACAGTGGCAAAAGCTAATTTCTAAACCGATCTTATGTGGCTTTGAAGCTGAATTACAATACAATGCAAACGAATCCAGTAGTAAATATGTTTATGTTGCTTAGTGTACTCTACTACAATGCAGACGCAACTGTGTATACATAACCTCATCAAAAACTCCAGCAGCCATTCAGTGATAGATGACAAAACCACACAAGAAGATCAGATGGAACCTTAATAGCATTACAGATTTGGAGAATAAATGGAAATTTGTGTCTGTTCTGAATATCCTACGCTGAGACATAAACACGCAGTTACAATAACTAAAAAATGTGTAACAGTTGTAGAGAATTGCAGAAATGTTCTAACCAAGTCCATTTTTTTAATGGGACATGGGATTAATAAAACTGTGGTGCATCTCACCAAAACTAAAGTTTTCATGTTTGTTCAAAATACCAGTTTGATATTATTGAAAAGGTTGTCAAGTAACCATACAGATGCTAAAAATATCACTTTATTCCTAAATATATACTGTAAATCAATATAATGGTAGCTTAGATTTATCTGTAACTAAAATCATTTAAAAGGGAAAGAAAGAGAACAGGCTCATAAAATTTAACATGGCACTTTGCTATAGGATTTGTCCATTTTATACTTTTCTGTAAGATACCTTGTGCTGCATTTGCTACAACATGACCACAACTATGTCTATATCAGCACATATATATTTGCTTTGTATGGCTTTAATGGCTTTGACCTGCTGGACAATAGTGTCTCTGGGCTGAAGGTAACTGTTGATGCCCTAACCACCAAAAAACGCTAATGTTTCAAAGTTTGATCTTAGTCCAGGTAAATGAAGAAAAATCTTCTTTATAAATCACAATGTCCTCTGAGAGAAAACGTAGTGGACAGCTTGAAACATGTAAAAGCATTGATAAATCACCATGTTGGCTTCTCCTCAAGGAGAAAGCACCAAGGACAGGTGAAATATGTAAAACCTATAAAAAAATAGAAATAAAGGTTTTTCAACTTTTGAAACCTTTATTTAGATGATTTTGAGGGGGTCTTTGGTTGTATGCTTCAGTTTTTTGGCAATGTACTGATTAAAGGCTAAGTTCTCCTTTTCATTAAAATACACTATGCTGTCTAGAGACCCTAGTGTGCTAAAAAAAAACACTCTGCAATTTTCAAATAGTGCTCATAGTTTTTTCTGCATAATTAAAGCATTTTTTGAGTGTTCAGAAAACAGTACAAAGTATAAAAAAAAGAAAAAACACAAAATATGAAAATTATAAAATAATAGGTTCCATCAGCGAAGGACGGGCACCCAATCTGACAGCACTCTAAACAGACATTACAGCAATATGAACCTTAAAAAGGCAATCACACAAATTCAGCGATAGACAGTTGTCAAATTTGCTAAGGTCACCTTTGTTTAACAGTGAGTAAACCATACATTAGGAACCCTGTTCAAAGTGTACTTAAGAAGGCAAGGCTTGTATGTGTGTATACATTACATCACAGGATACTGGTCTCTGAAGGAGCATGAGTATAGCAAGACAGAATGGGTGATCCCATGTCCAAATCAGAAGACCAGTCCCCTGATGAACCAGGGAAAAAAAAACGGAAAACCTAGACAAAACTACAACATCTCTCTGTTGCACTTGGGAAAAGATATCCCAGCCGTCAGTGTTCTTAGTTTTAATGGCTACCAGTAGGCCATGACCAACATGCCCAAAGGCTGCCACAAAAACTCCCACTGATGTGTTCAGCAGCATCCTGCCCAAGTGATTTTTTTCTCCCAGAATCACAGGAGCGAGCAAAGTTCCACATTCCAAACTTGTGCAAGCACATTTTACTCCTCACCCACAGCAGCTGTTATAGGGTAAGGAGATTGCACTGTGTATGCATGTGCTTGGAACGTGGAAATACCCTTTCTTCTGTGGTCATAGCAGGGAGCATCTAATGTTAAAAGTATCCCTGGACTTGGGCAGGACATTACTAATCACTTCAGTGGAATTTTTTTGTGGCAGGCTTTGGGGTTGTCAATCATCTACTACTGGTGTGGCATTAAAACTAAGGACACTATTTGAAAACTGCACACTGTTTTTAACACACTGAGTCCCCTAGACAGTCTAATGGTCCTAATAAAAAGGAGAACCTAGCCTTTAATCCAGAGGTAGGCAACCTCGACCCTCCAGCTCTGGTGAAACTACAAGTTCCATGAGACATTGCAAGACCCTGACAATCACAGGCATGACTCCTAGAGGAAGGGGCATGAGGGGATTTGTAGTTTCACCACAGCTGGAGTGCAGAGGTTTCCTACCCCTGCTTTAATCAGTACATCATCTAGGAACTGAAGCATATAACCATGGACCCCCTCACAGTCATCTAAATAGGGTTCTCAAAAGATGAAAAAATGTTATTTCTATTTTTATACAGATGTGATTTATGTTGAAGATTGTAATGCACCTATGTTGTACCTGAAGTGCAATCCTTACTTGAAAAATGGCCATCTGATAAGACAAATACAAGCCGAATAAGCAAAATAAGCACCAAGGCTATGTCTGATGCCTAAATTGTGGACCAACATTAAGTTGATTGTATTTATTCTTCACCAAAAACTGTCAAGATCTGGCAACAATCATATAAAATCTGTTGGTACTATTAGCCTCCAACAGGCTCATTAGCACTGTTTAATGCAAGTGACATTAAAAGAAACAGCTAATGAGGATCTTCCATTACCATAATATGACCGTACAGCAGGTACTAACCAGAGGGCCACCCCTGGCTCCCAAAACCACCATAGGGAATCATTTGTTTACACATGTATACCAACAGTCCAAAAACAGAAATGTTAGAAAGAAAACTATAAACTAGAGATAAATGAATGAACTAAAGATAATCTAAAAAGCAGCATTGTGTTAAACACTAACATAGATGGACAGGTTTAAATGAATCTCTGTCAAACAATGCAAGGTGCAAGCATCAAATCTTGCTAATGACTTTACTCATCATAGGTTCTCAATACCCTTCTATTTATTCCTAATTCACATGAAATTCCACACAAGAAAAATAGGTGGAAAGAGCATACCCCCAGCAACCTGGCTTAGTGCCTAAGGGGGATTTGAAGTGTTTGAAGCACCAAGAAACTGCTTCAGACCATAAAAGGAAGAGACATTTTTCCCTTAATCTGGATCATGGAAAAAGAAAAAAGCTATTTATAGTTGGAGGTCTGGCTGCATCAGAACTGTAAAGCGTGATAATGATCTATAGCCAGTGCGTGACACATTAACACTGTTGTATACATTAAAGATGTATTCTCATTTTAGAAATGTATCACAGAAAGAGCCTGCAAGATCTCAGACTTAGGATCTCTTGCCTATCATGATATATTAACTCATTATTCCTAATATTAATAATATAGCAAGTATATAAACCAGGAACAAAAAAAAGTCAATATATTTAAATCTTAACTTGTCAAACCTCTCATAGCATATGATCTGTCATGTCAAAAATAAATTAAATAATACTTTGATTTATATGTGCATTGCTGCCCATTACAACACACTGTAACGTCGCGTACACACGATCGGATTTTCTGGCGGGAAATGTTCGATGGGAGCTTGTTGTCGGAAATTCCGACCGTGTTTAGGCTCCATCGGACATTTTTCGTTGGAATTGTTCGAAACAAAATTTGAGATGTGGATCTTAAATTATGCGATAACAAAATCCGTTGTCGGAAATTCTAATCGTGTGTACACAATTCCGACGCACAAAATTCCATGCATGCTCGGAATCAAGCAGAAGAGCCGCACTGGCTATTGAACTTCATTTTTCTCGGCTTGTGTTGTACGTCACTGAGTTCTTGACATTCGGAATTTCCTACAAGATTTGTGTGACCGTGTGTATGCAAGACAAATTTGAGCCAACATCCATTGGAAAAAAACATGGATTTTGTGTGTACGCGGCATTATACATATAACATGCGTTGTGGTGCTCTATAAAATAATGGGCTGCTTTAAGCTAACTTTTTTTTTTTTCACTATTTATTCATATGCACTTACACTGCACGTGTTTTGTTTTTGCACAGAGATGGAGGGTACAGGTTATCAGAGGACATCCCTGATGTTGAGGGTAGGTTCTGTGGCCTTTGAGTCTTTTACCTCTCCCCAACTGGAGGGGTTTCTCTTCAGGAAAGCCCCTCACTTAGTGGGCAGGCTTCGGCTAAGGAGTGGGGTCCACCTGGCTTTGACCTAGGTAGGCCATGGTGTACCTTGTCCCTTTTAGAAGCCTTGGGTCCGGGGGGGTTAAGGTTTAGAGGCCTTTCCTCTTCAGAGGTTTGGCCATTTCTGTATCTGTTGTGCACTTTTAGTTCAATCTTATTTTATTGAAAGGAACAAGGTGGAAAATGCAGTCTGCATATAAAACATCATTAACATTAGTAAGTAATGTCATTAAAACATATATAGGGAGGTTACAAAAATATAGTATTGTATCGTGTTCGTTGTGTTTCAAAATACAGCAAAATACAACTGTTTTGCACTTTTTTGTGTGCTGTGATTTCACGGTTCACTTTTTTTGTTCACAGGGGTTCGACAAAGCCCACATCACGGAGCTTTGTAAAGAAAAAGAAAATTATATTTATCATCACAGGTTTACTTGATGGTATACACCAATACACTCTGATCTAACAAGTACATTGTACATATTCAGTGATCAGATTTCTCTGCACGACTTTTACAACAGTAGTTATTTAGAGTATGGACTTGGAAGTAATATTAACATAACAGTCACAACGTTAATTGCCATTAACATGCCAAAGAGCATTTTTAGTAACTTATACCAACCAGTGAAGAATACCTTTATATCGAGGTAATATAAAATTGGTTGCGGTGAATGCTTTTTTTTAGAAGTTTGCATTAATGACATGAGAGATGGATAAATAATAGTTTGGATTTAAAAAATGCACAATACAAGGTAGGGGAGCCTGCATGACAGAATTAACAGTAACAGTTGTCAGAGAAAAATATAATAGTTGGACCTCAACATTTTTGATAGGTCTTTGCTATCTTTGGCTGAACTGGACCAGTCACCTTGGCTGTAAGCAGGTTGCAAATAATTGAAGGGGCCTACAGCGTCATCATCAGTATATACATAGTTGCATAATTACATAGTTAGGTTGAAAAAAGATACAAGTCCATCTAGTTCATTCAATAAAAAAATAATAACCATACAATCCCATATACACAATCCTTTACGCACAGTTGATCCAGAGGAAGGCGAAAAACCCCAGCAAAGCATAATCCAATTTGCTACAGCAGGGGAAAAAATTCCTTCCCGATCCCCCGAGAGGCAATCGGATTTTCCCTGGATCAACTTTACCAGTAAATGTTAGTACCCTGTTATATTATGTACATTTAGGAAACAATCCAGGCCTTTTTTAAAGCAATCTACTGAGCTGGCCAGAACCACCTCTGGAGGGAGGCTATTCCACATTTTCCCAGCTCTTATGCCCCGTACACACGGTCAGACTTTGTTCGAACATTCCGACAACAAAATCCTAGGATTTTTTCCGACGGATGTTGGCTCAAACTTGTCTTGCATACACACGGTCACACAAAGTTGTCGGAAAATCCGATCATTCTGAACGCGGTGACGTAAAACGCGTACGTCGGGACTATAAACGGGGCAGTGGCCAATAGCTTTCATCTCTTTATTTATTCTGAGCATGCGTGGCACTTTGTCCGTCGGATTTGTGTAAACACGATCGGAATTTCCGACAACGGATTTTGTTGTCAGAAAATTTTATATCCTGCTCTCAAACTTTATGTGTCGGAAAATCCGATGGAAAATGTCCGATGGAGCCCACACACGGTCGGAATTTCCGACAACACGCTCCGATCGGACATTTTCCATGGGAAAATCCGACCGTGTGTATGGGGCATTACTGTGAAGAAATCTTTCTGTATTTGGAGATGAAACATATGCTAGAGTTTACTTTGTTTTAAAAGCAGCATGTAGCAGTTTAAGTGATAGCGTGCATTAGGTCATTGGATTCAAATATGTTTGCTAAATTTTCTATGAGGAAATAATTTATACTGCACACGATATGCTTTCCTACTTTGTGTTTAGCTAATTTTCAGCAATTTACATTGAATGTTATAATATATCCGTTTTATATCCAGCTATCCAGGTGCACACCTTTTTTTATTTATTTATTTTAAGAGAAATTTATGCTGCTGGCTTGGTAGCCTCTTTCTGGAATTTTTTCATCTCATGTCTGATTATTTTGTTCCTCATTTTCTTTGCTTTCCTGACTTTGTAAAGGTCAAAATCTGTCATTTTTGCTTTCCTCTCTCTAGCACCAATCCTCTTTGTCCAGTTAGTAGCAGTCCATTTCTCATTGATCTTCTCCTTCTCCCAGACTTTACGGAAATACTGTATTTCTGCTGAGCACTGTGGGGGAACTTCAGAACAAAGTCAGTAAGTTTCATGCACTTGAATAGCATGGCTTGCCTTCTTACACCAGTGCAGGGACCATCGATAAGAGCTCTATTTTGGTCAATGACATCAACAATTGCCACAAGCTTACCAGCATGGGGACCAGAAGAGTCATAGGCAACACAGCCTATCTGCACATAGCATTTGAACATCATGATGGCAGCGGATAGCAGAAAGGCAGGTGCACCCCTTTTTAATTGACATCCTGCCTAAAATCCCCCCCCCCCCCCAAATAATTACTGCATTACAAATAACTACCTTAAAACATCTTTTATTTTTAAAGATCCATGGTCACATAATGCATGGGGTCCCTAGATCACCTATCTCTCTCACTGCAGAGTGGGAAAGTCCTTCTTCTGGTGTTCATGTTGTTGCCAGGAAGATGTGGATGTTCTCCATTGGCTGTCCAATGGAAAGGTCCTCTCAGGCTCAAGAAGATTGTATCAGCAGGATGATATCATGATGAGTGGGTACAGACTGCAATGCTGGAACAACTTCGCTCCCAGAAGAAATGTCAGCAAGACGTGATGGTAGAAAAAGGTGTTTGTAAAAAAATAAATAAATGTAAAAACACCATGTGAATGTGTGGAAGGTAAAGAAGGAGTACATTTGTCAAGAAATGGGCTTTAACCTATGTCATAAACACCCAACCTTTAATCTTACCCTAGATCTTAAAGTGGACATTTACTCCCAAGATGAATTTCCTTCCTTCACCCTCCCTATTTAATAATCACACATACTGTATTTTTTTTCTTTATTAGTGGAGCAAATACCTTTTCTTGTGGAACTCGCTCCCACTTCCACTTTTTAGGTGAAGACAACATAGCCATTGTCCTGCCCACCCTGCCTGCAGTCTCCTGACATATCACATCACACATCCCAGGAGGCTCCCTGCTCCCCGCAGTTAGCGTTCTTGTGCATGTGTAATGCCGTGTACACAAGAGAGGACCTCTCGTTGGACTGAACTCCGAAGGACTTTTCAACAGAGTTCCGACGGAGTCCCGACTAAACGGACTTGCCTACACATGATCCCACCAAATTTCGATCGTTTCAAACGTGATGACGTACGACTGGACTAGAAAAGGAAGTTCAAAAGCTAGTAGCCAATAGCTGTCCTTGCATCGCTTTCGGTCCGTCAGACTAGCATACAGACGAATGTTTATTTTTCGATAGGAATCGAGTCCGTTGGAAAGATTTGAAAAATGTTCTATTTCTAAGGTCCATCAGATTTTTTTGACAGAAAAGGTCAGATGAAGCCCACACACGATCGGAATGTCCGACGGATTCGTTCCGTCGGACCTTTTCTGCCGGAAAGTCCACTCGTGTGTACACGGCATAACTTGGGGATGGCTGTAAGTCTTCAGGAAGTGACAGCTGACTCCTGAATTCAAGATGGCAGTGTGGAAGAACAGAAACCATGGAAAGAATCAGGTGCGAGGAAGTCAGCACTGGACTTTATAAACTGTTATGTACTGTATGTGGTTTTTTTTAAAGTTAGCAGTTACAGTGCTTGTAGCTGTTGACTTTTAAATTTGTAATGGCAGGGGAAAGTCCCTCTTTAATTGTGACCCTAACTTTTAACCTGATCACAAAAGTAAGCCAATAACTTTTAGTCTTCCCCAACAAATAACCCCAGAAAACCTAGCCCTAAATATATTCCTAAACATTAAGATAACCCCCTAATCCTGAATCTCACCTAACTCCAGAGATCATTTCTATCCCTGAGTTAGCTTTTCTAGCCTTGCCTTGCAGATATATGCTCAGAGCAGTGGTGCTGAATTGTCATAGTCCCTGTGCCCAAACAAAACAGCACCCAGACTTCAGTGTTTAAAGATACTGATCTTTAGACAATTTATAACAGCAGTAAAAAGTTGTGATACCAGATTAGGCTGCAGGAAATGGGTTACCGATTACAGCTATTAAAAGATGTTTAATAGGTTTCCTCTCAAATTGCTATCTGCCATAATGTGTCCATTTTCAAATTAAAGTACACCACTCCTGCAAGCAGATTTTTTAAAAGACTTCTAAACAAGAATACCATACCATACTTCTAAACAAGAATACCATTTCTACCATATATAAACTAAGTACTAAAAGGGGAGAAGCGTACTATCATATAAATGCACAAGGACGATAGCAAAAATGTCCCTATGTTATTTGCCTACATTGTAATTAATGAGTTTGTATAGGAAATAGAGTTGACGATAAGATGTCTGATCTCTATAATCTAAGAGCTTCTAAGGCATGCTGCAAGGCATTTTGGGAAATGCTGAAAAAATGTGACAGCAGTAGAGTTCAGTATCCCAGTTAATGTTGTGGTTGAACTTAATGATGATGTTTTTCCCCAGAGGTGCAGCAGACATAAACCAGCTGTTGTCCATCTGTTCAGAAATATTTTTTTTTTAAGAAAAATTTGTAAAAATAAAGACGCATGAGATCCAGCCTCTTCCAGACCTCCCCCTTTATCCATAATAAAAGCAGTGACCAAGGGGTCAAACTTCCAGGAAAACACTCATCATCCCCAGAGACAAGAATTGGAGTGCATCCAATTTTCGGAGGGAACCTAATTTAATGTCAACAAAAGCTGTAAAGCCTGATTTGGTCACTCCTTCGAATGCCTCTCATATCACAAAAATATTTGGCCCAGTTTAAATTTCAGGACAACAATGATGAATTTGCAGCAATTGAAAAGCTGAAAGAATTGGTAACTGAGACCTAATCGAGTTTTTCAAAATCTTAAAGCAGATGAGATGGGAGACATGGAGAAAAGCAATGAGCAATGTACCATTTATTTCTTCCAGATTCTTCGATTACTACTGAATCAGGGAGCCTTCTAATGGGGGCAATGGTTTTCTGTTTTTTTTTTTCATGTTTTTATCTACAATAGAATTATTGTATGTCACTACAGTCCTTTACCAAATCTGCATTTGTAAGGTCCTACACTGAAGTCTCATTTTAACCTCCTGAGTGATTCTGACACCTTGGACAGCTTTACCGTGCTCAAACCCATTGGAGAGCCATCACTCAATCATAGGAATTTTAAGATAGTTCGATAACAGTACAGTTCATGAGAGCACAAATGTTCACAGTATCTAACCTTTGGTTAAAGGTAACACATCTATCAGACTCTGACTTACCAGTATTGCCCAACAGCAACCAATCAGACTTAGTCTCTCATTCTATGTAACTTTAATTGGTAGATGTGAACAGCCATTGACAGTTCTTATTTTAGGAACCTAGACATGTCATACATGTATCCCAGAGGTATCATGTATGTATGCTTATGGTTGAAAATGAGTGAGCTGAACATTCAGTGTCTGAATCAAATGTTCATATTGAGCGTGGAATATAAGAGCTAAAGTCCTACAATAAAAGCATACTGTGATTTTGGTCAACTGGACAGAGGCTGCACTGCTACCCTGCTACTGCTTGATGGAGGGAATCAAAGTGGTTTGCACACATATTTCTGTGCTGGGAAGCAGCAGATGACTCCTGGTAGAATCACTGAACACTGGAAGCATCCCTATACACAGGATCATTTGTAAATCTTCGACGCCACAAAAAAAGGCAATAAATATGTAGCATGACTCTGTTGTGCACCAAACAAAATAATTTATTTTGACCTATTCTGTGTGTGTATACATCTAACCAATCTGCAATGCCTAGTATCCTAATCTAGCAGAAAACCGGAGGAGGATTAATATGACTCAAGCACGTGGTTTAACAGTATTTGACATGCTTTTAATGTATATACATTAGACTTTAAATGCTGAAGTGAACAAAGAATAGATTAGTGGCACTTAAAATAAACTCTAATTGAGCAGACGTTTGCCATAGCCTACCCACTTAGATGCAAGTCAGTCATTATGACATCATTTTAGTTTAAACAGAGGTGCCCTTTGACTCTAGTCTATTATGGGTTTCTTAAGAACTTGATTTAGGAGGACTGGATTAGATCAATGCCATCATTCACAATAAACTTTACTGCTCATCGTAGTCAAAGAACAATCCACATCCTTTTTCAGTCATATTAGTACAAGAGGCTAATTGTGCTTAAATTATGGAAGCTTTCCTTTTTTCTTGCAGGCATGAATTTCAAAATGTGTCCCCAGCTATTGTGGAGGTGGAAGAAATCATCAACCATTTATTTTCCTAATAGAGTCTATGAAGGAGGATGAGGCGTGGATTTGGCCCCACAGCCGCGGAGTACAGCGTAGCATTCCAATCATATGGCAAGAAGGAAGCCAGGTGAGAAGGAGGCGGTAGAAGAATTGCTCACTATTGGCTTTTATGGTTTTAAATTATTTCCTAACATTCAGTCCAAACCTCATATTAACAGCTGGCGAGAGACAGAGGAAATACCTTAAACAGTTGTATATAAAAGTATCTGTCACAGAGAGCAGCCGGCTTAACTCACAACTAACATTACTGCCAAGATTTGGTCATGCACAACTTAGGCTTTCAAACTGCTTTTATTTTATTGTTATTTTGCTATCTACACTGATTAACTGCATATAGTGTAGTATACAGTATTTGATAACCTGAAATGTAGCCTAAAATGGTAGTACAACTTATCTGTATTCTCGCTTGCATCTGTGATCTCCTAAAGGGTCATGTCACCAATAACAGCTGTGGTCATTCTCTGACCTTACTGTTGATGATGCTAAATTCTGTACTCCCCACAGATGAAAAAAAAAGAGTTTTAACCATTCCCTACTCAATGCCAAAAAATAAAAGAAGCTTTAGATATACTTTAAACTAAAGACTTTGCAATATAAATAAATTAAATCCATGCTAGGTCACCAATATTCAAACAATGAGCAGCCACTTGAGCAACTGTGATACCAGTCAATAACATAGATAGATAAAAAAAATAAATAAATAAATAAACAACAAAACCATCATTATTAATTAATAAAATAAATATATATATATAAATATACATATATATATATATATATATATATATATATATATATATATATATATATATATATATATATATATATATATATATATATATACACCCTGTTTCCCCGAAAATAGGACCTACAAGGACTTTAACTAGGGCTTATTTGGGGGGTAGGGCTTATATTGCAGCCATCATCGACAATCACGCTAGGTCTTATTTTCGGGGAAACAGGGTATATATAAGTGCAAATGTGAAAATACGCAGAAAGTGTATAAGCAAGGGCCATACAAACATAGACCTTTACATATAATATTCTGACTCTAATTGTTGTGAAGCCATTTATCCCTTATGAGACCTCTATGCCTGGCCTGTATAAGATATAATCACTGAGGACAATCCTGATCAGATAGCTTGAACTCACCAAATACAGATTCCATCCACAAAGGTCCTTTTATTCTGAACATCAGGTTACAGCAGATGACAAGATACAAACAGATGAATAGGTTGTAGTATTTATGCGGTCAAAAGATGATATTGTCTGTAGCTTACTATGCAGAATACACCTGCCCTGCTACATGTGGCCTGTTAGCTGCATCCATGACACAGGAAGTACAAAAACAGGAAGAAGGGTGGAGCATTACATACAAAGGAAGTGTGTCATAACATAAGGGAAAAAGGACATAAGAAAACAAGTGCATTATCACAAAAGGTCACTAGATGGCAGCATGTGAACTAAATATAAACGTCCATAGAAAATGGTTAGGAAAACAGTCTATATAAATTCTTTGCCCTGTTGGGGCAGCACATATAACGTGCAAAGAGAAAATTCATCACACAGTCCATCCATGTGTAAGTGTGCATCCAAGAATAGGTCACTTCACAGTGTATATGGAGAACCACGAATTTGCACAGGTGTCCTGTACGTCTTTTGGTCCGTTTCCGGTCCGAATTCAGCCCAAAATTTGGGCTGGAATCGGACCTGAAACGGTGAACAGGGACGCACCGGACTCCTGCTGTGAGCCGCATGTGGCAATAGTGTGAACCCAGCCTTAATCTGTAAAAGCAAATTGCCCAGGTAACCCACTTAATATTATATTAATAGGTCAATGATCTAGAACAACTACACAGATTAGGAAGGTCAACATAAACTCACAATTCCTTTTCTGCATGAGCCAGGGTAATGCAAACAGAGGTTTAACATAACAGCCAGGTAACTAGCATTTACAGTATGAGAAAACAGCAATAGCAGCCTCCATGTTTCTCCCAGGGAAGAAAGGAGAGGACACTTTTCAAATCACACAGCAGAAGGTAGACTTAAGCCCCATACACACTATTAGATTTTCTGCAGATTTTTGTCTTCAGATTTACCAAAACCATGTAATATGAGGTCAAACCTTAATGCCCTGTACACACAACCTGTTTTCCTGTCGGAATAAACTCTGAAGGTTTTTCCGATGGAGCTCCGATGGAATTCCGCCCAAGCTGTCTTGCATACACACGGTCACACCAAATTCCAACCGTCCAGAACGCGCTGACGTACAACACGTACGACGGGACTAGAAAACGGAAGTTCAATAGCCAGTAGCCAATAGCTTCCATCTCGTACTTGCTTCAGAGCATGTGTCGTTTTTGGTACGTCGGAACAGCATACAGACAATCGGTTTTCCTGATAGGAATTGGTTCTGTCGGAAAAATTTTGAACATGTTCTCTTTCTAGGTCCATCAGAATTTTCAACGTAAAAAGCCTGATGAGGCATACACACGATCGGAATATACGATGAAAAGCTCCCGTCTGACTTTTTCTGTCGGATATTCCGCTCGTGTGTACATTAGAATTTCAATTTGTATGCAATCAGGCAGGCCCTTGTACTATATGGTTTTGGTAAATCTGAAGACAAAAATCTGCAGAAAATCTGATAATGTGTATGCGGCCTTAGTTTTGAGGTTTTGAAACTATGGTGTGGATACGTTTTTAGGGAACACGTATGAAGTCAGACAATGAATCAACCCACTTGTATGCATCCAGCTAAAATATCAATGGCATTTGTAATAAAGCAATGAAGAGTTAGACCGCCCATTAGGTTTTTATTGCTGTTAGGGAAATTCAGTGTCTAATTATCCTGATCACCTATGTCACAGGAATGAAAGTGAGGGTAAACCCAAAGTTTCGAGTTACTACTAGAACAGAAATAGAAGGGAAATCTTCCGATGCAGACATCTGTTCCCATGACAACTGTCTAAAGTTGGCCTTACATTATACAATTTTTATATTCAATTTTCTTTAGATTTACCTTCAACTATCTAGTGCCTGATATATACATACACATTGAAAGTGTTTAGGTTTGACCTCATATTATATGATTTTGGTAAATCTAAAGGAAAATTGTACAAGATAGTTGTATAATGTATGGCCAGCCTTAGAGAGGATTCCCCTCACAGAGTTCACAGGGCAGGAATTGAAAGGAAATCTGCCTAAGCCCTGGTTCACAATGGTACGAATTGACATGTCAAATTGGTGGCAATTGCTGACAATGGCACCGTTCTAACCGGTGCGACGCTGCATTTGCTGCGCCGCACCGATTTCAAAAAGTCTTTTCTGTACTACTTTTTGTGATTTTGAGCTGCGATTTACATTGACATCTTTGCAGAAACCCGCACAGATGTCTCTGAAATCACGGACGAAATCAGGAATGACATGTGGGAGTGAAATCGTGCAAGTTCAGCTGAACTCTCACGGTTTCATTCCTGCAGCTCAGTGTGAACCTGGGCTAAAAGGCTGAGGTGGAAAAAAAAACTCACACTGTTTTTTTTAAGACTATATTTATGTAAAGTTTTTATTTTTTAATATAGTACAGATTTAAGTGCCAACAGTACAGATCACAGGACAAAAGATCCAAGAATGAGACATGAGATACGTGCAGGCTAGATCTTGTTGTATTGCATTTTGGTCTGAGATTTAGCAATTGCCTCAGTGGTGAAACAGTCAATACCAACTTTGCCAGTAAAACATGGGGTTCTCCTCAATAATGAGGATAATGGGGTTGCCAATAAGGAACATGCTGATAGTAGGGAGGAGAGAGAATTGACAGATATATAGGCCTCATCAGTCTTCTGGTGCTCTTCCTCTGTCCAGTCAGAAGGCTTGGAATGGAGAGAGAAAACTACTGTAATGCTACGTACACACGATTGGAATTTCCGTCCGAAAAAACTTGGATGGTTTTTCCAACGGAATTCTGCTCAAGCTTGCCTTGCATACACACGGTCACACAAAAGTTCTTTGAACTTTCGACCGCCAAGAACGTGGAGACGTACAACACTAGGACAAGCCGAGAAAATTAAGTTCAATGCTTCCGAGCATGCGTCGAGTTGTTTCCAAGCATGCGTGATTTTTTGCGCGTCTGAATTGCGTACAGACAAACGCATTTTCGGATAGGAACTTTTTCCGACCGAAAAATAGAGAACCTGCTCCCAATCTTTTGCTGGCTGGAATTCTGCCAGCAAAAGTCCATTGGAGCATACACACGGTCAGAATTTCTGACCAAAGCTCACATCGGACTTTTGCTGGTGGAATTTCTGATCGTGTGTATGGGGCATAACTGTTATCATTCACCTGGCTGCTCTACTTGGCAGGGCTTTGTAAATTTCAAGGTTGGATAGACAGCAATGTAAATCCTTTGACATTTTTTAAACTATTGTAAACAATCACCTTGTAAAAGAACCCATTCCGTTTAAAATATAAATGAGTGGCAAAACATTTTGTATAGATATAAAAAAATTATAAATAATACATTTTTTCCCTTTTTTTATAAGTGATCACATTCCCTCTGTTCTCAGCTTCATGAGAGCTGGGGGGAGGAGAAGCAGCAGCACACTTAGCTTCCCAGTAAAGGGCTGTGCAGGGGGGGGGGGGAGGCACATGTCAGGACAAGTCTGATTATTGGAGGGGAGTACACTGAGTTCCCAACATAGTTAGGCCACTGACCACTGTATGCTCTCCTTCTTAGTGTGGTCAGTTTTTAATAGAAAAGCAGAGGGACTGGCAGGGATTTCACATGAAGAAAGCAATACAAAGAGAACAGGATACTTTCTCATACAAGTACATGGTACAGCAGGCACATATCAGGAATATGAAGTGTCGGGGTAACAAATGCTTTAAGGCAGTTCCCTTATATGTATCTAATCTGTGTATTTAGCTGTCTAAATTAGAATTCTGAATTAGAGCAATAAAATACCTTAAAATTATAATTATATACTAATATATTCATAATTTGTCCTCAGAGTGGCGAAAGGTCACGGTTTGTGTGGTTTTGCCTCTTGTAGCAACCTTCATTAAGGTAAGATGGATGCTGACTTCTCCACGCTCCCTATTGTCTTCCAGCCCAAGGTGCAGTGCTGCATCTCTGGTCAGTTGTGAGTCTGAGATGAAGCACTGTAGCTCGGGAAGGCGGAACTTTGTTGCCATAAAGAAGACGACTGAAATAAACATCACAATATAATGGAAACTTTGTTGAGGCAGCAGGAAATCTATTCAAAGAAAGACAAAACATTTACTCCATGTTGCCAGACACCAGACTACCTACATTGAACCTGCATTATAATGTTTACATTTCAGTTTTGTTTTTTTGCTTGGATTTATGCCTTTTTTGTCAGTTGCTTTTGTCCAACAAGAAAACATATGAACAATGATAAGGTATGTACTACTGTAATTTCTAGTCATTGTAGCTTATTATACATCAGTCAAAATGAGAATACAAAAGAAAAGAAAACTACATAAATTTTGTAAGTATCAGATTTGTTTTATTGTTTGATACCAAGTACATTGTATTTTGGTAACCAGTATACTAGTGGCAGAACATCTGATTATATCATCTGTGACATCAACAGCATCACCCAATGTTTCACAGTATATGTGTTAACAGTATACAATGAAAGTATAATAAAAAAAAAAAACAAAGAGCCAACTTATTATTATCCTCATCAAAGGGGCAAAATAATAAATCATAAGCTACACTATATTACCAAAAGTATTGGGATACCTGCTGTTACACGCACATGAACTTAAATGTTATCCCAAGGTAATGCCCCGTACACACGATCGGACATTGATCGGACATTCCGACAACAAAATCCATGGATTTTTTCCGACGGATGTTGGCTCAAACTTGTCTTGCATACACACGGTCACACAAAGTTGTCGGAAAATCCGATCGTTCTGAACGCGGTGACGTAAAACATGTACGTCGGGAGGGGCAATAGCCAATAGCTTTCGTCTCTTAATTTATTCTGAGCATGCGTGGCACTTTGTCCGTCGGATTTGTCTACACGCGATCGGAATTTAAAGGATCAGATTTTGTTGTTGGAAAATTTTATAGCCTGCTCTCAAACTTTGTGTGTCGGAAATTCCGATGGAAAAAGTCTGATGGAGCCCACACACGGTCAGAATTTCCAACAACAAGCTCCGATCGCACATATTCCGTCGGAAAGTCCGACTGTGTGTACAGGGCATTAGTCTGCAGGGTTCAATATTGAGTTGGCCCACCCTTTGCAGCTATAACAGCTTCAACTCTTCTGAGAAGGCCATCCACAAGGTTTAAGAGTGTGTCTATGGGAATGTTTGACCATTCTTCCAGAAGCGCATTTGTGAGGTCATGCACTAATGTTGGACGAGAAGGCCTGGCTCGCAGTCTCTGCTCTAATTCATCCCAACGATGTTCTATCGGTTTGAGGTCAGGACTTTGTGCAGGCCAGTCAAGTTCCTCCACCCCAAACTCGCTCATCCATGGCTTTAGGGACCTTGCTTTGTGCACTAGTGCGCAGTCATGTTGAAATAGAAAGGAACCTTCCCCAAACTGTTCACACAAAGTTGGAAGCATGAAATTCTCCTCACAAATGCTCTTTTGATTGAATGGGCACAATTTCACAAAGGCGCACTCCATATTAATGCCCAAGGTTTTGGAATGGGATGTCCTCAAAATTTTAGCCAAGTAGTTACATCATTGATAAGGTTAAATAAGGAGATAAGGAGATAGAAGGAAATAGCTGCACATAGCAACAGGATACTGAGAAATGCTTCTTTCTTCCAAAAGATGACAGGTAATACAACACATGGTTTCAAGGATGGTAATAGGACATTAACATCCTTGGAACCCTGTGCTATATTGCCTGCCACCTTGTAGAATAAAGAAGCATTTCTCAGTATTCTGTTGTGGTCTGTGGCTATCTCCTTCTATCTCCTTGGTTTACTGAAGGGTCGAGATGGGCCAGCACCTGCCAGGAGGGATTAGAGATGGGATTGGCTTCTCTTCTATACCTTGAGCAGTGTTTCCCTTAAAATTGTATTAAGGTTGAATAAAGACACTGGCCCATCCAGTTCAACCTTTGTGTTCAACCTGTTGTGCATATCTTAATGTACTTTAACTGTGAAACTCATGCTATATTATAGACTGAAGAGAAGATATACAGGCTCCAGTGCTGTTCCGGATAATGCATCTTATCTACTGACCATAGAGTTCTCCGTGACCTGGTCCTCACGGTCCAGTTTTCCCAGGAATCCCTTGGGTGCTGAAGTGGGGATTCCTGGAAATACTGTTCTTGGGGTCTAGGATTTGCAACTAAAGGCATCAACATCAACATTTTTCTCAATAATGGATTCTTAATGAAGATTACATTCAAGATTATATGTATGCCAAGGTATACGTATTCTGTTTTTTTCTGTTAAAGGGCTTGCTCGTCTCCTTTGAATTTTTGGTTAGCCAATGGTTATTTAAGATACACTAGAGCTTAGCACACTTTTCTAACATAACTTAAGTGGCTTCCAGTAAAATATAGAACAATTCTATAGCCCTGGAAATTGCAAAGATGGTTTCAGTGACTAGTACAGATTCACTCGTAGCCCTGGAAGCACCACATATTTTAATAACAAACTAATGACAAAATAGTACTATCACAGTTCATGTTCCTGTGGTTAAAGGGAACATGTTATGGAAGAAATATAGAGGCTCCCATTGCCGAATTCTCCTAATTCTCCATCTTTTTTTAAAATCTTATAAAGCCAGGGTGAATATAAAATTTAAAAGATTCTGAGACCAAAACCTAATGCAACTAAACCTGTGTACATTGCACCTATCCTATCTTCTTTTTAGCCTTTAACCCCATTTTAGAAGCTGGCAATAACCGTTTTGAAGCTGACAATAACAATTTAAAGCTGGGGACAGATGGTATATACACAGCCTAGATAAAGAATTCATCAATATCTGCAGGCTACAGGTGCTGATCTACATAGGTGAGATGCCAGTTTAGGTACATTTCCTGAAAAAAGCATGTTGTACAGTGTAATGGGATGCCTAGATATACAAAAAAAAACTTCATAAATACTGTATAGTATAATGTATATCATTCATATAATGTAAGAAATGTATTTGCATCATATATTTCATATGTTTAGCTTCTTGTATTTGCCTTTGTTTCTCTTTCTTAATCACTCATCTTGTTATTACTGAGCAAGCATTAGGTTCTTAATAAAATATTACATATTAACCAAATACTGTTTGTTTTTCTTTGTAAAAATTGGACTGCATTTTAATCCTCACAGAAGCAAAATTTTCATACCAAAGCCTCTTGAAAAAGGTTCAGGAAGTTTCATGACAACTGTTTCCATTGTCCATTTGATAAAGTGCATCAATACCTTACTGTTTTGAGACTGTTTGTTCCAGCCATTTGCCAGAAACCTCAGTCTTGGCAGAAGTGTTCTGTTGGCTGTATCCTGAGAGCGCTGTCAAACAATGACAGGTCTCAGAGTATGCAATATCATAGATTAGATTTAAAGCAAAAAATATACATGTATATATATTTTTTTTAATAAATCATTAGAACTTGGCTAAAAAAACTGCTGTAATTTGGGTTTAGGGTAACCAATGTGTCCCATATTGCAATTTGCCATTAAAGAGTATTTAAAGTGGAGTTCCAGTCTCCTAGCCAACACTGCATTAATAGCATTGCAGAGATCTTGCAGTGGTGGCCCGTCCATTAGGGGCGCCCGGGCACCGCCCCCTCTCTCCACCCCCTATATGCAGTGGATAGATTCATGCATAGCACGGCTGCCGCAGTCACCCCTATTCATGCGTCCGGCCCCTTTCAGGGCACCGGGCACATGAATTACAGCAGCCTGTTTTTTTTTCTGAAGCACATGATTAGGGCCATAAGTTCTAATAGGCTTCAAAATAGCGTGGGCTCACAGAGGATGTGTCCGGAGCCCACTCAGGTGTGTTGCAACAGCGAATGAATATTCGCTGTTGCAACACTGATCCCCCTCCCGGGCCAATCGGAAAGCAGGTATGAGTCCCGTTTCCTGATTGCCAAAAATGTCAGACGATCTAATGGACGCCTAGCGCCGGGAGGAGCAGAGAGGAGACGCACCATGGAGAGGACTCCAGGAGAGGACACAGGAGCCCACCACGCTGGAAGATGGCTACAGCAGCTCCGACCGCTGCTCTCACCGTCCACATCCATGGTAAGGACAGCGGGTGGTGGAGGGGGGGATGTTAGTGCCGTGCAGCGCCGCGCCGGGGGGGTAGCTGGCAGTTGTGTCCCCCCCCCCAAAAAAAAACACCAGCCGCCACTGGATCGTTGTAATTCCTCATAAGCATAATGGATAATGTTGCCCATGTACACGTTGTAACTACTTACAAACAGCTTTTGTCCCCTTCGATTATGGCTGCGGCCATGCAGGATTTGGGCAGCTGAAGGCAGTCTGGCTTAAAGTGTAAGTCCACCCTAAAACTAAAATCCCTGCATCTACAGACATGCACATTCGAACATTAACCTATCTAGCCCTGTAAAGAAAAAACACTATACATACCTTTTCTGAAGTCGATCCGACCCGATCTCCAGCGGCTGAAGCTCTGCAGAGGACACAGCCAACAATGGCTGTGAAATGAATGGGGAGTGACATCTCCTATAGAGCTACTTTTGGGCTTCCGTCGTCAGACGTGTCCTCTGCACCCACACCTGCCTCCACAGTGACAGCTCAGTGTGGGATCGGGTCAGATCGCCTGCAGACAGGTACATATACTGTACTGATTTTTTTCTTCACAGGGTTAGATAGGTTCGTTTTTAGATCGCGGATGTCTGTAGATGCAGGGATTTTAGTTTTAGGGTGGACTTCTATTTTGATTTGTGGATTTTGTGCAGCTGGCTACCCAGCATGCACCTTCGGATCTTGTGCCTGTGCAGTAATAAAAGTGCGGCAAGCTCTATGGGTAACGATGTACATTGCTGTATATGGCCATATATATAAAAAACATTCTGAGACTTTCAGTTTATTGTGCTAGATGTATTTATCAAACTCAAGAGATAAGGGCTCATGCAAAGGATGCATACAACTGCAGCCAGCAGCCTGTACATATCGATGACAGGCTGTCAGACTCCTATAACTGCACAGCTGAGTGGTTTCACATGAAGAGGGATGGATGAGCGGCCCTAGACACAAATTGTTCATGTCCAGGGCTGCTCATCTGTGCCTGTAATCACTCAGATGTACAGTTACAGGCAAACAGCCATGGCATCTGGCAGCCTGTCATTGATTTGTACTGGATACTTGCTGTACGCAAACACCTGTGACTCCCTGACATGGTAAGACACTAAATTATTGCACAAATTTTGTATTGCATTGTACATCTGAATGTGTTTTTGTGCATGAGCCCTAAGAGTGTCAAGAGACGAAAGCTTTTTAGTCAAAATAAGTCAGTTTAGGAAGATTAATAACATGCTGTTACTTACATAAATTCATAAAAGTTGTGTACTTTATGATTGCTATACACCTCATTCTAGGGAACATATTGAACAAAACTCCTATACTGCTGTTACAATCCTTGGCAATTCAAATTGAACACGTGATGCAAAAACAAATCACCAAAAGAAGTCACCAGTGCAATCTAAATGTCAAAATGATCAGTAGATCTTGAAATATACAGTATCTCACAAAAGTGAATACACCCCTCACATTTTTGTGAATATTTGATTATATCTTTTTATGTGACAACACTGAAGAAATGACACTTTGCTACCATGTAAAGTAGTGAGTGTACAGCTTGTATAACAGTGTAAATTTGCTGTCCCTTCAAAATAACTCAACACACAGCCATTAATATCTAAACCCCTGGCAACAAAAGTGAGTACACCCCTAAGTGAAAATGTTCAAATTAGGCCCAATTAGACATTTTCCCTTCCTGGTGTCATGTGACTAATTAGTGTTATAAGGTCTCAGGTGTGAATGGAGAGCAGGTATGTTAAATTTGGTGTTATCGCTCTCATACTGGTCACTGGAAGTTCAATACATGGCACCTCATGGCAAAGAACTCTCTGAGGATCTGAAAAAAAGAATTGTTGCTCTACATAAAGATGGCCTAGGTTATAAGAAGATTCCCAAGACCCTGAAACTGAGCTGCAGCATGGTGGTCAAGACCATACAGCAGTTTAACAGGACAAGTTCCACTCAGAACAGGCCTCGCTATGGTCGACTAAAGTATTTGAGTGCACGTGCTCAGCGTCATATCCAGAGGTTGTTTTTGGGAAATAGACATATGAGTGCTGCCAGCATTGCTGCAGAGGTTGAAGGGGTGGGGGGTCAGCCTGTCAGTGCTCAAACCATACGCCACACACTGCATCAAATTGGTCTGCATGGCTGTCGTCCCAGAAGGAAGCCTCTTCTAAAGATGATGCACAAGAAAGCTCACAAACAATTTGCTGAAGACAAGCAGACTAAGGACATGGATTACTAGAACCATGTACTGTGGTCTGATGAGATCAAGATAAACTTATTTGGTTCAGATGGTGTCAAGTGTGTGTGGCGGCAACCAGGTGAGGAGTATAAAGGCAAGTGTGTCTTGCCTACAGTCAAGCATGGTGGTGGGAGTGTCATGGTCTGGGGCTGCATGAGTGCTGCCGGCATTGGGGAGCTACAGTTCATTGAGGGAACCATGAATGCCAATATGTACTGTGACAAACAGAAGCCGAGCATGATCCTCTTCCTTCGGAGACTGGGCCGCAGGGCAGTATTCCAACATGTTAACGACCCCAGACACACCTCCAAGGCGACTACTGCCTTGCTAAAGAAGCTGAGGGTAAAGGTGATGGACTGGCCAAGCATGTCTCGAAACCTAAACCCTATTGAGCATCTGTGGGGCATCCCCAAACGGGAGGTGGAGGAGCGCAAGGTCTCTAACATCCACCAGCTCCATGATGTCATCATGGAGTGGAAGAGGACTCAAGTGGCAACCTGTGAAGCTCTGGTGAACTCCATGCCCAAGAGGATTAAGGCAGTGCTGGAATATAATGGTGGCCACACAAAATATTGACACTTTGGGCCCAATTTGGACATTTTCACTTAGGGGTGTACTCACTTTTGTTATCAGCGGTTTAGACATTAATGGCTACATGTTGATTTATTTTGAGGGGACAGCAAATTTACACTGTTATACAAGCTGTACACTTACTACCTTACATTGTAGCAAAGTGTCATTTATTCAGTGTTGTCACATGAAAAGAAATAATAAAATATTTACAAAATGTGAGGTGTGTACTTACTTTTGTGAGATACTGTAGGCTGCTGAAGGAATATGCAAATCTTTTCATATAACGTTAGGCTGGCCATACATGGATCAGTTTTTTTTTTTGATCAGTCAGAGGGCTGATCGAAAAAAAAACTGAACTGGTTCCCCCACACATTTGAGATGGATGGAGAAATCCTCCCCGCTGTGTTACTGTATTTTGACAGTGGAGACTCCTCCGCTGTCAGAATACACTGATTAGCGATGCATCGCTAACAAAAAATTTCCAAAATGCCCATTTCTGAAAAGTCGAAGATTAGATTGACTTCTCACCAACGTGCATGGCCAAAGTTGGATGGAAATTTGGCCAGTCCCTGCTAAACTAATCCGTCAGCTTTGGCCCCCAACACCAAACAAAAGCCCTTCTTATTGGAAAGTGAGAGCATCCATTACATTAAAATAGGTGCCCCATAGCAATCTGAGTGTTGGTGGGGAGGGAGCTGAACATGAAAGGTTTTCACCTTAAGGGTCATTTCACATGGGTGTTCTGTATGTGTGTTTTTCCTCCATCCATTGGCGGATGAATAACAGACATACATGAATGTCTATGGTATAATAGGAAAAAAAACTGCGCTGTTTGAGTAAATTGGAAGCTGCGGCTCAAGATGTTATACAACATTAACAGAAATAAACAAAAAAAGAAGCTGCACTAAATACAATGATACTCCATATTATACAAATTGAACAAAGAATATGCTGCAATAAAATTATTTGAGTAAATGTGAACGGTGATGAACTGGTGAAGTGATGAGATATCAATAATTGATAATGGTATTAATTTGATAAATATGTACTGTCACTTGAATACATAAATAATAACAACTAGAATGGAGTTCAAGATAACAAACTCTATAAACCAATCATGTGACTGAGTGAAAAAAGTCCATAAGTGATGATGATGATCGTATAAATTAATCAAAGACCATGATGTGTGAAAATAATTAACAAAAATCCATGTAAAAAACTGGGGACTCTTCAATGGTGATATACCACTGGATTTCCCAAAGAAAGTGACAAGTGAAAATGCCTCCATCACAGAAAACACTGCCGATTACCAGAACACGGTGGTCCACACCAAGCGGATGGCTGTAACCCCAGCCCGGGATCTCTCTGGCACACAGTGGGCTGCTCAGCCTCAATGGAAATGGTCCGCAGGTGGGTCAATTCAGATTTATTGTGAAATCCCCATAAAACAACAAAGGCTCACATGGCGTAAAATTCTTTACATTTATTAAAATAATGATAAGACAAATGAACACTTACAAAGTTGTAGAAATAAATAAGCATCAAAATCGAGCCGGCCGGCCTCGAAAACAGCCCGTGGCTTCCGGGACTGGGCATCTAGTGGTGATGTCAGTACGTCGCTCCTCCTCCCAGCACATTTCGTCATCAATAGGACGTCGTCCCGGGGCACGGGCGGCGTCCTGACGCACCGCATTAAATACAAATGAAAAAAATCAAGCCTCGGTCTGAGTCCTGGGGTGACGACAACAAGCGCCATCTTGTTTTAGGGAACAACAAAACCGACATACAAATTGAATGTATGTGTGTTAAGGGCAGACGGAAATTAAAACCCCATATTTTAAAATTAAACAAAAATAGCCGTAGCTGAATATCTATAATTCCTAGAAAGCTAGGACCATACATATTTCCCACCCAAAAGTGCAACAAATAATGAATGAAATTATGAGTGCAATAGACGTTAGATATGGTGATAACCTGCGCCGCAGAACCAAATCGGAGCCGCGGGCAACACCAATCATACATCACTACAATGTAATATGTAAAAAACGTGCATACGTGCTACAATCAGTGCCACATATACACAATTACCTGACAATTTTAATAAGACATATAATTGAAGGGGCTGAAATGTGCATTCATAAAAAAAATGTCAATTAATTGTTAGCTGTGAAGAAAAGACTCCATAAACAGGAGATTCTCTGTTAACAAGTAAAAAGAAAGCTTGTGAAACATATATTGAAAAAATAGAGTTAAACCTCCCTCTGTCTAATATTCAAAATCTTCCTATTACCTGGGACTCAGATCAAGTGCACATGTGGTATACATATAGCAAATGAATAATCCTTAGTGAAATGTGATAATGCTACTGAAAAACTGATAGAAAAACAAAATTTGTTTTGAAAGAAATAATGAAAAATTAGAAATAATGAAAATAATAATAAACAAGATATTGTCACTAGGAGTTGTCTATAAAAGAATTGACATCGTCTATATTAAGACCGAAAGGGGTGTAGCTTTTGATCCTGTGCACCCTGGACATGTCTAACCTGGAAATGCTCCTAACCAGGCAGCTATCCCTCCAATGAGGCCTAAATTTGACGATGCCTAAAAAAATGGTGTTCGATGGGTCCCTATTGTGGACAGTGAGATAATGTTTTGACACTGAATGCTTTGTAAAGCCCTTACGTATATTATTAATATGCTCATTTAACCTCCCTGGCGGTATGATTCTTTCTGATTTTAGGTGCTGAAAGCGGTACAATTATTTTGCATGGAAATTTGGCGTTTTATATTATAGGTCTGTAATTATTAACAATAACACACTTAAATCTGTCCAAACAAGAGTCTAGTAGATATCCCGGATATGATAAAGTTTGAAACACAAAAACATAAATTTTAATATAATAAAAAAATAATAATAATTAAAAAAAATAAAAATAAATAGTAATAAAATAAATTTCCACACGATTCACTATCGCTCAATTCCGCAAGTGTTGTAATTTACTATCGCTGTTTTCTAGCTGGTCTAAAGCCATTTTTGACGTAAAGGGACACTTTTTGGTTGCTATGGACAATCTCCAGTTTCCAGGCAGAAAGAACAGTATATGCAATATAAAACTGCATGCAGGGCATGGGCCAGAGCACTGGGGACAAATGGGATGTGAAATGATTTCATACAGTACTGTAATCTGTAAGATTACAGTACTGTATGTGTTATGCTTTTTACATTTTTTTGAATTTGCCGCCAGGCTCCGCCCCCGTGCGTCGCGACGCTCGCAGGGAACGGAGCCTGGCACAGAGAGGCTTCGGGACAAGACACAGCCCGCGGACACTGCGGGGGACATCGCAGGATCCCGGGGACAAGGTAAGTAAGGAGGCACCAGGATCCTGCGATGCAATCCCGAGTGTGGCTCGGGGTTACCGCTAATGGTCCTGAATTTTAACCCCGAGCCACACTCGGGAATACCGCCAGGGAGGTTAAGCGTACCTGCAATAGTCGCTTAGTCCGGCCCACATATTGCAGGCCGCACGGGCATTGGAGCATATATACTACTCCAGTAGTGGAACAAGTAATAAAGGGCTCAATGGTGAAGCTCTGTGAAGTGCAGGTGGAAGAGAAAACTCTGGGTCCTTCTTGACCTGCATCCATTAAGTGAGCAGACCTGGCACCTTCTGCATTGCTAATAGCCAGTAATCTCCGAGCAGAAAGTAGGTCTTATATTAGGAGGGTTCAAGATATTCGGAGCCAATTTATCCTTCAAAGAGGGGGCACCCTTAAATACCACCTAGTTTATCGGGTAGGATGGACTTCAGGACCCTGTCATTTTTAAGGATATGCCAGTGTTTATTTATTATATGCTTGACCCTAGAGTGCTGGCAAGAGAAGCTGGTGATAAATGGGTTGCGAAAGGCATCATGCTCACGACCACCAATCCTTTCTTTCAACAGGTCATTCCTATCAACATTCTTAACAAAGTCAAGGGTGTTGTTAAGAAACTCAGGGGCATAACCTTTGGCTTCCAGTCTGTGGGTAAGGACCTGTGCCTGAGCAAGCAAAAAAAAAAAAATGTGATCTGTACAATTGCATTTCAATCTTAGGTATTGGCTCTTGGGCACAGATCTGAGAAAAGAGGCATGGTGACAGCTATCGTTAGGAAGGGAATTCCACATCCTTGCCGCTCTTACAGTAAAGAACCCTCTACGTAGTTTAAGTTTAAACCTCTTTTCTTCTAATTTTAATGAGTGGCGATGAGTCTTGTTAAACTCCCTTCTGCGAAAAAGTTTTATCCCTATTGTGGGGTCACCAATACACTGACCTACCTGACCATTACACGTCAGACTTCAGGTGACCTCCTCCTGCAGCTCAGCTGTAGTGTGTGGCACGCCCATCCCAGTAGACAGCAGGCAGGCATCCAGAGACAGGAGAGGAGAGCCGCCCGCCCGAGTGCCAAGCGGGGATCTCATAATGCTCGACGCGGCCACATTGTAATTCCTGCCTTCTGAAACCTGCAGTGCCTATGAAGGAAGTCACACATCCCGTGGTCCCGGCATTGGACCAGTGGGACGTCCATCATAGGCGCTGCAGGCTCCAGAAGGCGGGACCTACTATGTCACTCGGCCGCTCTCGAAGTCAGATCGGTCCCCGCTTGGGCTCGGGGTTGATAATAGAATTGTGAATACCCGAGACCCGGGGCTTTTTGGGGTCCCACTCGGGGCTCCAGCCCCCCTCAGCACCCCCCCTTCCGACACCACTGGTGTCAGGTTGAAAAGTTCTTGACCAGTTATGTATAGTATACTGTACACTCTAGAGGTATTTCTGCTTTTTAAACTAAATTTAACAAGCTGGAGTTTCAGCAGATAATTAAATTTTACATAATTCAGGAGGTATGGTAATAAATGTACGCAGCAATGGGTACTGAAGGTAAGGTGGGGCAACACAGGAAGTGGGACAATTACACATTCAATCTCAACTTGTGCAGAGATTTTCCAGCTCCTGGGACAACAATCCAAGCACCAACCAAATCTAAGCACCAGCAGATTAAGCGTGATTGTCATTGGGACAGGTTACCTGACCAGTTAACCCTTTATCACACACAAGGCAGCCACCACCAGGTGTTTTAATGGAAACATGCACCGTTCACAGCATCTATTCACTGCCATGCCCATTAAAGGAATGTAAAATAATTTACATTATACTGTAGTATGGCTTCCTCACAGGTGCAAAGTTCTTGATTATAGTCAGAGCATTCAGAGATTTAGTTTAACAATTTTTAAATATTGCTTTAAAGTGGTATTAAAGCCAAAACCAAAAATTTTAAATATTACAGCTCGCCAAACCTTAGATGTGGTGGCTGCATCAGGTTCTTTTTTTTCCCCTGGTGATCTTGCCAGTAACACACTTCCTATATTACAGTGCCCTCAGTCTGGATAAATGAGCACAGGAGGCACAGCAGAGAGCAGCATTGTCAGTCTGGGGGAAGGGGAGTATTAAATATATTAACAGATTTAGATACACTAACACATTGACGCTATACTCCAGCTCACACTTTAAAATCAGTAACAATAATCAGTTTTTTATTTTGGAATAAAGGTTTTACATGAATAAATACAAGCTGATCATTTTATGCACCCCTGTCAGTGGTGAATGGTTTACATCATTGTAACTGATACATTCTGCTGGAGAGCTTGTGCTTTTAAAAACAACAGACTTGCTGGCTGGATTACCAGATGAAATTAGAAGAAAGAAAGCCTAAAAAAGAAAATGGAAGCAGTCATCACATCCAAGAATCAATAAGATGCAATATAATAAATACAGTGGAACCTCGGTTTGAGAGTAATGCGGTTAACAAGCGTTTCTCAAAACGAGCACTGTATTTCTAAAAATCCTAATTCGGTTTGCGAGTGTTGTCTCGCAAAACGAGCAGTATTCAGGCCAAAAGCAGTGTGCAGTACCGCTTTTGGCCTGAGGTGGGGGGCGCTGGAGCTGAACAGCGCCGAAAGTCGGCGCTCGGAAATGCACGGAAAGGCCCGAGGACAGTTCGGCTGACTTCGGCAAACCTCGGAAAGGCTCGTGAATGGAGTCTTTCCGAGGTTTGCCGAGGTCAGCCGAAGTGTGCTCGGGCCTTTTCGTCCGCTTCCGAACGCCGACGATCGGCGCTGTTGGTCTCCGGCGCCCCCCATTTCAGGCCAAAAGCGGTACTGCACACCGCTTTTGGCCGGAATCCTCTCTGGCGCCCCCCGCCTCTGGCTGCATGCGGTATTGCATCCCATTGAAGTCAATGCGGAACAAATTAATTTCGTTTCCATTGATTACTGTGTAAATCAGTGGCGTCACTATGGGGGGGCAGAGGGTGCAGTCCGCATCTGGGTGACACCTGCCAGAGGGGTGACACCAGGGCGTTTTTCAGTTGGAACATGGCGGAAGAGAGTTCCGCCATCTCCGGTGCTGCCCTCTGCTTTCCGCTCAGTATTGTCTCTTCTAAACACAGAAGCCAGGCTTCTGTATTTAGAAGTGACACAGCACTGCGCTCCTGTCTGGCCGAACTCTCTGCCCCATCCACACTCCTGCAGCCGTATCTGTGCTGGGAGGGGAAAAACAGTCCTGTCCAGGATGGCGATTTGGTGGTGGAACTCTGCACCCTGTACCTACCTGCACCCTGTACCTACCTGCACTCTGCACCCTGTACCTACATGCACCCTGTACCTACCTGCACCCTGTACCTACCTGCACTCTGCACCCTGTACCTACCTGCACCCTGTACCTACCTGAACTATGCACCCTGTACCTACCTGCATCATGTATCTACCTGCACTCTGTACCTAACTGCACCATGTACCTACCTGCACCCTGTACCTTCCTGCACTCTGCACCCTGTACCTACCTGCACTCTGCATTCACCTGCACTCTGCACCCACCTGAACTCTGCACCCACCTGCACCCTGCACTCTGCACCCAGCTGAACTCTGCACCCACCTGAACTCTGTACCCTGCACCCACCTGAACTCTGCACCCACCTGAACTCTGCACCCTCCTGAACTCTGCCCCACCTGAACTCTGCACCCTGCACCCACCTGAACTCTGCACACACCTGAAGTCTGCACCCACCTGAAGTCTGCACTCTGCATCCTGCACCCACCTGAACTCTGCACCCACCTGAACTCTGCACCCTGCACCCACCTGAACTCTGCACCCTCCTGAACTCTGCACCACCTGAACTTTGCACCCTGCACCGACCTGCACCCTGCACCCATCTGCACTCTGCGCCTACCTGAACTCTGCACCTACCTGAACTCTGCACCACCTGAACTCTGCACCCTGCACCCACCTGAACTGTGCACCCACCTGAACTCTGCACCCACCTGAAGTCTGCACTCTGCATCCTGCACCCACCTCAACTATGCATCCACCCGAATTCTGCACCATGCACTTACCTGAACTCTGCACCCTGCACCCACCTGAACTCTGCACCCACCTGAACTCTGCACCCACCTGAACTCTGCACTCTGCACCCACCCTGCAGCAGGCTGGGGGGGATTGGGAGTGGCATGAGAGGCACGTGATGTGCTAGCCTGCTCAGTACCCTACTGCCTGTCCTTCCTGGGGGGGGGTGACACCATGTTTTACCGCACTGGGTGACGCCAACCCTAGTGACACCACTGGTGTATATGTCACTGGCAGGGAAGGGGTTAACACTAGGGGGCGATCAAGGAGTTAAATGTGTTCCCTGGGAGCTGTTTCTAACTGTGGGGGGATGGGACTGATCATTGTTCCTAATCACTAGGAACAGCAGATCTCTCTCTCCTCCCCTGTCAGAAAGGGGATCTGTCTGTTTACATTGACAGATCCCCGTTCTGGCTCTCTTTCCCGCGATAGCAGGTGGCCGTCGAACATCATGGCCGCCAGCCACGCGCATCAGGTCCCCCACCGTGCAGGGGGTGGGTGCATGTGCCTGTTATGGCTCTTAAAGGAGCCGACGTACAGCTATGGCGAGTCGCAGGAACGCGCCTACCTGCCGCAGCATAATGACGGCAGCTGGTCAGCAAGTGGTTAAATAGATCTGTTGTGTGTTTGTTTCTCTTAAAGTGGTTGTAAACCCTTACAGACCACTTTTCCCTACAGGTAAGCCTATAATAAGGCTTGCCCGTAGGTACTGGAAATATCTGCTAAACTTACACGGTTTAGGAGATATTTACCTTATACGCTTGCACCGACGTCATCAGCGCATGCGCACTGAAGAAAGTCACGCGACTCTGGCCAGTCACAGAGCAAGAGTCCGTGGCCCGGAAGGAAGAGGGGTTAAGATGGACACGGCCACCAGCGGGGACATTGCGGCCTTCGTTTGCAGGTAAGTGCAACATAATGGGCTAGTATGTGATGCATACTAGCCCGTTATGCTTTTACTTTGCAGGGAGAAAAAGAGGAAGTGAAACCCATCAGGGTTTACTTCCTCTTTAAGGGGGTATAATGTCCTATTAGCTTTCTGGACCTTGTAAATTAGGCATGTTTGGTGTCTAACAGATTGGTATCTTCTTATATATTAGTGGAATCACTATTTAAAAAGGTAACTCCAATTTTTGGAATTATGGAAAGTAAATGCAAGTTGAAAGTTTAAGATATATGAAAGTTCAGCATATGTCAACATAGGTCACTACCCCCAGGTCTGCCTAATGTGTATTTCTCATCTACTCTCCAGACTGTTTATGAATTGGCCAGTTATGACAGAGCCTCATTAGAAGTCTTATGAAGAATTTGGGCTGGTGAAGGTTTATGAAGACCAGCAAACTTTCTACCTTATCTGATTTCTGTTAAATGTGCCTTAAAGTCGTTGTAAACCCTCACATATATCCAGTGAAGTGACTAGCCTCAGGTTATACAGAGACAAAAAAAATCCTCCTACATAAGTTGTACTTGTTTATCTGCAGTCTTCTCTACATCCATTCAAACTCCAGAATCAATAAAGCTTGTCTGAACTGTGAGAAAAAGGGGGGGGCGGGAAGAGCTAAAGTCACACTCTGCAGAGCTCAGACAGTAGAGCTCTGAGAGCTGATTGGGGGATAGGGACACACTCCCGTTCACACAGTTCACACAGCACACAGGAACAGAGCTGAGCTGGAGCTCCCTCCCCTGTCATCTTTTTTTCTCTAGGTGTCAGGAAAACTTGTGAGAAGTAATTCATACTGATAGCAGAAGAATGAAGCAGCAGACAAAAATGACACGGAGCCCCCGTTCACATCAGAGCGATTTGATATGCATTTAGAGATTTTGTCAAATCGCATGCCAATTCGCAGCCTATTGCTGGCAATAACACTGTCCCAATCGGTGCAACGCCGACTTTGCGGCAATTTCCAAAAGTAGTTTCTGCACTACTTTTTGGCCACTTCAGGGGCGATTTCAATAAATATCTGTGCATAAACCCGCACAGATTTCTTTCAAATTGACCCCGAACTCGCACTGAAATGCCGGTTTGAAATCGTGCGAGTTCAAACCCGCCCTCAGTGTGAATGAGGGCCTGGTGCTCCTAATTGAGACAAGTACACACTATAGAGTGATATGCTTTGCTCATGCAGCGGTCACATTTTTGATATATAAAACTAATGTATGTTATAGCTTAGCATCTGGCGCCATCTAATGGCCAAAATATGCTAGGACTGCATTTTTATTTTCATCGTTCAAGAAGTTAACATGGAAGTGTTTGTTTGTTTACATTGGATATTATCTTGACCTACCCATAATGCCCATTAATTCCCACGACCATCAGGAGAACAGAACTGCATTGTCGGAAGACTAAAAAAGGGCTCGGCGTGGCCATCTTAGCTCTCTTGGAAAAGCATGGCCAGCCTGGGAGGATCTGTGTGAGGTCACAGTGCAGCGGGATCTACCTCCACAGAAAAGCGATCCGAGCAGCAATATTGTGCCACACCAGTGAGCTGGGCTGACGGCAGGGCAAGACTGGGAAGGAGCCAGAGGAGCATGTCGGAGTCATCTGAGAGTTCCGGAGCGTCTCGTTGTGTGGAGCGGAGCAGTACGAAGGTGTCGGCCAGCCGGAGACAGGACCCTGTAAACCAGAGCGGAACTTTCTGACAACACTGTCCTGGTTGGTTGAGAGGGCTGTTGCCCCATTCATCTATATAACACAGAGTTGCTGGGATCCATAGTCCCCACAAGCAAAGTCAAGAGGATTAGACTGAGCTAAAACTAGGCCCGGGCCTGTGTCTCATTGAGGACTTGGTACTGTGTCATTGGCATCAGAGATAGCGGCAGTACTGCTTTATCATACCTTTAATTAAATATCCAGCTTGCTTTTATCGGGAGTCATTAACCATTGGATTACAAATTCACTTTATTCATAGCTAGCAGAAGAAAGAAGAAAAGACGGACTGTCTAATAAAACACAAGGCTTTGTGTTTCATTGCCATATTGAAGTTGCTGTGATATCAGATAATGGGAGCTCCCTAAATATTGTATTATACTTTATTAAATCAGCATTTGATTTCCTTATAGTTACAAAGCGTGCAAAGGATAGGACAGTGCTCATAGTGAAATCAATTCACTCTGCCCTTTATCCTATCTTACTTAGCACATTACTAGCAGGTTATTTCAAACACTTTACATCTGTATAATATCTTTGTAAGCTGAAATCAGTTGACTGTCAGATTACGTTGGTCTGACAGTACAACTATTGTAGTGTTTTACTTTAAAGCAATTACAGTAAACAAAGTTCTTGTTTAAGTACAATTGTGTGAGTGTTGTTTTCCTTTGCATCATCAAGCAAGTGGAGGCCAAGGTAAAGACAAAAAGGTATATTACATTGTATATTGTGAAATTGTCTTTAGAGCTTTACTGCACACTATATTACATTACAGCTGTGTCAGGGGGACTGAGAGCAAACAAAGGGGTAATGAAGCAGAGTACAGGTCCAATTAAAATACAGCAGCTCCTGCTGGGGTCCGTGCTACACTCATATTTAATGTCTATGGCTTAGAACTACTGTAGACTGTGATTTGTCAAATGTGTCACCTTCCCTGGGTGCTCAACATAGACACATGATTAAAATCCTATCATTTTGGTTACTGACTTTTGCATTTTGGTGAGAATGACAATGGCGCTGTGTTCAGTGCTACGCTCTAATTCGCTCCACACAATTTGAGGTTCGTCAGACCTCAATATTATCACGGGAAGTAATTAGCAAACACTGGTTTCTCTGTAAAGGGGTACACACTTTAATAAAGCTGTGCTACATCACTGACTTCCATTCAAATGTATCATGGCTAGAAGAAATATACATTTTTTTTTTATTTTACACACTTAAAAAATGTAGTAGTTTTGGCAGCCCGAGAAACTTCTGTGGGAACCAGCAGCATACGAGGCGCACACAAAAAATATAAACAAAATAAAGTATTTATATCTCATACTATATTGGTATGGCACCTGTACCAAATTACTATAGACATCTAAATAAAACATAGCTAGCTGGGGTGGTAAATCATCGAAGAGCACTCCTTATTTAGGGTTCTATGTAGAAATGTTGCTGTACACATGTGACAATCATTAGCGCAACCCCAACAAAACTTTCAATATTTTGTGTAATATAATTATCTATTACAGTATGTTCTTAAGTGCCATCTAGTGGCCATGATGCAGTATTCTTTCTGAGAGAGGTATTTAAAAAAGAATGTCACTTAGGACCATAGATAATTATGTTACACTCAAAAAATAAAACAAAACAAGATAGATATAGTGTTACTTTTAGGGTTCTTTTACATATATTACACAGTTTTGTTGGGGCTGTGTGAATGTTTGTAACATTTATACAGAAAAGTTTTTTTTATATACATAAACCACTTAAAGTGGTTGTAAACCCATATAAAAAAAAACAAAAACAAAAAAAAAAACCTGCAAGACAAAGGCATAATGAGCTTAGAATGCATTTCATACTAGCTCATTCTTACATACTTACCTTAGATCAAAGCTGTTGCAGCGGTCCCAACACACTGCTGTGACCGGTGACTTGTCTCCTGGAGTTTTTTCCGGGTTCCCGGGCTCCGATTCTGTGATTGGCCAGAGCCGCGATGATGTTACTCCCGCACATGCACACAGGGGGCCGCACCGCACAGGCCTTTTAGAAACGGCACGATCGAGCCGTTTTTTCAGTGCGCATGCGCAGAGGACTTCGGCGCAAGCGTATATGGTAAATATCTCCTAAACCGTGCAAGTTTAGGAGATATTTACAGTAACTACAGGTAAGCCTTATTATAGGCTTACCTGTAGGTACACGTGGTGTAACTACAGTTGCCACCTCATCCCTTTAAACCTGAACACATATTAATTACACAGGTTCTGCGGCTGATTAAGGTGGTAATTAAACTCACTTGGTGCCGTATCTGTATTTAATTAGCCTCAGAACCTGTGTAATTCAAAGGTGTTCAGGTTTAAAGGGATGAGTGGCAACTCTAAGTGTAACAGGGTTTACAAGCACTTTGAAGTGGTTGTATACCCCAAATGTTGGTTCCAGTGCTGTTCTCAATGCGCGCTGACAGTCAATACTGTCAGTGCGCATTGATATCCGACGCTTCCTTTGTGGTTTTGTCTCCTGAGAACTCAGAGGGAGGTGCCAGGAGTAGTGCAGAGAGCGGAAGGTGAAGAAAGAGGGGACTTTCAATGGCAGCACTGATTACAGACTGTGGGGGGGGGATTGGGGTAGAGAGCCAGAGCATTGTAAATATAAGGCATGTAAAATACATGTTAGTGGTCTGAGGGATTCAAAATTGTGAGTTTAGTGGTCTGTGAGGTCCGAAAGGTTGGCGACCACTGGTCTAGGGCATGTAAGAGCACCTGATCCTCTGGTCCCTCAACAAACATTGTGGACTGTCCCAGTGTAAGGCTATGGGCCCTGCATTGGTCTTGATGACATCAGCAGACCGGAGTGTGGAAGAGAAGAGGCTGTAGGTACCTGTCTAGCTGTACCAAGGAGCCTGCAGGAGTGGAGGATCAGGTCCCTAGCCATAAATGAGCAGGTAACCCTTGCAGTGTATCAGTGCAGCCGCACTGCAAGGGAGGACTTTTTCGTTTTCCAAAGTTCAGCTTTAAAGTGAATCAGTTGCTCTGCCCTGCAAGATCAGTTTAAATTAAATATCACTTCGGTTATGTGCATCAGTCTAAAGCTAGCCGTAAACTATACCATCAGATTGCACAATCTCCTTTGATTTACCAAAACTATGTAATATAAGGGAAAAACTAAACAAGTGATTCAATTTGTATCCAACTAGGCAGGCCCTTGCACTACATAGTTGTGGTAGGTCTAAAGGAGTTTGTACAATCAGATTGTTTAATGTTTGGCCAGCTCAATACAGCGTGCTTGCTGCTTCTGTTACAATAGAGTTGACTTAGGGCTCATTTACACTTGCTTTAGCTTCAACAAGGCTTTGGACACGCTTTTTTAAAGCTCTCTGAACACTAGTCAAAGCTCCTGTCACTGAATAAAAAGGTTAGCTTACAGTCCTGTTTACACCTGCTTTTGCTTTGCTTTGCTTCGGCTTCGCTTCAAAAATTATACCCCATGTAGCTTCAGTGGTGCTTCAAAGCGTCTTGAAAGCCTCCATAGAAGTCTACGGCAAAGCTCACCTGAAGCCCCACTGAAGCCTCATCGAAGCCCCGCGAAGCTCCACCAAAGCCCCACCAAAGCCTCACCGAAGCCCCACCAAAGCATCATCGAAGCCCCACGAAGCTCCACCAAAGCCCCACTGAAGCCCCACCAAAGCATCATCGAAGCCCCACGAAGCTCCACCAAAGCCCCACTGAAGCCCCACCAAAGCCTCATCGAAGCCTCATCGAAGCACAAAGCAAAGGCAGGTGTAAACAGGACTGTAAGCTAACCATTTTATTTAGTGACAAGGGTTTTGAGTGACATTCAGAAAGCTTTAACAAAGCCTGTCCGAAGCCATGTTTTAAAGCAAGGGTAAACTAGCCCTTATAGATACATTATTTATATACAAATGGTATTTTCTAGGGAAAAGTGAAACAAATTTTTTTCATTTTTACCAAAATGTTTTTGAAAATCATGGGATTTCAGCAAAATGTCACTATTTTGACAAATTAAATTACTGCCAATGAGAAATGCCAATGGTTTTTAAAGTGGTAGTAAAGTCGAGTCTGATATTTTTACCTACAGCTAAGCTTATAATAAAGCTTACTTGTAGATAAAATAAATATCTCCTAAACGTGCACCTTTTAGGAGACATTCCACAGATCAGCACCCGGTGATGTCACCAGCGCATGCGCTCTGAAGGAACGGTATACCATCTGTGCCGTGAACCATGACTCCCACACGCATTGCACGGGAGTGACGTCATCGCGACTCAGCCAGTCAGATGGCTGGAGCCCGAAAGGAAGACCAGGTGAAGATGGAAGCCCTGTCAGTGGTGACAGCACACTGCTGGAGGGCTTCGCTTTAAGGTAAGTCTCTCATAATGTGCTAGTATTCGATGGATACTAGCACATTATGACATTGCCTTGCAGGGTGAATTTTTTTTTTTTTTTACAAACTTTACTACCACTTTGAGGGTGCAACAGATAATGGCTTAAATGGCTCCTAAGGATTACAGAAGCTCCTTTCAAATCCCTTGGACCTATTCTTGTGCCAAAAACAGACTCTCATTAGCCTAATTTCTTTGTTTTTTTTTTACAAAAAGAAAAAAAAACTGTGAAGAAAAGCAACAGCAACAGTATAAAAACTAGAAAAAGCTACAATTTCAGGAGAAATTGTGTGAAATGTTCTTGCCTCCACCTACAGTAGTTTACAACTGGAGTGGGCAGAGTAACTGGGTGAAGTGGTTTAAGTAACTGTTGTGTGGTTGGAGTGGCTGGAGTAATTGTGAAAAGTGTTAACAAGCTTAATATTTAAAAAAGTATAAATAGTAGTAAAAAAGTTGAAGATGTCCCACCATTAGCTGAAAGAGCTGAACATTTTTTTCAAAAATGTTTTTTTTTTTCAAAAATGTTTTTTTTTTTAATTATTTTTTTTTTCATGGGGTGGTCATAATGTTTTAGCTGATCATGTTGTGGTCATAATGTTTTGGCTGATAATGGGGTGGTCATAAATTATTTAGCTGATCATGGGGTGGTCATAATGTTTTGGCTGATCATGGGGTGGTCATAATGTTTTAGCTGATCATGGGGGGGTCATAAATTATTTGGCTGATCATGGGGTGGTCATAATGTTTTGGCTGATAATGGGGTGGTCATAAATTATTTAGCTGATCATGGGGTGGTCATAATGTTTTGGCTGATCATGGGGTGGTCATAATGTTTTAGCTGATCATGGGGGGGTCATAAATTATTTGGCTGATCATGGGGTGGTCATAATGTTTTGGCTGATCATGGAGTTGTTAGCTTTTGTCACCTCCCACTCTAGTTTTGAACATTTCGCCATTCATTCCTATGGGACCAATTTCGCCAAAAAAAACGACGATATTTCGTGAACCATTTGGCGAAACGTTACACAAAGTAATAGCACACCAATCGGGAACAATCTGCACGTTTTGGTATATTACTGTCTATGTAGTGTAAAAGCTGTGGGAGGAGTTAGGGTGGTAAATTTGGCTATAATAAGAATAATATATATGTACAGTAAGTGGCCTAATTAGCCTAATTTCTTTGCTTTTTTTTTTTACAAAAAGAAAAAAAAACTGTGAAGAAAAGCAACAGCAACAGTATAAAAACTAGAAAAAGCTACAATTTCAGGAGAAATTGTGTGAAATGTTCTTGCCTCCACCTACAGTAGTCTACAACTGGAGTGGGCGGAGTAACTGGGTGGAGTGGTTTAAGTAACTGTTGTGTGGTTGGAGTGGCTGGAGTAACTGTGAAAAGTGTTAACAAGCTTAATATTTAAAAAAGTATAAAATAGTAGTAAAAAAGTTGAAGATGTCCCATCATTAGCTGAAAGAGCTGAACATTGTTTTCAAAAATGCTTTTTTTTTTCAAAAATGCTTTTTTTTTCAAAAATGTTTTTTTTTTCAAAAATGTTTTTTTTTTTAATTATTTTTTTTTTCATGGGGTGGTCATAATATTTTGGCTGATCATGTTGTGGTCGTAATGTTTTGGCTGATAATAGGGTGGTTATAAATTATTTGGCTGATCATGGGGTGGTCATAATGTTTTGGCTGATAATGGGGTGGTCATAAATTATTTGGCTGATCATGGGGTGGTCATAAATGTTTTGGCTGATCATGGGGTTGTCAGCTTTTGTCACCTCCCACTCTAGTTTTGTACATTTCGCCATTCATTCCTATGGGACCAATTTCGCCGAAAAAAACGACGATATTTTGTGAACCAATCGGCGAAACGTTCCACAAAGTAATAGCACACCAATCGGGAACAATCTGCACGTTTTGGTATATTACTGTCTATGTAGTGTAAAAGCTGTGGGAGGAGTTATGGTGGTAAATTTGGCTATAATAAGAATAATATATATGTACAGTAAGTGGTCTTGCTATGCAAGAACACTTAATAATGGTTAAATATAAAGAGAAGAAAGAGCAAAAAGAAACACTAATAAATATTTTAAAAAAAATCTAAATAAACTAAACTACTTTAAGTGCAAAAAACCCAAGTAACACCCTGTTCACACTGAATTTAGCTTTGAAATCACGCTACTTCAGCTTGATTTCAAAGCTTCCGGTCAGTGCGATTTATGTGCCAACATCCAGGGCCGTCTTTACCGCAGGGCAAAAGGGGCAGCTGCCCAGGGCTCAGTCATTTTTGGGGGCCCAATGCAGGTGCCCCTAGAGACCGCCCTGCCCATACTCTTCAACTGTCAGAAAGCTCCCAAAAAATCAAAGCCACGGTCGGGACAACACATCTCGGATCACTGTACTAGAGATTGCTTTCCACTGTCCGCACAGACTGGAATCTCCGCCCCCTGTACCACCCCCTTCCTCGCTCCCCGGCTGCTTTGCGGGCACTCTCCTGAACGAAGGGACATCCCTAAGACGGAGCCTCCTGTTGGATGTAGGATGGGGGGGATGGGGATGTGCTCGACCTGTGAGATAACACCCGCTGGGAAGAGTGTGGTGTGATAGCGCACTGAGGAGATAAGCCGAGTCCTGAGCTAGTGTGCCTGGACTGTGGAGGTAAACTTATCTGCAGGCAACTCTATGCTAAATAAGTCTGCTGAGTTACTGCAGCTTAGCCTAGAAGTGCTGCATGTTTGCTGACAAATGGCATGTTTTTCATGTAGTGCTGGGAGAAATTAATGGGTTTATTACAGGTTGTCACTGTCCCCAGGTTTTTACTGCCCCCTAGCTAGTGTGTGCCCTTTTGACCCCATGTGTTTCCTCCCAGTCCCCATACTGTGCCCTCCCCACCCCTGTACTGTGCCCTCTTGACCGCCGTAATGTGCCCTTCCCACCCCTGTACTGTGCCCACCGCTGTACTGTGCCCTCCCCACCCCTGTGCTGTGCCCTCTTGACCTCCATAGTGTGCCCTCCTCACCCCTGTACTGTGCTCTCCTGACCTCCATAGTGTGCCCTCCCCACCCCTGTACTGTGCCCTCTTGACCTCCATAGTGTGCCCTCCTCACCCCTGTACTGTGCTCTCCTGACCTCCATAGTGTGCCCCCCCCCACTCCTGTACTGTGCCCACCCCTGTACTGTGCCCTCTCCACTCCTGTACTGTGCCCCCCCCCCCCACCCCTGTACTGTGCTCTCCTGACCTCTGTACTGTGCCCACCTGATGCCCGTACTGTGCCCTCCTTACCTCTGTACTGTGCCCTCCTGACGCCCGTACTGTGCCCTTTTGACCCCTGTACTGTGCCCTCTCAACCCCAGTACTGTGCCCTCCTGACCCCTGTACTGTGCTCTCCTTAACTCTGTACTGTGCCCTCCTGATGCCCGTACTATACCCTCCCGATGCCCATACTGTGCCCTCCCAGCCCATGGTGTGTGCCCTCCCAGCCCCTGTACTGTGCCTTCCTGATGCCCATACTGTGCCCTCCCATCCCCATATTCTTACCTCCTGACCCCCCTGTACTTTGCCCTCACTCCCTGCACTGTGCCCTGCACTCTCCTGACCCCTTTTACTGTGCCATGCTGACCCCCCCTGTACTGTTCCCTCTAGACCCCCTGTATTCTGCCCTTGTGACACTCAGTCTTTTGCCCTGGTGTCACCCAGTCCTCTGCCCTGCTAAACCCTGCAAACTTCCCTGTCCTCTAATTAACTCAATACACTGCTCTACCTCCCACTGACATCTGTACACTGTCTTGTTGCCCCCTGTCCTCTGCCCTACTGACCCCCTATCCTCTGTCCTGTCATCTCCTGTCCTCTGCCCTACTTTTCTCTGTACACTGCCCTACATACTACTGATCTCTGTACACTGCCCTACCTACTACTGACATGTGTACACTGCCCTGCATCCCAAGGCTAGGCTCACACTTGAGAGGGTTTGAGGCCTGCATCTGCTTGGTACGACAGCCCATTTATTTGTATGGGGAGCTGTGCCTGCAATTTTAGGGAAAAAAAGGCGCCTGTACCTTTTTTTAAAAATGTAGCCACAGGGAAGTCGCATGGTGCTTTTGCACCATGCGATTTCCCTGTGGTTCCTGTACTGACACACTCGCTACATATTTTGTGTTCTGACTGTGGGTGGTTTCCGGTGTGGGGACAGCTGCGATTTCTGTAATTTATTATATACCGTATATCTATATATATGTATTGTGTCTGTTGATGTGTTTTTGGTGCGTAAGTATGGCACTTATTGTTTCACTGCTGCATGTGTAAATAAATGGATGCTAAAAGGATAAAAATGGATAACAGGCTGAAACTTTCAGCAACCAATCAGTGAGTGGTAATAATGTTCAGTAACCTCTAGCAACCAATGTGCGAGCTTGTCAGCTTCAGCTGAGCGGGTGACGGCGCGCCGACTGAACGTGCCTGGCTGTGAGGGCTCAGTGTGTGTGTTATGTGTTATTGGGGGCTTAGTATGCCCGGCTGGTGTCCTCCCCACCTTCCTGGAAAGTTCTAATAGACGTACAGTGACGTTTGGCAAGGTCGTATACTGTGGATAAGGATTCCCTGATACAGCAATCAATCTCCCAGTGTGACATAGAGCCCAATGAGTGCAAAGTCTGAGAGTTGGTAAGCACACTCTACAGCTGTGGTGGTGGGATATCACCTTTCCTTTTTAAGTGCACAATAGGGTGTTGGTCTCAGGTGCATGCTTATATATGATTTCATAACAATACTACACCATGGCCAGCGTTTTTCTCTTTTTTTAGGTATTGAACTGAGGGAACTACGCCTGCATTTTGATAGAGCTGATCGGTCCCTATCCTAAAGGCCCCGGCTGGGTTTAAGCCATCCGCTTACTATATCTGGCGTTCTGGTAAGGGCAATTTATTGTCGTGGTCTTCGGATCGTGAATCATTTCTGTGCATGTTTTAGCATTTGGATGACCCGGAGTGCTTTTTCTTGCCAAAAGGGATATTTGGACTATATCATTGAACATTCATTTCAGACGTATATGTCACTAATGATTGATAAAGTAAAGGACACTTAGTGCGGTTTATTTTTATTAATGTGTGAGCAGTATTAATGTGCAGTAACCTCCAGTAACCAAATCAGTGAGAAGTAAGGATGTGCAGCAACCAATTAGTGAGCCTGGACCAGCTTTTGGAATGTTGGGATGGAGAGCGAAATTGCATGGGGGGGGCAAGAAAATGTTTGCCCAGGGTCCAATCAATAATAAAGACGGCCCTGCCAACATCTGTGTGACTTCATGCACAGATGTCTATGCAAGTTGCACATGAAATCGCCAAAAACAGTGCAGGAAACTTTTTCATGTCAAGTCGGAGTCGCACCGATTTGTACAGTTCCATAGGCACAAATAGGGTGCGACTTGTCATGCGATTTTAAACTTTTAAATCACATGACAAGTCGCACCAGTGTGAACAAGGAATAAAGAAGAGTAGATTATTTGTTTACCCAAGCAAACTTTGCCTAGGAAAAATGAAGAACTTCAGTTTGGCAAAATGTCATGGTAATCACATGGTAATCTATTACTATTGCGTCCTTGGCGGTAGTGCTCTTATGTAAAATATGATTGGCCTGTGAAGAAAATATTGTCTTGCCAGCTTCTATCCAGTTGATCTATCTTCTACCTTGGATGCACGCACAAAAGATAGTTCTAGAAGCAAGACACAAAGATTAAAATACTTTCTTCATTTATATGAACCATAAACTCTTTATTTATATTAAATAATGCAATATATGTAAAAATACAAAATGTAAAAAAATGTGCGTGTGTATGTGTAATGACAAAAATAATAACAATAATAAAAAAAACAAAAAAAAACCAAATGCACAGTCTTAAAATAAATTGACAGTGCATATGAGAAACATCTGTGGAGTTCTACTACCCCCTGCTGTTTATTATGGGATTTAACCTTAGGAATATGGGCTTGTATTTACCTTTCTACATGCTATATTTCAATTTTCAAGGCCAATCACGCCCTTTGTGATTTGTTTGTGTTACTTTAAGGCAGCCTATTCATTTTATCCCTCCACATAAAGCACCATAAAAGATGCATGTCACATTTTTGGCAGCTTGCCATAAATATAACTCCTATGAGTCTCAAATGATGAATTTAGAATAATAATCTAACAGCCATTTAGAATGCACTACCTGCCTAGAGTGTGCATGTTCTCCCTGTGTCTGCATAGATTTCCTCCCGCACTACAAAGACATGCTGGTAAGGTAATTTGCTCCTGTCTAAATTGGCCCTAGTATGTATGAATGTGAGTTAGGGACCTTAGATTGTAAGCTCTTTAGGGCAGAGACTGATGTGAATGTACAATATATATGTGAAGCTCTGTGTAAATTGAGGGTGCTTTGAAAGTACCTGTAATAAACAAATAAATAAAATAATAGATTGCATCAAACCACCCGCAACCTAGCATTACTGCAGCATGATGGTGTGAATGGGCCCTCATTCTTCACTCTGGTATGGCAGGTTTGTATACCCATCGCCTCTAGGAGTTGAGGTCACCAATATGCTACATGATATATCTGTGCTTCATGAAGTGCTAAAAGAAGTGTCAACAACAAAATTTACCAGAAGCTGAGAGATTCCATACACTTTGTGAGTGTGAGACTTTTTGTATTTACTCTGTAGATACTCTCTCGTCTGGTGGTTGGGTGACTCACAGGTGGCATCACTAAGACCTCTTACTTCTTTCTAGAATGTTCCAGTGTTTTCTAGAAAGAGAGGCTGGAGGGGAGGTGGAGCCACTTGGGGTATTCTAAAGGAGCCCGCCAAGAAAACGCGGAGATCCTGGACAGGAGGCACAGGGGGAGCAAGAGAGGACAGGGGGAGGACACTGCCAGGCAAGTCTCCAGAAGTTCCACAGAGACAGCCGGGAGGGTTGGTGAGTGAGCACATCGTCAGGAGGACTGGGGAGCTGTCTGGGATGGGTGCAGAGCTAGTCTGGAGGATGGTGGTGTCATGGGCAGTGGAGTGAGGCAGCTGTAGCCAGGAGGGCTGGCAGTGCCTGAAGAGGTGATACTGGGAGCAGTAGCCATAGGGACAGCTAGCACTGGGACTTTTATATCTGCTTCACCATAGGGGCCCATGGTCCCTGCCTGTAAAGGGCATTTGCTTTAGGCCTGGCTGAGCCAGTGTCAGGCCTACCAAATCAGTGCTAGCTTGTCTGGAAAAGATCAGAGAGGAAGTGATGTTCAGGAGGTGAAAGGAGTGAAGATTAGAGAGGAAGTGATGTGCAGGAGGAGAAATGGAGTGATATATATACCAGATATATATACCAGATGTATATATAGTCCCAAATTGCAATGTTCTGATCACTTGGGCATCTCATAGGTCCCCATCCCTATCCAAGTTTAATATCCCACAATAAAACAAACAAAAACAAAATGCAAGGACTGCTTTATTGTCTCTGAGGAGTGTAAAAGTGTGTGCCTGGCTGGGCAGGGTGACAGACGGACCACAAATCTCAGCAGACCCTACGGGGTCTGTGTTTGCAAGGATAGCTTTCCTCTTTGTGGCTCTCACAGGTCTTTGCCTGTCTTGTACTCATGGAGGGGTCAAGGGAGATGCAGGTGTAGTATGGGATGGGACATCATGTGGTAGGCTGAATTGTGATCCCCATAAGTGCCCTGGTTGCAAAGATTCTGACCAATCATCTACCTGCAAGTGAGATCACTTCCGGGAGGTACTAGAGCCCGAGCCTGGGTAGGTGAGATGCGAAGAAGCTTTTGGGGAAGGGGGGAGAAATAAGGGCTCTGGACAGAGATGTAAGCAGAGGTGGGGGATGGGGGAGAGTGTTGCAGAGGTCAGAGCTGAGGATGGGTGGAAGTGAGATGTGGACAGCCTGTAAAAGAGCTGAACCTGCATACTCTGCATAGCACACCCCTAAACCCTGCTCTCTGTATGTAGGGCACTCCTTAACCCTGCACTCTGTACACAGCGCACCCCTGAACCCTGCACTTTGTACGTGGCACACCCCTGACAGTGCACTATTTCGTAGCGCCCCCCCGGAGCTCTGCATTCTGTACACAGCTCATCCCTGAACTCTGTACATAATGCACTTCTGGTATCTATTACCCCTTTAAGATCCTCCCACTGTTAGTGCAATTTGGCCAAACCCACTGTTTGATGCGGTCGTTGGGAAGCGTGGTTGAGTTCTTGCACTTTTTCTCTGAGAAAAAAAAAACCCTGCATAAATTTTTATAGTCTTACCGATACAATTGGCCTTTTGAAGGCAACCATAATGCTGATGCGGCACACAATGAAATTGAGTTTGACACCCCTGCTTTACATTAAAGAAGGCGTACAGCCAAAGCTCGTTTGGCTGTACTTCTCCTATGGATCACAGGAGTGCAATTCGTTTTGCACTCCTGTGACCCATTTTCATCACAGAGCGCGCTGAAATCTGCTCTGTGCTGAAGTCACAGAAGTCGGTCCAGGCTCCGCGTCATCACGACAATGGAGTCTGGATCTGCCAGATCCCTGGACCAACACCCGGCTCAGCCTCTCAGTGAGCCACTGAGAGCCTGAGCTGGCCGCCCCTCCACAGCCCAGTGCTCCAATGAGCGTGGAGGGAGCACAGCAGAGAGCTCTGACTGACAGTCAGCAACTGTGCTCGGGGAGCTGTGAGAACCGAGTGATCAACGTTGTTTGTTCGCCTGGTTCTCAGTGTTAGAGGCGCCGGCGGACAGATGCAGCATCAGAGTGATACTGCATCCACCTAGGTAAGTATGAATCTAAAAAAAACAAAACATCCTTATACTCTTTTAAAACATTTTAAAGTAAACAGTACGTTTTTATTTCAGAAAATACTATAATTTTTGAACAAATGCAAGGAAGTGTAAACTGTAATTACATATTGCAATCTGAGTTTGTCCTGTAATCTGAACTCCATACAAATAAAAACACTTTTAAGTTATATTTTTCCTTTGAAAATCATTAAATAATCTATGACCAGTATAAGATCCTGAAAGCAGAGGTCCGGCCGTTTAAAAAAAAAAAGTCAGGAACTACAAACACTGTAGCTGCTGACTTTTAATAAGGGCACTTACCTGTCCAGCGAGCCTGCGATGTCGGCCCCCAGAGGCCGATCCGTCCATCGGATCGGGTGCCGGCGCCGCCATCCTAACTACGGGAAGCAGGCAGTGGAGCCTTGCGCTTCACTGCCCGTTTCCTACTGTGCATGCGCGAGTCGCACGGTGCTTTGTGAATGGCCCTGTGGTTTTCTGGGACACACACATGTCTCAGAAGACAACGGGGCAGCTCACCGAAGAGGAGGAAGTAAAGGAGCAGTGCCGCGGAATAGGAAGAGGCAGATTGGGAAGACTGCCTAGCAACAGGCATTTCTGGTAAGTACTTTTTTTTTCAAATTTTTTTTATATTTTTTCTGTAGAACGTTAATGTAATTTTTAATTTTAGGGTGGACCTCCGCTTTAACCTGTCCTGAGATTAGCCTCCTCTAATTCCCTACACCTCATCACTTAGACTAGAAGAGGGAAAGTTAACACTTTGAGCCCTTCAAGGATTTTTACACTTTTCATGGTGCTGTGAGTCAAGCAGAGGGAACATTTTTTAAGGAGAAAAAAACATAGGGGGTGACCTCATCAATATTTTGCCTGTTCTTTTTTGTCCATTCACAGACTGGTGTGGTTCTGGATGAGGCTGTATTTCTTTGTTTCCATATCTTGTACAAATCCAGGATCTAACTGTGATGTCTGGCAGGGATGTTTGCATCACATGATTTGTTAAAGAGGACCCCCCCTTTTACTAAATTTCACTGTTTCAATGCTGATGTGAAATCATCTGACATTAATTAAAAAAAACAGTTTTTGGTTTACTTCTTTGTGTGTCCACTTCCTTACCTTGAAGACACTAATGACATAGCTCCAATGGCACAGATGTCCCCTGGGACATGTACGAGATAGAGTGCATGATGTCATGTGCTTCATCTTGCCTATGTGCTGTATAGCAACAAACGAAAAAAACTTTCTCAGAGATCTTAAGGAAAGGCTTCTTTAAAAAAAAAAAAAAACAAACAGATGTGTTTGTAATGGATGTAGTGCTTACCCCCAAATGAGCTGCTGTTTCTCGGGTCCCCTGTTCCCAGTTCCCAGTGGGTAGCACCATACTCTCCGACACACCAAATCTGAAGAGTGAATATTTATTGTTGCAACACACTAAAACAATAACCAAAAGAATGGAAAAGCAACAGTAGACACTTTAACAAGTATACAAGAACAGTTGCAGAGTAATATGTAACTCCAAAAAAAACAGTGGAACAATATTTTTGCCCCTAAGCCCTATACTAAGGGGGTCCTAACTAAAGGTAATCAGAAGAATCAGAGGTCCATAGTGCCTGTCCAACCCCCACTGTATGTTGAGGCCCAAATTGGACATTGGAGTGCTCAAATGTGCGTTCCACAAACCCGGAAGTAGGTGCCCAATCAGTGTCCGAAACAAGTGATACTGTCTCCTTAAATAGTGGGCAGAAGGTTGTGGCCATTGGCCTCTCACCACCAAGTTGATGACTCAATGCCTCATACTCTCCGTGTGAGGCTTAGTGATGTCAGCTTAGTCTTTGTGATGTCACTAAATTAGTCTCTCTGTGTTCCTGACGCTGCAGCAAATCATCCTGTAGGCAGATCAAGTAACCCACTTTACATGTACTGCACACCGTCCTCCAGACCATTGTTTTTGAACCTTTTTCCAGTCAGGGTGCCCTTAAAATTTATTTTCAGTCTTTCAGTCAACAAATTGGTGGTACAGGAGCAAGGACACTAGCTGGACAGAGACAGCCTAAAAAGGAATCCACAAGAAGGAAAGGCAGCGTGGACACAGGTAAGTGTACTTGTCTTTAGGTGGAACCTCACTCTCTCAATTAATATTGACTATTTTAATCCTTATGCTGCTAGCATTAGTAAATAGATAGTAAAGTGTTTCAAATGATGTCCCACATCCCATGAGTCTTTAGGAAGGGAGGAGGGGTTTTCTCAGCTAAGCGCACCCTCCTGCCTGCATGTCTGAATTAAAAGCGGATGGAGTACAGGAAGTAATTGTTAAAGTAATCTTCTGCCCTTATTCAAGATAGCCATGGCCAGAAATGCTAGCCTAGAGGGTGTTTTTAAAATGGTCTCACAGCAAAATAAAGCATAGAGACGTGGGATGGATGGGGGAGTTTGCTTTGAATATTAAAAAGTAATTAAATTGTGTTTTTTGGTTTGTGGTAGTTCTGCTTTCACCACTTTGGCACTAGAACAATATCTGTGATTTTGTGCCTGTGATTTTGTAAAAAAAATACTGTACCCATAAATATAAATATCCATAGGTGATGCTTTAAAAGCCTTAGCTGCTCATCAAGTTAAAATTAACTGAGAGCTCTGGTGCTAAAATGATTGCTCTCACTCTGACATTCGCACTGATATATATGTATACATGTATATATGATGCAATCGCAATTTACATACACACCCTGTGCTTGTGAATGTATTTGGGGGCATGCAGGGCAGCAGGGGTTATGGTTAATTTTTTTATCATTTTCATTTTTTAACTTTTTTTAATTTAACTTTATTATTATCACAGGAGAGTAGTAAACCCCCATGTGACATTGGGCAGGTGACAGGTACTCTTTACGAAGACATTGGAGGTCTAATAGACCCCAGTGTCTCCCCTGCCTTCAAAAGCATGTAACCGAGCAGAGATCTGCTCTGGTATTATAAGATAAAACAAACAAACAACACAGGGAATAAAACTACTGTATACTAATGCCCAACAAAAACATTTGAAAGTGTACAATGCCTTTAATAATCTCACTACAGTAAATTTAAATCTCTTTCGCATACTTAAGATAGCAATCTGATGCACCCTTCTGGTTGGGACACACCCTACTTGAAAATCAGCAACGCAGCATTTTTATGACACAGACTCACCATTCCACACATATGACAAGTGTGTCAGGTTTACACATAGAGAATCTATGAATCACTGGCTGTGCCTTAGATATGCACCTACCCAGAGCAAATACTTTGCGTTGTTCCCCTCCTACTCTTTATACATGAAGCTACAAGACTCATTCTCACAAGGTACTTATGTGAGCCACAGTCTATCGAATGCAAGCTGTTCCATTTTACTACCAAACAATACTGGTAGTCACATTGTATGTAAATGTTCCACCTTCATTCCACAAATTCTGACATTATCATAAGGTGTAAATAGAATACACCGATGGTAACAGTACGGCTGCATTCACACTTGAGTTGAGCGTCTTTATTTCCTTTTTTTTTTTAGTGTTTGTATAGGTGTTTTTAGGTGTGTCTAAGGCTTGAGCATTTTTAAAATAATTTTTAACCAATGGAGAGCTAGTTATTAAAAAAAGAAACACACAATATGTGTTCACGATGAGTGTTCACATGCTTTTCAGATGTGCCCGTTGAAGTCTATTTGGGCCATGAGGGTTCACGCAAGTGTAGTGCCTGCAGCCAGTAAAGTACATTGCAAGGTTTTTTGCCCACTTTTATTCAAAAGTAAAGTTCAAAAACTCACACAGTAGGCAGGGCAGGTGGGGGCCCCTGGGCTTGAGTCACTTTCGGGCCTTACCTTCTATACATTACTTTAAATAGAACAAAATGTTGACTGGTACCGTAGACAGTGTTACATGTTAAAAAAACGTAATAATCTATTTATATGACCACTGATTGAAGCTTGAAAAACGTGACACTAATGACAGATGACACTAATATGTGGCACTGATGACACGTGGCACTGATGACAGATGGCATTAATTTGTGGCACTGATGACACGTATCACTGATGACAAATGGCACTAATACGTGACACTGATGACAGATGGCACTAATTTGTGGCACTGATGACACGTGTCACTGATGACAAATGGCACTAATACGTGACACTGATGACAGATGGCACTAATACGTGGCACTGATGACACGTGGCACTGATGACAGATGACACTGATATGTGGCACTGATGACACATGGCACTGATGACAGATGGCACTAATACGTGGCACTGATGACAGATGGCACTAATACATGGCACTGATGACAGATGGCACTAATACATGGCAGTGATGACATGTTACACTGATAACAGATGGCACGTCACACTGACAGGTGGCACTGATGACAGATGGCACTGATACGTGGCACTGATGACAAGTGACATTGACAGGTGGCACGGGGGACAGGTGGCACTGGGGGCAGGTGGCACTGGAGGCAGGTGGCACTGGGGACAGATGGCGATGGGGACATTTGGCACTGATAGGTAGCACTGGGGACAGATGGCGATGGGGACATTTGGCACTGATAGGTGGCACTGGGGACAGATGTCACTGGGGACATATGGCGATGGGGACATTTGGCACTGATAGGTGGCACTGCGGACAGATGACATTATGTTGTGTAGTGTAACTGTAACTAGTGTGAGTGTTTACTCACCGCTGCAGCACGGAAGCTCTCCCTCCTCACACGCGGTCTCTGTGTGAGGAGGGAGAGCCGGCGATGAGAGATTATCTCATATGTTTATGAGATCACCTCCCATTGGACACTCCGATCGAGTGCTAAATGGCTGCTGTGATTGGTCATTTATCACAATCTGTGATTGGCTGTGTCCAAGGGACACGGCCAACACAGAACTTCCCCGATGCATGCCCGTGGCAGCGCGCAGAAGGGAAGTAAACAGGAGGACGTCCAGGGACACCCTCCCGGAAATTGGCGTCCGCGCTGTAGCCGTCTTTCTTTCCTATTGGGCGGGGCCCATGGGCTTGAGCCCAGTCAAGCCTAATAGTAAGTCCGGCCCTGACAGTAGGTTACCCTGGCAGGGGTAGTCAGTATCACAACGTCAAATGTAAATTTTCCAGCCTCCTGGTTATCCAGACTGTGTAGTCCCTGAGTTTCCCCAAAGACTTACAATGTCTCTTAAAGTGATACTAAACAATGCTGTTTAGTTTTCGTTGTGTCTTCTATTTCTGTATGTGAATGATGGAACTGTAATTATTTTAATAATAATAATAAAAAAAAATCTAAGTACCTTTTTCCTAATCGATATACAGCTGTCAAATAACTCAGCTTTTTCTCAACCTGTCTGCAGGGAAACATAAGCAGGAGGAGCATCTAGTCCTCTGCTGCTGGTAACATGTTCAAAATAAAAAAAACAGCCTTTGGAATACAGAGTAAAAATATATAATTAATATCAATAAACTGTTATAAATTCTTATACTGTCAGGAACCTCGAAACAGACAGAGACAGAAAATGCAGTAAAAATCACACCCTTTAATAAAATGGTACAACTGGTAAATGTCCTCAAAACATAGCCAGGGTTCAGTAGCCAAATCGGGTAGTCATAACAAGCCAGGAAATCGGGGAGCCAGAGATCAGCGTAGTCAGAGGCAGCAGACAGGATCAGGAACCAGAAGGGACATCAGTCAGACAGGTCTTCAACAGGAACACAGCAGAGAGTCTCTAGATATGTTTGACCAAGGCAAAGGCAATTGATTAAATGAACCAGGCAGTTTAAATAGCCAGGAGGGGCGGGCTGTGGGCTTGACTGACGAGCAGTAAAGGATCAACAGGTGAGCCACTGTGGAACGATGAGTTCTGGTAATTAACCGACAGCTGAGCAACCTGAGCACAGAGAAGGAAGGGCTGAGAGCCCAGCCCTGACAGTACCCCCTCCTCAATGACACCTTCTCCTTGGAGGACCACAAGGTTTGAGGGGAAAACGTCTATGGAAAGCATGGTAGAGGACAGGAGCATGTACTTCCGAGGGTGAGACCCAAGAGCGTTCCTCCGGATCGTACCCTTTCCAATCAATCAGGTACTGTATGCGCCCACGGAACCTACCGGAGTCAATGATCGATTGTAGCTCATACTCCTCATGGTTCTCATACTCATACTCCATGGTTCTCATACTCATACTACATGGTTCTCAGCTCATACTCCTCATGGTCCTCAGGAGTAGCTCATACTCCTCATGGTTCTCGACCTGCACTGGGTGAGGACGTGGTACCGAGGTGGTAAAGCAGTTGCACACCAAAGGTTTCAATAAGGAGACATGAAAAACATTCAAAATATGCATGTTAGAAGGAAGGTCTAATGCGTAAGCCACTGGGTTAATCCTACGTAGAATACGGAAAGGCCCAATAAATTGTGGTGCCAGTTTCAGTCAAGGAATACGGAGTTGGAGGTTATGAGATGACAGCCAGACCCTCTCCCCAACCTGGTAGAAAGGTGTAGGTAGGCGTTGATGGTTAGCATGGCGTCTGTACCTCTTACTGGCATGTGGCAAGGACTCCTGGACTTGCACCCAAGTGGAGCGAAGATCGCGGATATGCTCTTCTAATGCAGGAATTCATTGAGGAACAAATGAGTCAGGCAACATTGATGGTTGGAAACCATAATTTGCCATAAATCGAGACAACCAGGAAGCGGTATTGACGGCACTATTATGAGCAAACTCCGCTCAAGGTAGGAGGTCTGACCAGTTGTTATGGTGGTCAGAAATATAGCAGTGTAGAAACTGCTCCATGCTCCATGCTCCAACCTGCTTGGTTGGCTCATTCTATGGCTCCATTAGACTGCGGGTGATATGCAGAAGAGAAGGAAAGCTGAATTCCCATCTGTGCACAAAAGGCTCACCAAAACCTGGAGACAAACTGGCTACCCCTGTCAGAGATGATAACCTTGGGTTATCAATGTAATCGAAAGATATCCTGAGCAAATATGGATTCCAGTTCTTTGAATGTGGGCAACTTCTTTCGTGGAATACAATGTGACATTTTCGAGAACCGGACAACCACCATAAGAATAACTGTGTTGCCCTGGGAGTTGGGTAACTCCACAATAAAATCCATAGACAGATGGGTCCAAGGCCTCTCTCCATTGGGTATGGGTTGTAGGAGGCCAGCTGGAAAGTGTTGTGGCGTCTTACGCTGTGCACACACAGGCGTTTGCATCAGCGCGGAGACTAGGCCACCAGAATTGTTGAGAAATAGCCCAAATGAGTTGATTCTTGCCTGAGTGGCCAGCCGCCTTGGGAGAATGGTAAGTCTGGAGCAAAGCAGTGCGGAGATTCTCAGGGACAAAGCAGCGGTCACCAGTTCTCTCGGGAGGAGACTGGATCTGAGTGACACAAATTCTGTCACCTAAAGGTGAGATGAGACTGGTGCGTATAGTAGCCAGAATGTGATCGGGAGGTATTACAGGAACAGGTACCGACTCAATCTTGGAAGCGGAGGAAAACTGTGGTGACAATGCGTCAGCCCTTACATTCTTGGTACCGGGTAAGATTGAGACTATGTAATTGAAGCTTGACAGAAAAAGAACCCACCACTCTCTTCTGGGAGATAAGAATGTGAGATTCTTATGGTCAGTCAAAATGAGGACCGGCACAGTGGTACCTTTGAGGAGATGCCTCCATTCTTTAAGAGCTAAAATGATAGCTAACAATTCTCTGTCCCCAATATTGTAATTGCATTCTGCAGGAGATAATTTCTTATAAAAGTAGCCACAAGGATGCATAGCACTCTCAGAGGTAGGATGTTGAGACAGAAGGGCGCCCACTCCAGTCTCAGGTGCATCGACCTCAAGAATGAAGGGTAGCATAGGATCAGGATGTGCCAACACAGGAGCTGAAACAAATGCAGCCTTGAGAGACTCAAAGGCTTAATTGGAATCCGGAGACCAATTCTGTGGGTTACCTTCCTTTCTGGTCATATCAGTCAGAGGTTTGATCAGAGAAGAGAAGTTCCAAAATAAATTTCCGATAATAACCAATAGCCAAGAAAACATTGTAACGGATGTAGACCTACGGGTCAAGTCCACTGTAGAATTGCAGATAATTTCTCTGGGTTCATCGAAAAAAATTGGCAGTAGAAATGTCATAACCCAGAAATTGAACCTGTTCATGATGGAACTTGCATTTCTCCAACTTACAATACAGGTTATTATCTCTCAACCTCTGTAGCACACGGGAGACATCTGTGTGGTGGCTCTCTAGGGATTTAGAATATATGAGAATATCGTTGAGATAAACCACCACACATTGCTGCAACATATCTTGGAGGACATTGTTGATGAACTCCTGAAAGACTGCAGGAGCGTTGCAACTCCCCGGAAGTTTTCCAGGAATATATTAACAATGTGTTCGAGACTTGTTGCAGTTATGTGTGGTGGTTTATCTCGACGATATCCTAATATTTTCCAAGTGCCTGGAGAGCCACCACACAGATGTCTGTCGTGTGCTTCAGAAACTAAGAGAGAACAATCTCTATTGTAAATTGGAAAAGTGCGAATTCCATTGTGAACAGGTTAACTTCCTGGGCTTGTCATGTCATTTCCACTGCTGGTTTTTCGATGGACCCAGAGAAACTTTCAGCAGTCCTACAGTGGCCCCGACCCATGGGTTTACATCCTCTGCAGTGTTTTCTTGGCTTTGCCAACTATTATCAGAAGTTTATTCATAACTTCTTGTCTCTGGTCAAGCCCCTGACTGATATGACCAGAAAGGATGGTAACCCACAGAGTTGGTCTCCAGAGTCTATTAAGCCCTTTGAGAGTCTCAAGGCTGCCATTGCTTCTGCTCCTGTGTTGGCACATCCTGATCCTACGTTACTTTTTATCCTTGAGGTTGATGCTTCTGAGACTGGAGTTCTGTCTCAACGTCCTACCTCTAAGAGCGCTATGGATCCTTATGGCTACTTTTCCAAGAAATTGTCACCTGCGGAGTGCAATTACGAGATTGGTGACAGAGAGCTGTTAGTGATCATTTTAGCCCTGAAAGAATGTACCACTGTGCCGGTTCTCAATCCTACTGACCATATGAATCCCAAATTCTTGTCTGAGGCTAAATGCCTCTCTCCCAGAAGGGTGCAATGGGCTCTTTTCTTGTCTAGTTTCAATTACATTGTCTCATTCTTACCCGGCACTAAGAATGTAAGGGCTGACGCTTTGTCACAACAATTTTCCTCCACTTCCAAGATGGAGTCGGTTCCGGTTTCTGTGATTCCTCCTGGGCAACACAGTTACCCTTATGGTGGTTGACCGGTTCTCGAAACTGTCCCATTGTATTCCACTAAAGACGTTGCCCACTTCTAAGGAACTGGCTTCCATTTTTGCTCGGTAGATCTTTCGCTTACATGGGCTACCCAATGTGATTGTCCTGGACAGGGGTAGTTTGTTTGTGTCCCGGTTCTGGCGATCCTTTTGTGCACAGTTGGAAATTCAGCTTGCTTTCTCTTCTGCGTATCACTCGCAGTCTAATGGGGCTGCAGAACGAGCCAATCAGTCCTTTGAGCAATTCCTACATGGGCGGAGTTTGCTCACAATAGTGCCTTGAATTCTGCTTCCCGATTGTCCCTGTTTATGGCGAAATATGGTTTCCAACCTTCCATGTTGCCTGACTCATTTGTTCCGCAGAGTATTCCTGCGTTAGAGGAGCATCTCTGTGATCTTCGTTCCACTTGGGCACAAGTCCAGGAGGCTTTGCGACATGCTAATGATAGGTACAGACTCCATGCTGACCGCAGACGCCTGCCTGTGCCTTCTTACCAGGTTGGGGACAGGGTCTGGCTGTCATCTTGCAACCTCCGACTTCGTGTTCCCTCTCTGAAGTTCGCACCTCAGTTTATTGGCCCTTTCTGTATTCTTTGCAGGATTAACCCAGTGGCTTACGCATTAGACCTTCCATCTAATATGTGTATCTCGAATGTATTTCATATCTCCTTATTAAAACCTTCGGTCTGCAACCGCTTTACCACTTTGGTGCCTCGTTCTCACCCTGTTCAGGTTGAAAATCATGAGGAGTATGAAGTACAGTCCATTGTTGACTCCTGTAGGTTCCGTGGGAGCATATAGTACCTGGTGCATTATTAAGGGTATGGTCCAGAGGATCGAGTGGGGTCTCATACTCGGATGTACATGCCCCTGTCCTCCTCTGTGATTTCCATAGATATTTTCCCCTCAAGCCTGGTGGTCCTCCGTGGGGGGGGGGTCATTGAGGAGGGGGTACTGTCAGGGCTGGGCTCAGCCCTTTCATCTCAAAGCTGGACGCTCAGCTGTCGGCTAATTGCCAGCTCCTATCGCTCCACAGTGACTCACCTGTTGATGGTATCCTGCTCGTCAGTCCTGCCCTCTTAAGCCGTCCAGTCCAGATGATCTCTGCCTTTGCCTTGGTCACATCTCTAGAGACACTCTACTGTGTTCCTGTTAAATACTTGCTTGGCTGACATTCCTTCTGGCTCCAGATCCGTGGAGCACGGGTTTGAATACGGTGATTGGTGCGACCATCTCCACTTCTTTCACTTATGAAGCTAGCCACGAACTTTACCTTCACGTTTATCCACTTGTCAGATCTGCGATTTAATGTTTAGCGACTTTATGTGCATTTACCCTATATGCAATTGTGTCAATTCTCAGCACTTGTCAGATCTGCGCTTTAATGTTTAGCGACTTTATGTGCATTTACCCTATATGCAATTGTGTCAATTCTCAGCAATTGTCAGATCTGCAATTTAATGTTTAGCAACTTTATGTGCATTTACCCTACATGCAATTGTGTCAATTCTCAGAAATTTGACAGGAGCGCCGCTTTGATATTATGTGTCTTTTCACATTTGTTTGTTTAATGTGACAGACTGTCGTATCTCATATTTATTCTACATTAGTCACTTTTTTTTCATGCATTTTTCTTGCATCATAGGTTTTCCATCAGGCTCATTTCTTCTCCCCTTCACAAGGGTTGTCCATTTACACACATGGCCCATGAATTGTCTGTGCTGGTTGCTATCGCCCCTTTGGCGACTGTGGTGCACGGAGATGAGACCTTGCGATTTCTTGGCGACTTTCGATGTCGCACTGCCGCTGCGCAGATGCAGATGTAAGTTTTATATGCAACCTGCTAACAAACCTTTATATACAATTTTTTCTTTTATTTGCCTAATTTAAATCCATTATCCGTTTGACCATTTTGAACTGGTAATATTTTTTGTTTTTAGATATTTTCCATGGCTTATGCTTCTGATCAGCGACTATAAGGCAGTGAAACGCGTCAAGCCTTACACTTTACTATTATTCTACCATTGACCAATCTATATTCTCTAAGGTTTTATTCATGTTTATAATCATTCAGTATATGAACTATGTTTATTTCTTTTTCTTTTTTCTTTAACTTTGTTTTTTTTTTCTCCCCCCTTTTTATATTTTTTTGATATATTTAGTTTTGTTTTGGTTTTAACTTACCTATGTTTTTAATACGTATCCGTTGTCTGTTCTACAACTGTTTCAATGATTGCGGACTACTATGTAACTTATGTTGTAAATTATCAAATGCTTTTGGAGGTTATATACCAATTTAGTTGTATGTTAGATTATACAAGATGAATAAACAGTATTTCCCAGTCACTTGACTTCCTTTTGTGCTGCTGTGTGCTTCATATAAAGTCCCACCACTTGCTCTCAATTTTAATCAATGACAGGGATGGAGGCAGTTACCCCTTTGGTTCCTGCCTCATTTAAAATCCCTAAATTCCTTTTCTTCTCATTATAGTGCCCCATTGTTGGTGTCAGTGGCAGGAATTATGTGCCATTCTTAATGTCACTGGCAGAATAGTGCCCCAAGGGCCAGATCAAGGCAAGCAAAGGGCTGCATCCAGCTCCGGGGCCGGAGTTTGGAGACCACTGGTCTAGAGTTTGTCCTCCTGCTAATTTCTTGAAATGTTTTAGAGCAGTGGTCATCAACCCTCCCTGTCCTCAGCGCCGGTTCACAAAGGGGCAACACGACTTGCAGGTCGACTCACCGAGGCGACCTGCACACGACTTCAGGGTGAATGCAAGTCGCCTGAAGTCGCCCGAAAAATACTACAGGAACGTCTTGCGTCGCTCCTATTAGAACGGTTCCGTAGTAGAGAACGGGACGCGACTTGTCAGGCGGCTAGGTCACCTGACAAGTCGCCCCTGTGTGAACCGGGGCTTAGGGCCCACTAACAGGTCAGGTTTGCAAGATAACTGAAATACATCACAGGTGATATCATTTGCTGCCCAGTGATTGCAGTATTCTAGTCTGCATCTCCCCAAGGTAATACATAAAACCTGGCCTGTTAGTGGGCCCTAAGGACAGGGTTGATGATCACTGTTTTAGAGTATCCTGCACCCTTATCCCTCTCCTGTTCACGTTGTTTGCAATAAATCCACAAAAAGACATCCCCTAGGCTAAGCCACCATTTGTCAGTGTGCTTGAAGCTGTGTCTGGGTCTGGCATCCTCTGTACATTAGCAAGGGAGACCAGGTCATTCTCAGCAGCCCCTTACGGGGTGAACGCTACATTATAAAAAGCAACTGTGTCAACCTAAGACAAGGCTACAAAACACCTCTCCTTGCCATCTATAACATAAAGGGAGGTAAGGGGTTCTGTATTCCTCAAAGATAGCTGGAAACAATTGGAGACAGGAAGTTATGAATGACAACATTTCTGTCAGGAATGACTGGTACACTTTATGAGCAGTTATGAAGTGCTGAGAGCTTTCAAGTTTTTTCTGTGCAGAGGAGAGGTAGTAATGGATATTCCTTCTTCTCTTCCGCTTGCCATATACTGAACAACTTTTTTGTGGTGCAGCTGTGAGCTTGTTTCAACCATTTGAATACTATGACATGTGGGACTCATCAATGAAAGTCAAGGGTTAAAGCCCAACTCTAGTTAAAACGTATGTCATTTTGGAGGATAGAGGAAAAGCTTAGAGTCCTTACTGGGTTTTTATTGTTACGCATGCCCCAGTTGAAGAGATTTCATTTCACTTCACATCAGGACAGACAAGAACAAAAACACATTCTTAGTAAAGCGGGAAAGAGTTATAATCTCTGACAATGTTTTTATTGCTGACTATGCCTTCCTAAACTGGTGATAACCAAACTTTCCTTTGTTGTATAGGTGTCACAGAGACAGGAAGTGAAGGAAAACCTCCTCAATGGGTTCACAGAAATAAAAGCTGATAGAATATTCCTCAATCTATTCAAAACTGAAAAAAATTGGCCTAATGTTTAAGCATCTTCAGTGTTTCTGCCCATCATTCAGCTTGGAACCATTCCACCTTGGCTTTGCATGCACATACTATTCCAGGTCCCTCCGTTTCCACCTTCCTAGGTTATTAGGCCAGAGACAGGGTACTGTTCAAAAATATCAAGAGAGTAATCCCTAGTTGGCCTACATGAATCAAAGTAATTAAACAACCACTACTGCAAAAAATGCTGTATCCCCATAATTGTTTAAGGTTCAGGGCCCATTTAGACTTGTGTGTTGGGAATTGCACCCCAACACATTAAAGTACCGTATGTAAACCCTCACATGGTAAAACAACTCATACCTTTTAAGACAGAAGTGAAAGGTAAACCATTTGTGTATAGATATAAAATAACATTATACATACTTTTTTCCCCCCTTTTTTTAAATAAATGAACATATACCCTCTGTTCAAAGCTGCATAGAGAGGTGAGGGTGGAGAAACAGCAGCATACTAATCTTCCCAGTGGATGGGAGGGGGGGGGGCATATCAGCAGAATTCTGATCATTGGTGGAGAGCACACTGAGTTCCCAACACAGCTAAAGAACTGACTGCGCTGTGCTCTCATGCCTAGTGTGGTCAGTATTTAACAGGAAAACAGAGGGACTGGCAGGAACACCAGGTATTTCACACAAAGAAGCAATACAAACAGGATGGTACAGCAGGCAGGAACATTTGGCGCATTGGAAATCAAAGGACTGTCTTAACACGGCTCATGTTGACACCCGACATAATGCTTGCTAAGGCATGTGCATTCACTCACCACAAGAACGTGAATGGGCCACTCAACATGTACTAACAGTATTCAGTATATTAAAGGGGTTGTAAAGGTAAATGTATTTTTTTTTTTAAATAACAAACATGTTATACTTACCTTAACTGTGCAGCTCGTTCTGCACAGAGTGGCCCCGAACCTGCTCTTCTGAGGTCCCTCGGCGGCTGTCTCAGCTCCTCCTCGCAATAACTAACCACCTTAATGCGAGCTCTCTCGCATGGTGGTTAGTTATTGCGGACGTGCTCCCGTGATACAGCCGGCGGCTATAGCTGCTCGCTGTATCACTCGGCCCCGCCCCCGGCACGCCGCGTCATTGGCTGTGATCGACAGCAGCGCGAGCCAATGGCTGCGCTGCTTTCAATCCATCCACTATAGCCAATCAGCGACCAGGCTGATCGGCTGAATAGAGGTCGGGAGCGAGCGGCCGAGTTTCGAGGTGTCAGGTAAGTAAAACGGGGGGGCTGGAGGCGGCCGTATTTTCAAGAGTTTTTTCACCCTAATGCATAGAATGCATTAAGGTGAAAAAATTCATACCTTTACAACCCCTTTAATTTATTTTATTTCACATGCTTTTGTCTACATTTTGCTCAGCATTTAACATGGCAATCAAAAATCTCACTAAATGTGACAGTGACAAGGATTGAGATACATTATAGGGTCCTTGTTGCTATTGTTGTTTCAATGAAAACTTTTGTGCCTGGAGTTCAGCTTTAAATAAAATAATTGGCAGTACTAGGTTTTAGTTATACCTTTGATATTCTAAGGACTTGTTTACACATGCTTAAGAGGCTTTTATTCAGCTTTAGCTTCGCTTTGTTTTGGAGGTATTGCAGGTATGAGATATCCCAGGAAGCACTGGGAAACCAAGAAGTGAACATTTCCATCCAGATTTAAAGCCACTGATGGACTTTTAATTTCAAAATATGTGTACTACTGAGAAAAATCATATATTGGAAATAAATGCAATATTTCTATATGCTATAAAAAAGGATAATCTGTCTGTGTATTCTGTCTCCCTTTTCACTGGATAACAGTAGCAACGTAACATATATATTTGTAGCTCATAAACCATACTATTTGTAGCTCATAAATTATATAGTTAAAGGATTGTGGACACCTGACCATTCTGGGAAGGCTTTCCATGAGATTTTATGAGATTTTATAGTGTTTCGGATATTTTACGATAACAGTTGGCTCTCAGAAAGATGTCATCAGCAGTCACTTTGGGTTCATGTCTATACATTCTGAAAATGTCTGGTGTAGATGTCACAGCTGGTGTGCAGTGTGAAGCAGCAGGAAGGTGAGGGGGGTCCAGACAAAAGCGGAGCACACATGGTTTGCAACATGCGAATGCTATAGCAGAAAGTGAGTGGGAACCAGAGTGGGAACCATGTAAGCAGGGGTAGAGTATAGTATCACAGGGGGAATCACACATACTGACTTTATAAACCAGGCAACGTTTATTACCAGAGAGATGGTAGTAGAAAGAGTATTTACAGTAGTAAGGCACGTAGTTTCACTCCAAGCATGGAGGCACAGATACACAGCACAGTCACTTTTGATGTAAACGATAATTGTATTCGTCAGCACTATAGGCACTTTCCACTGACTAACACAGTATAAAACCAAGCACACGGTGCGTATCTTTAGAGGCTGCTATTCACACACATTACCTGGTACAACGATATTCCTTCAGCAGATGGATATAGGCATCTGATCCGCTTGTCCCTCCCTCACAGCGAGGACACTGGATTTATTATCCACAATGGGGAGTCTTTCATCTGACCAGGATCACTGAAACAGAACTCCGGAGGAACCCTGAGCTATCCCTCACAGGCTGGAACACTCTCCCTATCTTCTCCTAACTTTCCCTGACAAGCGGGTTCACTACCCCTGTCTATACACATACGTGAACTGAACTAAACGTGGCTGGGCTTTCTTAGCTAAAGTATCCACTCAAAAATGGCTGACCAAATCTTGATCTATCAGGACACCAGGCTTCTCCAAAATAGTGCTGGAGACAAATATAGAGGCCAAATAGCTCTGAACATATGTACACATAAACATATCAAATGGGCTGGAAAGTGAGAATATACACTTGCTAACTAGGGATGAGCCGAACACCCCCCGGTTCGGTTCGCACCAGAACCTGCGAACGGACAGAAAATTCGCACGAACGTTGGAACCCCATTGACGTCTATGGGACTCGAACGTTCTAAATCAAAACTGCTCATTTTAAAGGCTAATTTTCATGGTATTGTCCTAAAAAGGGTTTGGGGACCCGGGTCCTGCCCCAGGGGACATGTATCAATGCAAAAAAAAGTTTTAAAAATGGCTGTTTTTTCGGGAGCAGTGATTTTAATGATGCTTAAAGTAAAAAAAAAATGAAATATTCCTTTAAATATCGTACCTGGGGGGTGTCTATAGTATGCCTGTAAAGTGGCGCGTGTTTCCCGTACTTAGAACAGTCCCTGCACAAAATGTAATTTTTAAAGGAAAAAAAGTCATTTAAAACTGCTTGCGGCTTTAATGTAATGTCGGGTCCTGGCAATATGGATGAAAATCAGTGAGACAAACGGCATGGGTACCCTCCAGTCCATTACCAGGCCCTTTGGGTCCTGTATGGATATTAAGGGGAACCCCGAACCCAAATTAAAAAAAGGAAAGGCGTGGGGCCCCAAGGCCCTATATACTCTGAACAGCAGTATACAGGCGGTGCAAACAAGACAGGTACTGTAGGTTTGTTGTTAAGTAGAATCTGTTTGTAATTTTGAACTGGTAAATTTTTAAAGTGTAGCTCCAGACAAAAAAACTGTTTTTAAGCTTTTTGGAAAACATAGGGAAGGGCTATCACTCCTGTGACATTTGTTTTGCTGTCTATGCTCCTCTTCAGAAGATTTCACCTCACTTTTTGTCCCAATGACAAACGTTTTTTGAAAATTTGGGGGTTTTAGTGAAACAAGGATTGGTGATAAAGCATCAGTGGAAAGGAGAAAAGTTTTTCCCATATTAACTCTTACTGTTACCCTATGGGGTAGATTTCATCTCACTTTCTGTTGTCTCCTTCCGTTTGCAAGTAGGAGTCGTTTGTAAGTTGGATGTTTGAAAATAGGGGCCTGCCCTATATACTCAGCAGAAATTTGGGCCTGAGGTGTTGTTGTGGCCTCAACACTGTAAGCCCTCACAGGGCCCTTCTGTGAAATATTAGATCAAGAATTGTAATTACATGCCCCTGTTGAACAGGGCCAGAAAAATTGGGCCTTTGGTGGTGGTGGTGGTGTTGGTGCCACAACACTGTAAGTCCTCACAGTTAATCTTGGTGGGCGCAGAAACGGGCCCTGCTGTGAAATATTCAATCAAGAATTGTAATTAAATGCCTCTGTTGAACAGGGCCAGAAAAATTGGGCCTTAGGCACTGGTGCCACAACACTGCAACCCCTCACAGATACTCTAGTTTGAACGCAGGGACGAGCCCTGCTGCAAAGTATTGCATCAAAAATTTTAATTACACGCCCCTGTTAAACAGGGGCTGAAAAATTGGGCCTTAGGCACTGGTGCTGGTGCCACAACACTGCAACCCCTCACAGATACTCTAGTTGGAACGCAGGAATGAGCCCTGCTGCAAAGTATTGCATCAAAAATTGTAATTACTTGCCCCTGTTTGGGCCTGAGGCACTGGTGGCGGTGCCCAGAACCAAAAATGTTCTTACTATCAGCATGATCATTGAGGAGGAAGAGGATAATTACTCAGCATAACAGGATAGTCACTCAGCATCAGCATAGGCAGTCTTTGAAGGGATCTGACATTTCAAAAAAAATTATTCGGTTACATTAGCATCAGGTGCTTGGTAGCTGGTGGTGATCCAAGACTGATTCATTTTTATGAAGGTCAGTCGATCGACTGAGTCGGTGGACAGACGCACCCTGTGATCGGTTACAAAGCCTCCAGCAGCACTGAATGTACGTTCCGAAAGAACGCTGGATGCAGGACAGGCCAGTAGCTCAATTGCATACTGTGCAAGCTCTGGCCTGTGATCCATCCTCAAGACCCAGTAACCCAGAGGATTTTGGGTGGGAAAGGTGTCCAAGTCAAATCTTGCCCCTAGGTATTCCTGCACCATGTAAAACAGACGCTGGCGATGGTTGCTGGAACCAATCATACCTTGGGGCTGCGGACTAAAAAATTGTCTGAACGCATCGGTCAGACGGCCACCTTCTCCACCGCTCCTTCTTTGACTGACCGAAGCCTCAGCAACACATTGTCCAGAAACAGGAGTTTGTAACCTCACAGTCTCTGGGAACGCGTTGCACAGACCTTTCTGCAAGGCCTCCCGAGATGTTTCATCCTCTGCTCCCTCTGCGATGGCAAGATAAGGTCCGCAACCTTACCCTTGTAACATGGATCAAGGAGGGTTGCCAGCCAGTATTGGTCCTTCTCCTTGATACCACGAATACGAGGATCGTTACGCAGGCTTTGCAGGATCAGGGAGGCAATGCAGCATAGGTTTGCTGAGGCATTCAGTCCGGAGTCCTCTGGGTCACTAAGGACGACATGGTCCGCAGCCACCTCCTCCCAGCCACGTACAAGTCCATGTGTTTCTTGGGACTGATCCCTTAAAGACTGCTGCTGATGCTGAGTGCCAGGCTCCACCTCCATACTGACACAATCCTCCTCCTCCTCCTCGTCCTCTTCCTGTGTGATTGGCGGGCACGCAGGAACACTGTCTGGATAAAGGGGGTCTTGAGAGCTAAGGAAGTCCTCCTCTTCCTGCCTTTGTTCTGCCTCAAGTGTCCTGTCCATTATTCCACGCAGCGTGTGCTCCAACAGGTGGACAAGGGGGACAGTGTCACTGATGCATGCACTGTCACTGCTCACCATCCTCAGGGCCTCCTCAAATGGTGACAGGACAGTGCATGCATCCCTGATCATGGCCCACTGGCGTGGGGAAAAAAAAACAAGCTCCCCTGACCCTGTCCTGGTGCCATAGTCGCACAGGTACTCATTGATGGCCCTCTGCTGCGTGTGCAGCCGCTGCAGCATGGCCAACGTTGAGTTCCACCTGGTGGGCATGTCACAAATTAGGCGCTTCTTGGGCAGGTTAAACTCCTTTTGGAGGTCTGCCAGACGAGCACTGGCATTATATGACTGGCGGAAATGCACACAGACTTTCCTGGCCTGCCTCAGGACATCCTGTAAGCCCGGGTACCTGCCCAAGAACCACTGCACCACCAAGTTAAGGACGTGAGCCAAACAGGGCACATGGGTCAGTTGTCCCTGTCGGAGGGCGGAGAGGAGGTTGGTGCCATTGTCGCAAACCACCATTCCTGCCTTAAGTTGGCATGGCGTCAACCACCTCTGAACCTGACCCTGCAGAGCTGACAGAACCTCTGCCCCAGTGTGGATCCTGTCCCCCAAGTACACCAGCTCAAGCACCGCATGGCATCTTTTGGCCTGCGTACTTGCGTAGCCCCTTGAATGCCTACGGAGCACCGCTGGTTCCGAGGACAAAGCACAGGAAGAGGCCATGGAGGAAGAAGAAGAGGAGGGGGTGGAGGAGAGAGGTGTGTCACAATCATTAGTAGTGGCATTTTGGAGGCGTGGTGGCGGAACAACCTCCAACACTACTGCACCTTGTCCTGCATTCTTTCCAGCTGCCAGCAGAGTGACCCAATGCGCCGTGAAACTTAGGTAACGTCCCTGTCCATGCCTGCTGGACCATAAGTCAGGGGTAATATGCAACTTACCGCTGACCGCCCTGTCCAGCGAGGGAAAGACATTGCCTTCCACATGCCGGTAGAGAGCCGGAATCGCCTTCTGTGAGAAAAAGTGGCGTTTGGGTACCTGCCACTGAGGAACCGCACATTCCACAAACTCATGGAAGGGGGCAGAGTCTACCAACTGAAATGGTAGCAGTTGAAGTGCTAGCAATTTTACAAAGCTTGCATTCAACCACCGGGCACATGGATGGCTGGGAGCGAACTTCTTTCGGCAGTGCAGCAGCTGGGGCAGGGAAATTTGCCTCAGTGCAGGTCTCAGAGAGGACTGAAGGTATAGTGGGGTTGGAGATCTCAGCTAATAAGGAGCAAGGAGAGGTCCTCTTTGTTCTTTGGTGTGGGTCTTTTAGATACGCTTGCCAACGAACTGCATGGCAGGTCAACATATGTCTGGTTAAGCATGTGGTGCCCAAGCGGGAGATGTTTTGGCCACGCGAGATACGCTTGAGACATATGTTGCAAATAGCAGCGGTGCGATCTGATGCACTCATCTCAAAAAAGGCCCACACCAAAGAACTTTTAGAATAACGCACAGAGACAGCAGCGCCCTGCACATGGGGAGCTTTGCGGTGTAATGCAGTCAGTGTGCTGCCCTTAGGCTGGCCCCTGGAGGGCATCCTGCTTCTTTGGTGATGTGCCTCCTCCTCCTCTCTCCTATCAGGCACCCACGTTGAGTCAGTGACCTCATCATCCCCTCCCTCCTCATCACTGGAGCAAACCTGGCAGTATGCTGCAACAGGGGGAGCATGACTGCCAGATTGCTGTCCTTCTTTGCACCCCCTCTGTCCGTGCTCACGTTACTGCCTTCATCTAGCTCAGTATCATCATCAGAGCCTTCTAAAGGCTGGGCATCCTCCTGGAGCATGTACCCAACACTGTGGTCAAACAGTTCGAGGGTCAAACAGGAGGACATAGTAGGGCTAGGGAAGGAGTCACTGATGCCATTGAGCCGAGGGAAGAGGCCGCGTTGGCAGCTGATTTGCCAGGCAAAGTACCCTGAGCATTAGTGAGAGAGGAGGAGGAGGATGAGGACGGCTTGGTCATCCACTCGACCAAGTCATCCACATGTTGCGGCTCAACACGGCCAGCTGCCGAAAAAAAAGGCCAAGCCTGTCCCATTCCCGTGCTGATGAGGATGTACCGTCTCTACGACCAGCACTGTTGCCTCTAGACACAGAGCCTGCTTGCCCTCTTTTATTGGCTTGTGACTGTCTGCCTCTCCTTGTTGGCCTTCCAGACATACTAATGGCCTGTAGCTGCACTAAGCTGGAATACATATATATATATATATATATATATGCTGATACTGCAGCTAGCAAAATCAACTGCCTGCCTGTAGTATGAGATCACCACCAACCTTCTACAGGTAGCTTTAGCTGAACACTGTGCAGAGGTCGCACTACACTAACGTGTAAATAATTTAGCTGCCTGCCATGGTGATAGGATCAGGAAAACACCACCAACCTTCTACAGGTAGCTTTAGCTGAACACTGTGCAGAGGTCGCACTACACTAACGTGTAAATAATTTAGCTGCCTGCGGTAGTGATAGGATCAGGAAAACACCACCAACCTTCTACAGGTAGCTTTAGCTGAACACTGTGCAGAGGTCGCAAAAAACTAACTTGTAGCTTATTTAGCTGCCTGTGGTAGTGTTAGGATCAGGAAAACAACACCAACCTTCTACAGGTAGCTTTAGCTGAACACTGTGCAGAGGTCGCACTACACTAACTTGTAGCTTATTTAGCTGCCTGCGGTAGTGATAGGATCAGGAAAACACCACCAACCTTCTACAGGTAGCTTTAGCTGAACACTGTGCAGAGGTCGCAAAAAACTAACTTGTAGTTTTAGCTGAACACTGTGCAGAGGTCGCACTACACTAACTTGTAGTTTTAGCTGAACACTGTGAGGAGGACGCACTACACTAACTTGTAGCTTATTTAGGTGCCTGCGGTAGTGATAGGATCAGGAAAACACCACCAACCTTCTACAGGTAGCTTTTGCTGAACACTGTGCAGAGGTCGCACTACACTAACTTGTAGCTTATTTAGCTGCCTGCGGTAGTGATAGGATCAGGAAAACACCACCAACCTTCTACAGGTAGCTTTAGCTGAACACTGTGCAGAGGTTGCAAAAAACTAACTTGTAGCTTATTTAGCTGCCTGCGGTAGTGATAGGATCAGGAAAACACCACCAACCTTCTACAGGTAGCTTTAGCTGAACACTGTGCAGAGGTCGCACTACACTAACTTGTAGCTTATTTAGCTGCCTGCGGTAGTGATAGGATCAGGAAAACACCACCAACCTTCTACAGGTAGCTTTAGCTGAACACTGTGCAGAGGTTGCAAAAAACTAACTTGTAGCTTATTTAGCTGCCTGCGGTAGTGATAGGATCAGGAAAACACCACCAACCTTCTACAGGTAGCTTTAGCTGAACACTGTGCAGAGGTCGCAAAAAACTAACTTGTAGCTTATTTAGCTGCCTGCGATAGTGATAGGATCAGGAAAACACCACCAACCTTCTACAGGTAGCTTTAGCTGAACACTATGCAGAGGTCGCACTACACTAACTTGTAGTTTTAGCTGAACACTGTGAGGTGGACGCACTACACTAACTTGTAGCTTATTTAGCTGCCTGCGGTAGTGATAGGATCAGGAAAACATCACCAACCTTCTACAGGTAGCTTTAGCTGAACACTGTGCAGAGGTCGCACTACACTAACTTGTAGCTTATTTAGCTGCCTGCGGTAGTGATAGGATCAGGAAAACACCACCAACCTTCTACAGGTAGCTTTAGCTGAACACTGTGCAGAGGTCGCACTACACTAACTTGTAGCTTTAGCTGAACACTGTGCAGAGGTCGCACTACACTAACTTGTAGCTTTAGCTGAACACTGTTCAGAGGACGCACTACACTAACTTGTAGCTTTAGCTGAACACTGTGCAGAGGTCGCACTACACTAACTTGTAGTTTTAGCTGAACACTGTGAGGAGGACGCACTACACTAACTTGTAGCTTTAGCTGAACACTGTGCAGAGGTCGCACTACACTAACTTGTAGTTTTAGCTGAACACTGTGAGGAGGACGCACTACACTAACTTGTAGCTTTAGCTGAACACTGTGCAGAGGTCACACTACACTAACTTGTAGTTTTAGCTGAACACTGTGAGGTGGACGCACTACACTAACTTGTAGCTTATTTAGCTGCCTGCGGTAGTGATAGGATCAGGAAAACACCACCAACCTTCTACAGGTAGCTTTAGCTGAACACTGTGCAGAGGCTGCAAAAAACTAACTTGTAGCTTATTTAGCTGCCTGCGGTAGTGATAGGATCAGGAAAACACCACCAACCTTCTACAGGTAGCTTTAGCTGAACACTGTGCAGAGGTAGCAAACTAACTTGTAGCTTATTTAGCTGCCTGCGGTAGTGATAGGATCAGGAAAACACCACCAACCTTCTACAGGTAGCTTTAGCTGAACACTGTGCAGAGGTCGCAAAAAACTAACTTGTAGCTTATTTAGCTGCCTGCGATAGTGATAGGATCAGGAAAACACCAACAACCTTCTACAGGTAGTTTTAGCTGAACACTGTTCAGAGGACGCACTACACTAACTTGTAGCTTTAGCTGAACACTGTGAGGAGGACGCACTACACTAACTTGTAGCTTTAGCTGAACACTGTGCACAGGTTTCACTAAACTAACTTGTAGCTTTAACTGAACACTGTGAGGAGGACGCACTACACTAACTGTAAATAGTCTAGCTGCCTGACTGTGGTACTAATAGGATAAAAAGAACACCAGCAATTTTCTTCAGGTAGCTGTAAATACTATAACAATACAAGCCTGCCTGTCAGTAGCAAGATAACAGGAACGGATCTAGATAAACTGAATACAGTGTGTATATATATATATATATATATATATATATATATATATATATATATATACAACACCTGGGATGCATATATATATACACAATACACTGTAAGTGTAGCTAACTCACTGACTGTTCTGCCTAATCTATCTAACTTAAATCAAATGACACTGTCTCTCTGTCTATCTATCTATCTCAACGCCGGAACTCACACTACACAGCGCCCCCGTGCAGGCGGCCTTATATAGTGTGGGGCGTGTACTAAATCCCCTGAGCCATAATTGGCCAAAGCCTCTTTGGCTTTGGCTAATTATGGCTCTCTGTTCAGACGGCGCTGTGATTGGCCAAGCATGCGTTTCATAGTGCATGCTTGGCCAATCATCAGCCAGCAATGCACTGCGATGCCGCAGTGAATTATGGGCCATGATGCGCCACACGAATTTGGCGCGAACGGCCCATATCGTTTGCAATTCGGCGAACGGGCGAACAGACGATGTTCGAGTCGAACATGGGTTCGACCCGAACACGAAGCTCATCCCTATTGCTAACCCACTACCTCTTGCAGCCAACTAGGCTGCCCTGCACTACAGCTGCCTACAACCAGAGTGAGAGAACTGAGTGGCAGAGGATCAGTAGAGCTGGGGAAACTAAAGAGCAGGAGAAACTAGTAATGTCACACTTGCTGCGTAGCGTGGGAGCGATGTAGCGGGAGGTGAACGGGGACCAGAGAGAGAGGAGGAACAGCAAACCAGAAGATCAGCAGAGCTGGGGATTACTACTGAGTGGGGCAGTAGCAGAGCTAGGAATACTACTGAGCAGGTGAACTGCTGATCAAGAGTACTAATAAGCTGATGATCTGCTGAACGAGGGTACAATGAGCTAGCGATCGGCTGAACAGGGGTACTGATGAGCTGGGGATCTGCTGACTGGGGGTACTACTGTGCTGTGGTTCTACTGGGCCCATTTAAAATGAATAGAAAATCAACGCACACACAGGGCATTTGCTAAGCTTCACTAAAGCTTCAAAAAAGTGCCGTTAAAGCATCATCTGCGCATTAACGAAGCATAATCGAAGCATCATCGAAACATCACTGAAGCATCAAAAACACATCAAAAAAGCAAGTTGAAGTGGTAGGCACTTTAATATGTGTTGAAGTTGAAGCAAGTGTAAATGAGCCCTAATTCTTTTGCCAAGTCACTGTTCATCGCGGTCCCAGCTAGGGCTAGCTGGGGAGGCCTATACTTCAGCCCTGCTTTGGATCTACTTGGATCTCTGCTCAATCATTCCATCAGAGGAGCTCTGGAGAATGTTATGAGTTTGGTAAATCTCTTCCTCACTGGGATATATCTGTGGTACTGGAAGCAGGCATCCAATTACCTAAAGGACATTTGTGAGTACACATCTGATCTGGGTGATTTTGTGTCTGTTAGCAGAGAACTGTTCCTTAGTAAAGAAGCCTCATAGAGTCTCATTCCCTGGCTTAACTTTTTTGGCTCCAGCTTTTGGGACTGAGCACTATTGGGATTGCTGGGTTTTGCAGTTCCTCTCCTGAGAGATACATACCAACCAGTCCACTCTAGTTTGTGAAAGACTGTTTGTTAAGCCTGGGCAATCAGCCTTTTTTCATTGTCATTGTGGGAGAACTATTCTTTTTAATCTTTCACAGTGGATTTTGTTCTGAGTCTGGCAGAAGATATTTTCTTCTGAAGTTCAGCTATAGTGAAGAGTGTCCTCCTGTTTGTATATAGTTTTGGAGCAGTGGCATCGCTAGGGGGTTGCTTTTGGGGCTATAGCCCCGAATCTGGGGCCTATAGCCTAGAGTCTCTGCAGGGGTCCCCAAGGGGAGGCTCTCTGGGGACCCTGATGCAAGGGGGATGCTCTCTGGGGATCCTGATTTTAATGGAGGCTCTCTGGGGACTCTTATTTAGGGGGGAGGCTCTCTGGGGATCCTAATGTAAGTGGGGCTCTCTGGGGACCCTAATGTAAGGGGGGCTCTCTGGGGACTCTGATGTAAGGAGGAGGCTCTCTGGGGACCCTGATGTAAGGGGGGGCTCTCTGGGGACCCTGATGTAAGGGGGGCTCTCTGGGGGCTCTGATGTAAGGGGGGCTCTCTGGGGACATATATATTTATATATATATATATATATATATATATATATATATATATATAAAAATATATATATGTATATTCACACACACGTATATTACTGTATATACATGTGTATGCCCCAAGCGTATGACTTTCTTTACTACGCTGCTATGGACTCTAGCCCCAGATCTTTTGTAGACCTAGCAATGCCCCTGTTTTGGAGTATTCCATACAATTCTCTATCCCTATCCAAGTTACAAAAAAATAACAATAAAAAAAAACAAAAACCCTAGACTGTTCATTGAGCCAATTGGAGTGACGGTTGCTATGTGCCTGGCTGTCTCTGCACTACTTGGAAAAGAATCTCGACAATTTATCAGCGGCTCCTACAAGGGTGAGTGCTCCACTTGTTTCAGCTTAAGGGGACCTTGAGAAGTAAGAAAAACAAAGTTTTGTAGGATAACAGAATTGCCACATGTCTGTATTTTAATATTAGGCATCTCAAGCTTTTCAACTGTTCATGGAGGATTCCACCCACATTCTCCTTTCCATTCCATAAAATCTTGTAACACTAAGCATTGTCCATGAGAATCCACCTAAATTTGTATATGAACCCGGAAGGAATCTCCTAGATGGCAATTTAAAGAATGTGACTCAATGTGATTTCCCAACAGCTGATATTATAATCTGCTTCTGTGCAACTGCCTAGTATATATAGCATCAAGAACAATATTTGTGCCCGTCTTAGAAACCATCTTTGCACCATCTGTTTGACATTTCCTAGTGTCTGAAGCAAACTACTGATAAATGAAAATTGACATGAACTGTCGCTTGTATTTCTGGATCTGTAAAAGGAGTGATTTTCCCAGCTGTCCCACTAGGTTTACGTGACACATTTTACTGCATCCATATTGAGTTACTTTTTTCCTGGTGTGTAACTGTTACTGTATGTATTCATCTGTATTAATTGTTTGAATAAAAATGATGTTAAAGGAGAATTTTATTATCAGCAACATCAACAGCTTAGAGCAGCATCAACTATAAGCCCTCATTCACACTTGCAATTAGGGGCAGACTATGAATTTCTGAGACTCAGTGGGGTTTATACTGTTTCTGTAAACTAATGCCGCGTACACACGATCGGACTTTTCGTCTACAAAAGTCCGACGGACGCCGACGGACTAAAGCTGGCTGACAATCCGATCGTGTGTGGGCTTCCCCGGACCTTTAGCGGACTTTCACAGCCGCAAATCTGACGGACTTTAGATTTGAAACATGCTTTAAATCTTTACGTCGTAACTACGCCGGACCCAGAAATCCACTCGTCTGTGTGCTAGTCCGACGGACAAAAACCCACGCTAGGGCAGCTATTGGCTACTGGCTATCAACTTCCTTATTTTAGTCCGGTGTACGTTGTCAGGCAGCAGAGAGATTACATCATCTCTCTGCTGCCTGACTCAGACTGGGACGCAGGAATTGACAATCCCCATTCCCCACCTTAGCAGGAAAGTGACTATCTGCAACTTGTGGCAGGTGATGTGGCAAGTGGACAATCCGCAATGTGTGGCAGGTGACGTGGTAAGTGGACAATCCGCAACTTGTGTCAGGTGACAATCCGCAATGGGTGGCAGGTGGACAATTTGCAACTTGTGGCAAATGGACAATCAGCAATGTGTGGCAGGGGATAGTGGACAATTTGCAACATGTGGCAAGTGACAATCCGCAGCTTGTGGCAGGTGACGTGGCAAGTGGACAATCCGCAACTTGTGGCAGGTGACGTGGCAAGTGAACAATCCACAATGTGTGACAGGTGATGTGGCAAGTGACAATCCACAACTTGTGGCAGGTGACGTGGCAAGTGGAGAATCAACAATGTGTGGCAGGTGATAGTGGACAATTTGCAATGTGTGGCAGGTGACGTGGCAAGTGATAATCTGCATCTGGTGGCAGGCGATGTGGCAAGTGACACACTCGGGGCTCCCACTAATTCTGCATTATGGTTCATTTTCTATAACAATGTAATAATAGAAATAATGTCTTTCAAACATCCTGACACTATAATAACCATGGTGCCGTGATGATTGAAGCTCCAACATCAGCCATTTCCCTGATAAATTGCCCCCCAAAAAAGTATTTTCTGGCAGTGCCCCTCCCGAGACTAGACTCTGGATCCACCCCTGCTTCTATCAGTGCCCATCAGTGCCTCCTATCAGTGCCCATTAGTGCCTTCTATCAGTGCTCATCAGTGCCTCGTATCGGTGCCCATAAATGCCTCCTATCAGTGCCCATTAGTGCCTTCTATCAGTGACTGTTAGTGCCTCCTATCAGTGCCCATTAGTGCCTTCTATCAGTGCCCATTAGTGCCTTCTATCAGTGTCCATCAGTGCCTTCTATCAGTGACCATTAGTGCCTCCTATCAGTGCCCATTAGTGCCTTCTATCAGTGCACATTAGTGCCTTCTATCCGTGTCCATCAGTGCCTTCTATCAGTGACCATTAGTGCCTCCTATCAGTGCCCATTAGTGCCTTCTATCAGTGCCCACCAGTGCCTTCTATCAGTGTCCATCAGTGCCTTCTATCAGTGACCATTAGTGTCTCATATCAGTGCCCATTAGTGCCTTCTATCAGTGCCCATTAGTGCCTTCTATCAGTGTCCATCAGTGCCTGCTATCAGTGCCCATTGGTGCCTTCTATCAGTGTCCATCAGTGCCTCATATCAGTGCCCATTAGTGCCTTCTATCAGTGCCCATTAGTGCCTTCTATCCGTGTCCATCAGTGCCTTCTATCAGTGACCATTAGTGCCTCCTATCAGTGCCCATTAGTGCCTTCTATCAGTGCCCATCAGTGCCTTCTATCAGTGTCCATCAGTGCCTTCTGTCAGTGACCATTAGTGTCTCATATCAGTGCCCATTAGTGCCTTCTATCAGTGCCCATTAGTGCCTCCTATCAGTGCCCATTAGTGCCTTCTATCAGTGCCTTCTATCAGTGTCCATCCGTGCCTCATATCAGTGCCCATTAGTGCCTTCTATCAGTGCCTTCTATCAGTGTCCATCAGTGCCTTCTATCAGTGTCCATTAGTGCCTTCTATCAGTGCTTTCTATCAGTGTCCATCAGTGCCTTCTATCAGTGACCATTAGTGCCTTCTATCAGTGCCCATTAGTGCCTTCTATCAGTGCCCATTAGTGCCTTCTATCTGTGTCCATCAGTGCCTTCTATCAGTGACCATCAGTGCCTTCTATCAGTGCTAATCAGTGAATGCTATTAATGTCCATCAGTGCCGTCTGCCATCTCAGGACAGCACAGCTCTGAGCGGAGATCGTGTCTGTCATGGAACAGTAGCACAACAGAGACACCGGCATTAAACTTCTATTTGCCCCTCCGTCCTCTCTCGCAGGGGATGAGAGAGAACACAGCTGATCTCACTGCTCCCCCTTCTCCCCCCTCCTCTCTCCTGTGTGCTCCTCGGGAAATGTGAGCTTGTTAGCTTCACATTAGACTGCCCGCGGAGATGTGTCCTCTCTTTCTGTGTGTGAAAGAAGGGATGGGCCGAACACCCCCCGGTTCGGTTCACACCAGAACACCGCAAACAGGCAAAAAGTTCTAGCGAACATGCAAACCCTATTAAAATCTATGGGAGACGAACATGAAAAATAATTTTAGAGGCTTATATGCAATTTCCCTGATAAATTGCCCCCAAAAAAACGTATTTTCTGGCAGTGCCCCTCCCGAGACTAGACTCTGGATCCGCCCCTGCTTCTATCAGTGCCCATCAGTGCCTCCTATCAGTGCCCATTAGTGCCTTCTATCAGTGCTCATCAGTGCCTCGTATCGGTGCCCATAAATGCCTCCTATCAGTGCCCATTAGTGCCTTCTATCAGTGACTGTTAGTGCCTCCTATCAGTGCCCATTAGTGCCTTCTATCAGTGCCCATTAGTGCCTTCTATCAGTGTCCATCAGTGCCTTCTATCAGTGACCATTAGTGCCTCCTATCAGTGCCCATTAGTGCCTTCTATCAGTGCACATTAGTGCCTTCTATCCGTGTCCATCAGTGCCTTCTATCAGTGACCATTAGTGCCTCCTATCAGTGCCCATTAGTGCCTTCTATCAGTGCCCACCAGTGCCTTCTATCAGTGTCCATCAGTGCCTTCTATCAGTGACCATTAGTGTCTCATATCAGTGCCCATTAGTGCCTTCTATCAGTGCCCATTAGTGCCTTCTATCAGTGTCCATCAGTGCCTGCTATCAGTGCCCATTAGTGCCTTCTATCAGTGTCCATCAGTGCCTCATATCAGTGCCCATTAGTGCCTTCTATCAGTGCCCATTAGTGCCTTCTATCCGTGTCCATCAGTGCCTTCTATCAGTGACCATTAGTGCCTCCTATCAGTGCCCATTAGTGCCTTCTATCAGTGCCCATCAGTGCCTTCTATCAGTGTCCATCAGTGCCTTCTGTCAGTGACCATTAGTGTCTCATATCAGTGCCCATTAGTGCCTTCTATCAGTGCCCATTAGTGCCTTCTATCAGTGTCCATCAGTGCCTCCTATCAGTGCCCATTAGTGCCTTCTATCAGTGCCTTCTATCAGTGTCCATCCGTGCCTCATATCAGTGCCCATTAGTGCCTTCTATCAGTGCCTTCTATCAGTGTCCATCAGTGCCTTCTATCAGTGTCCATTAGTGCCTTCTATCAGTGCTTTCTATCAGTGTCCATCAGTGCCTTCTATCAGTGACCATTAGTGCCTTCTATCAGTGCCCATTAGTGCCTTCTATCAGTGCCCATTAGTGCCTTCTATCAGTGTCCATCAGTGCCTTCTATCAGTGACCATCAGTGCCTTCTATCAGTGCTAATCAGTGAATGCTATTAATGTCCATCAGTGCCGTCTGCCATCTCAGGACAGCACAGCTCTGAGCGGAGATCGTGTCTGTCATGGAACAGTAGCACAACAGAGACACCGGCATTAAACTTCTATTTGCCCCTCCGTCCTCTCTCGCAGGGGATGAGAGAGAACACAGCTGATCTCACTGCTCCCCCTTCTCCCCCCTCCTCTCTCCTGTGTGCTCCTCGGGAAATGTGAGCTTGTTAGCTTCACATTAGACTGCCCGCGGAGATGTGTCCTCTCTTTCTGTGTGTGAAAGAAGGGATGGGCCGGACACCCCCCGGTTCGGTTCACACCAGAACACCGCAAACAGGCAAAAAGTTCTAGCGAACATGCAAACCCTATTAAAATCTATGGGAGACGAACATGAAAAATAATTTTAGAGGCTTATATGCAATTTCCCTGATAAATTGCCCCCAAAAAAACGTATTTTCTGGCAGTGCCCCTCCCGAGACTAGACTCTGGATCCGCCCCTGCTTCTATCAGTGCCCATCAGTGCCTCCTATCAGTGCCCATTAGTGCCTTCTATCAGTGCTCATCAGTGCCTTGTATCGGTGCCCATAAATGCCTCCTATCAGTGCCCATTAGTGCCTTCTATCAGTGACTGTTAGTGCCTCCTATCAGTGCCCATTAGTGCCTTCTATCAGTGCCCATTAGTGCCTTCTATCAGTGTCCATCAGTGCCTTCTATCAGTGACCATTAGTGCCTCCTATCAGTGCCCATTAGTGCCTTCTATCAGTGCACATTAGTGCCTTCTATCCGTGTCCATCAGTGCCTTCTATCAGTGACCATTAGTGCCTCCTATCAGTGCCCATTAGTGCCTTCTATCAGTGCCCACCAGTGCCTTCTATCAGTGTCCATCAGTGCCTTCTATCAGTGACCATTAGTGTCTCATATCAGTGCCCATTAGTGCCTTCTATCAGTGTCCATCAGTGCCTGCTATCAGTGCCCATTAGTGCCTTCTATCAGTGTCCATCAGTGCCTCATATCAGTGCCCATTAGTGCCTTCTATCAGTGCCCATTAGTGCCTTCTATCCGTGTCCATCAGTGCCTTCTATCAGTGACCATTAGTGCCTCCTATCAGTGCCCATTAGTGCCTTCTATCAGTGCCCATCAGTGCCTTCTATCAGTGTCCATCAGTGCCTTCTGTCAGTGACCATTAGTGTCTCATATCAGTGCCCATTAGTGCCTTCTATCAGTGCCCATTAGTGCCTTCTATCAGTGTCCATCAGTGCCTCCTATCAGTGCCCATTAGTGCCTTCTATCAGTGCCTTCTATCAGTGTCCATCCGTGCCTCATATCAGTGCCTATTAGTGCCTTCTATCAGTGCCTTCTATCAGTGTCCATCAGTGCCTTCTATCAGTGTCCATTAGTGCCTTCTATCAGTGCTTTCTATCAGTGTCCATCAGTGCCTTCTATCAGTGACCATTAGTGCCTTCTATCAGTGCCCATTAGTGCCTTCTATCAGTGCCCATTAGTGCCTTCTATCAGTGTCCATCAGTGCCTTCTATCAGTGACCATCAGTGCCTTCTATCAGTGCTAATCAGTGAATGCTATTAATGTCCATCAGTGCCGTCTGCCATCTCAGGACAGCACAGCTCTGAGCGGAGATCGTGTCTGTCATGGAACAGTAGCACAACAGAGACACCGGCATTAAACTTCTATTTGCCCCTCCGTCCTCTCTCGCAGGGGATGAGAGAGAACACAGCTGATCTCACTGCTCCCCCTTCTCCCCCCTCCTCTCTCCTGTGTGCTCCTCGGGAAATGTGAGCTTGTTAGCTTCACATTAGACTGCCCGCGGAGATGTGTCCTCTTTCTGTGTGTGAAAGAAGGGATGGGCCGAACACCCCCCGGTTCGGTTCACACCAGAACACCGCAAACAGGCAAAAAGTTCTAGCGAACATGCAAACCCTATTAAAATCTATGGGAGACGAACATGAAAAATAATTTTAGAGGCTTATATGCAAGTTATGGCCATAAAAAAAGCGTATGGGGATCCGTGTACTGCCCTAGGGGACATGTATCATTGCAAAAAAAAGTTTTTAAAACAATCGTTTTTTTCAGGAGCAGTGATTTTAATAATGCTTAAAGTGAGACAATAAAAATTAAATATCCTTTAAATATCGTGCCTGGGGGGTCCCCTTAGTTTGCCTGTAAGGTGGCACATCTGTGCGATGTGTAGAACAGTGCCACAGCAATAATTACATTTCTAAAGGAAAAAATGTCATTTAAACTTGCTTGCGGCTGTAATGTATTGCCAGCTCCCGGTAATATAGATGAAAAATCCAGGAAATAGCGTAGGGTCCCCCCCCAGTCCATACCAGGCCCTTCGGGTCTGATATAGCTATTAAGGGGAACTCCACTCCAAAATAAAACATTTGGCGTGGGGTTCCTATCCAAAATCAATACCAGACCCTTATCCAAGCATGCAGCCTGGAAGTCAGGATGAGGGGATGAGCCCCCCTCCTGAACCATACGAGACCATATGCCCTCAACATGGGGGGGTGGGTGCTTTGGGTGCAGGGGGGCTCTGCGCCCCCACCCCAAAGCACCTTGTCCCCATGTTGATGGGGACAAGAGCCCTTCCTGACAACCCTGGCCATTAGTTGTCGGGGTCTGTGGCAGGGGGCTTATCGGAATCTGGAAGCCCCCTTTAACAAAGGGGCCCCCAGATCCCACCCCCCCATGTGAATGGGTAGCGGGTTCATTGTAGCCCTACCCATTCACCAAAAAAAAGTGTCAAAAAGTAAAAACCACAACAGACATTCCCCCTGGCATTGTATGACTGGTGGAAATGACCACAGACTTTTCTGGCCTGCCTCAGGAGATCTTGTAAGCCTGTGTACCTGCTCAAGAACTGCTACACCACCAAATTCAGGATGTGTGCCAAACCTGGAACATGGGTCAAGTGTCCCTGTCGGAGGGCGGAGAGAAGGTTGGTGCCATTGTCACATACAACCATTCCTAGCTGAAGCTGGCGTGGCGTCAGCCACCTCTGAGCCTGCCCCTACATAATCTCTGCCCCAGTGTGGCTCCTGTCCCCTAGGCAGACCAACTCAAGCACTGCAAGGCATCATTTAGCCTGACTGCTTGTGTAGCCCCTTGAACGTTTACGGAGCACCGCTGGTTCAAAAGACAAATCTGCAGAAGAGGCCATACAGGAAGAAGAAGAGGAGGGGGTGGAGGAGAGAGCTGTGGCAGAATCACCACTAGCATTCTGGGGGTGTGGTGGCAGAACAAACTCCAACAACACCTTACCCTGTCCTGCATCCTTCCCAGCTGCCAGCAGAGTTACACAGTGCGCCGTGAAGGAAAGGTAACGTCCCTGCCCATGCCTGCTGGACCATGAGTCAGCAGTAATATGAACCTTACTGCTGACCGCCCTGTCCAACAAAGCCAAAATATTGCCATCCACATGCCGGTAGAGCCAGAATGGCCTTCTATGAAAAGAAATGGCGTTTTGGAACCTGCCACTGAGGTACAGCACATTCCACAAATTCACGAAAGGGGGCAGAGTCTACCAGTTGAAAAGGCAGCAGTTGCAGTTCTAGCAATTTGGCCAAGCTAGCATTTAGACGCTGAGCATGTGGATGGCTGGGACCGAATTTCTTTTTATGGTTTAGCAACTGGGGTAGGGAAATTTGCCTGCTAAAATCAATTGGTAGTGTACTACTAGCAGATTGGCTGCAAGTACTTGGGACACCTATTGCTACACCTTCATTCCTCTCAGTGCAGGTTTTTGAGAGGACTGGAGGTATAGTAGGGTTGGAGATCCCAGATGAGTAGCAAGGAGAAGTCTGCCTTTTTCTTTGATGTGGGTCTTTCAAGTGCTGTTGCCAACGGACTGCATGGCAGGTCGTCATATGTCTGGTCAAGCATGTGGTGCCCAAGCAGCTGCTGTTCTGGCCACGCTTGATCCGCTTTAGACATAGGTTGCAAACATTCAACGGTGCAATCTGCTGCACACGTGACGAAAAAAGGCCGACACCAAGAAACTTTTAAAAGTCAGCGGGGAGTCAGCAGCGCCCTGCACCTGCGGAGCTCTGCAGTGTGATGCAATAGGGTGGCTGCCCTTAAGCTGCCCCCTAGAGGACATCCTGCCTCATTGGAGTTGTGCCTCCTCCTCCTTCTCCCTTTCCTTGTCTCTTCTCTCAGGCACCCAAGTACAGTCAGTGACCTCATCATCCCCTCCCTCCCCTCACTGGAGAAAACTTAGCAGTATGCTGCAGCTGGGGGAACATGATTGCCAGTTTCTTGTCCTTCTGTGGCACCCCCTCTCTCTAGGCTTACGTTACTCCCTTCCTCAACCTGCATCCTCCAGCAGCATATAACCGACACTGTGGTCGAATAATTCTGGGGACTCCTCCATGCATGATGGTGGGGCTATGAAAGGTGTGACTGTGGACAAGGAGCCAGTGGAATAGGCCACTTTGGCACCTGTGTTGGAAGGCAAACTACTCTGAGCCTGGGTAACACAGGATAAGGATGAGGACAGCTTCGTTATCCACTCCACCAACTCTTCTGCATGTTGTGGCTCAATAACACGGTCAGCAGTAGCAAAAAAAGGCAAGCGTGCTCCACGACCACCTCCAAAGGATGCACCATGTCCACGACCACCACTGTTGACTGTGGACACAGAGGCTGCTTGCCCTCTTTTAGTGGCCTGTGAGTGTCTGCCTCTCTTTGGTGGCCTTTCCGGACATGATGTATTTTTTGTTTTGCAACACCATACTACACTGTATTAGATACTGTGTACACCGCCTGAAGTGTATTAGAACGTGTACAATGGCTGCACTGTATTAGATACCGTGTACACCCCCTGAAGTGTATTAGAAACAGTACACCACCGAATGTACTGTAGACATAGCCAATGTACACACGATCGGACATTCCGATAACAAAACCGTGGATTTTTTTCCGATGGATGTTGGCTCAAACTTGTCTTGCATACACACGTCACACAAATGTTGTCGGACATTCCGATCGGCAAGAGCACGCTGATGTACAACACATACGATTGGACTATAAAAAGGAAGTTCAAAACCAAGTGCACCACCCTTTGGGCTCCTTCTGCTAATCTCGTGTTAGTAAAAGTTTGGTGAGAGACGATTCACGCTTTTCAGCCTCATGCTTTTCAGTTCGTTACTGCTCTTCAGTTTGTGCTTGTGGGTTCGTATCTGTTCTTCAGTGGGTACTGTCAGTTCGTATCTGTTTTGCAGTGTGTTCTTGTCCACTCGTTTCTGATTTTCAGATCGTTCTTATGAGGCTCTTTCTGATTTTCAGTGCTTTCTGTTAGTTCGTTCTGAGCAGCCGACCGTTTTCTAGCTATGTTGCGGGTATGTACTCGTCGTAGAGTTCGTGCTGTTCAGGGGCTTGGTGTTGGGGTTCTTACTTTGACCCAAGCCCAATCCATGAACAGGGCAAGGAGGAGTTCATGGACGAAGAATTGGTTGCTCCAGCGTGACCAATTCTGTCATAAGCCTTTGTTGCGGGAGATCCGTGAGAATAGTCCTGATGATTTCAGGAATTATCCCCGGATGATGGAACCCATTTTTCACCATCTGTTGGCTTTGCTGTCCCCTTATATTACGAAGCAGGACACCTGCATGCGGCAAGCCATCACTCCTGAGCAGAGGCTCGTTGCCTCCTTGCGGTACTTGGCGACGGGGAGAAGTCTCCAGGACATCAAGTTCTCGACTGGCATCTCCCCCCAGGCTCTGGGAATCATTATTCCAGAGATCTGTTCTGCCATTATTCAGGACCTGCAGAAGGCATATATTAAGGTAAGTTTTATCCTTTAACATCACATTCTATGTATTTAATGTTTGCTAATGTATTGTATTTATTTAATCATTCCCTAATTACCATGATTGTAGTATGCTGTGAATGTCCTCTTTGTCTTCATGCATGCTGGAAACTTTTAATGCTCCTTCTTTTTTCCTTCATGCATATTTGCCTTCACTAACCTCCCCAGCATGCTATCCTGGACCCATACACACCTCGCCTAGTCACTTAACAATGTATTTTGTCAGCTCCTGTAGTGCTTACCCTAAACACCCCCTAAAATGTGTCCAATTGTTATTTTTGGCCTTAAATTCAGGCAGAATACAAGAGGCTTTTTTGGGGGGCCAAAACTCATTTGGAACCCTCCCTCCCCTCCAACTGCTAAGTCAGCTGATATTAAACCTCTATCTGCTGACTTTGCCAAATCCATACACTCTATACCTACCTCTTTTGTGGTCATATTTATGGGGAGCTGCCCTGTCTGTGGCAAGTGAAACACCCATTTTATAATAACTAAAAAAAAACTAAAAAACTAAAAAGGAAGGCAGCACTGGATCAACTGTTGGAATTGGAGAAGCCAGTGATTCCCACGGCAGACATCACCTATTTGAAGTGCAAAATTGGTGGCCTGAGGAGCACATATAATAGGGAGCGCAAAAATGTCCAGGATTCCATGAGATCAGGAGCAGCAGCAGATGACGTTTATGTACCCGGGCTCTGGTACTACGATAGACTGCAGTTTTTGTCAGACCAGACTAAAATCAGACAATCACTCTCAACCTTTCCTTCCACTCTTCCATCCACCTCATCTGAGGCTTCCGAAGTCCAACCTGGGCCTTCCACCCAGGAAGATATGGAGGAGCCCAGTTTGACCCAGGTATAGCATTGTTCAACATATTTCTTGTCAACAAATAATGATGTTAACTAGATGTTATTATTGATCACTAATTTCTGATTTAACAAAGTGGTTTACACAGGGCTTTTTTTCTCAGAGAATAGGTGCAGGAACTCTGACCTTCACCCTTCGTTTTTCCTCCCTACCTGCCCCTAAACATTTGTCCTTGGTTCCACCTCCTACCAGCCTCCCTGTACCACCCATTTTAGAGAATACAGAACCAAGTATAATTTTTGCTACTAAGTGATTTACATGGAATTTGTTAAAATAGATCCCCTGCAGTGAGCAACAATAGACTCTACCCCAGCAATAGGCTACAGTGAGCAACAATAGACCCTACCCCAGCAATATGCTACACTGAATGCAAAGTATATATATATATATATATATATATATATATATATATATATATATATATATATATATATATATATATATATATTTATATATATATATCAAATACACTGCCACTTACTGAATAACCTGCCTGCTTAATCTAACTCAAGTTATCTCTCTGTCCGTGCCAACAACACTACACACGGCCGCTCTGTAAGCAGCCTTATATAGTGTGGGGCGTGGACTTAGTTCCCCTGAGCCATGATTGACCAAAGGCACCCTGCCTTTGGCCAATTATGGCTCTCTCAGCAGAGCTTGCTGTGATTGGCCAAAGCATGCAGGTCAGGTGCATGCTTTGGCCAATCATCATGCATGCTTTGGCCAATCATCATACAGCAATGCACTGCGATCTTGAATTTTCCACAAAACGCCCCATAATGTTTGCTGTACGGCGAACATCAGATGTTCGAGTCAAACTTATGTTCAATCCGAACATCGAGCTCATACCTACTCAAGACACAGCCATTAATCTCTAAACCGCTGGCAACAAAAATGAGTACACCCCTAAGTGAAAATTGGGCTCAGTTAGCCATTTTCCATCCCCTAAAGCTGAGCTGCAGCACAGTGGCCAAGACCATACAGCGGTTTACACAGACAGGTTCCACTCCTCATATCCAGAGGTTTTCTTCAGAAAATAGACATACAAGTGCTGCTAGCATTGCTGCAGAGGTTTAAGGGGTGGGGGGTAAGGCTGTCAGTGCTCAGACCATACGCCGCACACTGCATCAAATTAGTCTGCATGGCTGTCATCCCAGAAGGAAGCCTCTTCTAAAGATGATGCACAAGAAAGCCAGCAAACAGTTTGCTGAAGACAAGCAGACTAAGGACATATATTACTACAGGAACCATGTCCTGTGGTCTGATGAGACCAAGATAAACTTATTTGGTTCAGATGGTGTCAAGCATGTGTGGTGGCAACCAGGTGAGGAGTACAAAGACCAGTGTGTCTTGCCTACAGTCAAGCATAGTGGTGGAAGGGTTATGGTCTGGGGCTGAAGAGTGCTGCCAGCACTGGGGAGCTACAGTTCATTGAGGGAGCCATGAATGCCAACACGCACTGTGACATACTGAAGCAGAGCATGATCCCCTCCCTTCGGAGACTGGGCTGCAGGGCAGTATTCCAACATGATAAAGACCCCAAACACATCTCTAAGACGACCACTGCCTTGCTAAAGAAGCTGAGGGTAAAAGTGATGGAGTGGCCAACCATGTCTTCAGACCTAGACCCTATTGAGCAATATCAAATGAAAGGTAGAGGAGCGCAAGGTCTCTAACATCCACCAGCTTCGTGATGTTGTCATGGAGGAGTGGAAAAGGACTCCAGTGGCAACCTGTGAAGCTCTGGTGAACTCCATGCCAAGAGGGTTCAGGCAGTGCTGGAAAATAATGGTGGCCACACAAAATATTGACAGTTTGGGATCAATTTGAACATTTTTACTTAGGGGTGTACTCATTTTTGTTGCTCCTGGGAATTGATGACACAAATCTCCCAGGAGCACTAGCGAGCACAAGGGAAATGACATCAGCTGCCGCGGAGAGGAAGGGGCAGATTACAAGGGACCACATAGCAACAGGCATGAAAAAGTAAGTTAAAATTGTTTTTTTTCCAAATGCCGTTATTTATGTTTATTACTGCTGAATAATATAAAGTTCATTTTATGGGTGGAACTCCACTTTAATTAATTTTTTTTTTTACCTTTAGCAACACTTTAGGATTGATGTAGCTCCACCAGATCTAGAGTACAGTTTATAAACTTTTTCCATCCCTTTAAAAATTATTACCTTGATGGGGGCGTGACCGGATGTGGAGGTGGATGGTGTACGGCGTGTGAGTGAGCAGCGAGGTGCGAGTCTCCTCACTGAGTACCTGTTGTTCCTGGAGCGTTTGACCGGCTGCCGTGGCTGGGTAGCCTGGGACCCGGAGTGACCCGCGGCGTGTGTGGAGCGGGGAGGTGTCTCTTGACAGAGACAGAGGGACCGGCACAACTGCACGGAGAATATACCTGCCGGAGCCGCCGCTGCTACTGCGCCTGCGCGACTTAGACGTCCGGAGCGGTGACAGGAGGACGCTGCAGTGTGGTGAAGGAGGAAAACCGTCGACTGCGGAGTCGGTGAGCCCCTGAAATACCGGAGCTAAGGGGAACGGCAGCACTTCTGGAGGCTAGCTGGGGGGGCTGGTTGCTGCAGCCTGGAAACCAGAAGCCCGGAGCAGACAGGTGAGCGGGACTTTGAAATAGGGACTATACCTGTCAATCTACCAGACCTGGCAAAGGAAAAATGTTTATGAGACCCTCATATGACCTTACACTATAACAGGGGGATTGAGGACTGTACACCTGATTGGCGCACTGGGCATTAAGTGTACTAAATATCTGTGCTGGATAAACAGGAATACCGGTTGATTGAAGGTGGAAGGTTTACTGATGGTGTTTCTTTCTTTTTTTTTATTATCAAAAAAGGGCAGTGATTGTCTGTGCAATTTAGGCCCCCGCATTCCACTGTCTTTCCTCTCCGTTTTCCGCTCCGGGTGGTATCTGGCACCTGGCTATACAAGTTAACAATAGCAATGTCAAGGAGGAGGGGGGAGGAGCCAGGTAACATGGAGAATCTGGGGCCTCAATCACTGCGGTCAGCAAAGGAGAAAGGAAACCAGGCGGCAGCAGCAGCTGCAAAACTGGAGAGATTTGCACATACCCCTGAACAGACACCTACCAAAAATGGGCAAGCACCGCAAGCTAAAGGCCTCGGAGATAGGAAAAGTCAGGGACAGGTGTCATCAACCCCAGCTGGAACAGGACACAAGAACCCGAATCCTAATAAAGGCACAGGGGTGGTAGAAAAAGCCTACACGCCTTTACCAGCCACAGTCTCCGTTACAGAGGCAGAACCTACACTAAGGGAGGTACTACAAGCGATTAATTCATGCAAAATATCAATGGAGGGGTTAAGCTGTCAAATTAAAGAGGTTAAAGATGAACTGTTACTAATAAAGCAGGAACTGCAAAAAGCAATAGACAGGATAACCGGCTTAGAAGGAAGAGTGAGTCAAATAGAGGATGATGTATTTCCCCTACAGAAAGAGGTTAAAATCATGAAGGAGCAAGTGGGCAGAATTAATGAGAAAATGGATGAAATGGAAAACCGTCTGAGAAGGGATAACATTAGGATAGTAGGCCTCCCAGAGAGATGTGAGGGGCATACCCCTGTTGCTTTTCTGGAAGGATGGCTCATAGAAGTATTCGGAAGAGAAGCTTTCTCCCTGCAGTTTGCAATTGAGAGAGCCCATCGGGTCCCTTTTAGGGCTCCGCTACCTGGAGGCCGCCCTAGGTCCTTACTAATGAAATTCCTGAATCACCACGATAAAATAATCTTACTACGTAAAGCGAGGGAGAAGGGGCCTGTTCTCTATAATGGAGCCAGAATTTCTTTTTTTTCGGACTTTTCACCGGAGTTGCAGAGACGCAGGGAGGGTTTTTTGGACATTAAACGTACCTTACAAAAATTTGAAGTTAAGTATGCCCTACTGTATCCAGCTAGGCTACGAGTGGAAGTGTTTGGGGATGTCCTCTTCTTTGATTCTCCGACAGGAGCAACATGCTGGTACGAAGAAAATAAGCAAAGACTGAAGCCCAAGGAACGCAGTCCAGAGAGTTAAGACATTCGATAACATGACTCGGTCTATGAGAAGGAATGTGGACTTGGTATAAGAATGGTAGAGGGATGTTTGAATGTAAAGTAGGAATGTGGGTAGAAGGGGATACTACACTTAAAGTATGGCACATAGGGATATCAATGATAGTGAAAGTGGGAGGGGGTGGTATTTCATTCTGATATTAAGAGGGAGAACGATAGTGTATGGTAGATTAGGAATGGTGGAGGAGGAGGTTTATATAATGAAAATTTTACACGCGTGGATTTTAATGGCGCAGGGAGGAATATATGAGTTGGTCACGAATAAAGCCCCAGGGGCTAACCTGGTAAGGTGGGGGAGGGGGGAGGGGGGTAGGGAAGGGGGGGACTGGTGGGGGGGAGGGAGAGGGGGGCTGGGTGGTGGAGAGGAAGGGGGGTTGCAAAATTATTTAAAAGTGGAATTAAAATGCACTCAGTAATTGGGAGGGTAGTTAGGGGAAAGGGGTGGGAGGGGGGAAGGGCGTTTATGCACATGTGTGGTAAATATAAACACCATGAATAGGAACACGGGGAAAAAGGAAAGGGGGACACCTAATATGCTCACTAGAAAGGAAAATAATAGTAATCTAGCACAGAGGGTAAATAAGTCATTACTCTTTTTCTGTTTATTTATTTATTTGCTTATTCTTACCTCTCTTCTTTCTTTTTTAGTATACAGTTTGGTATTAATGGACGGGTCTCCTACCAATAGGAATATGGGGGAAACGGAAAGGGGGACACTTAGTAGGTTTATCAGGAAAGAAAATAATAGTAATGAAACACAGAGGGCATTTGGTTTCCTTTTTTTTTTGTTTTTTTTTTTTTTGTTTTTTTTTTTTCTTTTCTTTTTTCTCTCTCCCCTGGTTGGCTATATGTGATACATAGTCTGGTACCAATGGAGGGGTCTCACTGTGGCTACCTTGTGGGGGCTCTCTCTCGTTGCTCCCTGGGGGGAACTAGGGAGGTGTTAAAGTTGGATACAAGTCAGTATACCAAGTTGAAGATGCTTTCTGTCGTTGGTTTTCCGGTACTAATTCCTGTCTGTTTGTCTAATGCAGTCTAAAGTCCTTAGAATAGGCTCCTGGAACATACGGGGGATGGGGAACCCAATTAAGAGGGCTGCTATTTTTTCACTGCTGGAGATAAGGGGGGTGGGCTTGGTCTGTCTACAGGAGACCCACCTGACAAAGGATATGCTGAAAGGTCTCCCAAGTAGAAGGTTCCAGGCTCAATATCACTCGGTGTACTCCTCCTACTCCAGGGGGGTGAGTATATTGGTAACAAGAAGTGTGATGTTCTCCTGTAGGCAGACCAGGATAGATAGTTTAGGTCGTTATATTTTTTTATACTGTTCTATTGAAAACAAAATGTATGTTATTGCTAATATCTATATCCCCCCACCATTTAAACTGGAAGTACTGTATAGTCTAATGGAGTTTATGTTGGATAAAACAGATACCCCGGTGATAGTATTAGGGGATTTCAATGAGGTGTTGAATAAAGAGTTGGACAGATTTCCACCGCGAGCCCAAGTAAATAGTGTAGCAGGGGGTCGGCTGGGTAACTTCCTGGAGGAGGCAGGTTTGTTGGATATGTGGAGGGTCCGGAATCCTGGAGTTAGGCAATACTCGTGCTTCTCTTCCTCCCACTCCACCCTCTCTAGAATTGATATGATCCTGGGGAACGCAGAGGCAGTGCCAATAATAAAGAATGTAGTATACTACCCGAGAGGGGTCTCGGATCACTCCCTGATGGTGGCCTCAGTGGGTATAGGGGTTAGGGAGGTTAGAGGGCCCTGGAAGCTAAGTCCATATTGGTTGGAGTTAATGAGGGAGCCAGAGGAGATAATAACAAAGTTAGAAGAGTTTCTAAAATTTAATGAAGGCTCAACGACAGCGGGTGTACAATGGGACACGCTGAAGGCATTCCTTAGGGGTATCTTGATTCAGGGGGTGGCAGGAGTTAAGAGAAGGGCAAGGGAGTGGGAGGAGGGAATTAGAAGGGAATTAGAGGTGGTAGAGAAGCAATTTATAGAAGGCCCTACACCAGAGAGGCAGAAACTGTGGGAGGAGAAGCAGGAGGCCTATAGAACCGCAGTCCTGAAGAGGGGTGAAAATAAGCAACTTTTCCTGAAACAACGGACCTTTGGGGAAGGAGAAAGTGTGGGACGCATGTTGGCCTATTTGGTAAAAACTAACTCCTCCTCTTCGGCGATCCCGGCAATCAGAACCCCAGGTGGTGAGATATCCTCTCGGAGCTCAGAAATTACAGACACATTTGAGAGATATTATAAAATTCTGTATAGGTCGCAGGGGTTCGTTGGGGAGGAGGACATGGAAAAATTTTTTAAAGACATACAGATCCCTATAGTTACTGAAGAGGATAGAGAGGGTATGGATGCGCCAATTACATTAGCTGAACTACAACAAGCTGTAAAGGGAATGGCAAATCAAAAATCTCCGGGACCGGATGGTCTCCCGGTGGAGGTCTATAAGCACTACGGGAAGATCCTCCTGCCGGAGCTGCTGAAAACATTGAACTGGGCCCTACAGGGAGGGTGTTTGCCTGTCTCTATGACGGAAACAAATATCATCTTGCTTCATAAAGAAGGGGGGGACCCACTGGAACCGTCGGCATACAGGCCTATATCTTTGTTGTGCACAGATGCCAAGATCCTGGCAAGGGTATTGGCTGCTAGACTTAATAAAATTATGCATAAACTCATACACGTGGATCAAACGGGATTTATCTCCCGTAGGAACACGAGTATGAACATTAGAAGGGCATATATGAACCTCCAGACCCCGACAGAGAATATAGGCTCAAGGGCTGTGGTATCTTTGGATATAACTAAGGCCTTTGACAGCCTGGAATGGCCCTATCTCTGGCGGGTGCTGGAGGAGTTTGGCTTGGGTCCCGTCTTTAGAAAGTGGATAAAAATACTGTACAGGGGCCCAAGTGCGAAGGTCAGGGTCAATAAAGAACTGTCAGGGAAAATATGCTTAGAGAGGGGGACGAGACAGGGGTGCCCCCTGTTGTTGTGCTCTCGCTATGGAGCCACTAGCAATCCATATTAGATCTAGCTCTAAGATTGAAGGCTTTGTAAGAGGAACAGGGGAAGAAAAGATTGCCCTGTATGCCGACGATGTCCTACTGTTCCTCGGAGATACGGGAGGCTCGCTCAGGCAAGTAATGGACATGATGGAAAGGTTTGGCAGCGTATCAGGGCTAGTGGTGAATTGGAGGAAATCTGCACTAATGCCAGTAGATGACCTCAATGGTCCTGACATGTTGGGAATCCCGTATTTAAAAGTAGTCTCAAAGATTTGCTACCTGGGCATAAATATGTCAAAAGACCCCAATCACTATATTGTAGATAACCTAGTACCATTATTGGATAAATTTAGGTGTAAAATAGATATCTGGAGCCGGCTGCCCCTATCTGTGGCAGGAAGGGGCAACCTAATCAAGATGGTTTGGCTGCCCCAACTGCTGTATCTGCTACACAACTCACCGGTGTGGTTGAACAAAAAGTGGTTCCAAAAGATCGACTCACTTTTTAGAGAACTGTTGTGGAGGAGGGGGAAGGCCAGGATTAGCCTTCAGAGCTTGCAATTACCAGTTAAAGAGGGGGGAATAGCCCTCCCGCATCCGAGGTGTTATTTTCTGGCAGCACAGTTGCAGCATGTAGGGGGTGGAAGTGCTGACGGAGGGTTGTTAACCCTGGAGGCACCACATAAAATCGTAGCAGAAGCATTGGAAGCAGATTCAATATCTGGTAGAGGCCCCACAATTAAGTTAGTAACAAAAGTCTGGAAGGCAACAAAGACCCTAATGGGATATGTTGGGTTTACAGAATATGCTCCCCTCTGGCATAACAGAAACTTACAGGAGATAGTGGCTATGGGGGAATTTAAAGAATGGACGAGGTGGGGCATAAATAGACTATCCCAGCTGTATAGAGGGAGGGTATTGAAATCTTTTGAGGACCTCCAAAGGGAATACAATATCCCAAGACAAACATTCTTCAGGTATCTGCAAATGAGAGTAGCATTGGAGGTACAATTTAGGGCAAAGCCCCTGGCCTGGACAGAGGCTACTCTGCTCCAAAGGGTGATCAAACCTGGGGAGATGAAGGGCTTTATCTCTGGAATATATGTGCAGCTGTGCAAGGAGGCTATTGTCAGATCAGAGCATCTGGGCTGTAGGGAGGGGTGGGAAAAGGATGTGGGAAAGTTGACAGATATACAATGGAGGGAAATACTGGAGGTAGGACAGGAGGTTTCAGTGTCACCTGCACAGAGACTCTCCCACTTAATGTTGCTACATAGAGCATACTACACCCCAAAAAAATTATTCCATTTCGGTGTAAGATCTGACGCCAAGTGCCCCAGGTGTGGGGAAGAGGGCGATTTGATACACATGATATGGAGGTGCCCCAAGCTGGTACGTTACTGGCGGGGGGTTGTGGGCTCTATCGAGGGCAAATGGGGGCTCTCCCTGGAGATAGACGTCAGATTCTGCATTCTTGGATACAGAGTATGGAGACGAGAGGAGGCAACGGCTAAAATAGCCGTGCTGAGGTGCCTTTACCAGGCCCGGAAACTCATTATGCAGAGATGGCAAACAGTTCTTCCCCCGGCAATGGATGAGTGGGTTAAAACAATAAATGAGGTAATATGGAAGGAGAGAGCCCTATATATCAGAAGAGGGAACCTTAAAAAGTTCGATAAGATGTGGAACCCGTGGTTAACAAGCTTAGGGTGCCAAGAATAAATGGAAGACCTGGACTAGGGTAGGGGGTGGGTAAGGGAAGGGGGGGTGGGTAAGGGAAGGGAGGGTGGGCTGGGGGAAAAAACAGCTCCCGACTGCATTTGTGTACTATATGAAATATGTCCCCTCACCAGTGGAGTATACCCACGTGAACGTGTAGGTGTTTTAATATGTTGTATGTAAATTGAGAATGGTTAATAAAGAATATTTAAGAGAAAAAAAAAAAAATTATTACCTTGAGTCTGATTTGGGAGTTAAACCCTTACATTTTCAATATATAGCAACTTTTTCATATTTGTTATTAATTCTGCCACTATAGGAAAGGCACTAGGAATCCAGTGCCTCATAATGGCTCTCCGAGCTGTCAATAAACATATATGAATCCACTGCAGAATATATGTCTGCCTATTTATAGTGCTTATTGCCTTAGACAGATCACAGCTGAACGGTAACATCAAAGGGTTTTTGTGAACAATAATATCTGTAACCAAATTTATGTATCCCAACACCTCCTTCCAAAAGAGTGAAATCTTTAAGCAATGCCACGATCGGAAAATAATTTATTCTAGCCAATTAAATGAAGCCTTAATGTGCGTTTAGACATGTTTACACGTGTGTACACACGTCAAGTGTTTTTTCTGTGAAAACATTGCTGCTCCTAAATGCCCCTGCCTCTAAATGCCTATGTGTGCATGGACACATAGGCTAACATGCAGGGGCATTTAGAGGCAGAAGAAAAAAAATACCAGACACCCCTAAGAGCAGCATTAAAAATGTCCAATGTGTGTGAGGTTTACACAACAACTTCTTCAATGTTAAACCCACATACATGCAGAACTTGTCCCACAATGCAATGGAATGGAGCAAAATATTGTACCACAATAGTTGTGTGAATGCAGACAGCTTTTGAATGAGAAGTGTCACTAAAAGGCCTGGGGGCCTGGTTCAAATTCTGAACAGGACCACTTACATTTTGTATAAGCATTTTCCACCTAAAGGTTTATTTACACAGATACAGGAATTGTTTTTCTACTTTATATAAAATTCATTTAAATAAACATGCTATACAGGGTATACCAAAGACACAGGTTTTGTTAGGCAACATAGGCTTTCGAAAGAGGGAGCACAGCAAAAACTGCTTACATTTATACTCTCTCTCTATAATTGAATCTCTGTATGAAGCTGAATCCATCTAAACAGGCAGGCGGATTTCTGAATTTTCTTCACTGGGGAACAGTACAGTTTAATTGTAGCTCTGCTAAAAAAGCAAATACTTTACTTATTACAGCTGTTCAGTTTTTGTTATAATAAATGAATGGTGACAGGTGGATTCTGAGTATATCATCATTCATGTATGCCTAAGGCTCAGTGAACTTTCCAATTGGGCTAAGGCAGTGATCCACATACATGGGAGCTTTGACTGAATTTGTTCTATGGATATGAAGTTTATATCAAAGAAGTAGCAATGACAAAACAGCTATGTATTTCAAGTATCCACAATACAGAATACACAGCAGTACCATTGTGTAATTACAATGTATCTTTTTTCATTGCTGCTGCAACAAATGAAACTGGCTACATTGCATTTTCATAATGGGAAGTACATTACATTTATATTTTATAAAAGGGTTCTAAAGGTGATCACATGAAAACAGGTGTGGACCACAAAGAAAGGTGTGGAGGGGTGGAGTGGAGAGGTGCAGAAAATGCGACATGTCTGCATTTTTCTGCACTGCTCCAGAGCTCACTTGAAGTCTCCATGCTGTAAAAACACAAGGCACTGCACCCCCTGTTGGTACAGAATGGATACCAGCCCTCATTCTCATTTTAGCATGCAGACTGGTGTGATCCAGCCCTAAATAATAATTAATGTTGCTTTGTTCAGTTTCTACATTTTAACCTAAAAGGCAAGGCTAACATTACTGACCTTGTTGGCTGCCCGACTGCCATAACATTGGCTTAGTGAAATTTGTAAAATAAAGTCGTCTTTCATTCAAATTTAAACAGCCGTGTGCAATAAGTGTAGATATATAGTACACCAATAACCAAAAAATGCAGCGCTAAAATAATAAAAGTGTCCACAAAAATAAACAGTTCTTTTTGTTATGGGTGTAAAACATATAAAAGTGCTTCACTTCAGCCTTCACCCAACACTTGGAAACACCCGTAGTGCCAATCCTCCATCAATGGTAAAAATACACTCACCAGAGGGATATGCTGTCTATTACTAGAACAGCAATAAGCGCTTTGTGTAAATGGCATCCAGCATCACCACTCTCACTCCACAGATGGCATAACCAGACTGCTCTATTCCACTCCACCAGTAAATAGTACCAGATTTATCAGCATAGATGCACCAACCAAAAGCAATATTTTTGCTCATAGTGTAGTATTTTAATATTTCCAAATATTGTATAATATTTTATACAATAAAAACATCCAGTGTAAAAACAACCAGTATAAAAACAAATGCCGCTTTGAAATTTACATAAGGGGCCGCCAAACCTGCAGAGAATGACGGCACGACCTCTAGCCCTTCACAGTGTTGATCTACATACGTTTCACACAAATGCGTGTCATTAGGAGCTGTCTGAAACTGTTTCAATGCCTTGTTTACCTTGTTCGACCATAACATTTAAGCTAAATTCACACCTAGGTGATTTGAATTGCGGGCAGAATCACCACAACTCTGCCCATGATTCCAAATTACGGCAAGACGCATTTGTACAACCATTACTTCTTAATAGTACCCCAATGATGGTGTGATTATGCCTTGCAATAAATCGCGCTGCAATTGCGGCAAATCGCGAAGCTTGTGAAGGAGCAGGAGCTTCTTTTGGGCGACAGCTTTGCGATTTGCCATAATTGCAGCGCGATTCATCACGTGACAATCACAACACATTGGCACCACGATTGGAGTGGCATTAAGAAGTAATGGCATCGCAAATGTGTCCTGCGTTTTGCCGTGATTTGGAGTTGTGGGCAGAATAGCGGCAATTCCGCCAGCGATTCAAATCACCTAGGTGTGAATGGAGCCTTATTGTAAATACATTTTGTTACACATAACTTAATTTTTGAACTTATTTGTTTTGGTTTCTTTGTATGTTTGGATCGCATAGGTTGTTACTGACATGTTGTGAAAATTTCATGTCAATAGCACCTTTGGAAATATATTTACCTAGAAAAATGGTGACGTGTTCAATACTTACTAAGTTACTTTACCTGCTGTATATACAGTATGTGCTTTTACAATGTATGGCTGGCTGCATTTACAATATCAGGAAGTGTATCTTGCTGAGGTAATTTGACACAGGGAATTGAAGGTGTGAGTGTATTGCAGTATGTCTGTGTTTGCATACATTTGCACCGAATTATATGAAAGGTACAAGACACAATACAAAGTAGACACACAATGGGTGTTATTTACTAAAGGAAAATCCACTTTGCACTGCAAATGCACTTGAAAGTGCACTTGGAAGTGCAGTCGCTGTAGATCCGAGGGGGACATGCAAGGAGAATAAAAAACAGCATTTTAGCTTGCACACATTGGATGATAAAATCAGCAGAGATTCCACTCATTTCAGATCTACCCCTCAGATTTACAGCGACTGCACTTCCAAGTGCACTTGCAGTGCAAAGTGGATTTGCCTTTCGTAAATAACCCCCAATTGATTTTAAGTTCATCATACAGGAATTAAAGGGTCACACACATAAGAACTTGAAAGCTGCATGAATCATTAATATAACAATTGAAAAATATGTCTAAGACAATCAGAAACCCAGACACACAGGAAATTAGTGATTAAAGTAAAACCAGTTTTGCAGCCACCACTGGTTTCTAACATGAGCTGTTGTAAATCATGGCAATTCATTGCCTCAACATGGACTCCAAAGCAGCAAAATAGTATAATAGTTGCACATTGTACTGTGCAGGTGACTAATTTAGCTGTTACTTGGGCCATACTTACATACAGCTAATTTAGCTGTTACTTGGGCCATGCTTTTCTGAATTGGGGCTTTGTGTAATAGCTGACCCACTGTTGCATGTTAATGATCAAAAAAACAGCATAAGTCAAGCTCTCTCGCCAATCCCCAGGATGTTGCTGTGAACTCTTGCAGCAGAAAGAGGGCCCCCTTGGTGTCTCCCCGAAAAGATTCCAATGATCAGCAGTTGGAAGCAGAGGGTGAGTGGACGCTTCAATCTCCCTGCAGCAACAGTACAAGGGCAGTGATGTGGTCTGTGCTGCCCTGGGTGTCTTTACTCCCCATCTTAGGCTTGAATCCCACCAGTTGAGCCTCCCGCTGAAAAGTGAAGTTTTCCTGGACAGTTCCATAAAAGCCATCTCCTCACTCCTACTGCTCAGTGTGTCTGTAGTGTAAAGAGTCCATTGGCCCCATTATATGGCTGTCACCATGGACTACAACTCCCATGATTCTCAGTGCTCTGCAGAGAAGTCTGAGTTTGTTTGGCTATAATTCTCCCCCTGCTGGCTGGAGGAGCATGGTGCAGCATAACATCAGTATCACAATAGAGGGAGAAAAGAAACAAAGGACAATGTCTTCTTCTTAATATTGCTGTATTGCAGCCCAGGGCCTGGCTACATAAGCAACATGATACGATTACAGTACCAACATTTATGTTTATTTCCTATGGCTGTCTTCTTTTATTACCTTTAAAAATTTCCCTAAAGTATAACACAATAAGGGGAATTCAATAAAGCAGTAACATTTTTCAATTTTCTGGTAGTATGGCCCCTTTAAAATGACCTGCGCCTAATTCATGAAAGTCTTGCGCCAGTTTGGGTACAATAACTAACACCTGTGCCAGATTCAGGTAGTTCATAGTACCGCCATTTTTAAAATGCATCACTATGGCTACAACAGATTCTAACAGAATTCCCAGCAGTTCCCAGATAAACAAATTGGCAGTTACTAAAAGCAGCCATACATGGATCAAAATTTGGCTACTTCAGCAGGGACCAGCTGAATTTCAATCCATGTGTTGCGCCACCCCTGAAGGAGCTGCATGGTAAGTTGGGTTCTCTGTTCTGCGCCTTGATTCCAAGAGCAGTCTCAGCCCTTCTGACACACCTAGTTGAATAAAAATCACTGCAAGCACATACTAGAGAAGTAGAAGTAGAGAATTCAAGTTTTTTTACCTGGCTGTGGGCTACTACCAAAAATATAGATACACTCGTTTAGTAATAAATGCACGTCATCTATTGAATTGAGTTTAGAATAAATGGTAGTATAAATGGCAGTAGAACGTATGTGCACACAGTGGGTAAATCTAAACACAGTCTGCTAGACTGGGAGTATTAGCTACACAAAAGTATCTAAGATCAGGTTCTACACTACTAACTGAAATCAATAATTGATTTAGCAAATCAGCAATAACCAATGCAAATAAACGTTAAATGCAGTATGCGTGATACTGACACTACACTGGTTTAGAGTGCACTTTTACGGGACTGGCTAGGGTATGGTGCAGTGTCTCCCAAGAGGTACCTCTTTAGCTCAGCAAAGGCGCAAAAGGTCTCTGGGTAGCAACTGTTAAGGGGCAGTCATTAGTCCTGACTCTTCAGATGGCTAAGTGTTGGGGCCCAGTAACCGTAGGCCTTACAGCAGTACTATATCTATAAGGTAGCTTGTTAGGTAGTTCCTTATGGCTCAGTCTCTAGTGGTGGTAGAAAGTAATGGCCGTAAGGCCCTCTCACCAGACCCAGCGATACAGCAGTAATGGTCCCTCTGGTTAGGGGCAACGGACAACGGATTTTGTTGTCAGAAAATTTGAGATCCAGATCTCAAATTTTGTGTGACGGAAATTCCGATGGAAAATGTCGGATGGAGCCTACACACAGTGGGAATTTCCGACAAAAAGCTCCCATCGAACATTTTCCGTCGGAAAATCCGACCGTGTGTATGGAGCATTAGAGACTAGAAGCCAAAACATAGCTCAAGAATACCCATTATCGAGAGTCTGGATTGATATATGAATTTAAAACCATTGCCCGCCCCTCCGTTCCGCACAGCCAGCCACATGCTGACAGTGACTCCCTGTTCCAGGTTTCTATCCTAGTTCCAAATGCCATGAGACCTCCATTCTGCACAGCCACACGCTGACTCCCTGACTGTCCTGGGTAATGGTTCCTAGTTCCAAATGCCAATGAATGCATGATGCCTGCATATGCCTGGGGTATATATAGCTGTATATGAGATGGCACTGGTGGGCACAGATAAGATTGCACTGGTGGGCACAGACGAGACGGCACTGGTTGGCACAAATGAGACGGCACTTGTGGGCACAATTGAGACTGCACTGGTGGGCACAGATGAGACGGCACTGGTGGGCACAGATGACATCGCACTAGTAGGCACAGATGAGACGGCACTAGTAGGCACAAATGAGATGGCACTGGTGGGCACAGATGAGACTGCACTAGTGGGCACAGATGAGAAGGCACTGGTGGGCACAGATGAAATCGCACTAGTAGGCACAGATAAGACTGCACTAGTAGGCACAGATGAGATGGCACTGGTGGGCACAAATGAGATGGCACTGGCGGGCACAGATGAGACTGCACTAGTGGGCACAAATGAGACTGCATTAGTGGGCAAAGATGAGATGGCACTGGTGGGCACAGATGTGATTGCACTAGTAGGCACAGATGAGACGGCACTGGTGGACACAGATGAGACGGCACTGGTGGGCACAGATGAAATGGCACTGGTGGGCACAGATGAGACCGCACTGGTGGGCACAGATAGGCTGCAGTGATGGGCACAGGCAGGCAGCACTTATGGGCACAGATGAGACTGCACTGATATGCTGCACTGATGAGGTTGAACTTATGGGCACTGATAGGCTTCACTGATAAGCAATGGACACTGTCCACTGCTTTTTTGACACTGTCCACAGTCAAATATCTGTAGAAGAGGTTTGCACCATCCCTGTTAAGTTTGCAGTCATTTTTTATGTCTTATTTCAGTGTGATGTGTATTATATGTGACTTTACATACCACAGAGACCTGTACTGTGGTGATATTGAAGTTTATTGAGATTTCCATACATTAGAGAAGGGCTCGGCAGCCCCCGGCACATGTGCCAGACATGGCACGTGGACACCCTTCGGGTGGCACTCAAGAGTGATCCTGGGAGACCCACCTCGCACACGTCAAAACCAGTCCAGTACAGCCAGTCAGCGGCAGTATAGAGGAGATTCACCAGTGGGGCTGGTCCCTGCCCACCTCTCTTCCAGCCAGCATCAGTGAGCACTTTCCATTGATTCCAACTGTGCAGTGAGGGAATGGAGTGCCCTGGGGCCAGCAGCGCTGCTCATGGCGGTAATTATGCACTTTTTTTTCCCTCTGTGGCAGCAGGCTTATGGCTGGGCTTTTTCATGTGTGCACCTGCTGTCTCTGAACCCTCCTCTGCTTAAAGTTTACGTTCCTCTCCCCCAATCCCCCTTTCAAAACTAAACACATTTTTTCATCATGCACATGTCTAATATACACTTCTCAAAAAAATTAAAGGAACACTTTTAAAACACATCAGATCTCAATGAGGAAAAATATAATGCTGGATATCTATACTGATATGGATTGGGTAATATGTTTGGGGAACAAAAGGATGCCACATCGTTTGATGGAAATGAAAATTATCAACCTACAGAGGGCTGAAATCAAAGACAGCCTAAAAATCAAAGTGAAAAAATGATGCAGCAGGCTAGTCCATTTTGCTGAAATTTCAGTGCAGCAACTCAAAATGGTACTCAGTAATTTGTATGGCCCCCAAGTGCTTGTATGCATGCCTGACAATGTCGGGGCATGTTCCTGAGACAGCGGATGGTGTCCTGAAGTATTTCCTCCCAGATCTGGACCAGGGCATCAATGAGTTCCTGAACAGACTGAGGTGCAACCTGGAGGCGGAGGATGGACTGAAACATAATGTCCCAGAGGTGTTCTATTGGATTTAGGTCAGGCGAGTGTGGGGGGAATTCAATGGTATCAATTCCTACATCCTCCAGGAACTGGCTGCATACTGCCTTGTGACGTCAGAGGAAGGCGGGTCACCCGTTTACGTTACCGAGTGGCCCTGCCCTCAGCTATATAACGGCTGTCAACAAGAAGTGTCACTCGGCGGGAACCTCCCATGGAGGTGGAGCTGTTGCGGTTTTTTTTTCTTTTCTTTTTTCGGTTCGTCAGGCGGCGTGATAGAAGATGAATGGCCATCGAGGGACATTTTTATTTATTTATTTTTTTAAATAAAGGACTTAAGTGTCTCCTGTCTTTTTTACAATTTTTGACACTTTCTTTTGAGAAAATGTACCAATTCACATAGGGGGGCCGGGATCTGGGGGTCTCCTTGTTAAAGGGGGCTTCCAGATTCAGACAAGCCCGCATACCCCCACAACCACCGGGCAAGGGTTGTGGGGATGAGGCCCTTGTCCTCATCAACATGGGGACAAGGTGCTTCGGGGGGCTACTCCAAAGCACCCTCCCCATGTTGAGGGCATGTGGCCTGGTATGGTTCAGGAGGGGGGGGGCGCTCTCTTGTCCCCCCCTCTTTTCCTGTGGCCTGCCAGGTTGCGTGCTCAGATAAGGGTCTGGCATGGATTTTGAAAAAAAAGAATACAGGAAATAAAATTGAGGTTTAGGCTCCCCCCTTAGTTTCAGCCTAATAGAGGAATTGCATGTTCAAAATAATAGAAGTGATAGATAGTGATGTTGGATTGCAAGTAAAATGCTTACCTTGAACGTAAAATAAATAAATAAATAAAAAAACTTTGAAAATTGAGTCTCTAGAAAATGGCTGCTGCAGTGGAAAGGGTTAGGTACTAATGGAGGTGGTGGGCATCTTAATGTTTGGCTTTCCTCTTCATCCCAGCCCAGAAATGTGCCCTTTCACTGCCTTTCCCTCTAGGCTCAGCCTCTTCTTCTCTCTACCTGTCCCTGCAAAAGTGGTAATGAGGAGCAGGGACGAATTGGTAAACTATGCAGTGGTAGAGTTGCTAATTCGCAGAAAAACACAGGAGAGCCGATCGGCTGCTCCCGACAAGGGGGGTCTGTGCTGATTGTTTATCAGCACAGCCCCCCCTCGGATGCCCACCCAGGACCACCAGGATGCCGCCAGGACCACCAGGGATGGCCACCACACTGGACCACCAGGGAAATGCCAATCAGTGCCCAAGCAGTGCCCATCCCCAATGCCTGCCAGTGCCATCAGTGATGTCTATCAATGCCATCTATCAGTGCTGCATATAGGTGCCCATCAGTGCCACGTATCAGTGCCCATCAGTGCCACCTATTAGTGCCCAGCAGTGCCGCCTATCAGTGCAGCCTTTCAGTGCCCAGTGTCGCCTATCAGTGCCCATCAGTGCCACCCATGAGTGCCGCCTATCAATGCCCATCAGTGCTGCATATCAGTGCCACCCATCAGTGCTGCCTACCAGTGCCACCTCATTGGTGACGCCTTATCAGTGCCCGTCAGTGCCACCTTAGCAGTGCCCATCAGTGAAGGAGAAAACGTACTTATTTACAAAATTTTATGACAGAAACAAAAGTAAAACTTTTTTTTTTCAAAATTTTAGGTCTTTTTTTATATGTGTAGCAAAAGATAAAAACCAGGAGGAGGTGATCAAATACCACCACAAGAAAGCTCTATTTGTGGGAACAAAATTAGAAAAATCCTGTTTGGGTACAGTGTAGCACGGCCGCGCAATTGTCATTTAAACAGCGACAGCGATGAAAGCTGACACTTGGCTCGGGCAGGAAGGGGGTGTAAGTGCCTGGTATTGAAGTAGTTAAAGGTGACCATACACTGCAATCAGTTAGATCTTAAATAAATTAGATTTATGCATATTTTGCAAGAGCCTGTTTTATTTGCTATATTTTGAATTAATTGTTCAAGTGCATCTTCCGATTACCTATTTTGCCTGAATATAGAGTTGTACAGAGACTGGCCAATCAGATTGCATAGTGCATGACCATCTTAAGTGCCAAATTTGGAATGTAGATGTGCCATGACCCACTTGTATTTTCCTAACTATGATATTTCTTGGGCATTATACAAGGCACATGAAAAAACACCTTTTTCAAGACATGCTAGCGTGATCAGGAATCTTCAAACTACGTCTCTCTAGCTGTTGCGGAACTACACATCCCATGAGGCATTGTAAAACTCTGACATTCACAGACATGACTAGGCATGATGGGAATTGTAGTTCCTGAATATCTGGATGGCCGTAGTTTGAAGACCACTGAGCTAGACCATTATAATGCCTCCAGAATTGGGAGTGTGGCATCTATCCAACTTCCCTCTGTTGGTGGACACAAGAACCTACATCAATAGATATTAGGGATGAGCTTCGAGTTCGAGTCGAACTCATGTTCGACTCGAACATTGGCTGTTCGCAAGTTCGCTGAACAGCGAACAATTTGGGGTGTAAAAAAAAAGGAATTGTCAAAAACTGTCTCTTGTCATTTTTAACATTTTTGACAGTTTTTTAGTGAAATGGTAGGGGTAAGTACCCCCTTACCATTTCACACAGGGGGGCGGGATGTGGGGGTCCCCTATTAAAGGGGGCTTCCAGATTCCGATAAGCCCCCCATCCGCAGACCCCCACAACCACTGGCCAGGGTTGTGGGGATGAGGCCCTTGTCCTCATCAACATGGGGACAAGGTGTTTTGGGGGGCTACCCCAAAGCACCCTCCCAATGTTGAGGGCATGTGGCCTGGTACGGTTCAGGAGGGGGGGCCGCACTCTCGTCCCCCCCTCTTTTCCTGCGGCCTGCCAGGTTGTGTGCTCGGATAAGGGTCTGGTATGGATTTTTGGGGGGACCCCACGCCGTTTTTTTTTTTTTGGCGTGGGGTTCCCCTTAAAATCCATACCAGACCCTTCAGGATTTTAGGGGGAACCCCACGTCATTTTTTTTTAAATTTTGGCCGGGGTTCCCCTTAATATCCATACCAGACCTGAAGGGCCTGGTATGGAATTTAGGGGGACTCCCACGTCATTTTTTTTTTTTTTTAATTTTGGTTCGGGGTTCCCCTTTGGGGAATTCCCATGCCGTTTTTATCAATGAACTTCTATGTGTATTGTCGGCAATGCAATAGCCGCGGGTAGTTTTAAATGGGTTTTTTCCTTCAAAATGTCATTTTGCTGTCAGACTGTTCTAAACACAGGAAACATGCGCCCCTTTACAGGCATACTATAGACACCCCCCAGGTACGAAATTTAAAGGGATATTACACTTTTATTGTTTGACTTTAAGCATTATTAAAATCACTGCTCCTGAATAAATGGCCGTTTTTTAAACTTTTTTTTGCATTGATCCATGTCTCCTGGGGCAGGACCCAGGTCCCCAAACACTTTTTATGACAATAACTTGCATATTAGCCTTTAAAATTATCACTTTTGATTATTCATGTTCGTGTCCCATAGACTTTAACGGTGTTCGCGTGTTCGAACAAACTTTTTTCCTGTTGGCATGTTCTGGTGCGAACCCAACAGGGGGGTGTTCGGCTCATCCCTAATAGATATATCTATATACACACACACACACACACTGAAGCAGGAAGCAATATACATATACATTGGCCCAGAAGTGAATCTGTACAAAGGAAGTATGTGTTTTGTGGCCAAATCATTTAGACATACACATGACCCACACAAACACCACCCCATGTAAAAATAAATCAAAAATGATCTTAATTTGCAAAAAAGGATCATCTCTTCCTCAGAGAACAGTGAGCGGGGCACGGAGATGGGAAGAAATTAGCAGTAGTACAATCAACTTCCTGGAGGGGCGTGATGTCCTTCCTGTGTGCTGGCCACCGCTTCCGGGAACCAGATATGCACCACGGGTACATACCTCCGCGCACACAGAAGTTGCGCATCTCACATACACAGCGGTCGCGCATCTAGATGCATTTGGCGCATCTAGCTGCAGGAACCAAATTTTTATGGAAATTAATAGTAAAGCAGATGCAGATTTCCAGGACTGGACTAACAAATGTTTATAGTGAAAGGCAACTGGTGTTTTCTATTAAACAAGGTCTAAATGGGCCATTGACATGCATCGCAGTTTAACTTAGGAATGTGTCTTTGCAAAGTTAAACTAAATGAAATCCTTTCTTATTTTTGCGTGGGGATAGAGTGCAGAGGTATTAGAAGTTTTGTCAGTTTTTGAGGATGTCTGCACCCCTGATAGGGTAAAGACAACTCCCAAATTTTGACAGTTTCTGCTTCAAATGTATTCACTTCGTGTCACATAGCCAAACAGGAAGTGAGGGTAAAACCCTACCAATGTCTTTCCTTGGGGACACACAGGTCAGTCTAAATAGTTTACCCATTAGGGAAATTGCACTCTAACATTTTGCTGTGTACACCCCAAACTATTAGGTATCTTGGACTTTGGGGTATAGGGGGAGAGAGAGTGTAAAATGCATTACTTGGATTGAGCATGCATCTGCAAAACAAATTTTTAACAAAACACATAAAACATAAAAAATTGCTACAAATTGGTCAACAAAACAGGACTTGGAAAAGAGGAAGGAAAGCAAAAAACCCATGTATGTTAATTTCAAATGAGCAGGAATTAAAAGGACTGCGCCCACAAACGGACAGTCTCCTAAGGATTTAAACATTTAGTAGTCACAGCAGCTTGAGGAAGATTTTGCAAATTAATGCAGCACAGACAATTAAATCAAAGTGAAACTAACAACCTACGAACAACAGATTGACAACATCAAAAATATTTCAGTGAAAAATATCCCCCCCCCCAAAAAAATGAAAAAATACTTGCTCTAAAACACATCTGTTTTGCAAAAACATAAGAAACAAAATACAAAGAGAGTGACAGAGTGTGTGGCGAGGAGAGCCGATCAGCGGCATTTCCTCGCAGGGGACAGACAGTGAGAGATGTAATCAGGACACTGATGATCAGTGCCCTGATTACATTAGAGCGCCTCCAGTGCCAGCAACCTATGCTAACCAGTGCCAGCAATCAATGCCCACCAGTATCAACAATCAGTGCCCACCACAGCCAGAAATCAGTGCCCATTAGTGATGTCAGTCAGTGCTGGCTTTCAGTGCCACCTATCAGTGCCACCGATTAATACCCATCAGTGCCACCTATCAGTGCCCACCAGTGCCGGCTATCAGGGCCCGCCAGTGCCACCTATCAATGCTCACCAGTGCCACTCATCAGTGCCGCCTATCAGTGCCACCTATCAGTGCCCATAAGGGAAGAATATTAGTGCCTCCTTATCAGGGCCACCTAATCAGTGCCCATACGTGTCACCTCATCAGTGCCCATCAGTGCAGTCTATTAGTGTCCATCAGTTCCGCCTCATCAGAGCACATCAGCGAAGGAGAAAAATTACTTATTTACAAAATTTACTGACAGAAACTAAGAAAAACTATTTTTTTTTAACATTTTCGGTCTTTTTTAAATTTTTTTAGGAAAAAAATAAAAATCCCAGCAGTGATTAAATACCACCAAAAGAAAGCTCTTTTGTGAAGAAAATGATAAAAATTTCCCATTGTTACAATGTTGTATGACCGCGCAATTGTCATTCAAATTGTGACAGCGCTGAAAGCTGAAAAATGGCCTGGGCAGGAAGGGGGTGAAAGTGCCCTGTATTGAAGTGGTTAAAAGCAAATTTTGTCCATGGAAATCCAAGGGGTTAGAGGGGGGAGACAAGAGCACTGGAGAATGGAGTGTGGAGTTCCCCTAAAAGCAAAAGTTAGCCCAAGGAAATCATATGCATTATAGGGGGAAGGTTAAATGCCCTTTTAGGAGGAGCTAGAGTCTTTTTACATAATTTTAACAAGGTGCATGTCACATGTTGGCAACGTAACACGCTAACATGACCTGTGTGCAAATCTCCTTAAAAAAATAAAGGTGAACCAGTGTAAAAAAAAAAAGTCAAGTTTGGTGGTGCGCCTGTTCAACCCACGCAATTGCATGTACACTGCTTAACATTTACTAAGATATTGCCTACGTAGTGAACAAACGCATTTGAACGAGCGCAAGAGCCGCTTACGCATGCGCACTGCTTACATTGATCTCACGCAGTTCTAAACTTGCAGGCAAAGCAGGCTTTCACTGAAAAAGTTACTTTCTTGTTCTATTTTGGGCATATTTTTTACTTGGGCAGTCGTTACTAAACTTACTCACATCACCCCATAATATTGGCACTTCCATCTTCTGTTAATATTGAATTGGAGATGCCATGCGCCATGTCCATAGTGGTGTACAGATTGCATTCTCCCGTGCACCGAGATCATTATAGTAAATGGGGGATTTGCGCTCTGTTCCCGGAGTGCCGTCCACAAGGATAGGTTTAATCGCCCGGGCCTTGCGCATGATGTCCTCTTTCAGCGCAAATGAGTGCACTCTGCAAATTATGTCTCTGGGTTTAGATGCTTGGTCTTTAGGCCGCAAGGCTCTATGAGCTCTGTCCATTTCAATGTGGGTGGATATAGGGACTCCCAGCAAGTTGTTGAAAATCGTTTGGAGGATCGAGTGGAGGTCCTCTGGACCGGAAGATTCCGGGAGCCCCCGCATCCTAATGTTGTTGTGGCAATTACGATTGTCTAGATCTTCTAGGTGGCGCTGCATGTCACGGAGCATATATCGATCGTCTGTTTGATATGACTGAATTCTATGGACCGTGAGCTTAGTAGCTTGCAAGTCTTCATCTAGGTTTCCACCTGTGTAGCCAGCTGGCGAAAATCCGCCTGCAGGGTTTTAATCTCACTGCGGCACTCTTCTTTGACCTCAGAAATCAGCATTTTAAAGTCTGCTTTCGTGGGCAATGAATGGAGTTGTTCCCTCCACGAGATTAGTTCATCTGCTGTAAGAATGGAGGGTATCTTAGGCGAAGGTTGGTGGGGAATCTGAGGCTGTGAGGAGGGGACCCAGGGTTTTAACCACTCTCTCTGGTCATCCATTTGCAATGGCGAAGCCGGGCTTAGTTGGGGGGCAAAAGATGGGGGCGGGGGTCCCCCATTGAGGCCCATGGTGCTGTCCTTGCGGGATTGGAGAGGCCTCTGTGGCTTTGGGGAGCTTGGGGCTGAGGATGGGGTTAAGGTGGTTGGTGAGGCCGACCGCCGCCGTGGCAGGGATTGCGAACGGCCCTGGTGAGGTGTAGGAGGTAGTCCCCAGTGTTGGAAGGCAGGAGGGGTTCCCCTCAGGGATACAGAGTCTTGGTCACAAATGGGGTGGCCTGTAATCCAGGGGATCAGAGGGGGACTCACCCGTGGAGCTGCTTTCCGCCCTGTGTGTAGGCCGCAAGATGGCGGCGGGATGTCTCCATGCGGGGATGAGGGAAGGCCTCCCAGCGTCGATGGGGCTGAGGCTCTGGTAGCAGGCCGGCTGCAGGTCATCATACCTCCGGGAGTCATGGCAGTGGATGTTTCTGCAACTGCCTGATTCACCCCCCAAGCTGCTGAGTGCGAAGGAGATGGCGGCAGTGAGGCACACTGCTGCGCCATGTTATCTTCCTCCTGCATGGCAGAGTCCGGGCGCGGAGGAAAGTAGGACTGGATCGGGGGACCCCGTGAATTAGAGCGTCCGGAGGTACCCCCTTGTCTTGGTGTCTTGCCTGACTTGTTTCTGCCCATCAGATTGGAGCTGTGTCCCCAGAAAGCGCGGTTTCAAAGCAAATCCGTGAGGAGCGAGGAGATCACGCGTCCATCTTGGTCAACGGCTGGCCACGCCCCCTGGGATTTTATGTGATAGACCAACACAAACTGGCAGATAATTGTGAAGTGGAAGGAAAATGATAAATGGTTTTCAAAGTGTTTTACAAATAAATATCTGAAAAGTGTGGTGTGCATTTGTATTCAGCCACTTTATTCTGATACCCCTAACTAAAACCTAGTGGAACCGATTGCCTTCTGAAGTCACGTGTAACAAGCCCCTTGCTCGCTCGGTTCCACTCTCCCCACACTCCTCTGCTGCTATAGAATCAGACTGAAGATCGCAACATCTGATTCCTCGGTCATCCGATGCTCCGGGATTAGAACTACAGCTCAGTGCCGTTCTAACCCAGTTGTGATAGCTTCAGAACAAACACCAGGCAGGCTGTATGTAAGTTCAACCAGGAATCTCTATTTATTGACAGGAATACAGTCTTATTTATACAATAAAAGAGGAGGTGCAGACCTCCTGCTCATATTACTCTAACAACACAGCTGTAACCTAATTAACCTAATTAACATGAGCTAATTAACTAATCCCTTTAGACAGCCTAGATGACTCAGACATGACCTTTAGGCCAGACTGGCTGTCTTGTAGTTCAGAAAATCCAATCAACATTATCACAATTAACATAGACTCTTCTTCACACAATAGCAGAGTTAATTAACACAAACAACAATGGGGATCTAATGACTCTTAGATCCCATACTATAGACTTATTTACAATACACATTTTAGCAGACAACAGACGGGTGCTGGAATTTACATCAGCATCTCCTAACAGTATCTGTTCCAACATTATGAATCAGCCACTATTCCAATATGGCAAATCCAGGGTCCCCAGAGTCTGTGTGTCCTGGGGGACCAGGACCTGAATCCACAGTAATACCACCTCAAGGGTCCCCAGGCATACAGCCCCCAAATGCAAGGGCCCCCGATCAATCGGCAAGAGGCTAGCATACAGTCCACTCCAAAAGTCTCTCTCCCGGCTAGGTCTGTCACATTTCTCCCCTTTCGGCAGGAGACTAACACAGGAGGAGACCCCGGACGGGTTGACTCCGAAGTTAGTCAGTAGTTCCAGTCCTCTAATGCCTGTACCCACACAGTACCCCAAACAAATTGTTCCAAACAAAGCATTACTCACCCGGCCAACCTCTGCCTCTCTCAGAGAACATATCTGCCGCTGGGGAGAGGCCTGGACTGGCCCTTCTCCCTGGAGTCCTTTCTGCCGCTGGAGAGAAGACAGAGTGTCTGGGCTCACTCCGTCATGCTGTTGGGGATCTGGGCCGACTGCCCAGCATCCCTGGGGTATACAGGTGGAGACTGAAGTCCCATTCACCTTCACAGGACATCCATCCTCTGTTAGTTGAGGGCAGAGTCCAGCAGTACTCGGCCCTGTTGCCAGCCCTTCTGCTGGATATCCCACACCATCTGCCCCGGCTAACTGTTGGGGAGGGACGACGAACACCTCCTCTCCCTTCTCCCCCTGTATCCTGATCTGCTGCTGGGAAGTGACCACCTCCTTCTCACCCTGAGACTCCGGAACCGCCGCAGGTGTAGGGTAGAGATCTTGGACCCTCTGTCCGGTTGCCAGCACTTCAGCTGGGGAAGTTCCTTGTAACTTCACAGATACTTCTGTTGGTGCTGGGCAGAGCATAGTGAAGTTTGGCCCTAATAACAGCTCTTCTTCTGCTGGAGGCTCACCAGGTTGTTCTTCCTCAGCAGAAAAGTCTATCAAATCCCCTGTCTCTGCAACTGGTGTCTGGGGATAAAGGTTCACCATCTCCTCTCTGTGGAACCCAGAAGATGCTATCAGTGCTGGGCAGAGGTTAGCAGAGCTCTGCCCTGTTGTCAGCACTTCAGGTTTGGGGACGGCAATCTTCAGATTTTCCACTGCCGATTCTCTGGCATTCTGCTGGACAGGCACATTTCTCTATCCAAGATCATCCAATGCAGAAACAGGTTTATCAAGGTCATTCAGCACTTGCTGCATCCGCCATAAGACCTCTGCCTCCACAGCTGCGGGGGCAGGTTGGCAAAGCACACCGTTACTCTGCCACATTGTCAACTCTTCAGCCAGGATTTCAGAGTTGTCAACTGGTATTTCATGATAGTCCCAGGCAAAGGGAGCACCACCCTGCTGCTGAGCAGAGTCTAACAGCTGTTTGTAGGCGATCTCCAACTCCCATTCCTGAACGGCCAGAAACTCCAAATCTTCCAGTGCCCAGTGCACTTCTGAGACATTCAGTCTCCGCTCTCTGTGCTCCATTATTTCCTCCAAACGCCACTACCGATCAATTCCAAAGTCAGGGTCCCTGGACAGCCTCCAGTATAACAATCCAAGGCCATCATAGTCAAAGCCTTCCGTGGGGCTGTCATCCGCTGTCCATGGGCACACTTGGGCTACATACCACTTGAGGGCTCTGTAGCTCTCGTCCAACCGCATTTCTGCCCGGATCAGCCTGCTTAACCCGGCTGTCCACTCCTGGTTCGGCTGTTCCCCCAAAAACAGCATTCGCACTTCATACTGCGACCAGTACCTCACATGGATAGAGGGGAGAACTTTTCCCTGGTGTCGCTGCTCACAGGCTAGCGCTTCCTTCCAGAGTTCACAGCGGATAGAATCAAACCATCCTAGCAGGACCTGCTCTGATACTGGTCCTCTGTGCTGTATCTCCTTCTCTCGCAACCTCCTTCTGAATTCCTCATCCATGGTGGCTGGTATCTCTCCTCTCCTGCTATCCTGCTTCCTTGGATCCAGGTGATAGTTTGGATGTGTTCACGGCAAAGAAGCACGATCCCACCATTCCCTCCACGGCTCTCAAGTAAGTATTTCAGGGTGGCTCTCCTGCAGGCTGGTTTGGAGTGTCCCAGTAACTGGAGAGCAAATCCCACGGCTGCCAACCAATGTAACGAGCCCCTTGCTCGCTCGGTTCCACTCTCCCGACACTCCTCTGCTGCTATAGAATCAGACTGCAGATCGCAACATCTGATTGCTCGGTCATCTGATGCTCTGGGATTAGAACTACAGCTCTGTGCCGTTCTAACCCAGTTGTGATAGCTTCAGAACAAACACCAGGCAGGCTGTATGTAAGTTCAACCAGGAATCTCTATTTATTGACAGGAATACAGTCTTATTTATACTCTAACAATACAGCTGTAACCTAATTAACATGAGCTAATTAACTAATCCCTTTAGACAGCCTAGATGACTCAGACATGACCTTCTGCTGCCTGGACCAATACTTTGGCTGTGTTGACCATATCTCGGCCTGCTGCCTCTACTGACTATAGACAGTATTTCTGCCTGGACATCTCTGCCTGCTACCTGGACCAATGCTTTGGCTGTGCTGACAGTATCTTTGCCTGAACTATGGACAGTATTGCTGCCTGGATGATTGCTTTTGCTGTCGCTGACCACATCCCTGCCTGCTGCCTGGACCGATGCTCTCCTCTGTGGACCACTACACTACTAAAACCACAGGTAATCTTTTGTTATTTGGTATTTACATGGTATGTGTTAGAAATATGAAGGGCCTTCAAAAATATGATCGGTAGTCATGAAATTATATGTGTAATTTATGCTCCTAGAACGACTGGAGGTGCTATTTGGATGTTGGGCTTCTGTATGTGGCCAGGCTGTGTAAAAGTGTCACACATGTGGTATCGTTAAACTCAGGAGGAGTAGTAGAATGTATTTTGGGGTGTAATTTTTGCTATGTACATGCTATGTGTTAAAAATATCTTAAATAAATGGACAACTTTGTGTAAAAAAAAATGCGTTTTCATTTTTTCCCCATGTTTTCCGAAAACTTCTGGAAAAAAATGAACCGTTCAAAAGACTCATTATGCCTCATAGATTATACGTTGGGGTGTTTGCTTTCCAAAATGGGGTCATTTTGTGGGCGTTTCCATTGTCCTGGTGCTCCATGGCCTTCAAAAGTGAGATAGGTCCTCATGAAATTATATGTGTAATTTTGCTCTTAGAATGCCTGGAGGTGCTACTTGGATGTTAGGCCTCTGTATGTGGCCAGGCTGTGTAAAAGTGTCACACATGTGGTATCGCCATACTCAGAAGGAGTGGTAGAATGTATTTTGGGATGCCATTTTTGCTATGTACATGCTATGTGTTAAAAATAGCTTATAAATGGACAACTTTGTGTAAAAAAAATGCGTTTTCATTTTTTTCCCATGTTTTCCGAAAACTTCTGAAAAAAAATGAACCGTTCAAAAGACTCAATATGCCTCATAGATTATACGTTGGGGTGTTTGCTTTCCAAAATGGGGTCATTTTGTGGGTGTTTCTATTGTCCTGGTGCTCCAGGGCCTTCAAAAGTGAGATAGGTCGTCATGAAATTATATGTGTAATTTTGCTCTTAGAATGCCTGGAGGTGCTACTTGGATGTTAGGCCTCTGTATGTGGCCAGGCTGTGTAAAAGTCTCACACATGTGGTATCACCATACTCAGAAGGAGTAGTAGAATGTATTTTTGGGTGTGGTTGCAAGTATGCGCATGCTTTGTTCAAGAAATAACCTGTCAATACAATAAGTTTGTGTAAAAAAAAAAAAAAAAAAGTCTTCATTTTCCCAAGAATTGTGGGAAAAAATTACAACTTCAAAAAACTCACCATGCCTCTTACTAAATACCTCGGACTGTCTACTTTCCAAAAAGGGGTCATTTGGGGGGTATTTGTACTTTCCTTGATTGTTAGGCTGGCCATACATTATACAATTTTCTTGTGCAACTTTCCTTTAGATTTACCAAAAACATCTAATAGGAGTTCAAACCTAAACACTTTCAATTTGCATGCAATAAGGCAGGCCATTCTATTACACAGTTGAAGGTAAATCTAAAGAAAATTGAATAAGAAAATTGTATGATGTATGGCCAGCTTAAGTGTCTCAGGAAATGAGATAGGCCTTTAGTACATCAGGTGTGAACAGATGTGATCAATTTTCAGTGATTTGCACCCTAACTTGTAGACTCTATAACTTTCACACAGACTAAATAATATCCACTAATTTGGGTTATTTTTACCAAAGATATGTAGCAGTATAAATTTTGGCCCAAATTTATGAAGAAAAATGACTTATTTGCAAAATTTTACAATAGAAACTAAAAAAAGTGTTTTTTTTTCAAAATTTTCGCTCTTTCTTCGCTTATATCGCAAAAAAAGAAAAACCCAGCGGTGAGTAAATACCACCAAAAGAAAGCTCTAATTATGAGAAAAAAATGATAAAAATTTTGCTTGGATACAGTGTAGCATGACAGAGTAATTGTCATTCAAAATGTGAGAGTACTGACAGCTAAAAATTGGTCTGGGCGGGAAGGTGTTTAAGTGCCCTGTATTGAAGTGGTTAAATAATATATGATATTTTTCACTCCAGTAGTATATAATGAGTTTGGAAATTGTAGAGAAATGTTAACTAATGCATTACTGATTACTAATTTAAATACACTCATTAGATTTTAGATGACTAAAATGAGTTTTATGCCGCGTACACACGGGCGGACTTTCGAATGAACGGACTTGCCTATGTGCACATGATCAACCAAAGTCCGACGGATTAATACGTGATGACGTACGACCGGACTAAAATAAGGAAGTTCATAGCCAGTAGCCAATAGCTGCCCTAGCGTCGGTTTTGGTCCGTCGGACTAGCATACAGACGAGCGGACTTTTCGACCGGAGTCGAGTCTGTCGGAAAGATTTGAAACATGTTTTATTTCTAGGTCGGTCGGACTTTTGGGAAAAAAAAGTCAGCTGGAGCCCACACACGGTCGAATTGTCGGACGGAGTCCGGTCCGCGGGACCTAGTCCGTCGAAATGTCCGCTCGTGTGTACGCGGCATTAGTCGACTAAAATGTACTGGAGATTTTAGTCGACTAAAATGTACTGGAGGTTTAGTCGACTAAATACGACTAAAACAATTGCAGAAGACTAAAATGGGACTAAAACTAAAATGCCATTTTAGTCCTAAGGGACGAGTGAGCGCCCCCCCCCGGACCATACCAGGCCACATGCCCTCAACATGGGGGGGTGGGTGCTTTGGGGCAGGGGGGCTCTGCGCCCCCCCACCCCAAAGCACCTTATCCCCATGTTTATGGGGACAACGGCCTCTTCGAGACAACCCTTACCCGGTGGTTTAAGGGGTCTGCGGGCGGGGGCCTTATCGGAATCTGGAAGCCCCCTTTAACAAGGGGGCCCCTAGATCCCGGCCTCACCCCTGGTGAATGAGTATCGGGTACATTGTACCCCTACCCATTCACCAAAAAAAAATAGTGTAGTGTGAAAAATACAGTAGACAGTTTTTGACAAGTCTTTTATTAAAAATATCCTCTTCTTCCCCGCTTCTTCCTCCATCTTCTCCCGCATCTTCCTCCTCCGGGCTTCTCCTTCTCCTGCTTCTTCTTCCTTCTCTTGTCTTCTTTGTCCGGTGTTCTTCCCCTGCTGCTGGCGATCCTCCTCCGATGCTGCATCCCGATCCCACCGACAACCCTCTTCCGATGCTGCGTCCCGCTGATCTGTCCGCGCCAATGTCAAGCATGTCTTAGATAACGATGGGGGCTTGACCATCAGATGACGCCATCTGGAGGCCCCTCCCCCTTGTGACGTCACGGACCCATCATGCCCGGGTGGTGATGTCACAAGGGGGCAGGCCCTCCGGATGGTGTCATCTGATGGCTACGCCCCAATTGTTATCTTAAGACATGCTTGACATCGGCGCGGACAGATCAGCGGACGCAGCATCGGAGGAGGGTCGTCAGCGGCAGAGGAAGAACACCGGACAAAGAGGACAGGAGAATGAAGAAAAGCGAAAGAAGAAGCGGGAGAAGGAGATGCCCGGAGGATGAAGATGTGGGAGAAGATGGAGGAAGACCGGAGGAAGAAGCGGAGAAGAAGAAGATATTTTTATTAAAAGACTCGTCAAAAACGGTCTACTGTATTTTTTAACACTACACTACTTTTTTTCTGGGGTGAATGGGTAAGGGTACAATGTACCCGATATTCTGTCAAATGGGGGGAGGCAGGGATCTGGGGCAAGGGTTGTCGGCAAGAGGCCCTTGTCCCCATCAACATGGGGGCAAGGTGCTTTAGGGTGGGGGGGCGCAGAGCCCCCCTGCCCCAAAAGCACCCACCCCCTCCAGGTTGAGGGCATGTGGCCTGGTATGGTTCGGGGGGGGGGCGTTCGCTCGTCCCCTCCCTTTCCTGACATGCTGGGTTGCATGCTCAGATAAGGGCCCTGGAATAGATTTTGGGGGGGGCCCCATGCCATTTTTTTTTAAATTTTGGCTTGGGGGAGTCCCCTCCGAATCCATACTAGACACAAGGGCCTGGTATGGAACTTGGGGGTACCCCACGCTGTTTTTTTTCACAACTTTGTTTTAACCGGCAATTGTTCCCGGCCCCCTCCTTAGCAACCAGCTATATACAGTGTTAAAATAATAATAATGTCCAAAAACGCGGCAAGTAGCGCAAAAAGCACTGCACAAATGCTCAAAAGCAGCATGCATAGATGTGAATTGATCCTTCATCTGCAAAAGACTTGAGACTGGGGCGGAGGTTCACCTCCCAGCAGGACAATGACAATAAACATACAGCCAGAGCTACAATGGAATAGTTTAGATGCATATTCATGTGTTAGAATGGCCCAGTCAAAGTCCAGACCTAAACCAATTGAGAATCTGTGGCAAGACTTGAAAATTGCTGTTCACAGACGCTCTCCATCCAATCTGACAGAGCCTGAGCTATATTGCACAGAAGAATGGGCAAAAATTGCACTCTCTAGATGTGCAAAGCTGGTAGAGACATCCCCAAAAAGACTTGCAGCTATAATTACAGCGAAAGGTGGTTCTACAAAGTATTGACTCAGGGGGGCTGAATACAAATGCATGCCACACTTTTACATATTTATTTGTAAAAAATTTTGAAAATCATTTATCATTTTCCTTCAACTTCACAATTACGTGCCACTTTGTGTTGGTCTATCTTATAAACTCCCAACAAAATACATTTACGCTTTTGGTTGTAATATGACAAAATGTGGAAAATTTCAAGGGGTGTGAATACTTTTTTAAAGGCACTGTATCTCCCACCCTGCAAAGCCAGGCACACAGAATTTTCCACCACACACTGGAGTCAAGAATCAGTCCTTGCAGCTTTGTTTTTGTATTTTATTTGGGGTATTGAACTTGGATAGGGTTTGGGCTATTTTGGGATGCCCACTTGATCAGCAAAGAATTCCTCAGGGACACATTTATATACAGTCTGTATATACACCTCTTCTACCTCCAGCACAATCTTGCTTGTAGAACAAGCCAACCCATCTGTTGGGGATTGGTCAGGACCCTCAGAATACTCCAGGCAGCTCCTCCTCTCCTCCACTCCCATGCTTCTAGAATCTTCTGTAAATTTCTAGAAGTAGGGGGAGGTCTAAGAGATGTTGCCTGTGAGTCATCCAGTCCTCCCTGAGTCACTAACCCAACCCAGATAAAACAAAACCCAGGCTTGGCTGCCAGCCAAGCCTGACAATTTACCTACACTAACAAAACCTATTCTACTTCTAGCTACATATGCAAATAAAGGCATCTGTGGGAAAAAAAAAATGTGCAGCTTTCACCAAAGGTAAATAATGTCCTTGCTATAGGTGTAGGCCATTTACGTACCTCATGAAACCTAAGTGGAAACTCCCTAGAATGTTCCTGTTAGGTGCTAGGAACTGACACTGAGATGCCTAGCTGTTACTATTCACCTTTACCATCTCAGGAGCAAGCTCTCAAACCCTAAGCTCAGAGCTTCAGCATCAGGGGAGAGAATGTGCATGTCAGGGAGTTGAATCAGAGAAAAAGCTCACTCCTTTGATGGTGAAGGTGAACAATACCAGCTGGGAGTGTATTAGCAACATAATTAGCAAGCGTCTTAGAGCCAGGTTTGGGAGGAAACTTCTAGTGGAATTCTCTTGTAAATCAGAGGGTATGAACGTTACTTTTTTTAACAACCCCAAACTTTGGAGTTGAACTAGGGAGATCAGGAATGAAAACTGGATGATATCCAATGTTTAAGACAAACAAACTCTAAGAAGTGGAGTTATATTTAGAATTGTTATAAGCGAATTCTGCTGAAGGAAGATAGTCCACCCAGTCATCTGAAGAGAACTGACAAAACATTGAAGATACTGCCCCAGAATGTGATTGGTCCTCTCGGACTGACCATTAGACTGGGGATTAATTGTCACACCTAAAACTGTGCAAAAGCTTTTCCAGAATTTTGAAGTAAACAATACTCCTTTGTCAGACACTACATCATCAGGAATTCCATAGAGTTATATCAGTTATGCAATTTGTTCAGCATTTGGTACCCACTTAACTGGAAAAAAAAAACAAAAACCAAAACAGCCATTTTAGTGAGACGGTTGACTACCAAGATAATGGTAATTTCTTTGAAGGTAGGTAGATAGACCAAAAAGTCCATATAAATTGACCTCCATGGTCTTGATGGAACATGCAGTGGCTGGAACATCCCAAAAGGAGACTACTGGGGTGTCTTACTGAATGCACAGATCAGGCACTAGACCACACAGCTTTGACAACTTTCTTGTAACCCAGCCACCAAAAGAAACATGATAAAACTTCCTCTGTGTTGGAAACCCCAAAATACCCAGCAAGTCATGAACCAACTTGAGGGTCTCTACCCGAGCAGCTTCAGGTACATAGAGACGATGCACTTAAATCCATAAGCCGCTCTTATAATTGAGGTGAATGTCCTTAGGAGGATGATTGAGAAGTAGATCATTATTATACCTTTTTATTAGGAAGAATAAAAAATGCCTTGAAACTCGTGGCCCCTAGAAAAATCTTTGGAGAATTGGTCGTACATCCACGATAAGGAATTGGCCTTGCCATTCCTTGACTCAAATCGATACACAATAATAAAATTGAACCAGGAAAAGCACAGAGACAAACATACTTGTCTAGAAAACAATCTCTTGGCAGAATTAATGAATTCTAAATTTTATGATCAGTGAGAACAGTTACAGGTGGATGCCTCTGCTCAGAAAAGGCTTCCTTAATTGCCAGCATCTCCTTATTCTTAACGTCCAGGGGCGGACTGACCATTCAGGCACTACCCGAGGGCCCCATGCTACTAAGGGGCCCCATTAGGGTTGCCAGCCTCAATAAAACCAGGGACAGTATGTAAAAATCTCTGTTTTTAAAAAAAAATCCAAAGATTATAGCTGCCCCGCCACTCCAGTACCTTTTCAGTGTGTGTATGTGTATATTGTGTGTCTGTGTGTCTACTGTATGTGTGTGTATACTGTGTGGCCCCATAATCTATTGCCTGGGGGCCCCATAATCTCCTATTGCCCGGGGGCCCCATAATCTCCTATTGCCCAGGGGCCCCATGAGTTGTCAGTCCGCCCCTGTCAACGTCATAATTCCTTTCAGTTGAAGACATTAAACAAGAGAAATAAGGATGAAGCTCCATCTTTTCTCCTATTTGCTGAGAAAAGTTAGATCCCATGGCAGGATCTGAAGCATCCACTCCCACGATAAAAGGCAGTTCGGGATCAGGATTTACCACTATTGGTACAGAAGTGAAAGGACTCTTTAGTTTCCTAAAGCCAGTCTGTGCCTTAGGTGACCACACAAAGGGGGTCTACGTAATTACTGCTATCACCTTAAAAAAGTTCCTTATGAATTTTCTGTAGAAGTTGGCAAATCCAACAAATAGTTGTGTTTCTTTAATGTTCCTAGAGGCAGGCCAATCCATCACTGCTTTGATTGTGTCAGGATTCAACCTCACTCCTTTAGGAGAAATGATGTATCCAAAGAATTGGATCTGGGTTTGTTCAAAGTCACATTTCTCCAATTTGATATAAAGTTGATTCCCCCCCCCCCCTAAAGTGGTTGTAAAGGTAAAAGGTTCTTTACCTTACTGCATTCTATGGATTAAGGTAAAAAAAAAAAACCTGTGTGCAGCCCCCACTCACCCTTATTATACTTACCTGAGCCCGATCTCGTTTCAGGGCTGTACCTGAGAGCAGTGTCTCTCTCCTTCCTCGCAGGGCAGATTGATAGAAGCAGAAGCAATTGGCTCCTTCTGCTTTCAATCAAATCCTGTGATGAAAAAAGGAGGGGGGGGGGGGCTGAGCAGCGCTGTCTGTGGCAATAGACACAGATAGTATGATTCTGAATCAAGCCCGCAGGCGTGCCACCATAGAAAGCCAGTTCCTATGGTGGCATACCAAGACGAAGAGGAGCCAGAAGCACTGGCAGAGGACCTGAGAAGAGGAGGATCAGGGACTACTTCATGCAAAATTATTAAACAGATCAGGTAAGTATAATATGTTTGTTATTTCAATAGACAATCATTTTACAATCGCTTTAATCTTTTGAAGACAGTAGAAACATGTTTTCGATGCTCTTCTAGATTATTAAAAAAAACGAGGATATTATTCAAGTATGCAATAAAAAAACTGGTCCAACAAATGCCAGGAAAAAAATGTTAAAAAGTTGCAGGAGCATTGCAAAGGCCAAAGGGCATGACCAAAGACTCAAAATGTTCATAGCAAGTTTTAACCACTTCCGGACAGCCGCAGGACGATATACGTCCTGACTTTGACGGGGTATCGTTGTTATAGCAGCAGCTAGCTGCCATAACCCCTGTATCCTCTTATTCAGCCGGCAGTCCGCTTCAAGATAAAAGTGGACTCTGCGGCGGATTCGCCACAAGATCATTTTTATCGGCGGTGAGAGAGGGCACCCCCCCTCCCGCTGCTTACAGTTGCCCTCGGCAGCGGCGGGAGCCAATCGGATGTTCCTCCTTCCTTGGCATGGGGACAAGTGAGGGGAAGATGGCCCCCACCCGTCTCCATGACATTGCAGGGCGGAAGCGACGTCAAAACGTCACTTCCGCCCATAGCTCTTAAAGGGCCATTTTTTTTAAATGACAATTTTTTTTTATTATTGCATTTTAGTGTAAATATGAGATATGAGATCTAGGGTCAAAAAGATCTCAGATTTAAGGGGTCCTGTCATGCTTTTTTTCTAATTCAAGGGACGTTTACATTCCTTGTAATAGGAAGAAAAGTGACACAATTTCAATTTTTTTTTTAAACAGTATAAAAATAAAAAAAGGTAAAATAAATAAGAAAAGAAAATTTTTTTTTTAAACACGCCCTGCCGAGCTCGCGTGCAGAAGCGAACGCATACGTGAGTAGTGCCCGCATATGAAACCGGTGTTCAAACCACACATGTGAGGTATCGCTGCGATCGGTCGATCGAGAGCAATAATTCTAGCATTAGACCTCCTCTGTAACTCAAAACATGCAACCCGTAGAATTTTTTGAATGTCGCCTATAGAGATTTTTAAGGGTAAAAGTTTGTCGCCATTCCACGAGCAGGCGCAATTTTGAAGCATGACATGTTGGGTATCAATTTACTTGGCGTAACATTATCTTTCACAATATTAAAAAAATTGGGCTAACTTTACTGTTGTCTTATTTTTTAATTCAAAAAGGTGTATTTTTTTCAGAAAAGTGTGCTTGTAAGACCGCTGCGCAAATACGTTGTGACAGAAAGTATTGCAATGAACCGCCATTTTATTCTCTAGGGTGTTAGAAAAAATAAATGTATAATGTTTGAGGGTTCTAAGTAATTTCTAGCAAAATAAAATGTTTTTAACTTGTAAACATGTCTAAAAAAGAGGCTTGGTCCTTAAGTGGTTAAACACAGTCTTCCATTTATCTCCTTGACAAATGTGCAGAAGGTTATGTGCTCCCCGTAAATCTACTTTGGTAACAATTTTGGTCGAGCTGAGTCTGCCCAAGATTTTGGGGATTAAAGCCTCGTAGACATGATTGGAATTTCCGACGGGAAATGTGTGATGACAGGCTTTTGGTCGGAAAATCCGACCATGTGTATGCGGCATCGGACAATTGTTGTCGGATTTTCCACGGAAAAATGTTGGATAGCAGGTTTTAAAATTTTCCATGGACAAATGTCTGTTGTCGGATTTTCCGAGCGTGTGTACACAAGCCCGTCGGACAAAAGTCCAAAGTACAAACACGCATGCTCAGAAGCAAGGACGAGCCAGAAGCTGTCGGTCATGTAAACTAGCGCTCGTAATAGAGAATTAACATGCGTGACGTGGCAGATTATGAAATCTCGAAATACAGCGCACAATTCTCTCCTTCAATGGGATAATAATGAAGCTGCTTTGCTGGTGATACTGATGGAGTTATTGCAAACAAATTTGCAAAGACTTTTTTTTCTAGTCATTAAGAATATTATTATGCTTTTTTTTGGGGGGGGGGGGCGCAAGTTACCACAACACCATTATCCCGTAGATTTTAAAGATCAAAGATACAACTATGCTGGTGTCCCTTGTCAATTTTACACTGTACATGTATTTTTTAAAATGTAACTGCCTACTCCCAAAATGTCATTTGAAGTAAAACAAATAGCCAAGTATTATTCTACACAATTTTTTTTATTGTGCATTAAAAAAAAGAAAACAAATAAAATTAGACATGATATCTGCCAATAGAACTTATTAACCAAAAAGTGCATTCTATGCATCCAAAAATATAGAAAATATACCAAATCAAATCATTATTCAACCAAAAAATAATGTCAAAGCAATAACTCCAAGGCCAATAATAAAACATATGTTATCTCCTCTGATTCCGCAACATGTTTGGTTGACGAACGGCCATTCAGAAACTAAATGAAAAGCGCAAATCAACACTCACCAAACTTCTACTAACACAAAATTAGCAGAAGGAGCTCAAAGGGTGGCGCTAAAGAGCTGAAAAACAACGTAGTACGTCACTACGTTCGTATTTGTTGGCCGACAATTCCTTGCCGTTTGTATGCAAGACAAGTTTGGGCCAACGCCCTTCGGACAAAAGTCCACGGTTTTGTTGGCCAACAATCCTATCGTGTGTACGAGGCTTAAGGGGAGTGGATAACAGTTTTTAATAATGATCTTGAGTTGTTGAGATGTTGAGTGTCTAATAAAGCCCATTTTTAAATTTTCATCCAGCAACCCCCTGAGCACCTTACGGCTGCATTCAGACCTGAGCAGAGCAATTTTCAAGTGATTTTATTTGATAGATTTTTAGCAATCTTAAAAGTGTATTACAAGCATTTTACAACTGCAGACAATTTTGTTTAGCCAATAGAATGCACAAGGGGGAGGAGAGATGGATGAGATTAGGGGTGGAAAGCTGCTGTTTGAGCAGAAAACTGAAAAAGCAAAATGCTCGTAAAGCACTCACATCACATGTTTTCAGGCGTTCACATTAAAGTGTATGGTGCCCAATCTGCCAAAAAGAAGCTCATGTACTTTTTTGAGCGACAGACATTTTGCTACAGATGACAGAATGCTCAGATGTGAACAGGGGCCATTAAAATGAATGGGATTTGCCTTGTTGAGCTTTTAAAAGCTTTAATCAGAAAATCGCTCAGGTGTGAATGGTGCCTCAATTCAAGTTCTAATACAATAATTACAAATTCTAGGACCATGACCCCCCCCCCCCCCCAGGGTCCAGCAGAACAGAGCAAGAAATTCTATGGCCCCCAATGATAGATTTAATTGGGATGACAAAATGAGATAGCAGAGAATTAACTTTATGTTCTCCATGGATCAAGGGTGAGGCAGACTGAGCAATGGAATTTATTTGTTCAGGCACCCAAATATCAGTTGCAGCAATTGTTCTTTTAACTTTGTTGGGACAAATAAATGGGTAATGCCCACAGTCCCCCACAATATACTAAACATAAATTCTCTTCTCCCTTTCTTCTGAGTGAAAATGGATCTTTTAATTGCATCAACCTACATAGGCCAATGAACAGAATAAACTATTCTGGCCAATGAAATGAACTAACGCCCAAGTGCTTGACGCCTGTAAATGCTTGTAAAAGCGTGAAACACTTTTACAAGCATCAGGCGTTTTGTCTACAAAAACACTGCTGGCTTCTAAGAAAGATAAAAAAAGTCCATGAGGCCTTACTTGCTTACAGGGATGAAGAGGCAAACAGTCTGTATCCAGGAGTGCATATCCATCCCCATACACAAGTAAATGTTTGGGTGTGCAGCAGGGGTTTTTCTAGGTCTACAAAAGATCTGGGTTTAGAACCCGTAGCAGCGAAGTAAGGAAAGTTATACGCTTGGACGGGCATACACATGTGTGTGTCTATATCTAAGAGATATGTAAATATATATATGTGCGGATCCCCTCCCTTACAACAGACTCCCCAGAGAGCCCCTTCCTTACACCAGGGTCCCCAGAGAGCCCCTTCCTCACACCAGGGTCCCCAGAGAGCCCCTTCCTCACACCAGGGTCCCCAACATCACGCCACCGTCTCCCTGTCCCCTGCCTCTCCACCCCGCCACTAACTTCCACCTAAAACTGCCCCCCCCACACCCCCCTTCTCCCTCCCCGGCACTGATTACCCCCCCTCTACCCGATCCGCCCCCCCCAGCAAACCCGCTCCCCGCAGCAACCATCATTAGCCAGCATCTCTCCTCTGCCACTCCCGCCAACTTTAGGTGCTGCATTGGCCTTGGGGGGGGGGATCCAGATGTGTCGCCCCTCCAGTCAGATCGCCCCCCCAGTAACGGCCCCCGCACCCCCGATACATCGCTGCTCGGAGCGGCTTTCTTCCTTCCCCTACTGAAGCTTGCAGCTGCTGACCGCATTAAGCTCCAGCGATCTGTCATGCTGAGAGCACCAGGGAAGGGCGGGGGAGCGATGTGGGTGGGGGTGAAGTTGGGGCTTGGGAGAGCTTGGTAAACATGCGTTTACCAAGCCCCCCCGTAGTAGAGAGGGCGCAGGCAGCGATCACTATAGATTGCTCTTAGATGTCCCACTGACAGCTGATAAATAGTAACACTCAGGGTTACTATATATCAGACTGTCATTTTACGAATGAATGGAATCTCTCTACACAGATTCCTTATTCAAGTAAAGTGTTACAGAGAAAAGGGACTATCTTCAGTCCCTTTCTCTGTCTCAAAAACGGAGATATGGGGGTCTGTTTAGACCCCTGGTATCTCACCAAAGACCCCCCCCCCCAAAAAAAACAACAACCCACAAACATAGTAAGACCCCCCCAGGTCCGCCTGCACTCACCCCTCCATGGCTTTCTCAGCTTCTCCTCCCAGCCAATGAAGCCAGAAGTCAATAGTGAATATTAATTTGCTATTGTCACAAGTGGGTGGGTTCGGAGGTGCAATGCTCTGCGCCCCGAGCCCAACCTTTTTCAACCCAATTAGTGCCTCAGGCTTTAATCATGTAGCTTGAAAAAAAAAAAAAAAAAACACCTCATACAAAGTATGAGTCCGGCACCCTGTATGTGAGCGGCGCCCCAGCGCCCCTAATGGACCGGCCGCTCCTGGTAAGACCCCCTTTCACATGGAGCGGACTCTGTCAAGCAGCGGGGAATCGGTCTGATGATCCCTGCTGAGCAGGCAGCTGACAGGTCCGTGTCCGCTCTGCTAATGCAGAGCGAACACGGACACAGCCGCTGTTCTCTATGGGGTAGTCGGATTGAAACAGACCACCTGTCCATTTCCATCTGATACCATCCAATCCGATCTGATAGATGGATTCCATTCCCCATCCATCTGTTTTTATTGGACTAGACTGGCTTGGATGCAGGAGGGTGTAAACGGACACATGTCCATTTACATCAGCCTCTCCATAGAGAGCAATGGGTGGTCCGATTGGGCCCGCCTGAAAAATGAACAGGCAGACCCGATCAGTCTGCTTGTGTGAAAGGGGCCTAAGGCCTTGTTCACACAGGGCATACACAGTGTACCTTTACAAGGACGCACAGGTGTTCCATGCATCTCTGTGCAGGCAGTGCCACTGATGTCATTTGGGATGTAGCAACTGCACGAACAGAGCCATAGCTCCCAATTTTACATCCATGTAGGTCCACATGTATGTCCATGAGCTCACACTGTCTGCGTTTGGGGTCATGTACCCACACGGATGTCAGATTGGGAACAGCAGCTATGCCTGTGCAGTCATTGCATCCCAATTGACAACAGTTGCCTGTACGGGGATGCACGGAACACCTGTGCATCCATGTGTGGGTAAACATGACCCTCCATGGGCGTACAGTTTAGTACGCCACATGTGAACAATGCTTTAGGAGCAGTTTAGCAGGAAGTTATGTTGTGTTTATGTGCACTATTAATGATTTTAGTGTATGTTTGTGCATTTGCGCAAATATCGCGCTGCCTTAAAAATCAGTAGCACCTTCTTTTTATTCTACTGGCCATGTGCTTTCAGAAAATGTATGGTTTGGGGGATATTTTACAAATTCTGAAAACAGAAAGAAAAACCTCCTTTTGCGTACATCCGATTTTCACTATTTCTCAAAAAGGCGCAATTTAAAATTTACAAATATTTGTTATTTATTACCTCAATACAGGTTAAGCTTTTATATTTAGTAGGAATTTAGCAAAATTAGCTGTGTTTTTATCTGCTAATAATGGTTTTAGTGTATTTTTTGTAAATATATTGGTTTGATAAACATTTGCAAAAATACAGCGGGGTCTATAAAAATCTGTAGCACCTTCTTTTTATTCTAGAGTTCATATGCTTTCAGAAAATATATGGTTTTGGGGGTCTTTCACAAATTCTGAAAGCTGTAATGCCGTGTTCACACGATCGGAATTTCGGCCCGCAAAAGACCGATGAGAGTTTTTCGTCGGAAAATGCGACCGTGTGTATGCTCCATCGGACTTTTGCTGGCCAAATTCCAGCCAGCAAAAGATTGAGAGCATGCTCTCAATTTGTCGGTCGGCAAAAGTTCCTATCCGAAAATGTGCGATCGTCTGTAGCAATTCCGACGCGCAAAATTCCTACGCATGCTCGGAAACAATTCGCCGCATGCTCAGAAGCATTGAACTTCATTTTCTCGGCTCGTCGTAGTGTTGTACGGCACCGCGTTCTTGATGGTCGTAAGTTCAGCGAACTTTTGCGTGACCATGTGTATGCAAGGCAAACTTGAGCGGAATCCCGTCGGAAAAGCTGTCATATCTTTTTCCGACCAGAAGTCCGATCGTGTGTACACGCTAAGGATGAGCTCCGGCATGTTCGCATGCTGCATGTGCCGAGCCCGCCAGGAAGTCGGCACGACGCAGTGCTAATCAAAGGCACTGAGACATTTCCCAAGCTCTGCAACCGCACATCGGGAAAATGTTTCACTGCTTGCGATTAGCGCTGTGCCATGCCGACTTCCTGGCGGGATCGGCACGTGCAGCATGCGAACACGCCGGAGCTCATCCTTAGTACACGCCATTAGGGAAAAATGAAAACCTTCAGATTTTTTGAGAAATTTGGATATTTACATTTTGCAAAAAGGCGCCATGTAAAAATTACAAATATTTGTTATTTATTAACTCCTTACAGGTTACGCTTTTATATTTAGTAGGAATTTTGTAAAATTTGCTATTTATTTATCTGCTAATCATGATTTTAGTGGATTTTTAGCAAAAATATTGTTTTGATAAATATTTGTGCAAATATAGTGGGGCCTTAGATCTCATTAGTACCTTCTTTTTATTCTACTGGTCATGTGCTTTCAGAAAATATATGGTTTGGGGGGTCTTTTATAAACTTTGAGCCCGGGTTCACACTATAAATCGCTGCGGACCGCACAGGAGCGCTGTGCATCCCGGTTCTCCGTTTCAGGGACGAATCAGGGCCAATTCAATGCCTGAATTCGGCCCTGAAACGCAGCCAAAGACGCACAGCGTTTTTGTGCAGTGCGCACCGCAGCCGCCCCGGAGATATGTGAACCGGCTCCATAGGGAGCCAGTCACATTCTCCTGCTATGCGAACTAGATGTGCGGAAACACACATCTAATGCGCATAGGTGTGAACCCGGGCTGAAAGCTATAAGTGAAAAATATAAAAGGAAAGGGAGAATTGCAAAAATGGTCTGGCCACCTGAGTGTAAAAATGGAGCACAGGGCCTGGCAGCAAAAGGGTTAATATGAGGATACTTACCTTTCCAGGGAGCCTGCGATGTCGGCACCCCAAGCTGATCCGTCCACCAGCTTCAGGTGCAGGCATTGCAAGTAAGAGAAACCGGCTGTGAATGGTCCCTTCGTCTTCTGGGACACACATAGGTCCCAAAAGGCAGCAGGGGGGAAGGAGGAGGGCCCAATGCAATCGCAGAAGTGATTGGATTTCAACCTGGAACTGTGCTTTAACCCTTAAATCGCCCCAGATGTTTAACTCCTTCCCAGCCAGTGTCATTAGTACAGTAACAGTGCACATTTTTAGCAGTGATCACTGTATTAGTGTCACTGGTTTCCACAAAGTGTCAGTGTCAGACTGCCCCCTATACTATCACAGTCCCACTATATGTCACTGATTGCTGCCATTACTAGTATAAAATATATAAATAAATAAAAATTCTAGTATACATCCTATAGTTTGTAGACGCTATAACTTTTGCACAGACCAATCAATATAGGTTTACTGGGATTTTTTTTTTTACCAAAAACATGTAGCAAGATACATATAGGCCTAAATTTATGGAGAAATTAGATTTTTTAAATTTTTTTTGCTGGATGTTTTAAAGTAGAAAGTAAAAAATAGTTTTTTTTTAAAATTGTCACTTTAATTCAATGTAAAAAATTGCAGTGGTGATCAAATACCGCCAAAGGAAAGCTCTATTTGTGGGGGAAAAAATTATATTGATTTTGCTTGGGTACAGCGTTGCATGATCGCGCAATTGTTAAAGTAGCGCAGTGCTAAAATGGCAAAAAAAGGCCTGGCCATGGAGAGGGGTAAATCTTCCGCAGGTCAAGTGGTCGCATTAACCTCTTCAGCCCCGGAAGGATTTACCCCCTTAATGACCAGGCCATTTTTTGTGATACAGCACTGGGTTACTTTGACAATTGCGCGGTCGTGCGGCGTTGTACCCAAACAAAATTGACGTTCTTTTTTTCCCACAAATAGAGCTTTCTTTTGGTGGTATTTGATCACCTCTGCGGTTTTTATTTTTTGTGCTATAAACAAAAAAAAGTGTGACAATTTTGAAAAAAAAAAAAAAAAAAAAATGTTTTATATAATATATATATATATTCATCAGTTTAGGACAATATGTATTCCTCTACATATTTTTCGTAAAAAAAATCCCAATTGGCAAATGGTTAACCGCATGGCTTTTTCGATCTGACGTCCTGCTGAATGGATCAGTGGTGCAGTGTGTGTCGCTCAGACACCGCATCTCCAATCACGGTAAAGAGCTTATGACAGGCTTTTTACCATGTGATCAGCTGTTTTCAATCACAGCCGATCACAGTGTAACTAGGAAGTGCCGGTTTATCAGCATTACTCTATTCATGCTGACAGCATGAGCAGAGGAGAGACGACAAGTGGCTCTCCTGACAGGGGGGATCTGCACTGATAATAAGTGCAGTGGTTATCAGTGCAGCCCCATCAGCGATGCCAATCAATGCCCACAAGTGATGCTTTTCAAATCTCCATCAGTGATGCCTGTCAGTTCCACCTATCAGTGCCCATAAAGGCTGCCCATCAGTGCTGCATATTAGTGCCTCCTCATCAGTGCACATCAGTGAAGGAGGAAACGTACCTATTTACAATATATTATAACAGAAACGAAGAAAAAAAAATGTCAGTCTTTTTTCATTTGTTTAGCAAAAAGTAAAAAACCCAGTGGGTATTAACCATTTCCCGCCAGCAGGATAAGCCGCTCATACGCGCCCCCAGGTGGGGGGCACGCAGAGCGCCGATCAGTGGTGTGTCACTCTGACAAACTGCATCTCTGATCGTGGTAAAGAGCCTATGACGTAGGCGCTTTACCACGAGATCAGCTGTGACCAATCACAGCGATAACCAGGAAGTGCCAGTAATCGGCTTTCCTCGTTTCGCGCTGACAGGGAGAGCCGATTGATGGCTCTCCTGTCAGAGGGGGGGTGTGTGCTGATAATCACCACCACAATGCCAATCAGTGACACCTGTCAGTGCCCTTCACAGATGCCAATCAGTGCCAGTCACTAATGACTGTCAGTACCTCCTCATCAGTGCGATCAGTGCCCATAAATTCTACATATTAGTACCTCCTCATCAGTGCTGCCTCATCAATGCCCATTAGTGCAGCCTCATCAGTTGCCGTGAGTGAAGGAGAAAACAAAATTTTATAACAGAAACTAAGAAAACCTTTTTTTTTCCCCACAAATTTCGGTCTTTTTTAGTTTGTTTAGCAAAAAAAAAAAACCCTAGATGTGATCAAATACCACCAAAAGAAAGCTCTATTTGTGGGAATAAAAACCCCTGTTAGACTTAGCGGTATTTCCACAAATCTTCCAGGACAGCTACTTGAGAGATGATTGGCTCCGCCTTCTACAGGAAACACAAATTAGACACAATTTAAAAGGCTCTCCCTTTTCCCTGACCCTCAGTTGTATGAAGATCAAGTAAACCTCCACCAAAAGTGAACTCGGAAGAGGAATAACAGGGACTTATTAATGCACCACCACCAGGTTAAAAAAAATGGGATCAGTGAAAAAAAAAATAGGGTGGGAATATAGACGCTATCCTGGAAGATTTGTGGAAATACCGTTACTGGTAAGTCTAACAGGGGTTTTCCCCCCTCATCTTCCAGGACAGCTACTTGAGAGGATAAGCAAGATCACTACCTTAGGGAGGGATGATAGCCTGAAGTACTTTCCTTCCAAAGGAGAGGTCCTGGCTGGAGAGCATCTGGACTCTATAATGCCTACGAATGCATGCGAGGAGGCCCAGACAGCAGCTTTGGAAATATCTTCCTATGATGCACCCGCTCTTTCTGCCCAAGATACAGCTAGTGACCTAGTAGAGTGAGCCCTAACTCTGGAAGGAGGGGATTGTCCTGCAGGCCTCACATATAGTTTCTCGAATCCATCTGGAAATGGAACCTCTGGAAGCTTTGGAACCCTTATTGGGACCACTAAAAATAATCAGTAATTGGGAATCTTTCCTAAATTCACTAGTAACTTCTAAGTAGTGTAGAAGACATCTTCTTACATCTAAAAAACTGAATTGTCTCCTGGAAGCCGCACGACCTGGTCCAGAGAGGCCTTTCTACGATATCAACAATGCAGAAATGCCTGTAGGGGTCTGGAATGCAATTGGGCCCAGGGCACTCCCGGATTGCTGCAGTCATCAAGCCCAACAGCTGCATTATCTAATGCAGGGATGCCTGGAGATTGCACCTGAATTTCTGAACGGAGAGGAGGAACTTGGAGATCTTTTCTTCCAGTAACAAAATTCTATCAAGTAGTCCAAAAAAAGACAGCTCTGGGAGGGCACCAGAGCAGATTTCTGCAGATGGACTTTCCAACCCAATCTTTCGAAGGTCTGCAGAACTACTTGCAGATCCCGATCCAGGCCCTCTTTGTCCCGGGCAAAGATCAAAAAGTCGTCCAAATAAGGGACGACTGAAATTTTCTGCAAACGAAAAAAGGCCATGACCTTTGTAAAGATTCTCAGGGCTGCCGAGAGACCAAAAGGAAGGGCTCTGAACTGCCAATGACTTAAGCCGTTTTCCGAGAGAATTATAAACCTCAAAAATCTCTGATGATCCTGGTATATTGGAACATGGAGGTGAGCATCCTGAGAATCCAGGGTCACCATGAACACCTCTGGAAATAACAGATTCCTGAGTGAGTAAATGCTTTCCATCCGGAAATGCCTGTAAACCAAGAAACTGTTTATTATTATTATTATAATAATACAGGATTTATATAGCGCCAACAGTTTACGCAATGCTTTACAATATAAAAGGGAGACAATACAGTTATAACACAATAAAATACAAGAGGATTAAGAGGGCCCTGCTCAGAAGAGCTTACAATCTAATAGAGTGGGGCAGGTGGTACAAAAGGTTGTAACTGTGGAAAACTGAAGAAAACAAATCGTCACGATGCCATCTAACGTTTAGAAGGCTTCATGTACATGGGACGTTTTTAGAGCCTCTCCTGAACGATTTAACTTGACAGATAGTAACCCATGTTTAAAACGCCTGTTTTGCCGCGTTTAAAAAAGTATATATATATATTTATTTTTAAATGGCCAAAAACAAGAAACGCCTATAAACGAAACGCTGCTAAACGCAGGTTACCGCGTTTAGCGTCTGAGACATCAGAAACTTTGGCGTCTGAACTCATTCTTTTGCCTTCAAAAAAAGGCCCATAAACGCAACTGCTTAAAAACAAACCTGTGTACATGAGATAACATTGAATGAGTTCAGGGGCAGTTGAAAAAAAGTGTTCAACTGCCTCTAAACGTCCGTTTATCAGCAGCAGTGTACATGGGGCCTTAGGAGGCTCAGATTGATGACCATCCAAAATCCTCCTGATGTCTTCCTTACCAGGAAAACATGGGAATAAAATCCTTGGAATTTTTGATCCCATTCCTTGCTGTAAAAGGTCAGCCTTCCTCTTACCCCTGTCCGCTAACCACAGGCACCAAACCAAATGAAAACAACAAACATGACGGTGCATATTCCTGGAGGTCTGGGAACACAAAACAACTGAGGGTCAGGGGAAAGGGAGGGGCCTTTTAAATCGTGTCTGATTTGTGTTTCCTGTAGCCAATCATCTCTCAAGTAGCTGTCCTGAAAGATGAGGGGAAAATGATACAAATGTCATTTGGGTACAGTGTTGTATGACCGCGCAATTGTCATTCAAAGTGCGACAGTGCTGAAAGCTGAAAATTGGTCTCGGTAGGAAGGGGGTGAACGCGCCCTGTATTAAAGTGGCTAAATACCACCAAAAGGAAGATCGATTTGTGTGCAAAAAAAAAAAAAAAAAAAAGATAAAAAATGTAATTTAGATACAGCGTTGCATGACCGTGCAATTGTTATTCAAAGTAGTAGGTAAAAGCTGAAAATTGGCCTGGGCAGGAAGGGGGTGAAAGTGGTCGGTATTGAAGTGGTTAAAGCTGCTGAGTCACAAGACGGTGAATAGGACTTGTACAGGAAAGCGGCCATGTATGAACGTGTCAGGAGAGCTTGGCTTATGTGCACAGTCAGCAGGGTGTATGGAGTATTAGTAATGACACACTGGGGTGTGGTATGACGCCCTGAGCTTGTCTCAGCCAGTTACTAGGCATTCGGGGGCTGGCAGCTCCTTCCACACACCACACAGCTCTCCTATCAGTCACCAGCGCCGCCATCTTTGTTTACCGGGACACTGCACGATAGGTGGAGGGGGTGGGGCGCGAAGCCATTTTGTCTCTAGCTCAGTATCGCCGTGACTGGTTTGCAGGAAAGACTTCGCGCAAGAAAAAATTCTGGAAGAAAACAAATCACCACGATGCCATCTAACGTTAAAACAACTGTATAAGTAAAAGAAAGGCGACGTAGCTCTTAGCCTGAGTAACACGGAACACTCATACAAACACGCGTCAGTCCCAAACGAGCTCGTAACTATTTCGCCCACAACTAACATGGCCGCCGGCAGCACGGGAGCCCCGTGACGTCACCCGCCTACCAGGGAAAGGCGGGGCCCCGGGACGGTTGTGAGTCGACGTAGTACGCGCCTTCCCTCGTACCCAGGGTGCAGTGCGGCACGGAGGAGGGCATTTTGTGGTGAGGGAGTGAGAGCGGAGGGGTTAGCAGGAAGAAGAGAACACAAGATGGCGGCCTAAGGAAGGAGCGGAGGGGCTGCGGCTGTGACAACAGGGAGGGAACACCACACATAACCCGGCGTTACTGAGTCCGGGAGGCTCCTCAGAGCCGTACATCGCGCGGACGGAAGGAAAGGCAGCCACCGTGAGGGGAGCGGGGACACCGCGCCGACCGAACACAAACAACGAGCCCTCCCTCCTCTCCGGGACCCGGGCAGCGCCATCGGCCCCCTTCGTGCCATTCCAGCACGGCTACGACTAGACTCATTGTCACCTGTAACTCTTACGGATCATGGCGAGCAGCAGCGGCTCTAAAGCCGAGTTTATTGTCGGTGGGAAATACAAGCTGGTGCGGAAGATCGGATCTGGCTCGTTTGGAGATATTTACCTGGCGATCAACATTACTAACGGCGAGGTAACGTATCCCGTATTGCGCGCTCTAAAGGGAGCGCCCTCTAGCGGTCACTTGGGGGGAGTGAGGTTATAGCCCTGTATAGGGTGGTCTGAGGGAGGGCCCTCTGCCGGCCGCTTGGGGGGAGTGAGGTTATAGCCCTGTACAGGGTGGTCTGAGGGGAGCGCCCTCTACCAGCCGCTTGGGGGGAGTGAGGTTATAGCCCTGTATAGGGTGGTCTGAGGGAGGGCCCTCTGCCGGCCGCTTGGGGGGAGTGAGGTTATAGCCCTATATAGGTTGGTCTGAGGGGAGCGCCCTCTGTCGGCCGCTTGGGGGGAGTGAGGTTATAGCCCTGTACAGGGTGGTCTGAGGGGAGCGCCCTCTATCAGCCGCTTGGGGGGGAGTGAGGTTATAGCCCTGTATAGGGTGGTCTGAAGGGAGCGCCCTCTACCAGCCGCTTGGGGGGAGTGAGGTTATAGCCCTGTATAGGGTGGTCTGAGGGAGGGCCCTCTGCCGGCCGCTTGGGGGGAGTGAGGTTATAGCCCTATATAGGTTGGTCTGAGGGGAGCGCCCTCTGTCGGCCGCTTGGGGGGAGTGAGGTTATAGCCCTGTACAGGGTGGTCTGAGGGGAGCGCCCTCTATCAGCCGCTTGGGGGGGAGTGAGGTTATAGCCCTGTATAGGGTGGTCTGAAGGGAGCGCCCTCTACCAGCCGCTTGGGGGGAGTGAGGTTATAGCCCTATATAGGTTGGTCTGAGGGGAGCGCCCTCTGTCGGCCGCTTGGGGGGAGTGAGGTTATAGCCTTATATAGGTTGGTCTGAGGGGAGCGCCCTCTGTCGGCCGCTTGGGGGGAGGGAGGGTATAGCCCTATATAGGTTGGTCTGAGGGGAGCGCCCTCTACCAGGCCGCTTGGGGGGGGTGAGGTTATAGCCCTATATAGGGTGGTCTGAGGGGAGCGCCCTCTACCAGGCCGCTTGGGGGGGTGAGGTTATAGCCCTCTATAGGGTGGTCTGAAGGGAGTGCCCTCTTCCGGCCGCTTGGGGGGAGTGAGTTTATAGCCCTGTATAGAGTGGTCTGAGGGTAGCGCCCTCTACTGGCTTCTTGGGGGGGGGGTTATAGCCTTGTATAGGGTGGTCTGAAGGAAGCGCCCTCTGCCGGCAACTGTGAGAGTTATGGCCCTCTATCGAGGGGGCCAGCTGGCGAAAGCTCCCCGGCCGGGAGGCTTGCAACCCCATGTACGTTTTTATGTTTATGGGCCTGTGGGAGCACCCCCTGTAGGTGTTAGGGGGTTGTAGTCCTGTGTAAGGTAGTCTGGTGGGGTTTCCTACTGTGGGGGCAGGGATAAAGGTCTGTATAGGTTGGCCAGAGTGGAGTACCTCTTATCAGCATGCACTGAGGGGTCATGACTCCCTATAGGGTAGCCTGCTGTGAGAGAGGTTAGAGCCCTGTAATCGATGGCCTGCAGGAAATGCCAGCTGATAGGGGTTTATAGGGTGGTCTGGTGGGAGCTCCCTCTTTGGACTGCTGGTGGATTACAAGCTTGTATAGGTGGCCCAAGGGGAGAACCCTTGTTGGCCGCGGGGGGGTTCACCCTGTTCAGGGTGGTCTGGTGGGAGCTCTCTCTTTGGACTTCTGGTGGGTTATAGCCTTGTATAGGCGGCCTAAGGGGAGAACCCTTGTTGGCCGCTGGGGGTTCACCCTGTTCAGGGTGGTCTGGTAGGAGCTCCCTCTTGAAGCCCCATACCCACTATCAGATTTTCTGCTGATTTTTTTTCTTCAGATGTACCAAAACCCTATAATATGAGGTCAAACCTTTAGGCGTTTCAATTTGTATGCAATCAGACAGGCCCTTGTACTACATGGTTTTGGTAAATCTGAAGACAAAAATCAACAGAAAATCTGCTAGTGTGTATGGGGCTTTAGACTGCTGGTGGATTATAGCCTTATATAGGTGGCCTGAGGGGAGAACCCCTGTTGGCTGCTGGGAATATTCATCCCTGTATAGGGTAATCTATTGAGAGTGCCAGCTGGTTGGGGAAGGGGTCATATGCGTGACCCTAATGCTCTGTATGTGATATTCTCCAGATAACTGAGTCCTGCTAGAAGTGGGGAGTACATGAGTGCTGTTATATCGCATACACAGGCTATAGCGGGGTGTTTTATAAAATGCTGCATATCTAGGACGAAGGGTCGGACGCTGCAGCATTGAATGTGAAAAAACCTCTGGGGGGGGGGATCTTCACTATTTGTGGTGTTTGGCCTGTTATAAGCTTTGTTCACACTTTTTTCTATTTACAATCCTAGTATTTTGTATGATCCATACATCGCTATGACAAGGGGTAAGAAAAGATGCCAAAAAACGATCTCCCCAGTAGTGAATTATAGGGAGGGTACTGTTTGGGGCCCCAGACTCCAAGGGAGCCCATGGGGACACTAAAAACATTGGACATGTCGGTGCTCTTCATAAGTGACACTTGGCTTTGCAGGTCTGTAGACTTGTGTTTAGGAAGGCGATCAGCACTGCCAGCCTGAATCAAGGTTTCCTTTTAAGTGATATAATATCTGTGTTCGCTCTCTGTTCCTAGAAGAATTGTCACAATATGATCTGCTACTGTCAGGTATTGTGCAGAGTATACAGCCCAACACACTCCTATCCACTGTTCAGGATCCACACAATTCTTTACCAATCCAGTGTCACAAAACACATTTGTCCATACACCGTCACATGCATGTGATCGAAAAAACTGCAGATTGGTAGGGGTCCACAAATTAAAAACAGTGGTTGTGAAAATTTTTTTTTTTTTTTTTTGGCACAAGTTGCATTTTGAGCCATGGAACCATAACATAAACACTAAAATCTGGTAGTTTCTCGCTGCGTCTCAACCTTCCTAATCATAGATGTTTTCTTATAATTGTCATGGATATTTCCTGCCATATTTACCCAGCATGGCATACATTGAGAGTGGACTGTGATGTGTGTGACCAGCGTTCGGAGTGACGCTGCTATGTACGTGGGCTCAAGTCACAAATCTTTTTTGTGCTGAATCCTTTATGTGTAGAATAGCAACCAGATGTTGTGTAAAGTACTATGCCTGTGATTGCAGTAGTTGCTCTCGATTTTTCATCTGAGAGTAGGTCTAGTTAGTGATGTGGAATTGTCTGTGTCCATATTTCCTCTTCCTGTTTGCAGATGGTTTGCTCATGTTGTCTTCCCTAATGAATCCTTGTTTGTGGTGGTCATAGCGATGGGTTGTTGGTCAGTTGTCTCCTATGTTATTTGTGACAGTTTTTTCAGCCCAGTGTTTCCTAGTAATGTAGGCCTCATTAAAAACGGGACATGCTATCTGTGAAGTTGGGAATGCACTAATAATAATAATTTTGTATTTTTTTTTACCGAGTACTGATATGGTTTCTGAAGTATTTGCTGATACCTATTTTTAGTGTCATGATTTTTAATATTTTTTTGGGCTCGTTCACATCATACATTAAAAACTGATGGGTAAACCACACAGATTTCACTTGCAGAGACATTGGTTTCAATTCAGTTTTCATGTGCAGGATGGCTGCAGTGCGATTTTATAGTTTGTTTTAGCATTCTTGTGCGATTTTCAGTATAGTTCAGGTGCAATTTCTAATCTCATACACTACAATTCACATTGAAAGCGTACCTGAAGCGCACATATGTGAACCGGGTCTGAAGCTATGGGCACCTGTATCAGTGCAACCCTACTGGGAAGTATAAATGGCTTTTCTGCTTGGCAGTTCCTTTATCCTACAATTAGATGTTCCTACTTTGAAACAGGTTTGGGCATGTTTGAATGTGTTTGGCCACGTATCTAATCAGAGTCTGGACACACAAGCTTTTGTGTTTTTCAAAACTGCTATACTGACTGCAGCTAAATGCTCAGTGTGAATGGCACCCTTGAAAAAATCCATTACTTGCATTTAGAGATGAGATCTAAATGCATATGATGAAGACAGGCTTGTCATTGTGAATAATGCCTAAACTGTATCTATTTTTCATTTAGGAACTCTAATCCTTTTTCATTTTTATTAGATTGTGGAGGTAAATTGGCTCCATTATGCCTACAACCTTATCTAAAGTGCAGTCCATTTGGATTGGATAGCTGAAGTCTTTTCTCACCATTGCTACTTTTAGAAATTCTATATATGGATTCGCTGGATAGCGTTTTCCTGTGTTTTATTGCTGGGGAATGCAGTTCATAGCAAGTATAGTTTTATATCCCTATGCTGGTGAAGCTTGTTACAAAAAAAAGGTCTGCTTAATGTTCTGTTGACCTCCCAATTTTTCAGGACAGTTCCGTGTGTGTGTGTGTGTGTGTGTGTGTGTATAAAATACATGTGAAGTGTTAATCCCAGGAGTTTTTTGTAAATTATAATGGTCTTTAAAGCCAGGTAATGTTGGTATATACTAGCTATCCAAAAGTCGTTTTTTTTTTTTTTTTTTTTTTTTTTGTAACATTTTGACATCAGGGGATTGGACTGGGCATTTGTCAGATGTGGAAGGGCAACCTGATTATTTGCTTTTTTTTCTTTGACCATGAATGCTAGAAACCCTGCTGTTGTCTTTTTTATCTGTATGACATTGAAAAGGTTATAACAAAACATGCCGTATTTGTGTTTTGGAAAGAGTGGCATTTTGTTGCGACATGCTGAGGTAATACTCAACATTTCAGTTCAGTTGTGTTCAAACGGGACAAAAATAAAACCTCCACTAAGAAGTGGAAAACATGAACATTTTTAGTTTTGTTAGGCTGATATCAACTGCCCTAATTAATGCCAACCAACATGGTACAAGGCAGAAAAGTCCTCAGACCTTTGTAGGTTCCAAATTGCCAATTGAAGCTTCCACAGGACTTCTGTTTGCACCTGCAGATAAAAGGAAGGGTGGGGGAGTGAAGAGGCCTTAATAGCCAAAGCTTTTTTGGTCACACTTCTCTTCTGGGTCACAGGAGTATACTTATTTCTGCACTCCTGTGACCCCGATTCAGGTGACAGTCTGCTGGCGGCTGAAGTTTCCGACCCAGTCCAGGCTTTACAGGGATCCCGGCAATAATGTTGGGATCAACCCAGATGCCCGACCAGCAGCTGACTCAGCCTCTCAGTGCACTGCTTAGAAACTGAACCAGCTACTCCAATAAACGCTAGAGGGGAGAAGCAGAGGGATGGTCTTGCTCAGTGAAGGCCGAGAACTTAGCAGTCAGCAGCCATGTCATCGTTTTGGTCTTGGGCTCCATTCACACTTCGTGTAGTGGGAACTCCCTTTTCAGCTTGCAATTTTTTTGTGTGGGTGATTTTCGCACGATTCTGCGTGTTGCAAACAGAAGAAGCTCCTGCCCCGTTTTTTTTTTTTTTTTTTTTTTTGATGACCAGCTTCACGCATTTTTTAAAGTCCCATGGCCATCGTGTCAAAATCGCACCATGTTTGGGGTGCTGTCTAGTAGAGCTGCACGATTAATCGTCAAGAATAGTTATCGCGATCTTGACTAAAGTGTTTCCTGATTCTTTCTATGCAAAGAATTCTCTCTGCTCTGCCATGTCAAAAGAAAGGAAGGAAAAAAACTGGGCAGTCTGCCAAGAATCAAAACATTATCAGTTGAACTTAAGTATAAACATTGTAACAATTTGTCAATGGAATAGAGGTGTGTAAGTGAAAAAAGTTTAACCACTTGAACACTAAACCTTTTTCAGACATTTGTTGGTTTCAAGTTAAAATCGTTATTTCTTTTTTTTTTTTGTTAGAAAATTACTTAGAACCCCCAAGCATTATGTATATTTTTTTAGTAGACCCTAAAGAATAAAATGGTGGTTGTTGCAATATTTTATGTTGTACTGTATTTGCGCAGCGGTCTTAAAAAATAAACTAACTAGTAAAGTTAGCCAATTTCTTCTTTTTTTTTTTTCTTTTTTGTATAATGTGAAAGATTTTACGTCACAAGAATCGTGAGAGAACCGTGATCTTTTTATTCTAAGCAAAAAAATCGTGATTCTCATTTTGGCCAGAATTGTGCAGCTCTACTGTCTAGTATGAATGGCACATTGCGCATTTTGCACTAATAACCACACAGTGTGGAATTGCAATTAGCATCTCAGCAATTTCGTCCGTGATTCTTAATCGACTCAGAGGGGTGGAGGACAGCTGCCAGGCAAAATTTTTTGAGAATGTTTTTTCCTTCTACACTTCTCCTTTAAAGCTGACCATACACTAAATTTACGTTTTGTGCAGACATTCTTATTGGTGCATTCTATGACCAGATGAATTTCTCTCCTCCCCTGACAGAACGGAGATCTGTCTGTTTACATTGACAGATCCCCATTCTGTCTCTTTCGTGGGTGGCTGGCGGACATCGCGGCCGCTGGCTCGGCGCTCCGGCATCGCACCGCGGGCGCTTCAGCCCCCCCACCACCACCACCAGTGGTCTTAAAGCAGCCGACATGCAATGTTGGCGATTCGCTCAGGAGAGCCAAAATGCCACAGTACAACTGCGACGGCTGGTCCCTAACTGGTTGAAAATTTCAATTTGGAGTGAATGGACTTTCCCAAACACAAACCAAATTTACTGTTGGAAATTTTATTTGCTTAAAAATGGACTTTGATTTGAGCCTACGAAAGTTTAGAAAATCCAAGAGAATGTTCTTAACCGCTTCAATACTGGACACTTTCATCCCCTTCCTGCCCAGGCCAATTTTCAGCGTTGTCACATTTTAACAATTGCGCGGTCATGCAATGCTGTACCCAAACATTTTTTTTTGAGACAGATGGAGATTTCTTTTGGTGGTATTTAATTGCCACTGGGTTTTTTTCATAGGCTCTTTACTGTGAGCGGAGATGCGGTGTCTGAGGGCCACATCACACCAAAGATTGCTGCATGCACGAGCGGCTTGTTCTGAAGAAATGTTATAACCACCAGTCAAAACAATTAAACCACCGCTTGGCTGTCATTTTGCTATAGGCCAGACGGGAAGTGGTTTAAATGGTGTTAAACCCAAAAACAAAATGTATTAAATAAAGCAGTTGTAATTTTTTTTTTTTAAATTAACATAAACTTGTTATATGCCAGTGGCTTCCACTGCTGTTAGAGCCTGTTAGGAGAGAGAAACCAGCCCCACTGCAGATGGACCACGCTAGACAGAGAGGGCTCAGGTAAGTATAGTAGGAGGGAGATGCAACTAGTGGTGCATTTTTTACCTTAATGCAGGGAATGTATTAAGGTAAAAAAATGCCTAGCCTTTAGAACTGCTTTTAAATTTACTAATTCTTAGACGTTGTGGCTGTATTTTTCTTTTAAAGTGGAGTTCCGCCTCAAGTCGTGCTGCGCAGTCTAAATGGTCCCTGCTGTCTTCTGGGACCTGTGTCTCCCAGAAGACAGCTGGGGGGGGCGGACATTGCGTATTTCACCGCACAAAGTGCGGCGACCTATGCCCGGAAGTGGGAGCAGATACCTGGATTTGAAAGGTATCTGCTCCCCATTCTCCCCTGAAAGGTGCCAAATGTGGCACCAGAGGTAGGGCAATCCGATCCGCAGAAGTTCCATTTTCTGGGTGGAACTCTGCTTTTAAGGTTTTTTCTTTTTTTTTTTTTTTTCAGCTGGTCATCCAGCCAATAGGTCTGTTATTTTTTAACTTCATTTAACATACTGAGCTGTCTGGACAAAATGGCAGTTAGTCTGTAAGGCCGGTCTCGCGGTGGGTGCGTCAGCGGTAAAATCCCGCTATTTGGCCGCTAGCAGCCGAAAAAGGCTTAAAACTGCCCGCAAAGAGGCGCTTTGCCGGCGGTATAGCCTCGCTGCCCCACTGATTTCAATGGGCAGGAGCGGTGTATACCACTCCAAAGATGCTGCTTGCAGGAGTTTTTTTTTCCATCCTGCAAGCACAGCGCTTCAGTGTGAAAGCCCCCGGGCTTTCACACTGGAGACACCGCAGTGGCTGTTTCAGGTCGGTTTGCAGGCGCTATTTTTAGCGCAATAGTGCCTGCAAAACGACCTAGTGTGAAAGGGGTCTTAGACAAAGCATTTAACGCTGACAGGGGTGCTTACAATGGTCAGCTTTTATTTATTACAGGTACTTGTATAGCGCCCTCAATTTACACAGCGCTTTAGACTTATATTGTGCATTCACATCAGCCCCTACCCTCAAGGAGCTTACAATCTAAGGTCCCATTCCTTTATGTAAAACCTTTACCCAAGGAACAAAAACAAAAAAAGGTTTTCGTACCTGCTTATAAAGTGTTATCTGGAGTTCAGCTTCAATTTGTTAAAATCTAAATTTACTAGTTTAACACTAACCTCCCCCCAAACTGGCAATGCTTGTGTTTAAAGGTGTCTACTACTTCATTCAGAATGCAAACACCCTAAATCTGGCTATACATGGATCGAAATTTGACCGCTTCAGCAGGGAATAGCTGAATTTTGATCCATGTATGGGCTCACGGGTTGTACACATGTCGATCAAACGATCAACTTGTGTACAACCAGCCTGGTTTTTCATGAACGATCAGTGCTCTGTTCTGTCAAAACAGCCAACTCTTCGGTACTCGATATGATGAGCTGACATTATTAGTCCGCCCGCTAGTAACCAACAGCAGCCTCCAAGGCTGTAACAGCTTTTTCCTCCTTGGCCGCTGTTCTGTCAAAACAGCTAACTCATTGTGTGCCGTAGTGAATACACTGCCGGTGTTGTACAGCAAACTCATCAATCTCCAATTACTGATGTTGGAGGGTAACCAGAAATGACGTGGTTAGAGATTTCGATGAGTTGGCTGTTTGACAACACCGGCATCACTGATCATTGTGTTCTGATGGCGGGAAAGGCTCCCTGCTGTCACAATACAATAATAAAATGGGAGGGATTCCCCATCCACATTGCTAATTGAATGAAAAAAATGGTCAGTGAGTGTATGGGCTGCTTAAGACAAAGTGTTACTTGCAGGATCACCAGGTGAAATAAGAAAGAAAAAAAAAACAAATGCAACTACCACGTTTAAGGATTGGTAAGCTGCAATATATTTTTTGGGTTTAATATCACTTAATGTGTGTTTTTTTTTTTTTTTTTTTTTTTTTTTTTTTGTGTTTTGCAAAATTCCACTAGTGTATGGCCAAATTAACCCCTTCCTGCCAGCCGTATAGTAAAATGACGGCGGCCATGATGCACTCGTTCTGGGGTGGCAACATTTCCTCGCAGGGGAGACCTCTACAGGTCATCAGTGCTCTGATTACAGTGCAGCCCCAGCAGTATAAATCAGTGCCCATCAGTGTGGCAAATTAGTGCCGCCTCATCAGCTCACATAAGTGAAGGAGAAAAGTTATTTACAGAATAATACTGATTTACCGAAACTAAAAAAAATGTGTGTTTTCAAAATTCTTGTTTTAAGCAAAAATAAAAACCCAGCAGTAATTAACTACTTCTTTACAGGGCATTTTCACCCCTTCCTGCCCAAGCCAATTTTCAGCTTTCAGCGCTGTCGCATTTTGAATAACAATTGCGCGGTCATACAACACTGTACCCAAATGAAATTTTTATCATTTTTTCCCCACTAATAGAGCTTTCTTTTGGTGTTTGATCACCCCTGCGTTTTTTATTTCTTGTGCTATAAACAAAACAAGAGTGACAAGTTTAAAAAAAAACACAATATTTTTAACTTTTTGCTATAAGTATCCAAATTTTTTTTTTTTTTAAACAAATTTTTTCCTCAGTTTTGGCCGATACGTATTCTACATATTTTTGGTAAAAAATATCGCAATAAGCGTATATTTATTGGTTTGCGCAAAAGTTATAGTGTCTACAAAATAAGGGGATAGATTTATAGCATTTTTTTTTTTTTTTTTTTTACTAGTAATGGCGGCGATCTGCGATTTTTATCGTGACTGCGATATTGTGGCGGACACATCGGACAATTTTGACACATTTTTGGGACCGTTCACATTTTATACAGCGATCCGTGCTATAAAAATGCATTGATTACTGTATAAATGTGACTGGCAATGAAGGGGTTAACCAGGAGGGGGCGCTGTAGGGGTTAATGTGTTGCTAGGGAGTGATTCTAACTGTTGGGGGGGGGGGGGGAGATTCACAAGGGGAGGAGACCGATCGGTGTTCCTCTGTACAAGGAACACACCATCGGTCTCCTCCCATCTGACAGGACGTGGATCTGTGTGTTTGCACACACGGATCCACGGTCCTGCTCGGTTACCGGGCAATCGCGGATGCCCGGCGGACATCGCGGCCGCCGGGCACGCGCACTGGGACCCGAGCGATGCGGCGCGCGCGCGCGCCACCTGGGCTGCCTGGAAGGCTGCGCCGTCATATGAGGGCGGCCCAGAACAGCTGCACTTGCGGGCAGCAAGTGGTTAAATACCACCAAATAAAGCTCTGTGTGTAGCATTGTCATTCAAAGTGTGAGGGCGCTGAAAGCTGATAATTGGCCTTGGCAGGATGGGGGGTAAAATACAAATACTGAATTTCAAAAGGGCCACCTTCCCTAAACCGAACCTTGCTAGAAGATATAAATTGGGATAAAATCTTAGGTACAAAGAACACAGAGGAGAGATGGGTTTGCTTTAAGAGCATATTAAACAAGGGCATTAGCCAGTGCACCCCAGTGGGAAATTTAAAAAAGTGAACAAAAGTCCTGGATGGCTTAACTCCAATGTAAAAATGCATATAAAAGCAAAGGAGAAGGCCTTAAAAAAAAAATAAAAAAAAAAAATAAAAAGTTGAGGGATCATCATCAGCATTCAAACTTTATAAAGAATGCAACAAGAAATTAGGGCGGCTAGGATAGAACACGAAGGACACATAGCGGAGGAAAGCAAAAAAAAAATCCCAAGAAATTCTTTAACCACTTCAATACCGGGCCTATTCTGGCACTCCTCTCCTACATGTAAAAATCATATTTTTTTTGCTAGAAAATTACTCAGAACCCCCAAACATTATATATATATTTTTTTTTAGCAGACACCCTAGGGAATAAAATGGCGGTCATTTCAACTTTTTATCTCGCACGATATTTGCGCAACAATTTTTCAAATGTGTGGTTTTTTTTTTGTTTTTGAAAAAAAAAAGTTTCATGATTTAAAAAATAACAAAACGGTAAAGTTAGCACATTTTTTTGTATAATGTGAAAGATGTTACGCTGAGTAAATAGATACCTAACATGTCACGCTTTAAAATTGGGCATTAATGGAATGACACCAAACTCCAGTACTTAAAAATCTCCATAGGCGACGCTTTAACATTTTTTACAGGTTACATGTTTAGAGTTACAGAGAAGGTCTAGAGCTAGAATTGTTGCTCGTGCTCTAACGCACGCGGCGATACCTCATGTGTAGATTGAATGGCGTTCACATATGTGGGCAGGACTAACATGTGTGTTCGCTTCTGAGCGCGAGCTACCATGGACAGGGGCGTTTTAAAATTATTTTTTTAATTCTACTTTTTTTTTATTTTTATTTTCTTTTACAACTTTTTTTTTTTGATCACTTTTATTCTTATTACAAGGAATGTAAACATCCCTTGTAATAGGAATCATTCATGACAGGTCCTCTTTATCGAGAGATGTGGGGTAAATAAGACCCCACATCACTCCTCCAGGCTGGAAAGCATGAGATTGAGAAAAAAAATTCACCGATCTCATGCTGACAGCCGCAATCGTGGATTTGTTTACTTCCGGGAACCCGGGCTTGACGTCATAACGTCGCGCCCGGGCCTCCGGCAGTCATAGAGGTGACTGGTGACCATCTGGTCACCGGAAATCTCTATCGTCATCGTCTGGCACCGGGCGATTCTTTCTCCGGGTCTCTGCACGGTAGAGCCCGGGGAAGCGGCGGGAGGGGGGTGTCCCCTCCTGTCACCTGTAAGAACGATCAGGTGGCGGAACTGCCGCTATGATCGTTCTTATGGTGCACAGAATCCCCGGCTGAAAACAAGGATATCTGAATGATGCCTGTAGCTGCTGCCATCATTCAAATATTCCCACTAAAAGTCCAGGACGTCATATGACGCCCTTGGGTGAATTAGAAATAGACTTGGGAAACTTAACATTAATAAGTCACCGGGACCAGATGGCTTGCACACCTGAGGGTACATGGGGAACTCAGTCAAGTAATTGCCAGACCATTGTTCCTTATTTTTACTGACTGGAATGGTACCAGCTGATTGGAGAAAACCCAATGTAGTGCCAATATTTTAAAAAAGGGCCAAAATGCATCCCTGGGAATTACAGACCAGTTAGCCTAACATCAATAGTATGCAAGCTCTTGGAGGGGACAAGGGACTATATACAAGATTTTAGTAATGAAATCAGTATCGTTATTGGTAATCAGCATGGATTCATGAAGAATCGTTCTTGCCAAACCAATCTATTAACTTTCTATGAGGAGGTGAGTTGCCATCTAGATAAAGGAAGACCCTTAGACGTGGTGTATCTGGATTTTGCGAAAGCATTTGACACAGTTCCCCATAAACGTTTACTGTACAAAATAAGGTCCATTGGCATGGACCATAGGGTGAGTACATGGTTTGAAAACTGGCTATAAGGGCGGGGTAGTGATTAAATGGGGAATACTCTAGTCAGGGGTGGGTAGTGGGGTCCCCTAGGGTTCTGTCCTGGGACCTAACCTATTTAATTTGTTCATAAATGACCTGGAGGATGAGGTAAATAGTTCAATCTCTGTATTTGCGGACGATACTAAGCAGGGCAATAACTTCTCCGCAGGATGTGGAAACCTTGCAAGTAGATCTGAACAAATTAATGGGGTGGATAACTACATGGCAAATGAGGTTTATTGTGGAAAAATGTAAAATAATGTATTTGGGTGGCAAAAATATGAATGCAATCTATACACTGGGGGGAGAACCTCTGGGGGAATCTAGGATGGAAAAGGACCTGGAGTAGGGCTGGGGAAAAAACTATTTAAATCTTGAATCGAGTTGAGAGGTCAAATCGATTCAAAATTTAAGCAAATCGATTTTTTTTTTTTTTTTTTTTTCCTTTCCAACATGCCGGTCCTGAGGGTCTGCGGGCAGGAGTTTTTAGGCGAGGCCGCGGCTTTGGCCTAGTCCACAAGGCCAGACGCCGCGGACTAGACCAAAGCCGTGGCCCCGCCTAAAAACTCCTGCCCGCAGCTCCTCAGGACCTGCACGGTGTCCAAAAAAGAAAAAAAAAATTTGAATTGTGAATCGAGTTGTGTTTTTTTTTTTTTTTTTTTGAAAATCTCCCAGCCCTAACCTGGAGGTCCTAGTAGATGATAGGCTCAGCAATAGAATGCAATACCAAGCTGCTGCTAACAAAGCAATCAGAATATTAGCATGCATTAAAAAGGGTGTCAACTCCAGAGATAAAACTATAATTCTCCTACTCTACAAGACTCTGGTCCGGCCTCACCTGGAGTATGCTGTCCAGTTCTGGGCACCAGTCCTCAGGAAGGATGTACTGGAAATGGAACGAGTACAAAGAAGGGCAACAAAGCTAATAAAGGGTCTGTAGGATATTAGTTATGAGGAAAGGTTACAAGCACTGAACTTATTCTCTCTGGAGAAGAGACGCTTGAGAGGGGATATGATTTCAATATACAAATACCGTACTGGTAAACATATCCGCGGAAGGGAGTTTAATAAGACACCTGGCCACTCGTTAAAATTGGAAGTTCAACCTTAAACTGCATAGAGGGTTCTTTACTGTAAGAGAGGCAAGTATGTGGAATTTCCTTCCACAGGCGGTGGTCTCAGCGGGGAGCACCGATGGTTTAAAAAAACTAGGGCTGCAACTAACGATTATTTTCATAATCGATTAGTTGGCCGATTATTGTTTCGATTAATCGGTTAAAAAAAAGTGTGGTGTATAATTTAGTTAATGTTAAGTTTAAAAAAAAAAAGGCAATTTATTCTTAAATATCTCTATGCAGTGGCAAATATAAATAACCAACTATTTGGTTAGGGAGCAAAATATCTAATCTCTGAGAATAACAGACAGAAGAGATATACTGTATATACTATTAAAGGAGAGACAGTATATACAGTATATATCCTTTAATAGCATATTAAAGGGTGAATCTGGTAAATATCAGACTCAGAGATCAAATGGTTTTTATTTAAAAAACAAACAATGTTTCCTTCAAAAAAAATGTCATTTTAAGAACGTTCCATAGATTTTCTAATCGTTAGTGTGGTCAAATCGACATACATTTTCAACCACGTGACGGGAAAATTTGGAAATAGAAAACTTCTTGGTCAAAGGAATTTTCAGACAGTGTATGTGGTTTTCCTTCAGAAATGACATTCATTTTAAAAACAGAATCTTAAAAACAAGTGAAAATCTCAAACATTCTTTCATTCAGTGAATGTACAAAGATTTTTCGTATGAATATTCTCGTCTGAAAATTGATCCGTGTGGCCAGCATAAGGCTCAGTACACACCTATGCAGTTTGCTTTTGATCTGTTTCTGCAGTGCTTTTTGATTTTTGCACACGTGATTTTACATTTGCCAATTTGTTGGGCAGATTAAAAAATACAAATTGCTGCAACAACGCATTATATGCTTTTCTGCAGTTTCTCTATTGAAGTATATTGAACCAAAAAAGCACCGTTTTGTGTTTAAAAAAAAGTCCTTGACCCTTTCGAAATACGCAGCGGCTGAAAAAAGCATAGATGTGAATGTGTCCCATCGGAAACCATGTAAATGAACTGTAGTGCGTTTCTGCAAAAAGCACCAAAAAACACAGAGATGTGAACCAGGTTTAAGACGTTAAGTAACATAATGGGGTTAAAAAAAAACTAAAATTAGCCCTTTATAGTACAAAAAAAGCAAATAATCACAACTGTAAGGCGTTCATTTTTTTACCGTAGAACTGTGAAAGTAATATTTACAGTAGCGATTTGCTGGCCGATGAATCGATTATGAAAATGGTAATCGATTAACTTCATAATCGATTACACTGATCTCTTATATCATGTCCCCAGTCTCTGACCATCTCCTGTATAAAAATATTTTTTATTATTTATTTTTTAAAACGGTCATTTTTGGTATCGGTGATTTTTGGTTTCAGTTTTCGGCCTAGTGTATTTTTCATTTTCGGTATCGGTTTCGGCACCAAAAACCCATTTGGTGCACCCCTAGTTTAGTCAAAACAAACTTATAACTAGTGAAATCACAGCTTTTCTCTAATAGTTCTGAGTGACCAAGCAAGTGTGCAGATAAGGATATTTGACTGTTTTTGGTCATTTACAAATAATAAAGCCATTGGATCAGCATCACATTGTCAGCTAGCATTATCAGGAAAGGACTACAATGGTAGCCTATGTATTTTTTTGGTACGGGGCACATGTACAGACTTGCTTCTGAACTGGGCTGTGTGCATCCATACACACAGCGTGGCTTGTCTCTCCTGCTGCCTGTGTTCTGTGCGGAGAGAGAGAAACCAGTGCTGTTGCAGATAGGCACAGCGCTAGATTGAGAGGGCTTCAGATAAGTATATGAGGGGTGAGGGGGCAATGCAAATACAAGAACATTTTTATCTTAAAGTTGTTCCAAAGGCCAAAGGTTTTTTTCTTAATGCATTCTATGTATTAAGATAAACCTGTGTGCATCAGCCCACCTAATACTTACCTGAGCCCCATCTCTGTCCAGCAATGTTGCATGATAGCCTTGGCTGTCTGGGATTCTCCCTTCTGATTGGCTGAGACACAGCAGTGCGCCCCATTGGATCCAGCTGCTGTCAGTCAGTGAGCCAACAAGGAGAGGAGCCGAGCTGCAGCTCTATTTCTGAATGGACACTCGTACCCCCAAGCTGCTTTCTGTGTGGACAACTCGGCAGGAGTGAGGGGCCAGGAGCACCGGTGAGGGACCCGAGAAGAGGATACTGAACTGCATAGAATAGGTAAGTATAATGTTTGTTAAATAAAGTCTTGTTTTTTTTGTTTAAAAAATATCACTTTAATACAGGGAATGCATTAAAGCGGAATGCCAGCTTTTGATTATGTAGTTAGTTTGGGCCAGCTTGTGAGGCCCCGGATGTTGACGCTACCTACAGCATACTGCTCTGTGTTCCGGGTACACAGTAGTCTATCTGATTGGCGCCTTGCCATTCAAAGAAAGCGATGTGTTCTTTCACTGAATACAAAGCTTCCTCTGGCTGATTTTGAAGGTTTTGACATCAGCCCACCTCTGACTCTGAGGAAGCTTTATGTTGCACATCCAGTGGTCTCATATGTAAAGACCCGTACACACGATATGAAAATCGGAAGTAAAATTTCGTCCGAACGATCTGCCGATTTTCAGATAGTACGATGCTTTCGACAGGCGCTTCCGATTTTTCGTCCGACAAAATCTGCATGTGCAGCCTATAACATTTTTGTTGTACGTGAATGAACTCAACGTCCGATTTTCATTTAATTAGTACGGTTTTCAAAAAAAAATTGTAAGAGCAAGACTATGCATGCTCAAACAGAAGACATACAAAACTATTCAACACATTACGTCACTTCTGAAGTTGAATTCTTTCTTACGAGAATTTTCGTATGGCGAGTAACCTCTTCACTTCTGACAAGAGACTAGCATGCAACAAAAAAACAGACGAACGATCGTCCAAAAATCTGATTGTGTGCACTAGGCTTTGCTGAGGGGCATAATTTCTATATAAAGTGTATCAAAAGATGGAGTTCAGCTTTAAGGTAAAAAATCTTCTGCCTTTACAACCACTCTAAAAGTCTATCATGGTCCAAAAAAGAAAATGTAATTTATTGCAGCTTGCCAGGCCTAAGATGTGATGGCTGCATTAGCTTTCTTTTTCCAGTCTAAGAACACTTTTTCAGCAAGTACAGAATATACCTGTTGGTCACTTTGTGAACTGAAAGGACAGCACTACCAGTGTTTATATTGTGTAATCTACAAATCCCATCAAATGCCATGTAATGGACATGAACAAAGGCAGACATACAGTGAATATAAAAAGTCTACACACCCCTGTTAAAATGTCAGGTTTCTGTGATGTGAAAAAACACAAAGATAAAGAATTTCAGAACTTTTTCCACCTTTTAATTTGACCTATAAACTGTACAACTCAGTTGAACAAACTGAAGTCTCTTTTTTTGGGGGGGAGTAGAAATAGAAAACTAAAAGAATGTGGTTGCTTAAGTGTGCACACCCTCTAACTGGGGTTGTAGCTGTGCTCAGAATTAAGCAATCATATTCAAACTCCTGTTAAATAGGAGTCAGTACACACCTGCCATCATTTTAAAGTGCCTCTGATTAACCACAAAGTTCCAGCTGTTCTAGTAGGTCTTTCATAACATTTTCTTAGTTGCATTCTACAGCAAAAGCCATCAGAGGGCTCTCATTGTTAACCACTTAAGGACCAGCCTCGTTTTGGATTTTAGGTGTTTACATGTTTAAAACAGTTTTTTTGTTGCTAGAAAATTACTTAGAACCCCCAAACATTATATATTGTTTTTTTTTTCTAACACCCTAGAGAATAAAATGGCGGTCATTGCAATACTTTTTTTTTTGCACCGTATTTGCGCAGCGGTCTTATAAGCACACTTTTTTTGAATAAAAAAATAAGACAACAGTAAAGTTAGCCCAATTTTTTTTTATATTGTGAAATATGTTACGCCAAGTAAATTGATACCCAACATGTCACGCTTCAAAATTGCGCCCGCTCGTGGAATAGCGTTAAACTTTTACCCTTAAAAATCTCCATAGGCGACGTATACAAAATTCTACAGGTTGCATGTTTTGCGTTACAGAGGAGGGCTAGAATTATTGCTCTCGCTCTACCGGTCACGGCGATACCTCACATGTGTAGTTTGACCACCGTTTTCATATGCGGGCGCTACTCACATATGCGTTCGCTTCTGCGCGCGAGCTCGTCGGGACAGGGCGCTTTAAAAACATTTTTTTTATTATTATTATTTATTTTACTTTATTTTATTTATTTTTTCACTGTTTAAAAAAAAAAAAAAAAATTTGGATCACTTTTATTCCTATTACAAGGAATGTAAACATCCCTTGTAATAGAAAAAAGCATGACAGGTCCTCTTAAATATGAGATCTGGGGTCAAAAAGTCCTCAGATCTCATATTTACACTAAAATGCAAAAAAAACAAAAAAAAAGTCGTCTAAAAAAAAGACACAAAAAAAATTGTGCCTTTTAAGAGAAGTGGGTGGAGCCAACGTAATGACGTCGCTCCGGCCGTCTTATGGTATAGAGACGGGTGGGCGCCATCTTGGCCTCACTAGTCTCTATACCCAGGCAGAGAAAGGACCCGATCGCCTCCGCCTCTACCGACGGCTCCGGTAAGCGGCGGAGGGCACGGGAGAGCGGCGGGAGGGGGGGTGGCACCTCTCCCGCCGCCGATAACGGTGATCTCGCGGCGAACCCGCCGCAGAGACCACCATTATCGTTTACAGAAACGCCGGCCCTAAAGATGGATACCTCGGTTGTGGCAGCAGCTGCTGCCGTTACCGAGATATCCATCTTTTAAAAAAATGACATATATACAGTGGCCGGTCATTAAGTGGTTAAACGTTATCAGTCAGGAGAAGGGTACAAAATAATTTCCAAGGCATTAGATATACTATGGAACGCAGTGAAGACCGACATCAGCAATAGTGGAGAAAATATGGCAGAATGGTGACATCACCAAGAACTGGACGTCCCTCCAAAATTGATGAAAAGACGAGAAGAAAACTGATCAGGGAGGCTACCAAGAGGCCTACAGCAACATTAAAGGAGATGCAGGAATATCTGGCAAGTACGGGCTGTGTGGTACATGTGACAACAATCTCCCGTAATCTTCATATGTCTGGGCTATGGGGTAGAATGACAAGACGGAAGCCTTTTCTTTTGAAGAAAAACATTCAAGCCCAGCTAAATTTTGTAAAAACACATCTGAAGTCTCCCAAAAGCATGTGGGAAAATGTGTTATGGTCTGAAAACAAGGTTGAACTTTTTGGCCATAATTCCAAAAGGTGTTTGGTGCAAAAACACTGCACATCCCCAAAAGAACACCATACCCACCGTGAAGCATGGTGGTGACAGCATAATGCTTTGGGGCTGTTTTTCTTCAGCAGGGGCCTTGGTCAAGGTAGAGGGCATTAGTAACCGTTCCAAATACCAGTCAATATTGGCACAAAACCTTCAGGCTTCTGCTAGGAAGCTGAACATGAAGAGGAACTTCATCTTTCAGCACCAAAGCATACATCCAAATCAACAAAGGAATGGCTTCACCAGAAGAAGATTAAAGTTTTTTGGAATGGCCCAGACGTTTTTACTTGCACCTAAAGATTTTGGTTTGTTCAACTGTTTATAGGTTTGTTGTACAGTTTTTATAGGTCACATTAAAGGTGGGAAAAGTTCTGAAATGATTTCTTTGTCTCTTTTTTTTTTTTTTTTCATCACAGAAACCTGACAGCTCTGTGTATGAATGAACTACAACTCTCGACATCCTTGCAGGTGTTGGCTTGTAGTTTTCAATGAACTACTACGGCGCTGTGAGTGCTGTGGTAGTTCATTGATTCTAACTGTCAATGTATCGGCTTCCTCGCAGGAGCAAGCAGACAGTCTGCAGGATACCTGCATGGTATCAGCGATCTGCTGATGGCTAGTGCAATGCTTCTGCAACAAAAAACGATCAATACACACTTTGTGCATGCATTTATTTTTCTAAAATGTGGTAATCTCTTCAGTTTTTGGTCTTGGGTTTAGATATGCTTTAATCCTTAAAATTATAACCTTGTAAACTTTAAATTTTCTGGTCCAAGGACCTTTCTTCCAGATAATGGTTTCTATTTATCTTTTAATCTCTCTCTCTCTCTCTCTCTCTCTCTCTCTCTCTCGCTCTCTCTCTCTCTCTCTCTCTCTCTCTCTCTCTCTCTCATATTTATATATATTCATATAGAGAGAGATAATCTCTCTCTATATATATATCTGTGTGTGTGTGTGTATATATATATATATATATATTTTCTCCTACTAAACAGGTTGGCTTAAGTGTGAGTTAAAGTGATACTAAAGTTGTCTTATTTTTAACAAAAAAAAAAAATCAAACCTGCTCTGTTGCAGTGGTTTTGCACAGAGCAGCCCGGATCCTCCTCTTCTCGGGTCTCTTCAGTGCTTCTGGCCCCTCCCTTCTGTTGAGTGTCCCCACAGCAAGCAGCTTGCTATGGGGGCGCCTGAGCTGAATCGCAGCTCCTGATGTCCATTCAGACACGTAGTTGGGGCTCGTCCCCGCCCCCTTTCTCTCCCCATTGGCTGACTGACTTTGACAGCACTGGGAGCCAAATGATGCCGCACTGTGGTCTCAGCCAATGAGGAGGGGAGTCTCGGGCAGCTGAGACAATCCTACAACATCACTGGAACTAGAGGGACTTCAGGACACTTAGAATCACACAGGCTTTTTATCTTAATGTGTTAAGATAAAAAAAACCTCCTCCCTTTCAATGTTATGCAGTATAATGGAATCGTAGTCATTTTATAAATTGCAAACTACAGGTAGGTATGCAATGACGGTTGGATGTTCACAAATGACCAGATTGTTTTACCCAGCTGTAAGAATGTGCAGTAACCTACAGACAATCCCAACTGACCATTTCTTTAAAATGGCAGATGTAGGAAGATGGGCTGTAAAGTATCTGTCCTAAGGGAAATACGGAGGTTGACATTTCTTATTATGGTAATTGCTTGACTGACCTGATGATCCCCTGACTTCAGTTCTTTCCAATCAGGCTTAGAACAAGTATGCAAGTAAAGACCATTTTGGGCCTAACTGGGCTCGTCGTATGAACTGTTTGTATCCTCAGCTACATGTTGTCCCTTTGGATTGTTATAGATAAACTGTCGTAATCTGCTCTCGAAAGCTGTGTACTAAAGATCATATTTTTGGACGATTGCTTTGAAAGCTGGATTTTTATTCTATTTTTTTTTTTAAACGTGTACTTAAAATAGTTGGACACTCACCGGAAGCTTTGTAATCTGTCAATTAATAGAAAGCTTCCTCTGAGTGGCTGAGGAGGATAGGCAAGCAAATGATGTCTTGATCTACGACGTAGGCAATAGAAAGAAGCTTTGTATTCATTTTTATAGAATACACAGCTTCCGGTAAGTCGCTGAGTGCTGCTCAGCCAGAATATATTTTATTTCGGCTTTGGGATAGAAAGTTCCCATCCACTCCTGGAACAGAGCACAGCTGAGGCTACATACAGTTAAGTGTGCCTACCAAGGATGCCTGCTAGTGCAGTAAATGGTTTGAGCTGGCTTGGCCCAAACAAACAATAAACCAGCTGCACACGGCTGTGCAGCAGTTTGGCTGCAGTGTGGGTGTAGCAGCACCATTTTACCTGTGGTTTTAGCTGCAGTCCTAATAGACTTATAGACCACACATTTTCTGAAAGCTCACCAAAGACGTAACATGCAGGACTTTTTGTGCGTTTTCAGAAAACACAGCAAAAATGTATGACCTAATAGAAATTCTATGGGACCAATGGTTAAACACACAAAAACAGCAGGTACACCTGCTCTGCAGCCAAACCTCAGCAGTGTGAAACCAGTCCAAAGAGACATTAAGGCCCTGTTCACACCTTTGCATTTTACATGCAATTTAGGTGCGTTACGTTAAAAATACTGCTTGCTGCATCTTTGGTGCACTTTAATCAAATCATACGTCTTAAGCCTCGTATACACGGTTCGATTGTTGGCAGGGAATTGTCGACAGACTGTTCTAAATTCTTACTGGTAGCATGCTCCTTTTGACTATTGGTGTCCACTTTTCGGCCAATAAATGTTGGATGACACGCTAGTAAATTTTCGGGGGAGAGTGGCTTGACGTCTGATTTTCATATGGTCAGTACACAAATCCGTCACACAAAAGTCGAAAGTACAAACACGCATGTTCAGAATCAATGCTCACCAAGCACGAAATTAGCAGAAGGGGCCCAAAGGGTGGCACTCGAGCTGAAATTCCTCTTAGTACGTCACTATGTTCGTGTTTGTGGCACGACAATTTTGTACCGTTGGTATGCAAGACAAGATACTGCCACACGCCCTTTTGACAAAAATCAGACACTTAGTTGACCAACAATCGTACCGTGTGTACGAGGCTTTAGAGTTCAATGGTAACATACCTAAAGCAAAATGCCCAGGTGTGAACTCAGTCTAAAGGTGGATATCGGCTTATAATACTTGTAACAAGCCTCAGCAGCTAATGAAGCCAGTGCGGCAGCCAAGCAACAAGCATTTTCATAATCCATATTTTTATTAGTTGTGGTTCCTTCAGTCTGTTATGTTTTTTTTTTTTTCTTTCGGAATCATACTTACCTTGGTGGATGCAGAATCAGTCCGATACAGCATCTGTCCCCCAGTGCCTCTGCACTGAGAACCCAGGGATCGAACATTGCTGATTGCTCGGTTTTCACAGCTCCATGAGCAGAGAGCTACGGACTGTCAATCACTGCACTCTGCTCTGCACCCTCCTCGCTCATTGGAGCACTGGGCTGTGGTGGGGGCTACCAGCTCAGTCTCTCAGTGGCTTCTTGAGAGGCTGAGTCGGGTGTCAGTCCAGGCACCTGGCGAATGCAGACTTTGTCGCAATGACGCGGTGCCTGCACTGACATCTGTGACGTCAGCAGAAGGCGGACTTCAGCCGTCTCTCTGCTGAAAACAGGTCACAGGAGTCTGGGTGGATTTGATTTAAATCACTAGTTAAAAGGCTTGATTTAAATCAACTCAATTTAAATCATAATTTTTAAAGGGCAACTGTCATCTCTGTCCTGCAATGGCTCTACCTCTGACCCGCTGTTGACTCACTGACAGTGCCATTCACTTTAATGGGACATATATAAAGAAAACCATACAAATAAAAAAATTGTGCTGCTGCTCGTGTTAGTCCATAAATACAAAAGACCCAAAAAATAAATAGTAAATAGTGTAACCAGCGTGCTGGTTGCACTATTTACTTTAATGGGACGGCTGGTGATGCAGCAGTGACACAACAAGGCGATGGATGTTGTGGCAGCAGATGAGTGGACAGGTGCTCTTTAAATGTTAGGACTCATTCTTACTGGTAGTTAGAATCTTTAATATTTGCAAACAAAATTAAGGTTTCCCATTTAGAATAAGCTGTCGGGTTAGTAAAACAGCGATATCAGAACCGAGTCAATCATACAGTTTGTAGTGTACATAGATTTGAAAAACAATGGGATAAAGCAATATTCCTGAATTTTGTTTTTATCTCATGGTTACTGTGAAATTGTGTGAATGCAGTGCATGTTATCCCAGGTCGCAGAGCTTGGATTCATTGAATGAGTTTACCAAAACTGTAAATATTGCAGAATATACAGACTCATGCTACATAACTAAGCTCCATTTCATGCTGAATATACTAAATTAGTAATGTACCTTAAAGCGGGGGTCCACCTATCTATCGTTTTTTTTTTTTTTGAGTTAATTTACAAACTTTTCTTCTCAGCATTACATACTCACATATTGTGTGAAATATGTCCGCCTGTGTCAGATTTCATCGGAAAGAATAACTTATATTATTCACTGCAGGCGGTTTCCATCTTCATTGTGGGCATTTGAAGCCCACAAACATTTATTTCCTGGATGTGGTGAATGCTGTGCTCCCAGCATTCACCGCTCGTTCCCGCACATGCTCAGTGGTATCCTGGGAAGCCTGAGACTAGCTCCCAGGAGTCTGGGAGAGGCTAGAAACATGCCTACTCCCACGGGAGGAGAACCAGGAAGTGCAAAGAAGAATAGAAAAATAAAAGGTAATTACGGCGATTTAAATTTTTTTAAACGGCATGTCAGCATCTAGGCAAGGAAGAGAATACATACAGATATTGTTCAAAATTTGGGTGGAACCCCGCTTTAAACTATCTTTTAGATAGATTTTTACTCCAAAAGCTTTTTATTAAAATAGATTTGATTAAAAAAAAAAAAAAAAAAAATCTGATTTAAATCAAAATCGGGGTTTTTGTTATCCACCCTGCTATATTCTGTTGTGAATGGGCCCTGGGTGACATTACTGCTACAATTTGCTTTTATATAAATGTTTCTTGTCTCCCCATTCTATAAATTCTCACAATATTTTAGAGGACTGCTCATCCAAACTCTCCTTCAAAAAAATCTTTTAATTGTACACTTAGCCATGCTTAACCTTTCCCAAGCAATACCATATAAAATACTCTTCCTCTCTCCCTGTTAAACACCTTTGTGTAACTGACACTGAGCTGCTTGCAATAATTCAGGAGTCTTGTTCATGCTGGGAAATGATTCACAAGTTTTTCTTGGAAGCGCAGTGAGTAAGATTACTATGTTCCAAGTACATAGTTTGTCCCTAGATAGTAACTTTGTGTACAGTGGATATAAAAAGTCTACACACCCCTGTTAGAATGTCAGGTTTCTGTGATGTAAAAAAAAAAAAAAGAGAGACAGATAAAAAAATTTCAGAACTTTTTCCACCTTTTTTAATGTGACCTATAAACTGTACAACTCAGTTGAACAACAAACTGAAATCTTTTAGGTGGAGGGAAGTAAAAATAAATTAAACTATGGTTGGATAAGTGTGCACACCCAAAACCACTTGCTGACCGCCCGTCGTCGTTTGACAATATGGCACTCCTGCGCGAATCGCCATAGCTGTACGGTGGGTGCTTTAAGGAGTATAGGGGGCGTGTGTGCCCGCCGCGTGGCGTAGGAGCCAATGCATGTGGCTGGCGCCCACGATTGCTCCTGAGAAGGACAAAACGGATTTTAACAGACAGATCTCTGCTCTGTCAGGGGAGGAGACAGATTGTCTGTTCCTAGTACTTGGGAACAGCAATCGGTCTCCTCCCCAAGTCGGTCCCATCCCTCCACAGTTAGAAACACACATGAAGAAACACATTTAACCCTTTGATCGCCCCCGGTGTTAAACCTTTTCCTGCCAATGACGTTTATACAGTAATCAGTGGCTGTTTTTAGCAGTGATCGCTGTATAAATGTCAAGTGTCCGAGTCTGTATGTCGCAGACCTGATAAAAATCGCAGATCACTGTCATTACAAGTAAAAAAAGCCATAAATCTATCCCCGATTTTGTAGACGCTATACCTTTTCCGCAAACCAAACAATATACTTTGTGTTATTTTTGGTTTAAAAAAAAAATGTAGAATACATATTGGCCTGAACTGAGGAAGAAATTATTATTTATTTATTTATTTTTTTTACATATCATTTTTGGGGATATTTATTATAGCAAAAAATAAAAAAATTATATTTTTTTTTGTTTATAGTGCAAAAAATTAAAACCGCAGAGGTGATCAAATACCACCAAAAGAAAGCTATTTGTGGGGAAAAAAGGACATCAAATTTGTTTGGGTACAGCGTCGCACGACTGCAATTGCCAGTTAGAGCGATACAGTGCCGTATAGCAAGAAATGGCCTGGTCAGGAAGTGGCTAAATCCTTTCGGGGCTGAAGTGGTTAAACTAATACTGTGTTGAAGCATCTTTCGATTTTATTACAGCACTCAGTCTTTTTGGGTATGAGTCTATCAGCATGGCACATCTTAAATTGGCAATATTTGGCACTCTTTGCAAAAACACTCCAAATCTATCAGAATGTGAGGGCATCTCCTGTGCACAGCCCCCTTTAGATCACCCCACAGTTATTCAATCGGATTCAGGTCTGGGCTCTGGCTGGACCATTCCAAAACTTGAATCTTCTTCTGGTGAAGCCATTCCTTTAATTTGGATGTATGATTTGGGTCGTTGTCATGCTTAAAGATGAAGTTTCTCTTTATTTTCAGCTTTCTATCAGAAGCCTGAAGGTTTTGTGCCAATATTGACTGATATTTGGAACTATTCATAATTCCCTCTACTTTGACCAAGGCCCCTGTTCCAGCTGAAGATAAACAGCCCCAAACAATGATGCTGCCACCACCATGCTTCACGGTGGGTATGGTGGTCTTTTAGTGATGTGCGGTGTTGTTTTTGCGCCAAACATAACTTTTGTAAATATGGCCAAAAAGTAAAACCTTCATTACATCAGACCAGAACTTATTTTCCTACACGCTTTTGGGAGACTTCAGATGTGTTTATGCAAAATTTAGCCAGGCTTGGGTGTTTTTTCTTCATAAGTAAAGGCTTCCATCTTGCCATTCTACCCCATAGTCCAGACATATGCAGAAAAATACTAGAGATTGTTGACACATGTACCACACGGCCAGTATTTGCCAGATATTCCCGCAGCTCCTTTAATGTTGCTGTAGGTCTCATGGCAGGCTCCCCGACCAGTTTTTTTTTTTTCTTGTGTTTTCATACATTTTTGGAGGGGCGTCCAGTTTTTGGTAATGTCACTGTTGTGCCATATTTTCTCCCACTTGATGACCATGTTCACTGCGTTCCATGGTATCTAATGCCTTGAAAATTCTTTTGTACCCTTCTCCAGACTGATACCTTTCAACAATGAGATTAGAGCTGCACGATTCTGGCCAAAATGACAAACACGATTTTTTTGCTTAGAAAAAGATCACGATTCTCTCACAGTTCTATCCTATTCTAAAATCTTTCACATTATACAAAAAAAAGGGGCTAACTTTACTGGTTGTTTTTGTGGGTTTTTTTTTTTTTTTTTTTCATTAAAGTAATTTTTTTCCAAAAAAAGATTGCATTTGAAATAGCATTTATTTTTTAGTCTAGGGTGTCTACTAAAAAAAAAATATATCTAATGCTTGGGGGTTTTAAGTAATTTTCTAGCAAAAAAAAATGATTTTAACTTGAAACCAACAAATGTCAGAAAAAGGTAAAGAGCCCTTTCACACCGGGCCGCCCGCATCGTCATCGGTAAAATGCCGCTATTTTTAGCGGTGTATTACCGTCGGATTAGCGGCCTATTTCGGCCGCTAGCTGGGCGCTTTTACCCCCGCTAGCGTCCGAGAAAGGGTTAAAACCGCCCGCAATGCGCCGCAATAGCGGTATCCCAGCGCTGCCCCATTGATTTCAATGGGGAGCAGCGGTGAAGGAGCGTTAAACACACTGCTCCTTCACCGCTCGAAAGAAGCTGCTGGCAGGACTTTTTTCCCGTCCTGCCAGCGCAGCCCTCCGGTGTGAAAGCCCTCGGGCTTTCACACTGCAGACAATGGAGCAGCTGTTTGAGGGCGGATTGCAGGCGCTATTTTCCCTTAACGTCTTTCAGGACAGCACCTTGAGAGCGTGGCTCCACCCACTTGACAGGAAACACACCTCCACCAAACTTTAAAAGGAGGCTCCTTCCCACTTATCATCAGTTTATGTGTTTCCTCCGGCGGGAACACATGTGGGGGTTTGGAGCTCTCAAGGTTCTGTCCTGAGAGAACAGGCTCCCTACTCCACTATTTTTACCTACCTCAGGAGAGCCGATTCCTCCCATTTTCCACAGGCTTACGGGTGCCGGGTGGATGGGCTCCTTCTCCCTCGTCAGTGCTCGGGGAGAGCCAGGACTGCTCCGGGTATTGCTGCTCCCAGGCAGGGGCGTCAGGCATGTCAGGCATTTCTGTTTGTTTTTTTCTTGCCTGCACATGTTTTTTCCCTGACGCCGCTGCCATCTTGGGAAGGGCAGTCAGAGGACTGCATCCGCCGGATGTGAGGTATCCGGAAGTGGGGCGGCATCCATGGAGCAGGCGCCAGGCGTCATTTCCGCCGGAAGCGCAGGGGGAGGAGGGAGGAATAGGTCTGGTGCCTATTTATTGCCGGTTCCGGTCCGGCGCACAGGTGCTATTGGAGTCCGGAACCGGCGTTTTCGCCACAGGCATCACGCTGCTGCCTCAGCATGGATTCAGGAACCGCAGCGAGTGGAACAGGCACAGGCACCAGCAAGGCCCAGGTAAGGAGCAGACTGTAGTTTCTGCTCAGCTTTACTGTGGGGTCTCTCTCTAGCCCTCTTCTCTCTAAATGTTAGTGAAGTTTGAGGGTATTTTTTCCCCCTGGTGGCGGAGGGGCCTGTCAGGGCACATGAGTCTGATAGCTTTTCTCACTGTGCACCTGTGGTGAGCAACCTTGAGTAATCAGGCTGACTCTAAAAGATGGTTTGTCTTTTTTCTCTCTCTTTTTTCCCTTATCATGGCAGGCCAAGAGCTCTGACCCTGGGATTAGAAAGAAATGTCCTTCATGCAAAATTAAATTAAATGAAGGCTGGAAAAAGGCTTTATGTCAAGCATGTATTGACTCCTTGGTGAGGGAAGAAACCACTTCCGCATGCAGTGATCTAATCGCATCTGCCAAAAAGGAATTGGATGCTACCATTCAATCCTTCAGATCCTCACTCGCCTATCCATCTGCAAGTCAGCCCACTACCTCACAGTCCTCTCAAGGCTCACTGTTAGTCCCGGCAGTAGAGGCGGAAATGGGTCCTCTGAACCGGGAAGGGCTTTCCCCATCCCATTCTAATGAATCGAATGAGGATAGTGATGAGCTGGAAAATATGTCTTCCAAGTATAAATTGTCTTTGGATCAGGTGGATGGCCTTTTAAAGGCTATTTATGCTACTCTAGGCCTTGAGGAAGAGCATAAGGAGATGTCTTTACATGACAAGATGTATGCAGGGCTTAGTGAGTCTAAGTCCCGTACCTTTCCAGTCCATGCAGTGATTTCTGAAACAATCAGAAAAGAATGGGCTGACCCTGATAGGAAACCATTTTTCTCTAGGGCTCATAAGAGAAGGTTCCCTTTTGATGAAGACCCAGCAGCTCTTTGGAATAAGGTTCCAAAACTTGATGCAGCCTTTTCTCAGGTGTCAAGATCTACTGATCTAGCATTTGAGGACATGGGGATCTTAAAAGACCCCATGGATAAAAAAATGGATCAACAGCTCAAGCGGACTTGGCAATCCATTATGGGCAACCTTAAGCCAGCAATGGCAACTACTTGCATCTCCAGGAACTTGGAGTATTGGGTAAATCAGCTTAAAGCTCATATAATAGCAGATTCCCCTAAGCAAGAGATCCTTGACTCCTTTTCTACCCTCTCAGCAGCCGTAGCCTATGTCTCTGATGCCTCAGCAGAGTCTATCAGGATGACAGCTAAGGCGGCAGCCCTTGCTAATTCGGTTAGACGGGCTTTATGGCTAAAGACTTGGCAAGGGGACACAGCATCTAAAAACAAATTATGCGGGGTCCCTTTTCTAGGAGACTTACTGTTCGGCCCTGATTTGGATTCAGTTCTGGACAGGACTGCAGATAAAAAGAAATCTTTTCCTGTCAAAAAGAAGAAACAACCAGTCAAACGGTTTTTTCGTCCTCAAAGGGCTCAGGAACAGAACAAGTCTCAAGAGAAAAAGAAAAGCTGGTCAGGGCAGAGGGGTAAGGGCAGAAGAAATGTCCTTTTCCATCCTCCTGCGTCAGCTAGCAAGACGCAATGACAGTCGGTTACAGGTAGGGGGAAGACTACAAGACTTTCTCCCCTATTGGGCAAGCATAACAGAAAACCAGTACATTCTGAATATGCTAGCCCAGGGTTACAATATAGAATTTTCAGATCTCCCCCTAGAAAGGTACTTGGTGACAAATCTTCCAAGAGATGTAACAAAATCCCTGGCAATGAAGAGCCTATTAAAGGATCTGATAGATCAGGGGGTTATGACTTACGTCCCACAGGGGGAGCTTTATCAGGGATTTTATTCCCGTATATTCCTGATAAAGAAACCATCCGGAGATTTTCGGTTAATCCTAAACCTGAAACCGCTGAACAGATCAGTCCAATACAAAAGGTTTCGTATGGACTCCATCTTCACGGTCAAGAATCTATTGACGAGGGAATGCTTTATGGCATCAATAGACCTTCGAGATGCCTATCTGCATATCCCTATAGCCCCGCAGTCCCAAAGATTCCTAAGATTGGCGATAAATTTGGGAAAAGAGGTTCTGCACTTGCAATTCAGGGCCCTCCCCTTTGGCCTGTCTTCTGCCCCACGAATATTCACAAAAATAATGGCAGAAGCGCTTGCACCTCTTCGCATGCAGGGGATTGCGGTAATTCCGTACTTGGACGACCTACTCCTTTTTGCCCCCTCCAGGGAAAGACTGCTAGACAACCTCGGAAAGACCCGAGATCATCTAGAAACCCTGGGTTGGATCATAAATATGCAGAAGTCAAATTTCGTTCCAGCCCAGAAAATACTATTCCTGGGGTATCAGATCTGTTCAAGGGAACAAAAGATTTTTCTCCCAGAAGAGAAGAAGGGGAAAGTCCAGAAGGTGGTAGCGTCCTTGCAGGCAAGCCAGCAATTATCAGTCCGACAAGTGATGTCATCCCTAGGAACCCTAACCGCAACCATACCAGCCATTCAATGGGCAAGGTTACATTTCAGGCCTCTCCAGAGCTTTCTCCTGAGAATATGGAATCACAGGTCAGAATCTCTGGAAGCAAAAGTAAAGATACCCACCAAAGTCAAGAGATCACTTTGGTGGTGGAGAAGACAGGAGAATCTGTCAGAAGGCCTGCTCTGGTCATTTCCAATAGAAAAAGTGGTAACGACCGATGCCAGTGTATGGGGTTGGGGAGCTCACTTAGACCAAGACTTCGCGCAAGGAATGTGGTCTCGGACAGAGGCAAAGAGGTCCTCAAATTGGAGGGAACTAAAGGCAGTCGCCTTAGCTTTAGATGCCTTCTCTCCTATCCTTCAAGGTTCTCATGTCCGGGCAGACAACGCCACTACCATAGCCTACCTAAACAAACAGGGGGGTACAAGAAGCAAAACACTTCAGTTGCTAGCTTCAAAGATCCTGGTTTGGGCAGAAAAGCATGTTCGGTCCTTATCAGCAGTCCACCTCAAAGGCACCTTAAATGTAGTGGCAGATTATCTAAGCAGAAGGCGGATTCAGGAGTCAGAATGGAGCCTGAATCCGGAAATCTTTGCAATGATTACCAGGGCCTGGGGTCAACCGCAAATAGACCTATTTGCGTCACAGGAAAATACACAACTCCCAGTATTTTTCTCTATTCACAGAAACGACAAGGCCCAGGGGACAGATGCGTTAATCCAGCCCTGGATCTTCCATCTGGGTTACGCATTTCCTCCTTTCCAACTTATCCCGTTGGTGTTAAGGAAGATACAGAGGGAGAAGGTGGCGGTAATCCTAATTACTCCATTTTGGCCAAAGAGGGCATGGTTTTCCACCATTCTACAGATGGCAGTCAAACCATTTTGGCGGCTGCCTCTCCGGCAGGACCTGCTCCTACAGGGTCCAATACAGCATCCGGGAGTGGCCAGTCTAAGCCTCACGGCCTGGTTTCTGAGGAGCAGTTGTTAAGAAACAAAGGTGTGTCACAACCCTTGGTAACTACCTTACTTTCCAGTAGGAAGATAGTGACCAGAAAAATCTATGCTAAATATTGGAAGGTCTTCAACTCTTTTTGTCATTTGACTAAGAGAAAAGTAAAAAATTTAGTGTCAATTTTGGAATTTCTTCAAGAGGGGGCAGACAAGGGATTGTCAGTCAGCACCCTTAAAGTTCAAGTAGCTGCTTTGGGAGTATTTCTAGAAAGACCAATCTCTTCTGAGCCCTTGGTTATAAGATTTTTCAAGGCACTTACCAGATCTAGACCAGCTCCGGCTAAGCACTTTCCCAATTGGGATCTATCAGTGGTCCTGCAAGCCCTTACAAAGGAACCTTTTGAACCACTACAAGGAATCTCTCTAAGGAATCTTACTCTTAAGACCTTGTTCTTAGTTGCAATAACGTCAGCAAGGAGAATTGGTGAGCTGCACGCCCTATCTGTTAAGAGACCCTTTTTAACTATCTACACAGATAGGATTGTACTTAAAACCGATCCGGGTTTTTTGCCAAAGGTAGCGTCAGCACACAATAGGTCGCAGGAGATCATACTGCCAACCTTTTGCTCTAACCCTTCGGGGGAAAAAGAAGGCAAATTCCACAATTTGGATGTAAGAAGGACTTTATTACAGTATCTGGAGGTAACAAGTAACTTTAGATCCTCGGATTCTCTATTTTTACTTTTTTCGGGTAAAAAGAAGGGCCAACAAGCTTCTAAGGGGTCTATAGCTAGATGGCTTAAATCAGCTATTCTAGCAGCCTACTCTCAGTCGGGGCTCTCTCCCCCGCTGGGAATTAAAGCACATTCTACCAGGGCTCAGGCCACTACATGGGCAGAAATGGCTGGTGCCACCCCAGATCAGATTTGTAGGGCGGCTACGTGGTCAAGTTACCTTACTTTTGTCCGTCATTACAGGCTGGATCTTCTGTCAGCCAGTGAACAGGCTTTTGGCAGAAAGGTCTTGCAGGCTGTGGTCCCTCCCTAAGTGGGTAAGTCTCTGTTATCCTCTCAAGGTGCTGTCCTGAAAGACGTTAAGGGAAAAATCAAGTTAGACTTACCGGTAACTTGTTTTCCAGGAGTCTTTCAGGACAGCAGCAACCCGCCCTTATTGTATTAAATTACTATGCTGTGACTAACCATATTCTGATTATGTGTTCCAGCTTGGGCCGGAGGTTCTCTACTACTACTGATGATAAGTGGGAAGGAGCCTCCTTTTAAAGTTTGGTGGAGGTGTGTTTCCTGTCAAGTGGGTGGAGCCACGCTCTCAAGGTGCTGTCCTGAAAGACTCCTGGAAAACAAGTTACCGGTAAGTCTAACTTGATTTTTTAACGCTATAGCGCCTGCAATACGCCCTTGGTGTGAAAGGGGTCTTAGTGTTTAAGTGGTTAAACTTTTTTCACTTACACACCTCTATTCCATTAACAAATTTTTACAATGTTTATGCTTAAGTTCAACTGATAAAGAATGTTTTGATTCTTGGCAGACTGCCCAGTTTTTCCTTCCTTTTGAGGGCTGTGGTTTCAGAAGAGCAGAAAGAATTCTTTGCATAGAAAGAATCGGGAAACACTTTAGGCAAGATCGCAATAACGATTCTTGACGATTAATCGTGCAGCTCAAAATGAGATCCCTCTGATGCTTTGGAACAGCTGAACTTTATTTGGGGTTATTGAGCGGCACGTTAAATGGCAGGTGTGTACTGACTCCTATTTAACATGAGTCTGAATGTGAATCTGAACACAGCTACATGCCCCCCCCCCCCAAGATTTCAGTTTGTTGTTCAATTGAATTGTACAGTTTATAGGTCACATTAAAAGTGGAAAAAGTTCTGAAATGATTTATCTTTGTTTTTTTTGTTTTTTTACATCACAGAAACCTGACATTTTTAATAGGGGTGTGTAGACCCGTACATGTTAAAAGCTTGTAACCTGTGTTGGGTTTGAAGCCCAACTCCATGCACAAGAGAAAATGACCCTTGCAGTGGGACTATCTACTCAGGGATTAAGCTTAGTACATCCTTCAGCTCCCCCTAGTCCTGAGTATTTAACCCTTGCAGTGCATCGGGGGCACCACTACAGATTTTTTTTTTTTCCCCTCCATCCCAAAGTTGGGCTTTTAAAGCACAGGTTTACAAAAGGGTAATATCTATACAGTAAATAAGGAGCCTGTGTTCACTCTGAAAACTCCATTTGGGGGGTGACTCAAGATTTTTGCTAGCATGTGATTGGATATTCAAAATACAGGTTCACCTTATTCATAAACCTATACTTTAAAAAAGCAATTGAAGTGTTTGTAAACCTAGATGATAAAAAAAACCCTGCATGACAAAGGCATAATTACCTTAGATTGAAGCTGTTGCAGCGGTCCCGGCACACCGCTGGTATCTGTGACATGTCTCCTGGAGTTATTTCCGGGTTTGCGGGCTCCGGTGCTGTGATTTGGCTGGAGCCACAATGACGTCACTCCTCCCGCGGGGGCTGCTGGTCATGGCACACGCACTTTAGAAACGATCGAGCCGTTTTTTCAGTGTGCTTGCGCTAATGATGTTGGCGCAAGCGTATATGGTAAATATCTCCTAAACTGTTGCAGGTTTAGGAGATATTTACAGTAACTACAGGTAAGCTTTGTTTATAGGCTTACCTGTAGGTACAAGTGGTGTAACAGGCTGCTTTATCAACCTGTCTTGATGCCCATGCAAGAAAGCACATGGATTGCTTTTGACATCTTTTCCTTCACAAAACCCTGTGGGGACTTTCTGTCTAGTCAGAGCATAGAACGGAGGACATACTCCTACTCTCCTATTACAGTACTAGGCCCAATCATCAGGTACCAGTGCTGTCACATAAGGAGTGAGTCACTTGTTCATCTACTTGCAGAAGTTCCTTTTTTATTTTATTTTTTTCATGCAAGAAGACTGCAGAGCTGGGAAGCAAAGGAAAAGGTGGTATGTGCTTTTGGGAAGGGGGACATATGAGCAGACCTGCTACAGCACAGATTTTCTGTTTTTTATTTTGTGATATCTGCCCTGCTAGTTTTATTTTTTGCTTCTTGTGTACCATTGGTGAAATGTTCCTTCACTTCCAGGTTTTTAGAGGAATTCTCCCAAAATTAGCTGAATTCCCTTCTTAGACAGTTGTCCCTGTAACAGTTATCTAATTTTTTTTTTTTTGCATGCCTTTTTGTTCTAAATCTCCCTTCAAGTGGTTCTAAACCCATTTAAAAAAAAAAAAAAAACACTAACGCCTGCAAGACAAAGGCATGAGCTAGTATGCATACTAGCTCATTAGCACACCTGAGATCAAAGCCCCTGCTGCGGTGCCCGTACACAGCACCAGACGGCGACATCACTCCTGGGGGCTACTTCTGGGTATAGCGGCTCCAGCACTGTGATTGGCCAGAGCCATGATGACGTCACTCCCAAGCATGCGCGCGGGAGCCGCCGGTAACGGCACACTCACTGAAGCAAACGGCACGTACATGTCATTGCTTCAGTGCACGTGTGCCGATGACTTTGGCACGTGCAAATACAGGTGCAGGTTTAGGAGATAGCCAGGGTAGCTACAGGTAAGCCTTATAGGCTTACCTGTAGCAAAAAGTGGTCTGTAAGGGTTTACAACCACTTTTACTTTGTCTTGGTGACCATGTTCATAAGGTCATACTGTCATTTTTTGTAACCATAGTGATTTGAGAAGTGTAACCTGTCTCCTCCATAGATTTATATGGCTGTTGGAGGGAGACATGTATGCTTCTTGGCATAGAATATTTTCTAAATAAAGACCTTTACAGGTTGTGTTCAGTGCCTACCTACAGTGCAGTTACTGTGTAAAAAAAAAAGTGCTAATCCTCTGCAGGTACAGAGTAATGCTCAGTACTGCAAGAATAAATGTATGTCAGATAGATGATGCCTGGTGCCCTGTAAATGACAGCCAAGCACTTTCCCCAGCGTTGGATGTACTTTTATTCAAGGATGCCCCTGTGAGAGTGACATAGGTGTCATGGCTGGTATTTTATAGTCTTTTAACCTGCTAAATATGTTAATCAGTGTCCTATGCATCAATAAAATGTCGTATGTACCTATTAAACGCTACGTTCACCTTTCAAAAAATAATAAATGCACATGTTTGCAAGTAAAGTGCATTTATTTAATTTACTGGAGCCTGCAGGGAGGGTATTGCACCCTTGATCAGCAGGTGCAGTGTGCGGCTCCTGCACAATTTTCCTTTAGCTTTGCCCACGTATTCCCATACAAGCTTTCAGTTACAAAGCTAGAGGAAGACTGAATGAAATGTGAGCAAGCTGAGCAGCGCTTTCAAACTAAAAGTATATCTGCTGTGCTGGAAGACGGTACTTGTAGTTTTTTCATTCACAGGAATCTAACTGACGCTCTGCCTACACAGCCACTCTGTTTCTAAAACGCGGGTGTGGGTAGAGGATTCCTGCTTGTGGCCACAGAAAGGGGAGTGTTGGCAGCAAAGGTGGGTGCCTTGGAGCATGTTGTATGTTACATCCCAAATATGGGTGTAACATGCTCTTAAAGGAGATCTTAACCTTAAGTGTATTTTTCCCTTTTTGCATTGTGCCCCTTGGAAATTGTTGGAAGATGCCAAGGCACATTTAAAACTTGTACCAGAGGTATTTTTAGCCCAAAGATTTGTTAAAACCCCCAAACCATACTGTATTCTCTGAAAGCAGAGATCTTGGGGAATAAAATGGTGGTAGTTGAAATTTGTGTGCTAATATTTTCAGTAAATTCCCTTATTTTGGCTATTGGGCAGGAAGTGCGGGGAAAGACCAAGATGATTGGGGGGGGGGGGGATCTGTGGGGTGTAACCCTCCCTTACTCTATCTAAAATATTTGGGAGGGGGGGGTTGCCTTTTTGTATTTTAACCCTGTCTCTGGCAGAACTGTTTTTGCGCACGGTTACATCATTTTAGGACTGAAGTTTAGTAAAAAGCTGTAGTTAAAATTTTCATGTTGCATGTTTTGGAATTACAATTTTTAGCGCAATTCTAAGTTCTTTAATATGTGCTATACTGTGTTTTATGTCATACAGGAGAACTGCTGCTTATGTTTTGAGTCAGGTTTTTAATTCCCTATAGCGCAGTTTTGTTTTATTATACTAGAATTTTTGCTTCACTCCAGTGTGCCTGGAAGTAATGTAATGTGTAGCACAGTTGATGTACGTGAGTACCTCTGTCTGTTTATGTTCGTATGTATATGGCTAATCTCTCTCATCCAACATCTGTGTCTGACCTCACAAATGCACTTCTTGAAGAACATTCCCATAGACACACTCCTAAACCTTGTGGACAGGCTCCCCAGAAGAGTTGAAGCTGTTATAGCTGAAAAAGGTGGGCCAACTCTATATTGAACTCTACGGACTAAGACTGGGACGCCATTAACCACCTCCCGACCGCCCACTGTATATTGACGTCCTTTTATTTAAGGATGGATATCTCGGTAACGGCAGCAGCTGCTGCCACAACCGAGGTATCCATCTTTAGGGGCGGCGATTCTGTACACGATAATGGTGGTCTCTGCGGCGGGTTCGCCGCGAGATCACCGTTATCGGCGGCGGGAGAGGTGCCACCCCCCCCTCCCGCCGCTCTCCCGCACCCTCCGGAGCCGTCGGTAGCGGCGGAGATCGGGTCCTGTCAGTGCTTCGGTATAGAGATGAGTGAGGCCAAGATGGCCCCCACCCGGGGCGACGTCATTACGACGGCTCCGCCCACTTCTCTTAAAGGCACAATTTTTTTTGTCTTTTTTTAAACGACTTTTTTATTTATTTTTTTTTATTTTTTGCATTCTAGTCTAAATATGAGATCTGAGGACTTTTTGACCTCAGATCTCATATTTAAGAGGACCTGTCATGCTTTTTCTATTACAAGGGATGTTTACATTCCTTGTAATAGGAATAAAAGTGATCCAAATTTTTTTTTTTTTAAAAACAGTGAAAAAATAAATAAAATAAAGTAAAATAAATAATAATAAAAAAAAAAATTTTTTAAAGCGCCCTGTCCCGACGAGCTCGCGCGCAGAAGCGAACGCATACGTGAGTAGCACCCGCATATGAAAACGGTCAAACCACACATGTGAGGTATCGCTGCGACCGGTAGAGTGAGAGCAATAATTCTAGCTCTAGACCCCCTCTGTAACGCAAAACATGCAATCTGTAGAATTTTTTAAACGTCGCCTATGGAGATTTTTAAGGGTAAAAGTTTGACGCCATTCCACGAGCGGGCGCAATTTTAAAGCGTGACATGATGGGTATCAAGTTACTTGGCGTAACATTATATTTCACAATATAAAAAAAAAAATTGGGCTAACTTTACTGTTGTCTTATTTTTTTTTTCAAAAAAGTGAATTTTTTTCCAAAAAAAGTGCGCTTAGAAGACTGCTGCGCAAATACGGTGCAAAAAAAAGTATTGCAATGACCGCTATTTTATTCTCTAGGGTGTTAGAAATAAAAACAATATATAATGTTTGGGGGTTCTAAGTAATTTTCTAGCAAAAAAACCTGTTTTAAACTTGTAAACACCTAAAATCCAAAACGAGGCTGGTTTTGAAGTGGTTAAAGTTCATGTGTGTGTAAAGGCAGGCATTTATTTATATATATTATACATACATCGATCTCTGCCCCAATATATTATGATCTCCCACCATAACCCATTGAGACATGGACTCCACTAGACCTCTGAAGGTATGCTGTGGTGTCTGTAACCAAGCTGTAATTAGCAGATCCTCCATGGATTCGATTTCCCTCAGATGCTCGAATGGATTGGGATCTGGAGAATTTGGAGGCAAAATCAACATCTCAAACTCACTGAATTGATCAGTCCAGGCCAACGTCTTCCATTGCTCTGTGGTCCAGTTCTGATGCACGCATTTATTTTGGCTGTGGACAAAGGCCAGCATGGGCGCCCTGTCCAGTTTGCAGCTACACAGCTCCATATGCAACAAACTGCAATACACTGTGCATTCTGACACCTTTCTGTCAGAAGTAGCTGACAACTTTTAAAGCAATTTAAACTACACTGTCGCTTCTATTTGATCGGAGTGCACTTGCCAGCCTTCCTATCCCTCGTGTGTCAATGTGCCTTGGCAGCCAATAACCCTGTTGCTGGTTCACTGGATTTTCTTCCTTGGACTAAATTTGGTAGGTCCTTAACCACTGCAGACTGGGAATATCCCAGAATAGCTGCAGTCTTGGAGTTGTTCTGACCCAGTACAATCTGGCCCCTGGCAAAGTGGCTCAAATCCTTACGCTTGCCCATTAAAAAAAAAAAAAAAAAATTCTGCTTCAAGAACATGATCACTTTCTGCCTAATATATCCCACCAGCTTTTACATGCCATTGGAAAATAGATGATCAGTGTACTTTCACCTGCCAGTGGTCATAATGTTATGAGTGATCGGTGGATATGGATATTTGCAGTTTGTAAAGGTTGATTGTTGGACATATCTGTAATCCTTTAACTATACTAACACAACCCTGTGGCTGCTCTGAGGGCCTGCACTTGGTATCCGTATAATTTTAGGGTTTGCAGAAATCTGATAGTAAAGGCTCATTTACATTTGTGGTAAAATAATTGAGCTCTTCAGCTCTAGTCTAACTTTTGAAAGTTTACCAGAAGTATGCACCAAGTCGAGCTTTGTTTAACAATACAAAAGTCAAATTACGGCACTAACCATCATTTCTTGTTTTGCAGGAAGTTGCTGTAAAACTTGAGTCACAGAAAGCACGTCACCCACAGTTGTTGTATGAAAGTAAACTATATAAGATTTTGCAAGGAGGAGTTGGCATCCCACACATCCGGTAGGTCATTTTTCCAAAGCTTTGTCCTGTTTAAATATGTTTTTGGCTACACCCTCATTAAAAATATAATTAAAAGCTAATGTCAAATCTCTAGTTACTTGTTTGATGCAAAGGGTTCTAGTATGTACTGTATGTTAAGCTATTAATACAGTGCTATTGGGATAGGAATAGATTGGTAGGTCCCCTAATTTAGCTGGGATTCGTTTTTTATTTTAAATGGTTCTTCAGGCTTTGTCTGAAAACTTGTCTTTTATAAAATATGTTACAGGTTATTTGTTTTAGATTTTACAACCAAATAAACCCAGGGCAATGCATCCAACAGTGTTTTTTGTGTGGAGGTGGGGGGGGGGGGAGACTTTTTTTTTTGTGGGCTTACTACAGTTCATTTAAGCAATAGAGTTATTGTAAATAAACAATGAAAATAAAATATATACATTTCTAAAAATGTATTAACCGCTCCCAGACCAGCCTCTGCAGTTTTTCTGCAGCAGGTGGGCTCCCCTGCGCGAAACCACGTAACTGTACATGGGCTCACAGGGTCCGGATAGTAGGCTCTCGCGCTGCACAGTGGGGGTGCTGATGCTCGTGGCCGACGTTTGCGATTACCGCCGGCGTTGATCATGAAAAGGATAGACAGAATAGGGACGAGTGTGTGTAAATGCGCACTTCCCTGTTCTGACAGGAGTGACAGATTGTGTGTACCTATTAGCTAGAAACCAGGATCTGTCACTTCCTGTAGTTGGTCCCCACCCCTTCAGTTAGAATCACCTCCCAGGGAACATAGTTAACCCCTTCACCGCCCTCTAGTGTTACCCCTTCACTGCCAGTGACGTTTTTACAGTAATCAATGCATTTTTCATTGCACTGATCGCTGTATTAATGGTTCCAAAAACGTTTCAAAATTGTCTGATGTGTCTGCTGTAATATTGCAGTCACGATAAAAATCGCAGATCGCCGCCATTACTAGTAAAAAAAAAAAAAAAAAAAATGCCATAAATCCCCTATTTGGTAGACGCTATAACATTTGAGTAAACCAATCAATGTACGCTTATTGTGATATTTTTGGTAAAAAAAAAAAAATGTAGTAGAATACATATTGGCCTAAACTGAGGAAAAAAATTGTTTTTTTTTATATATTTTTGGGGATATTTATTATAGCAAAAAGTAAAAAATAATGCTTTGGGTTTTTTTTTTTTGTTTATAGCACAGAAAATAAAAACCCCAGAGGCAATCAAATACCACCAAAAGAAAGCTTTATTTGTGGGAAAAAAAGACGTCAATTTTGTTTGGGTACAACGTCGCACGACCGCGCAGTTGTCAGTTAAAGCGACGCAGTGCCGAATCACAAAAAGTGCTCTGGTCAGGAAGGGGGTAAATTCTTCCGGGGCTGAAGTGGTTAAAAAAAATTAAACTCAACATGTTATTTGGTATTTACTATTTGTCTTGATTGCAGCAAACATTTTAATCCCCACTAGCCATCTAAATATTTTACAGAAAGATTAGAGAATACATAGATTTCTTTATTACAGAAACGTTTAAACAGTGAATGTGACACATACCAAACACCTGCAGGTGAATTGGTAACTAAATCCTTTCCGTGTGTGTGTGTGTCTGTGTGTGTGTACACACACGCACATCCTTGGACAGAAACAGTGATCCCAAGATCATGGCTACAGCTCCCCAGTCACTTCTACAAGGCGTGGAAAGCCTATGCAAATGGGCTTTGGTTTAATCAGATGGTTTTTGTGGGCAGAGGAGAAATCTGGATCTAAAATACCCTCTGATCTCTCAGTAATCCTTACCTGTCACTACCCATGCTATCACAAGGGACGTTACCCAAAAGAAAAAGTGTAAAAAATAAATTCAATAAATGGTGAAATAAAATGTTTAAATGCGCTTTGAGTGTTCCTGCAGTCTTCTGGGACCTGTTTCACAGGAAAGATGCTGCAGTACACCTGTGGTGACTGGTAAATGACACATTTACTTATATAAATATAACCATAAGAAAAGCATTTTCACAAAAGGAAAAATGTTCAAACTTGAGATGAACCCAAAGCCATTAGTTTTTCTTTAATACACTGATAGGTTTGTTTACTGGGGAAGTAATGTGAGCCTCACAATTCTGCCAAGTGCATATCTGTAGGATAATACAACTATTCCCTGGTTCAGCTTCACTGCTTTTTCTTTATTTGATCAGAAATGGCAGTGAAAAAATGCAGATTTATTGTCGAGTAAGCAAGGAGAAAGCTGCAACACTAAACCAGGAAATAGTATTACATGCCTGACCTGACTGTTCTATTGAGCAGACATGCCTCTCAGAGTGGTTGTAATCCCTTACATGTACCCAGTGAAGTGACTGGCCTCAGGTGTTAGAGAGATGAAACACATAAGTTGTACCTGTTTATCTTCAGTATTCTCTTTTCTACAGCCGTTCAAAGTGCAGAATTTATAAAGCTTGTCTGAGCATTCAGAAAAAGGGGACAGAGAGCTGAAGTTAGACTCTGCACAGCTCAGTAAGGAGAGCTGATTGGATGGAATGCACTCACCCCCCTGAACACAGACACAGAGCTGAGGCTGTCAAATAGAAGAGGAACAAAGCAGAAGACAGAACACTTGGTGCTCATAATTGAGACAAGTACACACTATAGAGGGCTATGCCTTGTTCATTTTTTATGTCCTGAGGTTTACAACCACTTTCAGATTTGGCGGTACAGAATTGCAGATCCACTGGCAGATAAGTGTGCACACAAATGGCATCTATTCTATATGCCTACTAAGTTTATTGTTCCTGTTGCTAAGATATTGTCCATATCTGAAACAAGATTCAAACCAAATAGCTTTTCCAGTAACCGGTTGGGAAGTTGCAGCAGGGCTGGATCTAAGGGTTTATAAACTACTAACATTAAAGTGACCTTGTCATTACCAGGTTACTTGTTTCTGAAAGCAAGGAATATACTTTTTCTGGTAGCTGGATTCTTGAAACTCCCTAGCAATGCTGCTTCCTAGCCTTCTTTTTAGCAAGCTTTTGGATGCTATCAACTGTGTTGGGGTGATATTACTCCTCCGCAGCATCCTGTCAAGACTGCTGTCATTGTGGGCAGGCGAAGAATTGCCAGGGCTTCTGATGAATATATTCGCGTGCTGCACATAGTGACAGCTACTGCCAGTGGATGCTGCTGGGAGAGACATTGCCCCACATTGTGTGCATGCTATGTTTGCAATACGGCACTGCGACGCTTTAACTGACAATTGCGAAGTTGTACACAAACACATGTCCTTTTTTTTTTCCCCCACAAATAGAGCTTACTTTTGGTGGTATTTTGATTACCTCCTGCAGTTTTTATTTTGCACTATAAACAAAAAAGCGTCAATTTTGAAAAAACAAGTTTTTACTTTTTGCTATATCCCTAAAACAAAATAAAAAAAAAAACAAAACAAATTTTTTCATCAGTTTAAGCCAATATGTATTCTACAAATTTTTGGTAAAATAATCGCAATAAACTTATATTGATTTGCGCAAAAGTTATAGCGTCTACAGAATAGGGGATATATTTATGGCATTTTTATTATACATTTTATTTATTTTTTACTAGAAATGGCGGTGATCAGAAATTTTTAGCGGGTTTGCAGCATACAGATGTGACACACTTTTGGGCTATTGACATTTAAACAGCGATCAGAGCTAAAAATAGCCAATGATTACTGTATAAATGTTACTGGCAGGGAAAGGGGTTAAGTGTTTTCTAGGGAGGTGTTTCTAACTGTGGGGAGTGGACTGACGGTGGGTAGAGAGAGAGCACTGTTCCTGATCACTAGGAACAGTGGATCTCTCTACTTCACTGACAGAATGACCAACTGTCGGTTTACATTGACCGGTCCCCGTTCTGGCTCTCTGAGAAGCAAATCGCGGCCGCTGGCCATGCGCATCGGCGTTGCACCGCGGGTGCGCTCCCCCCTAGAGCTCTTGAAGCAGCCGACATACACCTGTGGTGATTTGCGCAGCCGTACCAACCTGCCGCAGTATAATAATGGTGGCTGGTCAGCAAGCGGTTAAAGATTTAATTGCTCAATATCAATTTAACAGCCATGCAATACACAAAGGACAGGAGGGGTGTGGGGAGGTAAAGGATGCAATCATAGCAGCAATTAAATATAACCACTCTTTGCATCCATTTTTCAGAATACAATTTACATTTATATATACGACATGTAACAAAAACACCTAGCTGGATAAGACAGGCACTCTTTCGCAGGATTGGAAGATCACAAGACATGCTCACAACTGTGTATGGTTACAGCATTACCCCCGGAAGCAGTGCATAAGCCAGTCATAAAAAAACATATACGGTGTGGTAGTTGGGTCTCTAGGTTATAATGCATCAGAGCCCAGGAGCATGTTTTGTTTGGCCAGCAAGATGGAATGTTTGCATATTTGTTTGCATTACTTTTATGCTGGTAACCGCTTCTAAAGGATAAAAGTTACACATATTTACTGAGTGATGGTAAAGTTTGAATTACGAAAGTTTGCACCACTTTTTTTTCCTGGTAAATAGTATTCGTGTTGCATCATCTACAGCATGGTGATTATCAGTAATGACTTTACCCTAAAATACAAAAAAAGTGGGTTACATTCTAACTGCATATGGAAAATCTGATGTGTATAATTTATAACTCCATGTCAGTACCGCACCAGTTTATGGTGAAGCAGGTTTCCCTGGTCTCTACCACATTTAGGGTCCATGCACACTACTAGGTAGCGGAAAAAATGGCAGAACTGCTGTAAGAAAAAAATCTGCATTAACCACTTCAATACAGGGCATTTATACACCCTTCCTTCCCAGATCAATTTTTAGCTTTCAGCGCTCACACTTTGAATGCCAATTACTCAGTCATGCAACACTGTACCCAAACAAAATTTTTATCTTTTTCATACAAATAGAGCTTTCTTTTGGTGGTTTTTAAGCACCACTGGGTTTTTTATTTTTTGCGACATAAGTGAAAAAAGCGAAAATTTTGAAAAAAAAAAACCAACTTAGTTTCTATGATTAAAATTTTGCAAATAAGTCATTTTTGTCCATAAATTTGGTCCAAAATTTATACTGCTACATCTCTTTGGTAAAAAATAACCCAAATTAGTGGACATTATTTGGTATCTGTAAAAGTTATAGAGCCTACAAGCTATGGTGCAAATCATTGAAAATTGATCACACCTGACAATCATTTCTTGAGGCTCTGAAATGTCAGGAAAGTACAAATACCCCCCAAATGACCCCTTTTTGAAAAGTAGACAGTCCAAAGGTATTTAGTAAGGGGCATGGTGAGTTTTTTGAAGTTATAATTTTTTCCCACAAGTCTTGGGAAAATTAAGAATTGTTCCCCCCCCCCCCCCCACACAAAATTGTCATAAGCTATTTCTCACACACAGCATATGGATACTTCCAATTACACCCCAAAATACATTCTTCTATTCCTCCCGAGTATGGCAATACCACATGTGTGGGACTTTTACACAGCCTGGCCACATACAGAGGCCCAACATTGAAGTAGTACCTTCGGGCGTTCTAGGATCATAAATTACACATCTCATTTCATTCCTACCTGTCACACTTTTGAAGGTCCTTGAGCGCCAGGACAATGGAATTACCCACAAAATGACCCCATTTTGGAAAGCAATCACCCCAACGTATATTCTATGAGGCATGGCCTGGTGACAGGTACTCTGTTACTCTGATGGCCTGGTGACAGGTACTCTGTTACTCTGATGGCCTGGTGACAGGTACTCTGTTACTCTGATGGCCTGGTGACAGGTACTCTGTTACTCTGATGGCCTGGTGACAGGTACTCTGTTACTCTGATGGCCTGGTGACAGGTACTCTGTTACTCTGATGGCCTGGTGACAGGTACTCTGTTACTCTGATGGCCTGGTGACAGGTACTCTGTTACTCTGATGGCCTGGTGACAGGTACTCTGTTACTCTGATGGCCTGGTGACAGGTACTCTGTTACTCTGATGGCCTGGTGACAGGTACTCTGTTACTCTGATGGCCTGGTGACAGGTACTCTGTTACTCTGATGGCCTGGTGACAGGTACTCTGTTACTCTGATGGCCTGGTGACAGGTACTCTGTTACTCTGATGGCCTGGTGACAGGTACTCTGTTACTCTGATGGCCTGGTGACAGGTACTCTGTTACTCTGATGGCCTGGTGACAGGTACTCTGTTACTCTGATGGCCTGGTGACAGGTACTCTGTTACTCTGATGGCCTGGTGACAGGTACTCTGTTACTCTGATGGCCTGGTGACAGGTACTCTGTTACTCTGATGGCCTGGTGACAGGTACTCTGTTACTTTGATGGCCTGGTGACAGGTACTCTGTTACTTTGATGGCCTGGTGACAGGTACTCTGTTACTTTGATGGCCTGGTGACGGGTACTTGCTCGGATGGGCTGTGGCAGGTACTCTGTTACTCTGGTGACAGGTACTCTGTTACTCTGGTGACAGGTACTCTGTTACTCTGGTGACAGGTACTCTGTTACTCTGGTGACAGGTACTCTGTTACTCTGGTGACAGGTACTCTGTTACTCTGGTGACAGGTACTCTGTTACTCTGGTGACAGGTACTCTGTTACTCTGGTGACAGGTACTCTGTTACTCTGGTGGCCCGGCGCCGGGCACTCTGGTGGCCCGGCGACGGGCACTCTGGTGGCCCGGCGACGGGCACTCTGGTGGCCCGGCGACGGGCACTTGCTCGGATGGGCTGTGGCAGGTACTCGGGTACTTTGGCTGGTGACAGGTCCTCTTTTTTGGGGGGAGGGGGTGGTAATCAGTGTGGTTGGTGTACACTAAGTGGTAGCGAGATGTTACCGCAATCTCCTTTTCACACACGATCGAGGAGGAGAACCCGGTAACATCTCGTTCCCGCGGTTTATTGACATTCTGTGGCTGGCTGTGATTGGAAACAGCCAGCCACAGAATGCCCAAATGTGCACTGACACATAGGCCAACATACAGGAGGTGCATGTCATCAAAAAGTTAATTTCAGTAATTCAATTCAAAAAGTGAAATCCAGATATTTTATAGAGATGCGTTTACATATGGAGTGATATATTTCAAGCATCTTTCTTTTAGTTTTGATGATTATGGCTTGCAGCTAGTGAAAACCCAAAATTCAGTATCTTAGAAAATTAGAATATTACATAAAAGACCAATTAAAAAAAAGGATTTTTAATACAGAAATGTTGGTTTACTGAAAAGTATGTCCACATACAGTATAGTATGCACTCGTTACTTGGTCGGGGCTCCTTTTGCATGAATTACTGCATCAATGCGGAGTGGCATGAAGGCGATCAGCCTGTGGCACTGCTGAGGTGTTACGGAAGCCCAGGTTGCTTTGATAGCGGCCTTCAGCTGATTTGCATAGTTGGGTCTCGTGTCTTCCTCTTGGTAATACCCCACAGATTCTCTATGGGGTTAAGGTCAGGCGAATATGCTGGCCAATCAAGGCTGTGATACCATGATCATTAATCCAGGTATTGGTACTTTTGTCTGTGGGGGCAGGTGCCAAGTCCTGCTGGAAAATTAAATCCTCATCTCCGTAAAGCTGGTCAGCAGAGGGAAGCATGAAGTGCTCTGGAATTTCCTGGTATAGAGCTGCGCTGACTTTGGACTTGATAAAACACAGTGGACCATCACCAGCAGATGACATGGCTCCCCAAATCATCACTGGCTGTGGAAACTTCACACTGGACCTCATGCAACTTGTATTCTGTGCCTCATCACTTCCTCCGGACTCTGGGACCTTGATTCCCAAATGAAATGCAAGATTTCCCACAGTCTGTGATATGGTAGTTGTGTTGCTACTAGAGGGTCATGGGATGGACTGTGAACTGTCCTCAGAATTACTTCCTTTTGCTACTAATCGGGGTGGATTTGATTTAAATCAAGTCCATTTTAATTTACGATTTAAATCGTGATTGAATCACTAGTAAAATAGCTTGATTTTAAATCAACCAGATTTAAATCATTATTTTTAAAGATCAACTGTCATCTATGTCCCGCAGCGGCTCCTCCTCTCACCCGCTTTCGATTCACCAACCGTCCCATTCACTTTAATGAGAGGGCTGGTGATGCAACAGTGACACAACAACCTGAGGGACATGACTGCAGCAGGTGAGTGGATGCCCGCTAACAGGCGCTGCCTTGATGGATCTGAAATGACAGGTGCTCTTTAAATGTAAGGACTTGTTCTTCATTTTGTTTGCAAATATTGAAGATTCTAACTACCAGCAAGGTTTCCTATTTAGAATAATAAGCTGTCAGGTTAGTAAAACAGCGATATCAGAACCGATTCAATCATACAGTTTGTGGTGTACATAGATTTGCAAAACTTTTTCTTACAATTACTGTGAAATTGTGTGAATGCATCAATGCAGTGCAGCTTATCCCAGCTTGCAGAGCTTAGATTCATTGGGTTTACCAAAAATGTAAATATTGTAGAATATGCAGTCTCTCGTGCTAGATAACTAAGCTCCATTTCATGCTGAATAAACTAAATTATTAATGTATCTGTAAATAGAAAACTATCTTTAGATAGATTTTTTTTTTTTTTCTCCAAAAGCATTTTTATTAAAATGTGATAATAAAAAAAAAAAAAAAAAAAAAGAAAATCTGAATTTTTTTTTTTCCATTGATTTATATCCACCCTGCTACTAATAGGTTAGCCTGCCTAATGTTATATGGCAATTTGTGCTTGCACATTTTCTTCTGTGCTGCAAAATTCCTTAAACCTGCTAGACGCTCACAATAGTGCTTTCCATACTTGTATACAACACTAAACACACATGTAATAAACACATATGTAACATATCACATGGCATATAGTTGACCAAGCTGAAACATCATCTTTTTTCCCTTTAGCATTAGATGCCAGGAAAGTACTCTACATGCAGAAAGTTTTTTAAATTTAGAGCCTCTGTTTCCACATCACACTGTGGGATATGTCAACTGTTCACTAATTTTGTATATTGTTGTCACACATGCTTATGTTTGTTTACATTTTAGGTGGTATGGACAAGAAAAAGATTACAACGTTCTAGTCATGGATCTGCTTGGGCCAAGTCTTGAAGATCTGTTCAACTTTTGTTCGCGCAGGTTCACAATGAAAACTGTGCTTATGTTAGCAGACCAGGTAATTTTATCTGTTCTAGAGATGGAAGATATGCTAAAACTGGTCTTTGCAGACCACCTTCAGCTCACACTGTGTATAAAATCTGGGTGGAATGGGTCTGATGTGTATAAGCAGAAGAAGCTGGAAGAGGGCTGCAGCTGACATTTCAAGAGACGTTGTGTAATTGTACTTTTATGATTATGCACAAAAGCCCAGTCCTCAACCACAGGAACAGTCAAAATATTTGCTAATCAAGTTTAGCTGTAAGATGTGCTTATGGTGGCTGCAACCTGTGCGCCATTCTATGGAAAATGGGTGCCAATAGGGACTGCCATTGTACTCTATTGCATGGGCTGTATTTACCCTAGTACATATATTGGTCTCTGTGCCCAGGATTGAATATAGACTGTGTGCTAATAACGGATTGCTAAAGATAGGGTTTTGAATGGGGGAGATCGTTGGAAAGAATGCTGCACTTGGAGAGTAATGTAAGCTTGTTATAAACCGCTTTGTTTCTGCTCTTAGACCCCTTTCACACTGAGGCAGTTTTCATGTGTTTTTAACGCTAGAAGCCGCGCATGGAAACTGCCTCCCTTTCTCTGCAGTGGGTGCTTTCACACCTGGGCGGTGCGCTTGCGGGACATTAGAAATATCCTGCAAGCAGCATCTTTGTGGCTGTTTGGGAGCGCTGTATGGACATTGCATGTGATCTTTACAGCAGTGTGGTGCGAATCACATGCGATGTCTGACATTGCACAAGTGTGAACCGGCACTAAGGCTTTTTTTTTTTTTTTGCTTTTTTTTTTTTTTCCCCCCCAGTAAATGCAGAAAATACCTGTTCTTGCCAGAAATGCAATGTCCCTGTAATTTCGTGTTAATTTACTTGCTGCATATTGGTTACAGCTGCGGCTTGATGTACCTGTATATGGGCACCTAAATTTGTCACTACTATTTTTATATACACTTTGTGTTGTACTATAGTCCTAGTATACAATTTAATAATATAGCGCACTACACTTTTATGTTTTAGTATGATTTAGGATTTGGTATCACAAATTGCGTGTTGGCAGCTTTGATCTATTTTTAGTCATATATTTTTTTTTTTTTTTTACTCCAGCGTGGATTTATATTTTTTACTCGGTATAACATCTTTTTTATATTTTACCAAAAAAAGTATCGGCATATAGCACGCACTTTCCCCCCTAAAAATCAGGGGGAAATCACGTGTGCATGTTATACAGCGATTCCTGCTTTCTCTGAGGGGAGAAGGGATGAGCGCTGCTGGATTACACACAGCTGCATTCTCCTGTGTACCCGGCGCTCAGTCACACAGTCCTGCCTCCTGGTCCGACATCGGATCACTGTTCTGTCTATCGTAGGAGGCGGGACTGTGTGACTGCTGCATTAATTGGCAATGGTGAGGCTGCAGATGGGCACTGATCAGGCTGCATTTATGGACTGACCCTCATTTTGCTTCAAAGTTCTATGTTTAAAAATTTTTATTTCATTTTTTTTCCCCTGAAACTTCCCTCCTTAAAAGTTGCGTGTGTTACGCCGATAAATACAGTATGTTATTTGTGCACTAAAAATCATTAAAGTGTATTTTTTCCCTGAAAATTTACACTTTAACTGCTGTGTGAATATTGAGCGACATAAATATTGCAACAACCATTTTATTCTCCAGGGCCTGTGCTAAAAAAAATTATAGCGAAAAAATGCTGATTTTTACACGGAGAGAAATGTCAGAATTGGCCCGAACTGGAAATAGTTAAAGTGGAACTATGGCAAAATAAAGACATGATGCTGTCGGCAATAGTACATCAATGTCTCAGATGTTCCCCAAAGATAATCTCCTTTTTAAAAGAGTAAGTACTTGCCTCTCCTGGTTTGCTGAATGCCTCTCCATTGAAGAGAAATCTTGAGAAACACACTCCCAAAAGTGTTCATCGCCTGCATTCTCCACTGTGCTTAGTGCTTTTTCTTGCTGATTTCCATCCAGTATTTACAATGAAGTCACCACTGAGTACAGCTAGAGACACAGGAGAGGAATACTCCCAGAAGTATCAGTGTCTTTTGCAGATTTCCATGCAAGATTTTTCTCAATGGAGTGAGGTCCAGTAGCTCAAATAGCTGGAGAGGCAAGTATTCTTGTTTTACAGGGATGTCTTTAAAGCGGTAGTAAACACTAGTCACTTGTACCTACAGATAAGCTTATAATAAAACTTACCTGTAGGTACAATGAGTATCTCCTTAAACGTGCACCGTCTAGGAGATATTGCTATTTCTGCAGCCAGTGACGTCACTGGTGCATGTTCACACTGAATGTGCGGTCAATCCAAAGCGTTGTGCCATAGCTCCTGTGCGCTGGTGTGGGAGTGACAACATTGCGGCTCAGCCATTCGAATGGCTTGAGTCTGCAAACCCGTAAGGAAGACTGGGTGAAGGTGTTAGCCCTGTCAGAAATAACTGCGGCTGGCGGGATACCTTTTTTACAGGTAAGCCTGTCATAATGTGCTAGTATGCTGTGCTTTAATTGTCTCATTTCATTATGGTTTTTGTATGTTAATTTTCTGCACGTTGATTTTTTTTTGTTTTTTTTTTTATACATATTTAGATGATCAGTAGAATTGAATATGTACACACAAAGAATTTTATACACAGAGACATTAAACCAGACAACTTTCTAATGGGCATCGGACGTCACTGTAATAAGGTTAGTATAATTTGTGAGCCCTGACTTTTTTTTTTCCCCTTGTAAAAGTACAGCTCATTTTCTGCCTGCTTTTGTTTCAGTCTAGTGATGTATAAAATGTCTTTTATCTTTAACATTGGACCTGCCTTGTTAGGGAGTCTCCTACATGTCTTCATACTTTGTAACTGTATATGCTTACATGTTGGAGTGTCCTTCTCAAGATTTGCTAAAATTTACTATTAGAGTTTTTTTTTTTTTTTTTTTTTTAACTAAGCAATTAATTGTACACAGACACTACAAATAAAGCCACACACATTCACATATAAAGCATGTTGCTGCTTAACTTTTCTCCCAATTCTGGTATTTCTTGGTTCTGCATAGATTGAGGGGCCTTTCAAACACTTTTGTTCATTTCTTCTGGATTTATCCACTCATGAGCTATTTTCTTTGTGGTGGTGTCCATCTGTGCACGATACTGGTGTCCACCATAGAGAAAATTTGTCTGATTACTTAGTGAGCTTTAATCCCCAGGCTCATTAATACTATTCCATGACAGCATATTGGCATCTGTTCAATTTTTACTTTACCAAACTGGTGTGGGAGAAGTGGTCCTTTTATGTTAATGTACAAGTTCTTAAGGTGGGGGGTGGGCAGAAAGAGGGCCCTGTTCACAAAAAATGCAGATTTCTATTTTTTTTTTCCAATAGGACAGCCACACATAATTGGGTTGAAAATTATTTTGAAGATATGTCTTACTGTCTAAATGGAGATGTTATAAATTTTTTTACTGCTACACTGTATACTTTTTAAATGGACCTTTTCTAAAACTTATACTGCTGCTTTAGTTCATAGGAGATTGTTAGCTTTGCATGGTCTTTACATATTCTTTATCTCCAGCGTTACATTTACTGAGCTAACATAACGTGCTTCCTTGACAGTGTCAATATGTATTAAGCGGGCAGACAGGCAGCAATTGGCAAATCAATAAGCATGCCGTGCATAATTAGATTTTAAACTGGGCACTATTATAATGAACATTTGTATAAATTACTTTTTTATGGAAGCAAGATTGCCAATTGTGTATTTTTTTTATATATATTTTTTTTAGATATTTTTTATTTTTTTTATTTTTTTGTAGCTAATGTTTACCTTTGTTTGCCTGTATGAATGCCAACTTGAGACCAGACATGAACTGGGTTCTAACAGAGGTGCTTCAGCCACCCTTAACATACCCCAATATTTTCTTGGCTTTTCTGTCTTTTTATTTTGTGTGTGAAATATACTCTAAATGACAACTATCTTGAAAAATACTCATTTCCATTAGACAATTTTTGTTTTTTCGAAGATTTACTAAGATTAGTATTAAGGTGCACTTACACCAGGCTTTTTCTGTAGGAACAGTCCAAAGGCCATAGTTCCATTCTCACCTGTTATATCCCTCAACTATTTAGTGTATGGCATGTGAGTTTTATATTATGTAGACTTTAAGGTATTGAAAAATACTGGGATCTGGCCCATGTGTTTAAACCTAACAAATCAATCATGTGCATAGTTTTGTTCAGAAATTATTAAAATTTTAGGTGCAAGCACATGAAAACTACAACAGGATTAGGTCAACAATGTACTTGGACCTTTTCACATTTCTGTACATGCAGCAATGCACAGGTATAACCTACAATATTGCATGCAGTTTCACATGTTTGTGTACTTTATGCACTGTGTGCAATAAAGCGCAGCAGGAACATTGAGGACTGAGTTTTCATGGTGTTGCTTTATGAAAAAAAAAAGCACCATTACTGTGGGTTTGAAAACTTTGACCAGAAGATTACGTTCAGATTTGAATGGGTTCTTTAGAGGATAACTACCTTTTTTTACAAATATTTAATCATTTCCCCCTTATTCATCTAAGTTCTGCCCACATGGACAAACGCACACCTTCCTCCTTGATCCAACAGGCTTTGCTGTGTGGCCCTGCGTGGTGCCACACAGCCTTTCCAGTGATAATGTTCTCTTAGTGTGCATATAGCCCATAGCCCCATTGCTTCCTAAGGGTTAGCTGTACTCTGCTGGCCCCCAGGAGACCATTATGAATACAGCTTTCCCATCAAAACAAACGGGGCTGCGGCATGCATGCATTTTGAAACACCCTGGGGGAACTTTTGCTGGAAAGACTTGTGGTACCAGGCAGGACAACGCAGTGAAGATCACTGGGTTGAAGAGTAAAGTAAGTGTCCAGGTAGGTAGCATTCGGGGCTGTGGGGGAATTTAAAAAGGTATAGTTATTTTAATAATGCACATGTCCTTGGACCAGCATAGCGTATAATATATTCTATTAGGTATTTTGTTTGATGAGATTTTCCACCTATGTACAAGGATTTACTCTGGGGTTACTGCATAGGATCTCTCCACTTAAATTTTCTGATCCAAACCCTTTTTGAGGCAACATATATAACTTTTACCTAGCCAAAGTAGTTGATGTAACTGCCAAATATGAAAGCTTGGTAAAAGGGCAGATTTTTTTTTCAATGTTAATGGTTTTTGTCTAATGGTGGTGGTTATTTTTATGATGGTTGTCCTTTTTAATTCTGATTCAATAAGTGAAATGGTCTTTTTTTTTCTTTTTCCCTTTGACTATTCTTAATCAAATGGTGTCCTCTGTAATTTAAAAAAAACTGTGCACACCTCTAATAGAACTATCTAACCGCTGACCGCATAGGTTGTCGGCAGTTAACTTTGATCCTGCTTGTGCTCCCCAGTGCTTAAATTTCTCCACTTCTGGGTTGTGAAGAATAAAGCCGGCCATAGATGGCGTGAATTTTCTTTCCTGCAACCATGGGTTGCAGGAAAGAAAATCGCTTGATTCCCCCATGAACACAGTCAGTGTTGGTGGAGGAATCCCTCCCATTGAGCTATTGTGTTCTCCTGACCGGGGGAGCTGTCCTGGTCAGGAGAACACAAAGAGATTATGTAGTCGCTGGAAATAATTGCTTGAGAAATCTGACAGGCTGGTTGCCCATACATGTTCGAATCTCTGCCGATCCGTGTTGAACCGTCTATTGCCGGCTTAGGCCTTTGCCCATTCCAGCGTGTAATGCCTGGTGTCTTATCGACCTATCACCAGGATAGATTTTTGTCCTGCCAAGGCATATATATGCAAATCGCAACTCTTACAAAATTGTTTGCCTAATGGAAGAGCAGAAGGATGATTGAAAGGTACCTGCTGACGGCTTTTGCGGTCTGCACATAGTTTGTAATGTTAAAGCTGAAATCTAGGAGTGGGAGGAAGCTATACCTCTTTGCAGTGATGGTTAACTCCTCGTCTTGCCTAGGGGATAGAGCTGCACGATTCTGGGGAATAAAGAATTGCGACACCCCCCCCCCCCCCTTTAGAATAAAGATCACGATTTTCAGGACTTAACATCTTTCACATTCTATAAAAAAAAAAAAATTGGGCTTACTTTAATGTATTAAAAAATAAAACAAAACCTTAAAGTGTGTTTTTTTTTTTTTTGTTTTTGTTTTTTGCCAAAAAAATTGCATTTGAAAGACCGCTGTGCAAATAGTGTGACATAAAATATTGCAACAACCTCCTTTATTTATTTATTTTTTTTTCTCTAGGGTCTCCACTAAAAATAGTTCATTCCTTTGATCTACAAAACAAAACGTTACAATGTTTATAGTTGGCTCAGTGGGTGAGGAATGTTGTGAAACTTGGCAGACTGCCTTTTTTTTTTTTTTTTTTCGGTCAACTTGAGCAGAGAACTCTGCAAAGAATCGGGAAAATGCTTTGTTAATATCGGGAGGGTGGAAGGAATAGTGATCTCGATTCTTAACGATTAATCGTGCAGCTCTACTAGGGGATTATGAATAAGGTTATATATTTGCCTTTAGTCTGTCCTTTTTTGGCCGGTTCCCCGGAAAGCCTTTTCCTGCCCAACCAATTGCAACTCCTGACATCTCGTCCAATGTATTAGAAGACTCCCAAGGCCCACTCTCAACCCAAGATTCAGACATTGGAGGAGAGTGTTTGATGCAGGCTGAATGAGGAATAAGGCAAGTCTATTGCCGCCTTCATTTTTTCCCTAGGCAAAATGAGCAGTTAACCCTCACTGCAAAGGTGGTAATTTTTTCTTGCCCAGAGTTCAGTTTTTTAACGTGTTTAAGCGTATTTTTACTTTTAATAAGTCGCACACTTCTAATTTTCTAAACCCGTAAGTATAGACCTTAAAGTGATTTGTAAACGATCACCTTGTAAAACAACCCATTCAGTTTAAAATAGAAATGAAAGGCAAAACATTTTTGTATAGATAAAATAAAAAGGTATTTATGTTTTTTACTTTTTTATAAGTCATCCCCCTGTTCTCAGCTGCATAAGAGCTGGGGGGAGAAGTAACAATACACTGGGCTTTCGAGTGAATGGTTGCGCAGCGGGGGCATGTCAGGACAAGTTTGATCATTGGAGAGTGCACCGAGTGCCCAGCTTTGCTAGAGAACTGACCACTGTGTGCTTCTGCTTAGTGTGGTCAGTTTTTAATAGGCAAGCAAGGCGAATAGCGAGAACACCAGGTATTTCACATAAAGGAAGTAATACAAAGAGAACAGGATACTTTCTCATAAAAGTACATAGTAAAGCAGGCACATATCAAGAATATGAAGTGTTGGAACACACGCTTTAACCATGTACTTCATCATGGCACATCTCTCGGAAAACAAGGTTTAAACCTTTTAGTTAACTCCTGAAGTAATGTTTTGGCTGGACGCTCCAGTGAAACTTTTTTATTAGACGTATTCTAAATTTTGCCTATGCTATGAGACTTCTGAAAGGTCAAAAACTTTGAATGCTCAAGCATATTCTTGTAAATAGATATGCAGAACGCAAACGCTCTTGGTTTTTGCAGTCTGTTATGACATTACTACTACAACCTCCGGGTGGATGTTTTTTATATTTTTTGATATACAAAAACTTAAAACCCACAGCTTTCGCCAACTTTTTATTTTGTTTTAGTAGAGCAGCCTGGAATGTCAAAAAAAGTGTCTGGAATGTCAGTTAAACTAGAAGGTTGGTTGTTTAACATGGTTCCAAATAGCTACTTGCAATTGTGAAACCAGCCAAGTGTTTTTCTGCAGTGGCTTTTTTTTTTCATTGAATATTTAGTCTTTAATTCAAACTGTGCAGGATTACTTGAAGGATTTAGACTCGGACACAAAAAACAAACTGATGGTTACGGCCTTGTCAATGGGCTAATTTCTCTTGCTGTGCACATTGAAACTGGGAGACACTAAAACTTGTTTGGTAAAGGAGTTGAGAATAAATTATTATACTTTTGCTTATCACTTCAATTATTCAACCATGGTAAAGGAGAAGTGTGGGAATCAAAACAAACCTTCAAAAACTCCTCTATGGCTGCATCATCTTTGTGATGCTACAGCTATCCCCTGCTGGCTCTAAGCCTGAGAGCTCCACCATCACATGGTTGCTGATCACTAAGTTCTCGGTCTGCTCTGAGCAGAGAGGAGACTGTTGGTCACTGCTTTCTGCTCTGCTCCTCCAGCGCTTACTGGGGAGCTGGGTATTGGTGGCTGGCTTAGGGTCTTGGCAATGTCCGTGAGGCATCTGGTTGGGATCCCAATGTTCTTTCAGAGCCTGAAGCAGCTCTGTGATGTCAGCCGACCGCTTTCACAGGAGTGCAACAGTAGGTGCACTCCTGTGATCTACAAGTATGGCCAAAAAAAGTTTTGCCCATACTTCTCTTTTAAAAGCAAATTCATGTTTATTTTATGTGCACAGATTGGGTGCACAAAGAACAGAAATTTTGGTATTTACGTAATTGAAGTAAATGTTTAGTTTTATTGTGTGAAGATTCTTGACTACTTTAGTGTATTGGCCTCAGTGTGTGACATCAAGCTGATTGTCAGATTTTAGCTAGAGTTAGTCCCCGTTCACACTGGTGCCATGCAGGAAACCCTGTGATTTTCTGTGCAGGTTCAAGCATCGCACCTGAATCGCACACTGATTCACACTGACATCTGCGAACCGTTGGGGGTGTCAATGTAAAGTGAATCTCACCCCCAAATCTGATCGCAGTGCGAACTATGAAATGATATAAGAATCAGATCGCATATCGATCCAATTCCAGTTTGGACCAAAAAAGGGCCTTGCGCAGTTTTGATGCAATTTCAGCCCTACGGTCTGTATGGCTGAATTTGCATCGCACAGACATCGCTTTGATGTGCATAGTGGTGCAAATTAAATGCGAGGTCTGTGTGTGCACTGTAGTCGGTCTCACAGAAGCCAGCCATTTGGCCGTCTTCTGCCGAAGGGGCATGACCAAAAAAGGTCTGCGAATTGCCTCCCGATCAGCACTCAAAGCCAATGGCAGAGAGCGCTGACCGGAGTGTTCTGGCAGGGCTGGCCCCCTTTCAGAACACATTAGAACAGAAGGGGAGATCGCATAGTTAGTACAGTGGCTCCTCCTGAGGTGTCAGGTGGTGTGTGTTTGTTTTTTTGTTTTTGTTTTTTTGTACAACCCTGCTGGGTTGAACCAAAAAAAACAAAAAAGAAACTACTAGTGTGTATGAGGCTTTAGGAGATGGTCAACTGAATAGTAGGACCCAAAATACACAACGTAATTAAGTCTGCACAGTTGTTTGACAGAATATTCAGGTTAAATAAAAACGATATAACTAGAGAAGTCTATATATCTATGTCTCCACATACAATCGTTAGCTATTTTGGCCTGGGCTGTCCCATTTTTAAACTGCTCAGCCAGTGAAAGATACTGCTGCACCCTGTTTCTTGCTTGAATGTAAAATTGATAATTTCCTAAATCGATGAGATACCATTTTTAAAATCATCCCCAGAGATGCCTTTCCGAAGAATTTAAGTGTTTAGAAAATTGGAAGTGTGCAATGGCAGCATATTGAAGTGCTGGATTTGTATTTATGGGACAGCCATACACTGGTAAATGGACCCACCCACGCTGCGCTTTGGCACTAAGCTTAAAGGAAACCTGTAGTACCAGAATATGGAGGTTTCCATTTATAACCAACCCCTCATTGTTCAATCCTAGCTAAAATGTAGATACATAGCTTTAATGTTTTGTAAGGCACCGAGCGGGAGTATGCAGATCTCTTCTTACTTCACTCTAGTGTTGTGTTCTGCATGCCCATTCCAAATCAATGTACTTGAAGCAAACCAAACCCAACAATGTACAGGCGGACCCTGGGTTACAAACATCTGACTTACAAACCACTCATACTTCCAAATGAAGGGAGACAACAGGAGGTGGGAGGAAATCTACCCCTAGGAAGGTAAATTCACTCCTGTTAGTGTTCTGGGGAAAAAAAGCTGTCTCCGCTGAAGCGTTCTCACCAATCCTTGTTTCCACAACACCCCAAAATTTTCAAAATGCAATTGTCACAGGGCCGGAAATTGAAGTGAAATCTTCTGAACAGGGGTACAGACAGCAAAACAAATGATACAGGGGTGATAACCCTTCCCTATGCTATCCAAAAAACGTAAACCTTATTTTTTTGGCTGGAGATGTACCTGTTGCAACTTACAAATTCGACTTAAGAACAAACATGTTTGTAACCTGGGGACTGCCTGTGACTGTTTTCCAAAAGAAAGCTTAATGTGCAAAAATGATCATTAAATCCCTATTCAAACAAACATGCCAACATTTTCTGCAGTTTTTTTTTATTTGCAGTCTGCATACTAGAATGAGCAGTGTATGCTACATTCAAGGCATGCCTCTGGTGATAAATTATCACTGTGTACTTTCAAGACCTCAGATGGCTGCTGTCCTAGCTGGTCATGTGCAGTACTGGGGCAACTGCAGATCTAAATAGAGGCTAAGACTGCACCTTCCCCACAGGATAGGTGAGTAGGAGGGTTTAGTTCTGCCATAAAGGATCCAAAGATGGGGAAGCAGCTTGCATTAGCTATCCAGCAGTTGCAGCCTCCATATTTTGACAGCTCGGGTTTCCCTTTGAGTTCTTTCAGCGTGGAGTCTTATTTAATTTTTTTTAATTACCCAATGTTTGTATTTACCCCTATCTTTCCCTGACATTTTCTCCTCACTCCTTCATTTAGTCCTCACTATTGCATTTTTTGTATGTTTTTATGTCAAAGACCAATACCCCAGATTGTTGCATTCTTAAATTTTTTATCTCAACCAAAATGTGGATCCAATTTTTTTTTTCTTAATTTTATGTATATATTTTTAGTGTAATATATTTGGATTATAAGGCAATTTACATTCCCACTAAACAGCCTTTGAACGTTACTATTTTAGGGAATGTAATTGGCAGGACTTCCTGGTAATCTTGTTCCAGTTATCAGATGTTTTTTCTTTATATTGATCAGAATTTCTGCTCCTATAGCAACAAAGCCCTGCATGCTTACTGTACTCTTTCAGGTGACAAAATGCCTTACACCTCTTCCTTACTGAAGATTTTCTGCTAAATCATTTGGATGGATGATTGAGGAAGGGCATTTTGGGAAATGAAGAAATCTCCACCTACTTAACTTCCATAATGGATGAGCCCTTTGTTCATTTGCTATAGAAGGCGTAGGTGTGTTCTAGTCCTTATATTGTCATTTGGGTATTGCCATTTGGTAATCAGCAAATGGACAGTGTCATGACCTTTAATGACCTCTTCTTAAATCTAACATTTACTATAAATCCGTTTTGAATTTGGAACTAAAATTAAGTGACCCTTAGCTGCCAGGTGGAAAGAGGATGGCATTTGACTCCCCTGTATTTTATTTTTTATCGCCTCGGTGTTGCCTGTCTGCGCCGGCCATTGTTGCATTGTAAGCAATACTGTTTGATGCACTGCCACCCTCTATTGTCTGTTCAGTGTTTCGAATCTCCAGTGGGGAAGAGGAAAAGAAGCATGACTGTTAGTACTTCTCAGGACCCATCTTTCTCAGGATTAAACCAGGTCTGAAAACTCTCTCCTATTCCAACTTCCACCCCAAATTCATGTGCTTTTCTTATCCTTGGTTTTTCCCTTCTCCTTATTTTAACCAAACAATCTAGGCCTTGCACAAGCACCTCTTATGTTGGCATTATTCAGACATACTTGGCAAACATGTAACATTACTAAGAAATTTTCTTGGCCTTTTCTTTACTCAGTGCTGAATGTTTGCGTGCCTTTTTGATTTCCATTGGTTTTGCTTTTTTTGTGCTACTAGCATAAGAGCATGCTTCTGAGATGAGGAAACTGTACACCGTTTTACATCCTTATTAGGCCTCTGTCCACCATGTGCTTTGGATCCTTGTGCCAGTATCTTAGCCTCTCTGGCACAGTTGCATTTGTTGTAATGTGTGATCTTATTGAATGCTTTTGTGTTAATTCACAACTAATTTTTTGAATAGGTTTTAGCTGTATATCTCAGCAAAATGTTTACCGTGTGTGTATATATAAAAATACACCTGTCAGCAGTGTTTTTCATGTGCCCATCATTTTGAGTAGTTTAGACTAGGTGAACTTTCTGTGGTGAAGTATTGTAAAGATGTGGATTTCAAGCCTGAAAGTTGGCATGCAATTGTCAGTTAATACAGTGGATTCATTTAGTACTTAACCCAGTTAGAATGTTATGTCATTGAAATAATATGAATTGAGAAGGGGGAAAACAGGCCTTCATTGTTTTGGCAGTTGATCTATGGCCTATTTTTTTTTATGGTGTTTGGCTGTTGCAACATTGTTGTATATAGTGGCAAAATGTAAATTCAATGTAGTGTTATACTTTTTGAACCCCTGTGGATGTGTTGATTTTCATATTATAGAGCAGGATTCTAGGTTATATAATGTATTGTTTAAACAGTTGTCCTACTGCTATGGTTCTGTATGTGTTAAGGTTGTACTGCTTGTAGCTCAATACTGAGGCCAGCCCTTGGTAATCTCACGCTTAAACCTTGGATAGAAGAAGGCCAAGCTGCATGGTTTTATCCTTTGTCAGTTCATGTCCTTGGCAGCTTGTAGGAAATATCTTTGGTCAGATGATGTTTACAGTTTTCATTAGAAAATTGTGTTTTTTTTTTTGTTTTTTTGTGTTTTTTTGTTTTTGTTTGTTCCATGTTGCTTTAGTGAGAATGCAGTATAAGCTCAGTCATTGCATGTCTGTGCATGTTCCTGATAAGTTGGCACAAATCTAGAGTTTAAGAACTTGAGGCATTGGAGCTTGTGAAGGGAGTTGCTGCCTTTGTCTAGCTGAAGAACTTCTTTCAAGTATACCTTTTTTATTTACCATTTATTTAATTTGCATGCATAAGTGAGCATTCTTGCCTGGTCTTTGTAGTTAAGTAGGCCGCATGGTTAAAAACACTATCATATTTAATAAGAAAATGGATGCTAGTTCCTGCTATCTTGGCTCCTCAGACAGCCAGTTTCAGTAAAAATAGTATTTGCAAATGATTGGCGATTTCTAAATTTGAACACTTAAAATGTGCCATGCATGGACATATTGGACATTTCATTTGCCTACATGTCCGCGTGCCTGACCATAAATTTTGGTGAAAGTGTCACAAGCCAAGTGTTTTAGTGTAGCTTTAATTAAATTATTACTACCCTTTTCAATTTAAAGGAATCTTCATTTTATGTATATATTAGTCACTAACCAGCTGAATGTAAAGCTTTAAATCTTGCCTTCCAATGACTTTGAAAAATCAGACGGCAATATAATATAATGTATATAATTTATTTATTGGACGGTTGTTGTGTTGTGATTAGAGCATGTTCTAATTTTCAAAGATTTTGATTTGTACCATTGATCCGTGCTCTAACTTTTTTTTTTTTATATATTTTTTTTCTTCACAAGTTATTCCTTATAGACTTTGGTTTGGCCAAAAAGTACAGAGACAACAGAACAAGGCAACACATACCATACAGAGAAGACAAAAACTTGACTGGCACAGCCCGCTACGCTAGTATCAATGCCCACTTAGGAATTGAGCAGAGGTAATGATCTCAGTTGAGTAGTCGGAATTTGTGTTTCGAGAGTTTGATAGAAAATCACACTTTTAAAATTTTTAGTGGTTAAAGTGTAATTTCACCTTTTATCGAAAATCTGAAAGGTGACCTTACACTGGTCCTGCTGTACTGGAGTCCTGCAATCCTGCTCTGTCAGGGACCGGAATGCTGTTTCACCGGAATTTGAAATGCTCCTGGCTTTCTCTTTTTTGTCCTTGCAGTGCTGACGGGACAGGCTAGATGGATTCTGGTTGGTCAGCACTGTCCATGTGACGATGCTGACGAATTAGAATGATCCTTGTCTGTACACGCCGAGAGGTATAGAATGGAGATTTAGCCACGGAGATTTCAAATCCACCTGACCAGTAAAGCATCATTCTGGTCCTTGATAAAGGGTCATGGGACTACAGTACAACGGGGCAGGGAGTCCAGTGTAAGGTCACCTTGGGGATTCTCTATAAAGGGGAACTTGCGCTTAAACATTGTTTTTGTGGCACTGGTTTTCTAGGTTCCCAACTAAATTGCGAGCCCCTTTCATTTAGTCTAATTTTTTTTCCTGTGTACTCTGTACAGTGCTACATAGACATGGGAAATAATCTGTTTTTGTCCAGAACTAAAGATTTTTTTTTTTTTAATGTAATCATGTTAGATGTTGAGAGAAAGTTTAAGTCATTTGTAATTTTGCCATTACTGTAATTACATTTTTTTTAATGCCAGGAAGTATAGCTATACTTTTAGCACTACAGCTTTAATATACTGAAGCCACACAGTTTGTCCGTCCTGGCTGTGTACTGGATTTTGGAGAGCAGAAAGTCTCACGGAGAAGGCTTATCAGGAAGTGGAGGTTTTCATGCTTTTCCAATATCCTATCGGTGTGTGATGGTTTTGAAAAGTTCTGATTAACTGAAGTCTAACATTTGACATAACCTGAATCTAATTGGACTACTCATGTTTGACTTCAGTGCTGTGTATCTGAGAAACCCTCTCGAATCATTGGTAACTTTAACGTTATTACAGCAGATGATTAATGGTATTAGGATGCAGTGTACAATTTATTAGGCTGGTGGCTCTGTACCAAATGTAATGTAAAGTCTTCTTATTGTGTGTTTCCTTTTCAGTCGTCGTGATGATATGGAGTCTCTAGGATATGTACTAATGTATTTCAACAGAACTAGCCTTCCTTGGCAAGGGCTGAAGGTAGGTCATGTCATATTTTGCAGGTAACCTCACAGGTAGATGAAGCAATGCCTTCTGCTAATTAATTTAACTATCTACGGTTATCTACAGTATATGAAATGGTCATTAGGTGTTAAGGACTGGATTTAGAAATGGTGTGGTAGTGTTAGAACATGGTGTAAAAATGGTTGCTTTCTTTCTGTTTTAAAAAAAAAACTTGGCCAGAAATAGTTGGGGCTGGTATCAGGTAGAAGTGGTAGTGACCACGAGCATACTTAATTTAGCAAAACTGATTACCCCTTACCTTAGAATTGTAACATCCCTGTTGTGTAAGGTTAGCAAGTACTCACAAGAGTCTAAATCATAAAATATAAAAGACAAAGCAGTGTCCAAATGTATATCTTCTGCAGAGGTAGCTTTAAGGTGCACATTTTTTGTCTATACTCTGGTCAAACAAATGATACATTTTGTCTTCTGAATATGGTACAACTTTTCATTGGGAGTTATTCTTCCACAGTTGTACAATCTTAGTGAAAGAAAAGCCTAACTATTCTTAATGTTCCCTTTCCCTCCTCTACCTATCCTGTTTAATCTGTATAAAAAATGTGTATTTGTCTGTTTTTAGTCTGGTCATGTGAACTGGCAGCTCTAGCTCCCCTGAGTTGGTGACTGGTTGCTACAGGAGGAGGTAGCGTTGACATCAGCTGTGCTATAGGAGCCTCTGGGTGATGTGACGTCTTGCAGACTTTTATTTTATGTTTTAATACACGTTAGGCAGGATGGGTAGGAGGTGAGAGGGAGCATTTCCTGGACAGTTAGTTTGGATTTTCTTCCACTTTAAAGTGCAGTTGAACTTAGAAAATGAAAATTTGCTATGTAATAGGGAAGGTTTTGAAATGCTAATTGTACCTGAAAAATTTACCCTTTTGTCTGAGGTTTCCTTTGAAGTATAGCTGTGCACTTTGTGGTATGCAGGGTACCTAGGCTCTCCTGTGTCTACAGCCTTATAGCTGCATATCTGCAATGTGAGATGTATAACTCTGCTGTCTGACTTCTAGTGTCACTGCTCCCTGTTGGTCTTGCTAGAGGCTCGAACTTTAGTAAGTGATGCACAGACACCGTGAAGCTAGTGGTTATGGTTAGCCAGTAATGGGGAAAGATCAGCTGCTGAGAGACCACAGCCAATACTGCTGACTAGTCATTTGCCCTCTGCCTGCAATTTTTGGGCATAGCTGCTACAGTTCAGTTCATCTCTAACTGTACAGGCAGTCCCCAAGTTACAAACACCCAAGTTACGAACGACTCCTATTTACGAATGGCCTCAAATGCTGGCCACTTGTGCTCCAGGCTGGTCCTGGATACCTCCGGACACATCCCATACTGCAGTACTGCATGGCCAGAAGAGCCCCAGATAACATAACAAGCGCCCAGAATACGAATGCAGTGTTCCGACTGGAAGTTGCACTTGCAAATGCAGTGTTGTAACTTACGAACAACTTCGACTTACGAACAAGCCCACAGTCCCTATTGTGTTCGTAACTTGGGGACTTCCTGTATTGGGGTTTATGTGTGAGTATATATCATAGCAGCTGCCTTGGAGTTGAGCACAGGATTGGTGGCTTTTAAATGTTAAATTTTTAGCAGCCAATAGCGATATATTGGTTATTGTTTTCATGCATTTGTTTCTTAGAAAAGCAGTGCTGCAGCCTTGACTCCCAAGAGCCTGCCCTCACATTGGAGGGGATTAAACAAGATTGGTGCACCTGTTTTTAAATCCACACATAATCAGTGCTATATGCGTCAAATGTAAAGTGGTTGTAAACCCCTACATATAGCCACTGAAGTGACTAGCCTCAGGTGATGCATAGAGATGAAACCAATCCTTCTACATAAGTTGTACCTGTTTAACTGTAGCCATTTCCTCTGTAGAGCCTTCTAAAAACACAAAGCGCAAAATATTTTTCTCAGCAGTAGAAAGCCAGGTGTGGGAACTGCAGAGCTAGAGAATAGAGCTGTAGTGTAATCTGATAGCCAAGTGGAGGGAAGGAACACACCCTGTAGGTTCATAAAAAAAAAAAAGCAGAGCCTATGAGTCGCCTGTTGTGTGCTGAAGGGGGACAGTTGTCTCCTTGCAGGCTGTTGATTTGGCTTAGCCCCGGTTCACACAGGGGCGACTTGTCAGGCGACCTTGTCGCCTGATAAGTAGCGTTCCGTTTTGTGTAATGGAACCGTTGCGTCGCTCCGACTTAGAAAATGGTTCCTGTACGACTTTGGGGACGACTTGCATTAACATCTATACAGAAGTCGTTTTGCAAGTCGCCGCTGGGTCGCCTGAGGCAGTCGCGCTGTAAGTCGTGCTGCTTCAGTGTGAACCTACCCTTAGAGTTCTAAGAGAAAGTTAGACTCTTGGTGCTTTAGTTTCAGACTAGTACACACTAAAGAGGAATATGCTTTGTTCATTTTTCATGTCTGAGGTTTACAACCACTTTAACGTGTCAGAATAAATGGAAATTAGGTGAAATGAAGCATGGGGAAACATTTTATGAGAGACACCAAGCAGCTAAATGCAAGTTAATGCAGTAGAGAAGGTAGGCTACATAGTTGTGCTTAATTGGGACACCAGTCTATTATGTGGCTGTTGTGTGGCTGCCTTGCCCAGTGCAGTCTCAATGCAAAGACAGGGCAATTTGGCTTGTTTCCTATGGTGTCAGTTTGCGGCATACAATACTTTTTTTTTTTTTTTTTTTTTAATGTGCAGTAGGTTTTGATGCAAACTAACTTATCGCAACGTCACGTCATGAATAGCAATTGAAGCGGAACAAAATCCTCTTAAAGATGGCGGCTTCCTTGGGTGTAAAGATTGTCTGTTTCATCTGCGGTTGCTATGGTGCTGCGGCATGTGTGATCAGTTATTACACCAGCCATGTGATAGCGGGACAGTTCAGTTGAGAGCCTAAGCACATGGACAACTGTGACTGTTCTCATTCAAGGCATGCATTGAGCCTAGGTTTACACCTATGTGGATATGAGATCCCTGTTTTCCACAGGCACAGCAGCTCATTCATTTCAATGGACTGCTGTGCCTCCTGAAACACAGGGAATAGGCCCCTGCAGCATTTCAGAAATCACAGCCCTAATGGAAATTGCACATTGTACGGTTCCAAGTGTGGGTTTGATTTCCAGTGCGTGCAGCATGCCATTAGGGTTAAAGGTATCCGCATGCATCCAGTGCATTTTTCTGTGGGAAACGGGTAAATTGATGAGTTTAGCTCTGCTTTAAGTGTCGCTTGTGACCTTTCAAAAAAGTTCTAACCAAGGAAAAAGTTTACTGTGATGTTTTCGGATGTGCATGGTTTCCCCCAATGCACACCGGTGACCTTGCAATCAACAGGGATCGGGGAAGGGTGGCACCAAGCTGAATCCTCCAGGATCTTTACAAATCTACTGAGCAGATCAAAAGACAAGAAAATTAAGACCATTCAACAGGGACATTCTCTAGAGAGCTATGTGGGTAATTTTGGGTAATTCCTTTAGTTCAGTTTTCAACATCACAGTGGCTATAGAAAGCAGTCATGTTTTTTCTATAGAGGGACGTTTGTCAAAACTGCAACTAATCCTCTTTGATCTTCAGCTTGTTCCGTTGAGAATTGAAAGCTAGGTGTGGTTTGGTTGCCATGCTCTGCTCCTCCAGATTCTGTCCACTCAAATTTTAATAAATTCCCCTCAGTGTTTAATGGACATTTTAATTAGGCTGTTGAGAATTTTCTGCTGGAATGTCTTTTCCTTGTGCAAATGTTTAAAATGACCTGTTTCACAGGCAGCAACCAAGAAACAGAAGTATGAAAAGATCAGCGAAAAGAAGATGTCCACTCCTGTTGAAGTTTTGTGCAAGGTAAACCTACAGCTTAACTAAAACATGGTTATTGCAGTGTGGCTGGCTGCATTTAATATGGCAATTTAAAAATGTGCCCATGCCGGTTAGCATGGTGACTGTTTTTACATCACACATTTTTCAAATGCTTGTCTAAAAGTATTTTTACTTTGATTTTAAAGTGGAGATGTTAACGATCACGCTGCATGTTGGCTTATGACCCTTCTCAATTCTTTGCACAGGGATTTCCTGCAGAATTTGCCATGTATCTCAATTACTGTCGTGGATTGCGCTTTGAGGAGGCACCAGATTATATGTATCTGAGGCAGCTCTTCCGAATTCTCTTCAGGTTAGTGTGTTTGTTTTTTTTTGTTTTTTTTATCGATGTTGATCGGAATATATATTTGTGGATGGTTATTAAAGCGGATTGCCACCCAAAAATTGAACTTCCGCTTATCCAGTTCCTTCCCACCCTCCGGTGTCACATTTGGCACCTTTCAGGGGGGAGGGGGAAGCCCATACCTGTCTAATACAGGTATTTGCTCCCACTTCCGGCGTAAGATTCCAGCAGTAACCGTGGCGATCTATGCCATGTCTGGCCCCTCCTCCGTCCCCTGCTGTCTTCTGGGAAACACACGGGTCCCAGAAGACAACAGGGGCCAGTCAAAACGCGCAGTGTGACTCGCGCATGCGCAGTAGGAAAACAGGCTTAAGATGCCAGCGCCTCCACCCGGAGCCGAGGGACGGGTCTGCTTCGGGTGAGGACATCGCGGGCGTCCTGGACAGGTAAGTGTCCTTAGTTTAAAAGTCATCAGCTGCAGTATTTGTAGCTGCTATTTTGCTGACCGAACTCCACTGTAAGGAAAACAGATTATAGCAAATGATAAGACATCTAGTTTAACTATCCGCACTATCCCACATACATTGTCCATGCTTTATGCAGGGTTACCTGGTGAACAGTTTCATGCTTATCCTTTATAGTGCCTGACAAATTGATGATCTACTAGAGACTGACAGGACATGCACTTCTTTTATTTTCCAGTGTAAATGTGGTAGTGATGATTAAGACTTTAGGTATTGGGCATGGTTTTATTATAAAAATAAAACCATGCCCAATACCTAAAGCCTCCAACTTCAAAAGAATGACTCCATATTGTGTTTGTGCTTTCTTTCAGAACCTTGAACCATCAGTACGACTACACATTTGACTGGACAATGCTCAAGCAGAAGGCAGCTCAGCAAGCGGCCTCCTCCAGTGGGCAGGGCCAGCAAGCCCAAACCCCCACAGGCAAGCAAACTGACAAATCCAAGAGTAACCTGAAAGGTTAGTAGCCAAGAGCCAAGAGACGTTTCAGGGAAAACAGTAAATTCTTAGGAAAAACAAACAATTGAAATATTCATAACTGATAGTGTTAGATCGAGGAGGTGTTATGATACCAATTCGGCTTATTAATGGAGAAAAATGAAAAACCTTAAAAAAAGACGTCCTTGGAAGATTTGACTACTAACTTTAAATTCAGATTTCCTTATTTGTGTATCAATTTATTTATGGCAACCTCTCATCTTCTGGGATTTTGGGTCATCTTAACTGCACCTCTTTCATATGTTGACTCCCTTTTCCAATTGTGGGCACCAGTTTCTGGTGGTGTGAATGTGAAGGCTTCTTAGTTCACATTCCTGGAACTAACACTTAAAGATTGCTGGGAGTTCAAGCTTCCCTCTTGCTGTAAACTCTACAGCTACCTTCCCAACCCTTAGTCCTTCTGATGCAAAAGGTATTTGTTGCCTGATTCAGGTCCCTTTTGACATCCTATTGGTAAGGAAATGGTGATGGTGTTTAATACAAAAACCACAGGAAAATTGTGACAGCCTTTTAAGCGCTCATTCTGTACAGTTTTAATTATCAAAGGTTGATAAATCCAAATTATAGATAACAGCTTGAAGAAAAATGAGATTTCAAAGCTGAATTTTTCATTTTGAAACTGTCTCCCTTCTTCGTCACTGACCTATGGGGGACATGTTTGTGCACAGGCTTGGCCTATGACAGTGACTAAAAGTGTGAAAAGGATGAAGATTAAAGCCCTAACATATGCTTCATCAAGTACATGTCACACTTTTTGATAGGTTTGATCTTGACAGGATCTCATGAGCAAGCATACATGGACTTAAGTGTTACGTGGAGTTCCTAACGTGGTTGAGGAGCCTAAGCTACCAAGACTTCTGCATTCAAAGCAGGCATTTTGTAGCTTGTTCACAATATTCTTTTATTGGACATCTCTACTTCAGGGCTGTTTTAAGCTCTTGATTAATGTGATTAAAAAACATCAAAATAAGTGTGATGGTTTGTTTAAATAGGGCACATCCTTTTAAAACTATTTATCCATTCTCCCCATTGTGGCACCCTTTGATTACTGCACACATGTACGCATAGTCTGTCATGGTTTTCCAAACTGACAAATTGGTGGCTTTATTTTTCTTTTTGGCCAGTAATTGGCTCCATTTTATTTAAAAAATGTTTCTTTTCAAACATGCAATTGTTAAATATATAACCACAATTCCAAGAAGGTTGGGGCGCGGAGTACAACTGAATGCAATGATTTGTCTCGAACCCATATTCAAAATAGAAAACCTATGAAATGTTTTTAAACTGAGAATCCACCATTTGTAAGAAAAAAATTTAAAAATGATGGCAGCAACACTGCTCAAATTTTTTTGGGACAGGGCAACAGCTGGCAAAGCAAGTGGTACCAACAAGGAAGAGCTGAAAGAACATTTTGCAACTAATTATGTTAATTATCAACAGGTCAGTAACATAACTGACTTTTAAAAATACCATCATAGAAAGTCAGTGTTGTCTCAGAGGTTCACCAGTCTGAACAGCTGCGTCTAAAATTGTCTAACCATTTCAGAATATTGTTCCTCAATGTAAAATGGTAGACTAATATCTAAAGTACATGATATAAAAAGATTCTGAGAATCTGGAGCAATCTGTGCATGAGGGACAAGACCAAAACACAATCTTGTATGCCTCTGATCTTCAGGCCCTCAGGAGGCATTGCAATAAAAACAGGCATGATTCTGTGATGGACATTACTGAATGGGCTCAGGAATACTTCCAAAAATCACTGTCTGTTAACACAGTTCACCGCGCCATCCAAAAATACAAGGTAAATCTCTATCATGCAAAGAAGCTATATTCGGAACATGATCCAGAAACGCCTTCTTCTCTGGGCCAAAGCTCATTTAAAATGGTCTGTTGCAAAGTGGAAAACTGTTGTGTGGTTAGACAAATCAAAATTTGACTTTCACTTTGGAAACCATGGCCGCAGCATTCTTCAGAATCAAGAGGGAATTTCCGGCTTATCAGCACTCACACAAAAAACCTCTGATGGTATGGGAGTGCATTAGTGTATATGGAATGGACACCTGGCATGTGTGGCATGGCATCAAGTCTGAAAGATATATCCAGGTTTTAGAGCAGCATATGCTCAGACAAGAATAGGAAAACGTTTCTCTCCCCCAATGCCTACTTGTCTCAGTTCCCAGACATTTACAGTATGTTGTTATCATAAGCATTTAACTTTTGTGAAATTGGGGTTGTACTTTGCCAGCTTTCTGTTACCATGTCCCAAATGTGTTGCTGCCGTCAATTTAAAAAATTTTTTTTCTTAACGGTTAATTTTCTCAGTTTATGTTTTCTAATTTTAATTGTGAATAAAATATGGGTTTATGAGATTTGCAAATCATTGCCTTCTGTTTTTATGTAGATTTTTAGAATCCCAACTTTTTTTGGAATTTGGGGTTGTATGCATTTCCTGAGCAAGACCAAGATATGAACTTCATTGTTTGTACACATTCTTCAAAACTGTATTGCTTAATTCAAGACCATGGATGACTATGAGCTTGGACAACTTTATTAAACATGTTGCTGTTCACAGGTCTTCAGCACTGCTGGCGAACTTCAGTGAAGCTATCCGCACACAGGGAGGATGTGGAAATCTGACGCATATTGTAAATGTAGTGCTAGGGCATGTAGTCCACCTTGCAGTATGTTTTAGCTATTCCAAATTGTTAGTTACAATCGACATGTCTTCAAGAGGAAAATGTCAATGTTTTATATTCTTCCTCCATCTGTTGTGATCTTCATCTTGTGCAATGTGCATTACAAGTCGCGTTCCCTTCTCAAGTGCCACTTAGGGCACTCATACTACATTGTCCTTGGCATCTAACAGTGGTTTTGGAGATTACCACACCAGAAATGGGGATTTGCATGATAGAGCAGACACCTAAATACATTATGATGGCACCAACAACCAATCATTCAGTGGACATCAATTTTTTTTCATATATTACCTAGTGCAAACATTTTGGACGGGAAACGCATTAACCTTTCAATTTATCGTTCAACAAAAAAATTTCCAAACTCGTCCTTTGTTTTTTTTGGTTTTTTTTTTGGGGGGGGGGGGGGGATTAAAAAATGACCCAACCGATTAGGGCCCATTAACTGGCTGAAAAACAAACTTTCTAAATGACTGAACTTCTGCCGATTTGTTTTTTTTGTTTTTTTTTGTATAGTGTATGGCCTGCATTAGTGTCTTTTTTTTTTTTTTTTTTTTTTTTTTTGTTGTTTTGCTTGCCTGGATCAGTTAATAAACCTTGTTAATTCTTTTTTGCTTATTGCACTAGAAGCACTTGTAGTACACATTTAAAGATCAGCTTCTGCATTCATTTTGTATGTAGAATGAGTTTTATTAAATGGACGGTCAGGTTTTTGTTTGAACTGGAGCGGAGTTCTGTTTCCAGTCGTCAGCCATTCACTCACCAGGAAACCTGTATTGCTTTGTGTGTTATGTTTATGCTGTGACATCCAGTGCTCTGTGACGTGAGGGATAGAGCTTCCATCGGTGTTGCCAAAGCAGTCATTATTCATTGCTCAGTGTTAATTACACCTTTTGAAATAAAGACGATGGGTAGTTGGACTGCGATAACTGATGCTGTTAATGGAAAATAATTTGATGCTTTCTTGGAGATATTTGCTATGGCTCCACCTTTGCTGCACCATATGGTGATTGTCTTTTGTTGGGCAGTGTATCCTAGCTACTTTGTTTTGCTTTTGTGTCCATGTCTGCAGACAATGCTCCCCTTTCTATTATTAATGCAAAGAAAATTTACCTACAGGCAGCGCGCTAATCTCCTAACAGGTTGTTGCTTATTCTTTGTTTTGTTTGTTTTTTAAGTCAATTTAGTTGTTATATAAGGAACAATAAAATCTGCATGAACAGTTCTCCATAGTGTGTGACTACACTATCCCAATACTGGGATGTTAAAGGTTAGCTTTATTTTAGTGTGCCTTTTAGAAGGCTTTGCCTGCTTTTCATGTGCTCCCCCCAGCAACCAGGTTTATACCTGAATACCAGCCTTAACACTTTTGAGAACAGAATGCATATATAGGGTGTGTGGGCATTTAACGCAACTGTCTTGTTTGGGGCAACTCCTTTGGTGCCCCTGGACCCGTGATTTAGCATTGCATACTGCTCATGGTCAACTGCTGGTGATCAGGAGCTGGTAGGCATGGTTCCCAGTGAAGTCAGCACTGTTCAGCCACTCAGTGTGGCAAGTTCAGAAGCCACACCTACTGGCTTCAGGCATCTTGGCCCATTTATTGCTTCAGGGGGTGTAAAGTGGTAATAAAGTTCTCTTTTTTTGAGTATTTTGAAATCTGGTTTTGTAAGGTCAGATTTACTTTGCACCTAGAGCTGGCCATACATGGATCAACATGCTGAACCAGCCAAACTTCCATCAGCGTGTAGCTGCCCTGCAACAGACATTGGTCATTTGATTGACAATCTGCTGAAGAGACATGCTGGAAATCTTTTGTCAATCAGCGGATTCATTTGCTGAGCAGTGTATTTTTTTTTTATTTTTTTTTTCCCCATTCGGCCCACAGTCTTAAAGCAAAAAAACCTACCGCTACAGAATATGCATTTCAGTCTAGATTTTGTTGTTCACTTAGTTGCTAGCATTTCTAAAACGTCTTTACTACAGACCATGTTTAATAATGTAACCATAAAATGGGGTTTATTGCCTTGGTCCCTGTTCTGTGAAACTGATATATCTTGCCAGTTTACAGACTCTTCCATACATTTCAGTTTTGGTCTTGCTTGTGATATTCATTTTTGTCATGTTTTATTTTGCCTCCTATGACTTAGTAAAACTGGTGCCTCTGTTCCTCTTCCCAACAGGATTTTGAATTAAAATAAAAGGAGCTGACATCGCAGATCCTGGCACGAGCTGGACCCATCACTCCCTTAAAACCTAGAGATTTTAGTTCATATGTACACTTGGCAGTTGTTGTGGGAGACCATTTACTTGGTGTAATACGGAACTTAATTTCAGTCTAAACTGGCTACTAGCGGCGTCCGATGTGCCGACCTGTAGCTGCTGTTAATAATTGTGAATATCACTAAAAATAGTGAAACATGGTGTCCAGTTTTTTTTATCGCAATTTTTTTCCCTCATGAAAGAATGGGACAGGTGGTTCAATTATCTGGCGGCTGACAGCGGCAGAAGAAATTGTGCGTATGCCAATTTTTTTTTTTTTTTTTTTTCCTATGGTTAACCTCTCGAACCTTAACAGAGCTTACTTCTTTGACTGCAGAAGAGCAACGTGAAGTGGTTTACTAAAGACAGCTGCGACGACCCTTGTCTAAAAGAAACAGTTCTCCATTGTTCCTATATATACTATTTTTTTTTTTTTTTTTAAGTTGTACACTTAAACATTCTTAGCCGTTGCACTGTTTGGTCTACCTGTTGTACACCGGTATTCCTGCAGTGAGTGAGTAACTAGACATTGATTTTGTTTCCAAATGTTTGTCACTTTGTATGGTTGTTATGGCGACCACATGGCTCCAGGTTATTAGGACCTATTGGCACAGCAGATTCTCTTTGTAGAGAATGCTTTGCATATAGCAGTATACATTCATGGCGAGCTGCCAATTGTTGATAATCTGAAACCAATAAACGTCCCTAATTTAACCAAAGATTGCAATTTTAAGCAAATCATATGACTGAGCTTTCCTTGTTTTTAAATAAAAGGATGACTCCATTGCAGACCTGAAAAAACATAGCAATTCTACTCTTTATAAAATGGGAAAATTACTTGTACAAAGCAAGCTGCAACTTTTCTTTTTTTTTTTTTGTCACAAATCTAGTTAACATCTTAAAACCTTAAAAAGCTTGTTTAAGTGGCTTAGAAAATGTAATCACTGTAAACATGATCTGGGCTATCTTTGTTTTTATTTTGAACTATTTTTGTTTGTTTACAAGTTCATTAAAAACTAAAAAAAAAAAGTTTCTGTACATAAACCAGATTTTTTTATTTTTTTTTTACTTGGGAACATTCTTAGATTATGTAGGACTACAAAACATGTAAGGGATTTTCGCACAAGAATAACCTCTTATTGACAGTTACTTTTTTTTCCTTTGTTTCAACACCTTGATTTCTGTGTTACAACAAATCATTTGTAATGAATAGATCAAGCTCACACTGCTAAACTGTTAAATATATTCTTTGGTTTAGACCTAAAGTGCTAATCCACTCAAGTGAGTGTTAAATTGGAACTAAAGGAAAAACTTTTTGTTTTACATTTTGGATAGAGTTATGGAGGGTTATAACCCGTCGGTTTATTTTTGGTCACCTGTGTCCTATTGGGGAGATTTATATTCACTTCCTTCCCCACAGCCACAACAAGTTAGAGAAAATTCTGCAAATTTAATGAAAACCCTTGGGGACCCCCCAAATCACCAGAGCTAGTGTCTCCCTTTGAACATTTCCTCAATATCACTTTTCTGAGGACAACCCAAAATTTGGGATTTTCTTTCACTTTAATGGTACACACTACAAACACGAACAGTGAATTTCCCTAACTGGGGCACACACCAATAAAAACTGACAGGGGTTCTAATCTATCTCCACTCTATTCGAAACTTTTTTTTTTTCTGGGATGCCAGCAGTAAGACCCCCCCATCATAAATCCTTTCCTTGCCAGAGTTTAAGTTCTTCTACGTTCTGTGAAATAAATGACGGGTGCACAGGGTCACAACAAGCCTCTGGGCAGTTTGACCCTGGTATCTAACCTTTTAGGTGGATTGGGCTTTTCAAAAGTGTTCCATAAATTTTTGGTTCTGACTGTTAATGAATACATATTCTCGCAAACTGTGGTTTGGCTGTTTCCACACAACTCAGGGCTTTGTTTCACATATTAGGAGTGCCTGGCAGCATTTTGTTTTATATATATATATATATATATATATATATATATAAGTTTTAGGCAGGTGTGAAGAAATGTAATGTAGGAGTTCATTCAAAAATACATATTTTAAATTTGTTTTTATCAACTTTCAAAATGAAAAGTGAACAAAAAGCAAAATCAATTCTTAATGTGACTGCCCTTTGGCTTCAAACCAGCATCAATCAATTACTTACTATTGCATGCAATTTTTGGAGGAACTGGGCTGGTAGGTTGTTCCAAACATCTTGGAGAAATAACCACAGATCTTCTGTGGATGTAGGCTGCTTCAAATCCTTCTGTCTCCATGTAATCCCAGACAGACTCAATGTTAAAATCAGGGCTCTGTGGGAACCAAACCATCACTTCCAGGACTTCTTGTTCATCTGCTGTGATGATCGATCTTGGTGACGTTGGCTGTATGTTTGGGGTTATTTCCTGCTGCAGAATATATTTTGGGCCAATCGCACACCTCCCTGATGGTATGGCATGATGGATAAGCATCTGTCTGTATTTTCTCAGCATCGAGAACACCATTGAAAGGGCAACACTGAGTACCATAGACAGTGGTCGACCAAGGAAACCATGCAGCAGATGAAAGAATCATCATTACTACTTCCTTTCAACAAATAGTGCCATCAGCATAGAAGCCTGGCTAGAAGTGGTCTTCATGGAAGAATTGCACCAAAAAGCCATACCTCCGATGTGGAAACAAGGCTAAGTGACTCAACTATGCATGAAAACTTAGGAAGTGGGTGGCAGAAAATCGGTAGCAGGTGTTTTGGACTGATGAGTCAAAATTCGAAAAATATTTGGCTGTAGCAGGAAGCAGTTTGTTCCCTGAAGGGCTGGAGAGTGATACAATGAGTGTCTGCAGGCAAATTTACTCTGCAGCAGGACAATGACCCCAAACATACAGCCAATGTCATGAAGTATTCTCTTCATCATAAAGAAGAGTCCTGGAAGTGATGGTTTTGCCCCCACAGAACGCTGATATCAACATCAAGTCTATCTGGGATTGCATGAAGAGACCGAAGGATTTGAGGCAGCCTACATCCATGGAAGATCCGTGGTTCTAAAAGATGTTTAAAACAACCTACCTGCCAAGTTCCTTCAAAAACTGCAAGTGTACCTAGAATTATTGGTGCTGCTTTGAAGGCAAAGGTTAGTCTTGCCAAATATTGATTTGACTTTCTCTTCTATTTAGTTACTTTCCATTTTGTTAATTGATAAAAAAAAAACTAACACTTCTATTTCTAAATACAGATTTTTTTTCCACACCCGCCTAAAACTTTTCCACACTACTGTGTGTGTGTGTGTATATTTAATGTACAAATATATATAAATATATATATAAATATATATATAAATATATATATATATATATATATATATATATATATATATATATATATATATATATATATATATATATATTAGTTTTTTTTTAATGCCAGAGACAAGATATGCTGGTTGGGTTTTAACTTATATTTTTGTCACATGCATCTTTAAAACCTTCTGTGGCTAGGGTTGGCTCTAAGGTGTATATAGCAATTGGCCAGTTTTGGGATTCATTTTAAAACACAGTAGTTCTATTCTAAGAGTTCTGTGTAGCCCCCTAGAGACTCTGTTGCTCTATTTGTGGGTGTCACAAGCTATACAACAGATGAATGTGGGGTATGTGTACATGGTTGCTTTCCATCCACAATTCACAAGAATATACAACCTGCACAGCAATTATGTGATTTTTTTTTTTTTTTGAGGCCTACTTGTTTATTTTGGACAAAGGCTTAACAGGAGATGCCTCTAGCTTGTATGGATTGTGCATTATCTTATTGTCCTTTTTATATTGCCCTGTTTGCTCACCACTTATCACTTTACAAGGAACAGATATTGAAGCATTCAGCATGTAAACTGTGGTTGGGCCTGTGTTTTCAAACATATTTTATTTACAAGGTATATTCGAATGAGTTCTACAACCTGCCCAGTTTTA